>NW_026847549.1:193692618-194187788 GCF_025583915.1 Anolis sagrei ordinatus
AATTGCCTCCAACAGACAAGGGTTCTTTCTCCCACCCTGGACGTTATTTCACAGGGATATAAACCCTACTTGGTTGCTAGAGCGCGCGCCTGCCTCCCTCCCTCCGCCAAACCGGCAGCCGAGGGCTCCATGTGCTCCTTCCTTAAAGAGACAGGCAGCAGCACACTGTTTTTCTCTCTCCCTCTCCTTTCGCCCGCTTGGAGAAGCGAGCAAGCAAGACAAGCAGCCCACAGCCAGGGATTTGGCACGTAAGTTGCTTCAGCCGCCCCTGATGCAGCGCTATTATACAGTACTTCACTCACTATGCAGCCGCATGTGGAGGAGGAGGAGTGTTGGAAAACGGGGAGAGGGGAAAGAGGGCGGGGAGAGCAGCCCAGGCCGAGAAAGAGGGGAATGGCACCAGCACTCCAGCAGCCTCCATCCCATTAACGAAACGAGCGGAAGCTCGTTAAATTTATGGGGGCTGCCGGTTCGATATTTTTAAACCCTTCCGGGTTTGAAAATGTGTTTTGATATTGCTTCAAAAATGCAAAAATAACGAATTAATAACGAAATAACGAAATAACGAACTAAATTGCACAGGCCTAATAGTTACACCTTCCTTGGGTAATGTAAAGCATCTCAAACAGGACTTGAACAGACACATTCTATTAATTTGATGTCATTTCTGAAATCAATGAACTATAATCACCTCAGTGGTATACGGGGATCTTGAAATAACCTCTGGGGCCATCCAATAAGGTGTTCCTACTAATGACTTCCTTTTTGGCACATCTTTACTGATTTGAGCACAAAAGCCAAAATCAGAGAGTTTCACCTATTCAAAAGAGAAAAACAATAATCATTGCACATCCAGAGCAAAGGAGGAGGAATAGGACAAAGGGGTATATAGTGGGGAACAAAGAATTAATGTCACCTTTCCCTACATCAAAACCCCAGCCTGGATCACCACCCCCACCACCTTATGAAACAATTTATTTTTTAATAAAAAATATTCAAAATTACTAATTACACGGATTTCCAGAAAGAATTTGAAATCCTAGTTATAACTTTTAATGTCCTTGGTGGCTCAGGTGATCCAGACTATTTGAAAGATCATATATCCATCAGGCATGTAGCCGGGGGGGGGGGGGGGGGNAAACAAAAAAACACCCCAATTACAAAACGATTTTAGAAACAAATTTTTTCTTGATCAAACAGGCCTAATACTGTGGATTATCTGCCTTGATACTCTGGGTTATATGGCTGTGTGAAAGAGCCCTGAACTGTGAGAGCCGTTCAGCAGTGGAACTCTCTGCCCCGGAGTGTGGTGGAGGCTCCTTCTTTGGAAGCTTTTAAGCAGAGGCTGGATGGCCATCTGTCAGGGGTGATTTGAATGCAATTCCTGCTTCTTGGCAGGGGGTTGGACTGGATGGCCCATGAGGTCTCTTCCAACTCTTTGATTCTATGATTCTATGATTCTATGATTCTATGAACTGCATTGAACTGAATGGTATGAGTCTACACTGCCATATCATCCAGTTCAATGTCATCAACCTGCATCCTGAAACTAGATTAGATGGACGTGTAAAAGGGGCCTTTGATTGAGTCTATCCATCTTGAATTAATCTTTCTCATTTCCTACTAGTCTGAATTGTTCTGGTGCTTTTTACATCAACTGGGGGACCCTTACACACAGTCGTATAACCCAAAATATCAAGGCAGATAGTCCACAGTATCTGCTTTGAATTGGATTATTTGAGTCCACACTGCCATATAATCCAGTTCAATATGGATTTTATATAGTTGTGTGGAAGGAGCCTAGTTTGGCAGAAACTTGTACTGAAATGATAGAGAGAGATTTTCTCCTTTGCTAATCAAATTGATTTTCAAGACATAAAACCAACTCATCTTCCTCAATGGTGGCAACCTTGTGTCTATATCAAGTCAAATATGATGCACACACTGTGTGAAATCAATTTTTTGTAAGTCATGTACCGTGCATGGTTTCATCAGGCCACGAGAAAAGGGTAGTAGTAACAAAACCGAAACATGCATAATAAAACGATCACACAATGCATGAAGAGGATCTGTTTATCTTCCCAGAAGAAGTTCTCATAATGTTGAGAAGCCATGGGACTTTCCCCAAAGTAGCCTAATCAACATAGGAAGTTGGCCTCTTGCATCTGCAGGCATCTATACTATAGAATTAATGACACCATTTTAATTGCCATGGCTCAATGCTATGGGCTCATGGGAGATTCATTTCTACAAAACCTTTCGCTTTTTCTCCCAAAGAGATCTGGTGCCTCACCAAACTACAAAACCCAGGATTCCATTGCATTGAGCCATGGCAGTGAAAGTGATGTCAAACTACATTCATTCAGCAATGCAGATGCACCCTTGGTTTTCTCTTTGACCTGGAGGTGAAGTTTAAGGTGCATAAAACCATTGTTCTCTGCAAGGATAACAATTTATGAAAATGGTTCATTTCCAGAAGCAAATGGAAAGTGGATGATTTTATACGCAGCTGTGCTAGTCTTTTGCAGAACAAAAACAAAGTCTTGTGAACACCACAGTTTAAAGATGAACGTGTTTACTGTTTCATAAATGTTTGCAGCCAGACACTTTATCAAACACATGGAATGTTATCCTAAGCTGCAAGTATATGTGTGTGTGTATGTATACACACACATACACAGTAGAGTTTTGCTTATCCAATTTTTACTCATCCAACGTTCTGTATTATCCAACGCAGTCTGCCTCTTGCCCGAATCCACAGTTGTTTCAATACATTGCAATATTTTGTTGATAAATTCATAAATACAACAATTACTATATAACGTTGACATGTATTGAACTGCTTTTTCTGTCAATTTGTTGTAAAACATGATGTTTTGGTGCTTAATTTGTAAAAGCATAACATAATTTGACATTTAATAGGCTTGTCCTTAATCCCTCCTTATGATCCAATATTTTTACTGATCCAATGTTCTGCCAGCCCATTTATGTTGCATAAGTGAGACTCTTGTATGTATGTATACACTGTATAACACTGTATTACACTGTATAAAAGTGTAATGTTAGATTGTGGGAGTGACATAACCCAAAAACCACTGGATGAATTGACACCAAATTTGGACACAATACACCTATTTGAGCTGTGGTGTTGGAGGAAAGTTCTGAGAGTGCCTTGGACTGCGAGAAGATCCAACCAGTCCATCCTCCAGGAAATAAAGCCCGACTGCTCACTGGAGGGAAGGAGTAGAGACAAAGATGAAGTACTTTGGCCACATCATGAGGAGACAGGAAAGCCTAGAGAAGACAATTATGCTGGGGAAAGTGGAAGGCAAAAGGAAGAGGGGCCGACCAAGGCAAGATGGATGGATGGCATCCTTGAAGTGACTGGACTGACCTTGAAGGATCTGGGGGTGGTGACGGCCGACAGGGAGCTCTGGCGTGGGCTGGTCCATGAGGTCACGAAGAGTCGGAGATGACTGAACGAATGAACAACAGACAAACTGGTGCAGGATGTGTCTGAATGTACACAGGGACATCTAGTTGCAACTGCCAAAAAAGTAAAAAGATGCTATAGCACATGCACAAAAATGACTCCCCCTGGCAAACAAAAAACACAATAGCACATCCACACTCTCTTCCAGACTACAGCTCCCAGCATCCCCTAGACCAGGCCCTTTAGGAGAGGAGGATGATCCAAATGCACTGCTTCCAAGATGCAAACTTGCTTCTCCTTGGATTTCTTTGAGAGCATCCCAATCCCTGCATATTTCCTATTCCTGGACTGCAACTCCCAGCACTCATCCAGATAGATAAATCAGATAGAGATAGGTAGGTAGATAAATCGATCAGGAGGACTGCTGGGAGTTGCAGTCCATGAATAGGTAGAGAAGGAAGAAAGGGGGGAAAGAGGAAGAGAAAGAAAAGGGGCAAAGGAAGGGAAGAGGAAGAGAAGGAAGGAAGGAAGGAAGGAAGGAAGGAAGGAAGGAAGGAAGGAAGGAAGGAAGGAAGGAAGGAAGGAAGGAGGGAAGGAGAGAAAGAGGGAAGGTTGGCCATAGCAACGCGTGGTGGGTACAGCTAGTGTGTGTGTGTGTGTGTGTGTGTGTGTGTGTGCAGAGGGTTCTGGTTTGGGGAATCAGCAGTGATTTCTTTGGGGCGCCGTAAGGCTCTTTGTCATTTTGGTGAGAGATAAACACAACATCTCTGGGAATTTCCAGATATCCTGGCTTGACACTTCTGTCAGTGCCCTGGACTTCCTAATGAATGTGGAAATGACCCAAAGTTGAATACGGCACAAGAATTCTGTCCTTGGGATTCCTAAGAGCAAACCAACAAAACAAGAGAAGATAATGCTCTTCCTGCGACTATTTCTCTGGTCTAAATTCTGTCCATCATCCTGGGCAATTCAAACTCAGAGAAAGAAAGAAAGAAAGAAAGAAAGAAAGAAAGAAAGAAAGAAAGAAAGAAAGAAAGAAAGAAAGAGAGAGAGAGATATCCTGATTTTGATATTCTATTTTGTTTGCAACTTTGTATTCAACCCTGGCTTCTTACTTTATTCCTTATCAGGAATTCCTATCCAAAGTTGACCTGATGGCACTTTTGAGGATATCTATCTGACACAATTGCAGCAGTTTGATTGTACTTTAACTGCAAGGGTTCCTTCTCATAGACTCCTAGGATTTGTAGTTTGGTGGGGGAACCAGCATAGGATGGTGGTTGGAGCATTAGAGGGTTACTACTAGGGTGTAAATCCACACTTGAAATTGCACAGACAAGTCAACCTCCGAGGAAGACAATGGCAAATCTGTTCTGACAAAATCATGTCAAAATAAATATTTTGGGTCATCAGAAATGACTTGAAGATGCACAATAACAGGAGGTACTTGGCATAATCTGCTAGATTACTCTAGCAGATTATGCCAAGTTTAAGTAAATCAACAATTTATTTATTTATTTAATGTCAAAAGCATTGCATAAACAAATAAATTTAAAACTGATAAGACAACAATGACAATCTGGTTTATGTGGGACAGAACAATGGCAATTAAAGGCCCCATCTACATTGTCATATAATCCAGTTTCAGAATGTAGATTAACTGTGTGGAACTGAATTATATGGCAGTGTAGATTCATATAATCAAGTTTAATGCAATTCAGGCTGGATCTACATGGCCATATAATCCAATTTCCGAATCCAGATTATCTGCGTTGAACTGGATTATATGAGTCTACACTGCCATATGATACAGTTCAAAGCAGATAATCTGGATTCAGATACTAGATTAGATGGAAGTGTATATGGGGCCTCAGTCTGCATTATATGGGTCTACATATATTCATATAATTTAATATTTGATCTGAATGTGGATTTTTATAAATGAACTTTGTACATGTTTCTATGTGTAAACCTACACATTGTTAAACTATCTGAATTTTGTACTAAAAAGTAGTCCTACCACTTGCATATAAGGCATCAGCTTTCTGGAATGTTTTGTGGTTTTTGGTTGGGTTTTCTGCCTTTAACACAATTCTGTATGCTTTGAGTGGGATGGTTATTTGTTTATGTATTTTTCTTTTGTAGGACAGTGAATGTTTGCTGACTTTGTTGTTTACTGCTTTGAGTCTCTTTGGGGAGATAGTATTATTATTATTATTATTATTATTATTATCATTATTGACCAATATAATCCAGTTCAAACTGTATTATATGGCAGTGTAGATGGGGTGAAAGTGGACCAAAATGCTTGGTATATGCTGTGCATATTCAGTCTTTGTGGCCATAAGGAGAAAAGCAAATGATGACCCCCATTAATGTATATAATAGCTAAAGCCTAGCAAATTATTTTGAGACATAAGGCAGAAAACCCCACAAGCCCCTTTCCCCATGTTGCCTGCGAAATTTGGGGGCTTGCAAGATAGAAAAAAATAACATTTCTTAGCTCTGCTGAATCACAGCTGCTTTATGTACAATCAAAGGAACATCTTTGGTGATACATTGGCAGTCTATAATCCCTTTTCTTCTGTTATTTCATTCGTAGCTTTTCAAGGAGGTTGTTGGCATTCTGGATCCAGAAATGCTTCCAGTTGGTGAAGAAGTTGGTGCACGTTTTGTTGAACAGGAGCATCAAACCTCCTCTGCAATGAAGTCTCGGATGGAGAACAAAAGAGGCAGACAAACAAAGTCCAAGTTCACCAACCAGTGAGTACTAAGTAAAAGTGAGTACTTTAATGATGGTGTTGCAGCATCTTTAGATGGATATTCCAAAAATAACAACATGCCTAAGCATATTGACTCAGAAGTAAGTCCTATTAACTCTTCCTCCCTAATGTATTGTCGAAGGCTTTCATGGTCGGAATCACTGGGTTGTTGTAGGTTTTTCAGGCTGTATGGCCATGTTCTAGAAGCATTATCTTCTGACGTTTCACCTGCATCTGTGGCAAGCATCCTCGGAGGTTGTGCATCTCCGGCAAGCATCCTCAGAGGTCACAACCTCTGAGGATGCTTGCCACAGATGCAGGCGAAACGTCAGGAGAGAATGCATCTAGTACATGGCCATACAGCCCAAAAAAACTACAAGAACCTCTTTCTCCCTAGTTTATATGTTTAAGATGATACCATGGCACCCTTGTAAGATTTCTTTGGCTAGAGTGCACTTAGTACAAAGCATGAAGTGTTATCCTCAGTATATACATTATTAAACTAAACATTATAGATGCTGCATGACATTCTGCTTTTGTTGATGTTAACTGCTGTCATGTCAACCTCAACTGATGGTGCCCCTATGAATGAGAGATAAAGGGGCACAGAAGAAAGTCGTGTATATCTTCTTCATCTCATTCACAAATAAATAAATAAATGTAAACAAAAGAAATGGATGGATTCTTAATTTTAGGAAATTTCAATTTCCTTAACTTTTTATACTGAATTCTGTAAGAGACTAAGATAAAAACAGACATGCTCATATCTTGTCGAAGGCTTTCATGGCTGGAATCACTCAGTTCTTGTGGGTTTTTTCGGGCTATATGGCCATGTTCTAGAGGCATTTTCTCCTGACGTTTCGCCTGCATCTATGGTATAGCACACATATTGTCCTACCTCTGAGGATGCTTGCCATAGATGCAGGCGAAACGTCAGGAGAAATGCCTCTAGAACATGGCCATATAGCCCGAAAAAACCCACAAGAACTGAGACATGCTCATATCACTAACAGCTCTCGAATGCCATCATGTGGGTACAAATGAGAAAGCATCTGAGGAGGGTTGTTGAAGGCTTTCATGGCTGGAATGACTGACCGGGTTGCTGTGAATTTTCTGGGCTGTATGGCCATGTTCCAGAAGCATTCCCTCCTGATGTTTTGCCCACATCTATGGCAGGCATCCTTAGAGGTTGTGAGGTCAACCACCCACATCTTTGGCAGACAACCTCAGAGGTTGACCTCACAACCTCTGAGGCTGCCTGCCAAAGATGTTGGTGAAATGTCAGGAGAGAATGTATTGTTGAAGGCTTTCATGGCCGGAATCACTGGGTTGTTGTAGGTTTTTTCGGGCTATATGGCCATGTTCTGAAACTAGGAAAATGGGTTTATATACCTGTGGAATGACCAGGGTGGGACAAAGAACTCTTGTCTGTTGGAGCTAGGTATGAATGTTTCAACTGACCACCTTGATTAGCATTTGATGGCCTAGCAGTTGTTTGGTGTGGCTTGTTGCTGCCTGGGGCAATCTTTTGTTGAGAGGTGATTAGATGTCTTTGATTGTTTCCTCTCTGTTGTTTTGCTGTTGTAATTTTAGAGGTGTTTTTTTAGAGTTCTTTGTCCCACCCTGGTCATTCCACAGATATATAAACCCATTTTCCTAGTTCCAACAAACCTCACTACCTCTGAGGATGCTTGCCATAGATGCAGGCGAAACGTCAGGAGAGAATGCCTCTAGAACATGGCCATACAGCCCAGAAAACTCACAGCAACCCATCTGAGGAGTCTTTTGAAGGAAATGCATAAGTAACCTCATTTTTTTTACTAAATAATGATCTTAGTCCTATGTCTATACAGCAAAGACCCCAAAGCAAAGGATCCTTATACCTGGTTCTCCAAAAAAGAAGTGAAGGCAAGAGAAAGGGAGGCCATGCTGAATTATATTCCACCTCTCAGTGAAAATGTCAAGCAAGCCACAGAGGAGCTTTGCAGCTGGTTTGAGTCCCTGGTGAGTAAATGAATGCCTTCATTTAATCTTCAAAGTCCAGCTGTAGTTTGCTACATATTCAGGCTGCAATGCAGTCCTTTAATGTCTTGTTGACAAGGTAATGGAAGCATTTTAAAACCTCCACACAAATTATCTTCATTTTGGAAATATTTTCCTGGAAATTCGGTAAACCCGTCTATTCCCAATTCACATGTTTCTACCCTACTGCCATTTCATGTTCTTGGCCGCTGTGGCTGTCTGGATGAGAAGGAACAAGCTGAGAATCAATCCCAACAAGACAGAGGTCCTCTTGGTTGATCATAAACCAGATCGGGGTATAGGGTGGCAATCTGTGCTGGACGGGGTTGCACTCCCCCTGAAATCACAGGTCCGTAGTTTGGGTGTCCTCCTGGACTCATCACTTACGCTTGAAGCTCATGCGTCGGTGGTGGCCGGGAGGGCCTTCGCACAATTAAGACTTGTGCACCAGCTGCGACCTTACCTCGTGAAGGCGGATCTAGCCAGGGTGGTCCATGCCTTAGTCGCCTCCAGATTGGACTACTGTAATGCGCTTTATGTGGGGCTGCCCTTGAAAATGGCTCGGAAATTTCAGTTGGTCCAACGGGCAGTGGCCAGGTTGTTAACTGGTGCTCCTTTCAGGGAGTGGTCAACCCTCCTGTTTAAGAAGCTCCACTGGCTGCCGTTCATTTTCCGGTCCCAATTCAAGGAGCAGGTTCTTGCCTCCAAAGCCCTGAATGGTTTGGGACCCGCCTACCTGCGTGACCGCATTTCTGTGTACGAACCCACACAATCTCTTTGATCATCTGGAGAGGCCCTTCTCGCACTCCCACCTCCATTGCAGGCGCGATTGGTGGGGACGAAGGAGAGGGCTTTCTCAGTGGTGGCCCCTCGACACTGGAACTCACTTCCCAAGGACATCAGCCATGCCCCAACTCTGGCAGTCTTTAGGAGGAGCCTGAAAACGTGGTTGTTCCAGTGTGCCTTCCCAGAATAATGAACTCTCAGCATTATGTCCTCTAAATGCACTTTACACTGATTTAGGATTGCTTGTATGCTCTCACCAACGCCCCATCTCTCCTATCTTGTTCATGCCCAGCATTATTTTTAAACTTTAATTACATTTGGCCCAGCCATAGATTTTAAATGTGTGATGTATTACTGTCATTGTTTATTGCTTTTTTATGAGTTTTATTTTAATTGTTTTTATTGTTGTTGTTATTGCTTGTACTGATGTATTGTGGGCTCGGCCTCATGTAAGCCGCACCAAGTCCCTTGGGGAGATGGTAAAGGTAGTCCCCTGACATTAAGTCCAGTCATGTCTGACTCTGGGGTGTGGTGCTCATCTCCATTTCTAAGCCGAAGAGCCAGCGTTGTCCGTAGACACCTCCAAGGTCATGTGGCCAGCATGACTGCATGGGGAGATGGTAGCAGGGTACAAATAAAGATAATAATAATAATAATAATTATTATTATTATTATTATTTATTTTGATCTGCCATTTTAAAATCTCCTCTGAAGAGCACATGTAAATATATTCTTTGGACACCGCAATGAGTCGCCCTTGGGCTGAGAATTGCGGTATATAAGCCCAGTAAATAAATAAATAAATATGAATTGCAACATACCTGTTTCTCCTGAAAATAGGTAGTCAGACATTTCTCCCCAAGTATATATTTCAATGTGTCTGTCCCTTAATGCATTTCAAATGGATGAAACCTGTGTTGTATAATGTGTAAATCAGAATCAGTTTGAATTACCCTTCTAGGGAGGAGAGAAGTATGACATCAATGAAGCCACTGTTATAAGCCTGTTTGATGCAAGATATGAGACGAAGATACCTAACTCTATTCCTATAAATGTTGTGGAACTGCAAGATTTGCCTGCAGAGCTGCAGGTGTATGTTGGGAAGACTCCACTTCAGGCTGCCACGAAAAGACAACCAAAGGTATGTGAACCTTAGTATTTAGGTACTGGTATGTGGTACGAGGGTTGAATGAAAAGTAATGCCTCCACCTTCGTAACTCCTCAACAGAAGGCAGTACTAATATGTGGCAGGTACTGGTTTGTTCAGTAGACTCTCCTCTACAGTTCCATTTTAACGGGAAGCCTTAGCATTGAACAGTTGTGTTGTTAAAGTGCAAAGTATTGAATCCTGTGCAGACGGTCGGTCAATGCGACTTAAGCAACATGCAGTCATTGAATTCTTGACAGCAGAAGGTGTCACCCCAAAGGAAATTAATCAGAGAATGCAAGCTGTTTATGGTGATTGTGTTGATGTGAGTACTGTGCATCGTTGGGCAAGTACGTTTAAAGATGTTAAGTGGGAACATCTGACTTGCATGACAAAAAAGAGTTGGACACCCTGTGACAGCAACCACCGAGTTTCACAAGCAAATTATTTATTTATTTATTTGCTTGTTTCAAACATTTATACCCCACCCTTCTCAACCTCTGGGGGGGGGGACGACTCAGGGCGGCTTACATCCAGCACAATTCTTTTTTCTTTTTCTTTTTCTTTTTAATTTTTATTAGGGTTTTTTCCCCACTCCCACCCTCCCCTCCTTGTATATACAATTTATACATCAAACTACAGAAGTTACATTTGAAATATCAGTCTCAGTCTTAATTGTTCTACTCCACATCTTAACACATTTTCAATTTGAAACATACAACACATATACAATACAAATTATTGGGCCACCAATAATCATCCCATGCATCTCGTAATTAAAATCACAATCCAAGATTCGTCGTCCATGGTTACCAGTCCTTTAGTCATCAAAATTCGATTGCAACGGATTAACCAAATGCCTGTTTAAACAACCATGTTTTCAATCTCTTCCAAAACACCATTAGCGAGGAGGCTGATCGTACCTCTATAGGGAGGGCGTTCCAAAGCCGAGGGGCCACCACAGAAAAAGCCCTGTCTCTCGTTCCCACCAGCCGCACTTGTGAAGCCGGCGGGATAGAGAGCAGGGACTCTCCAGAAGATCTTAGGGTCCTGGTGGGCTGATAGGCTGAGATACGTTCGGATAGATAAGTTGGGCCAGAACCGTTTAGGGCTTTAAAGGCCAACGCCAGCACTTTGAATTGAGCCCGGTAGCATATCGGCAGCCAGTGGAGCTGGTGCAGCAGAGGAGTTGTGTGCTCCCTGCGCCCCGCTCCTGTTAGTATCATGGCTGCCGCCCGTTGGACTAGTTGGAGCTTCCGGGCTGTCTTCAAAGGCAACCCCACGTAGAGAGCGTTGCAGTAATCAAGGCGGGATGTAACCAGAGCGTGGACTACCGTGGCTAAGTCAGACTTCCCAAGGTACGGTCGCAGTTGGCGCACAAGTTTTAACTGTGCGAAAGCTCCCCTGGTCACCGCCGAAACCTGGGGTTCCAGGCTCAGCGATGAGTCCAGGATCACACCCAAACTGCGAACCTGCGTCTTCAGGGGGAGTGCGACCCCGTCTAACACAGGCTGTAACCCTATACCCTGTTCGGCCTTGCGACTAACCAGGAGTACCTCTGTCTTGTCTGGATTCAATTTCAATTTGTTCGCCCCCATCCAGACCGTCACAGCGGCCAAGCACCGGTTCAGGACCTCGACAGCCTCCTTAGTAGCAGGTGGAAAGGAGTGACAGAGTTGAAAATCATCTGCGTACAGATGACATCGCACTCCGAAACTCCGGATGATCTCGCCCAGCGGCTTCATGTAGATGTTAAACAACATGGGAGACAGTATTGAACCCTGAGGAACCCCACAAGACAAAGGTTGTGGGGTTGAACAGGAGTCTCCCAGTAACACCTTCTGAGACCGACCCTCGAGGAATGAGCGGAGCCGCTGCAGAACAGTACCTCCAAGACCCATCCCCGCGAGGCGTCCCAGAAGGATACCGTGGTCGACGGTATCGAAGGCCGCTGAGAGGTCGAGCAGCACCAACAGGGACACACTCCCCCTGTCGAGCTCCCGATGCATATTATTCCATTTACAATTTGTTATTTGCACATTTAACATATTAACTATATAGTTATACCAATTAGTTAGTGTCCATTTTGTTTTATCATCGTCATCGTCAGTTATCTGCAAGCTATCCGAAGACCTGGTCCGATAACCATGTTTTTAATTTTCTCCTTAAGGCAAGGAGAGATGCTGCCAACCTGATTTCACTGGGGAGGGAGTTCTACAGGCGGGGGGCCACCACTGTGTTGCAACTCAGAGTAGGCTTCACCTTGCTCCCAAAACGCCACCACACCAGAACTGTAGATTTTGTAGTTTATTGAGGGAAAGAGGCCTTCAGAAAGAGGCCGGGCAGCTAATTGCTGAGGATATTCTGTCTGGATTTTCTGCATTTACCAAAGAGTTGACAATGGATCAAGAGGCCCCTTCCAACTCTGTGAAACTGTCTTTAGGATCCTCCAGTCTTTGATGGATCTTTGATGCACAGTTGAGGTGGAGGGGGTAAAAATGCAACTAGAAATTATTTCCTGCTGCTATTAATATTTTATTTGTTGGTGTTATTTTAAACAGGAATTTTGCCAGCCTAAGTGGGAGAAGATCAGGTATGGGGCCTGGTACTTGGACCCAAAGACTTGGAAAAAGCAGAAAAGGAATGAGCCTTTAGTGGACCCCAAATCAAAGGATGCAGACACCTGGAATTCAGGAAAGTCATTTGATGGAAAGGTATACCCAGCTGCAAAACAAATCCTCTAGTTCTCTGTGAAAGTCCTTACATTGAGAGTGCAATATGCAAGCAACCAGACCAGCGTTTCTCAACCTGGGGGTCGGGACCCCGGGGGGGGGGGTTGCGAGGGGGTTGTCAGAGGGGTCGCCTCTGACAGTATTTTCTGTTGGTCATGGGGGTTCCGTGTGGGAAGTTTGCCCAATTCTATAGTTGGTGGGGTTCAGAATGCTCTTTGATTGTAGATGAACTATAAATCCCAGCAACCACAACTCCCAAATGTCAAGGTCTACTTTCCCCAAACTCCAACAGTGTTCACATTTGAGCATATTGAGGATTTGTGCCAAATTTGTTCCAGATGCATCATTGTTTGAATCCACAGTGCTCTCTGGATGTAGGTGAACTACAACTCCAAAACTCAAGGTCAATGCCCACCAAATCCATCCAGTATTTTCTGCTGGTCGTGGGAGTTTTGTGTGCCAAGTTTGGTTCTATTCCATCATTGGTGGAGTTTAGAATGTTCTTTGATTGTAGGTGAACTATAAATCCCAGCAACTACAACTCCCAAATGACAAAATCAATCCCTCCCAACCCCACCGGTATTCAAATTTGAGCGTATCGAGTATTTGTGCCCAATTTGGTCCAGTGAATGAAAATACATCCTGCATATCAGATATAACAGCAGCAAAATTACAATTTTGAAGTAACAACAAAAATAATTTTATTGTTAGGGGTCACCACAACATGAGGAACTGTATTAAGGGGTCACGGCATTAGGAAAGTTGAGAACCACTGAACTAGACTAACATGGCACACATCCACTCAGTTGTCCAAAGGGACATTTCCTTATGGAGGTCTACTCACATTTGGATTCAAATGTGAGCAGAGCAGGCCGGGCTCTAGTACAGCTGGTTAATCACTACCTACAATAGATCACTGCTGACCGGAAGATGACTGGTTCGAAGCCCAAATTGGTTTGAGCACCCGACTGTTAAGTCTAGCTTACTGTCCACCTAAGCCAGTGGTTCTCAACCTGGGGTCCCCAGATGTTTTTGGCCTAAAACTCCCAGAAATCCCAGCCAGTTTACCAGCTGTTAGGATTTCTGGGAGTTGAAGGCCAAAAACATCTGGGGACCCCAGGTTGAGAACCTAAGCAGTTCAAAAACAGCTGAGCTGTGAGTAGAGAAATTAGGGACTGCTTAAAATGGGAGGTATTTTACGACACCATAAAAATGCTGGAGGTCAAAGAGCAAGGAGGAAATACGATCAAAATTATTCGGCGTCATAGTGGATGAAGCGACAGTTCTCCCCTATGGCTGGAATCGAGTATAACCTCCAGGCACCAAAGTGGAAATGCCAAAAATACCTCTGTCTGTCCGTCTAGAAAATGGCATTGAATATTTGCCATGTATGTGTGCGTTGTGATCCGCCCTGAGAAGAGTGGAATATAAATACTGTAAATAAAATAAAATAAATAAAATATCAGAAAAAGGGATTCCACCAAAACCTTAGGAAGAACTTCCTGATGGTAAGTGTTGTTCAACAGTGGACTCTGCAGCTTCAGAGTGGAGTCTCTTGAGGTTTTAAAACAGAGGCTGGATGGCCACCTTTTGAGAGAGCTTTGTGTGATGTGGAGGAATGTTCTTTCATGAATCTTTATCCAACATAAAGATAGGTTCCTTTGAATGTGTTGCTAAAGAATTCTCACCCCAATTGCACGTGCTGATGGGGGATATCTTATATTTAACATATCTGAAGAGCACCAGATTTGGGAAAGTTGCTCAAAAAGTGTACCTTCCTCTCTCTGACCATGTGGTGCTTTTGCAGGATGCTGAGATTGTGGAGCTTCATGGAATCCATGCTTTTAAGGAATTTCTTGAAAGGAAAGGCTACCAGTTTCCAGAGGTAAGCATAGTGACCAGCAGTCACTGTATTTAGGCAAGCAGATAACATGACCTTTTCCAAAACTCTCAGAAACCATGGTCTCCCTATCTTCTTTCTTCTCTTTCAAGTTCCGCTGATCTCTTTCTCTGCTCAAGACAATCTTTTAGTTAGGACTTGAGCAACCTGAATATGTTTTCAAAATGTGTGTTCAAATTTTACTAGAGAACCTTTCAGCAATAGAATTTGCCTTGTATTTACTAAAGTTATGATCAGATGAAAGAATGCAAGAAATTTGGCTCATTTGTCTTGCCAACCCAGGTAAAGGTGACCGCCAAAAGGAGCCAATGTCTTGGGAAAGTACCTGAATCCAACAGAATCTGCCCCAGGTGTTAGACCAAACATTAAAGGAATAATCCAGGGTGTTGTGATACCATGTTCAGCACCCTGGATGGCTCCTTTAAAGTCTGGATTAAAACCCAAGTAGACTCACCATACCAATGACATGGGAATCAGTCACTGTACAAAGACATTTCCTTCTTTAATATCTTAGCTATAGATCTCCCATCATCCTCCTTCACCGGAAATCATAATACTGGGTTGTTGCGATTTTTCCGGGCTGTATGGCCATGTTCCAGTAGCATTCTCTCCTGACGTTTCACCTGAATCTATGGCAGGCCTCCTTAGAGTTTGCGAGGACCTCACAATCTCTCAGGATCCCTGCCACAGATGCAGGTGAAATGTCAGGAGAAAATGCTTCTGGAACATGGCCATACAACCCGGAAAACTCACAGCAACCTAGTGATTCCGGCCATGAAACCTTTGACAAGTCATCATACTATTCAGAAAGTCAGAAGCTTTGGGGTACTGTTCCTATAATCCTTTATGACTTCTTTGCCAGCTAGGACTTCTGGAGCGTCCAAACTACCTTCTGCCACAATCCGGGATTATGGCGCAGCTGGCTGAGTGTCAGCTGCATTAAGATCACTCTGACCAAAAGGCCATGAGTTCGAAGCCAGCCCGGGTTGGAGTGGGTTTCCAACCAATTGTGTATAGCCTGTTGTCGACCTTTGCAACCCGAAAGACAGTTGCATCTGTCAAGTAGGAAAATAAGGTACCACCTAAAGTGTGGGGAGGCTAAATTAACTGATTTATGAGACCATAAAGAAGACTCCAGCAAAAGCATTCCAGCAGGGAAGCATGCGGGGAATGCGGAAGTGCTTCATCAGCATCGCAGATGGACAATGAAAGCGACAGCTCCCCTAGCGGCTAGAAAAAGTTAAATATAGCCTGTGTATGTCTGTATATGTTTGTATGTCAAAATTTGGCATTGAATGTTTGCCATATATGTGTACACTGTAATCCACCCTGAGTCCCCTGCGGGGCGAGAAGGGCAAAATATAAAAGCTGTAAATAAATAAATAATAAATAAATCCAATGCATAGGTAAGATCTCTTTTCCAAAAACATGCTGACTTTTCTGTTTTTGTTCAGTTCCTAAGGCGGATACTCACTGTACAAGATGCAACTGGACAAAAAGTGGGAGTTTTAAAGAGCTCCGTGAAAGGATTTTCGCAATGTGAGGAGCTCAGTCAAAGATACTTCATCAACAGCAAGGAAATAATATAAAGAACTGGAAATTGTTAAGGCTGAAGAGAACCTGAGCCTGCCATATCTCATCCTCTTGCCTTAACTGAGGAGAAACTCTCAGGTGCAGTTGGATTCACTGCTTGAGGGCCCTTTGGACATTGGGCTGTACCTGATGGCATCCATGACATTGCTGGAAGTAACATGATCCATGTCTTTCTATTAGGTCTTCTCTATCATTGCTTGATTAGGTTTTCATCAACATGTCAGCGTGAGCTCACCTATCAATAAAGGTAAAGGTTTCCCCTTGACATTAAGTCTAGTCGTATCTGACTTTGGGAGGTGGTGCTCATCTCCATTTCTAAGCCGAAGAGCTGGCATTGTCCATAGACATCTCCTAGGTCATGTGGCCAGCATGATAGCAAGGTGCACCGTTACCTTCCCGCAGAAGTGGTACCTATTAGGCATGTGCAATCCATGATTCTAAATGGTTCTAAAGTACTTACAAAACTAAAGTTCTGGTTGTGAAAACTAGGGGGCGCTGGTGCTTTGCTTCTACACTGTTGCTAAAGTTCTGGTGGTGAAAATTTCAGAACTCTAACAAAACTTTCAAAAGTTCATTATTGGTGATTTTTATGACAGAACCTATTAGGAACTTCCTGACTGTGAGAGCCGTTCAGCAGTGGAACTCTCTGCCCCGGAGTGTGGTGGAGGCTCCTTCTTTAGAAGCTTTTAAACAGAGGCTGGATGGCCATCTGTCAGGGGTGATTTGAATGCAATATTCCTGCTTCTTGGCAGGGGGTTGGACTGGATGAGGTCTCTTCCAACTCTTTGATTCTATGATTCTATGAACTGCCATTTATAATGAAATTTTGAAAGTTGTGTTAAGAGTTCTGAAAGTTTCACCACCAGAACTTTAGCAACACTGTAGAAGCAAAGCACCAGCACCCCCTAGTTTTCACCACCAGAACTTTAGTTTTGTAAGTACTTTAGAACCATTTAGAACCATGGATTGCACATGCCTAGTACCTATTGATATACTCACATTTGCATGTTTTCGAACTGCTAGGTTGGTAGAAGCTGAGGCTAACACCAGGAGCTCACCCTGTCTGTGGATTCGAACTGCTGATCTTCCAATCAGCGAGTCCTGTAGCTTAGCAGTTTAACCCACTGCACCACTATGGTCTCTATCAATACCAACTTGAAGATGATGACGAACCCCTCTTTGTGTATTGTGTAGATGCATAACAGGACCCAACCTACATAGGTGTTCTGGTTCACATTGGATCCATAGTGCATTGGGTCCCGTTGTGCATCATCCCAATGTGCAACTTTCACTTTTCTGGCTGACCTATACATTAATGTAACAGCACCTTCATGCAAAACATGGATATTTTGAAACTACTCAGTTCTATTTCCTGCAAAAATATGCCCACTTATTAAGTTGTAACTCCAGAAATGAATTCCAGCCATTATTGTTACATTTTTTTTCATAGCCTTTCCGGCATGATTTCTGGAATATCAGTGATCGTGAATAAAAAATAGTAATGAATATAAATAAAAATGTAATGTTCGTTTGTGGTATTCACAGAACACAAAAACCACTGGACAAATTGACACCAAATTTGGACACGAGACACTGAACAACCCAATGTATGTCCTTCACTCAAAAAAATTGATTTTGTCATTTGGGAGTTGTAGTTTCTGGGAGTTATAGTTCACCTACAATCAAAGAGCATTCTGAACCCCACCAACGATGGAATTGAACCAAATTTGGCACCCAGTTCTCCCACTGCCAACAGAAAATACTGGAACGGTTTGGTGGGCAGTGTCCTTTGGTTTTGGAATTGTAGTTCACCTACATCCAGAGAGCACTGTGGACTCAAACAATGATGGATCTGGGCCAAACTCTACACAAATATCCAAGATACCCAAATGTGAACACTGGTGGAGTTTGGGGAAAATAGAATCTTGACATTTGGGAGTTGTAGTTGCTGGGATTTGTAGTTCACCTACATTCACAGAGCATTCTGAACCCCGTCAACAATGGAATTGGGCCAAACCTCCCACACGGAACCCCCATGACCACCAGAGTGGGCCACAGCAACACGTGGCAGGGGACGGCTAGTGAATATATAGATTTGTAAGTGACTTAGTGGATTCCAGTCAAAAATAGTTTGCTCAGATTGATAGCAGTAGCAGATCAGCAGAATTTGGAGGGCTGTGCTCTTCTCGTCTTTTAACTGCTCAGTTATTTTCTAGCTCAAAATCTAGTGTAAGAACAGCTCTGATAAATCAAGATTTACAGATTGCTGATAGTGGCTTTATTTGCTTTACGGCAGTGATAAATCTTATATGCAGATCATACATCAAAGCCATTAAGTGGGTTCCAAATGCAAAAAAGAAACTATCAAAGACACTCTTTGCAAAGGGATGAGTTATAATTTGGTCAACTGCCAGCCTGCTTTAACTATCTAGGCAGTATTTTGGTACAACTGCTTTGAAAGAAGAATCTTTTTCTGCAGAGTTAACAAAAACTAGCAAAATCAATATAATTTATGGAAGTCAGTACTAAGAGCTCCCTGAGCAGCCTTCAGAAACTCAAGAGCTCATCGTATAGCTTTGATGGTCTGGCCATTGATGATCAGTCAATATCTCCCCCCCCCCCCCCCCCCCCCCCCCCCCCCCCCCATATCAACTAGACGTATTTAGAAGCCACATCAACATATAAATAAAAATGTAATGTTCGTTTGTGGGATTCACAGAACTCAAAAACCACTGGGGGAATAGACACCAAATTTGGACACAAGACACCTAACAACCCAATGTATGTCCTTCACTCAAAAAAATGATTTTGTCATTTGGGAGTTGTAGTTGTTGGGATTTATAGTTCACCTATAAATCAAAGAGCATTCTGAACCCCACCAATGATGGAACTGGACCAAACTTGGTACACAGTTCTCCCATGACCAACAAAAAATACTGGAAGGGTTTGGTGGGCAGTGTCCTTTGGTTTGGGAGTTGTAGTTCACCTACATCAAGAGATCACTGTGGACTCAAACAATGATGGATTTGGACCAAACTCTACATGAATACTTAATATGCCCAAATATGAACATTGCTGGCATCTGGGGAAAATAGAATCTTGACATTTGGGAGTTGTAGTTGCTGGGATTTATAGTTCACCTACAATCACAGAGCATTCTGAACCCCACCGACGATAGAATTGGGCCAAACCTCCCACATAGAACCCCCATGTGGGCCACAGCAATGCATGGCAGGGGACAGCTAGTCTATAATATGTTTTTTCCCCCTCATTCCTTTCTTCCTTTTATGAAACTTTTATCAACTCAGCAAGTTTTGGAGGAAACATAATTGGGATTTTTTGAGAGTTGTGTTTGATTATGCTATTGAACTAGCAGTGGCACTCTACTGCTAGCACAGGACCAGGACATCTATAGGGAGACCAAGGTGCTTGTTTATTAAGCTATTATCCTCTCAACCCTGCTATATGCCTGCAAAACGTGAACTGTCTATTGACGTCACACTCAACTCCTGGAACGATTCCATCAGCGTTGCCTCTGAAAAATCCTGTAAATCTCTTGGGAAACAGGTGGACATGTCAACGTGCTGGAAGAAGCAAAGACCACCAGCATTGAAGTGATGCTCCTAAGCCATCAACTCCGCTGGACTAGCCACATTGTCCAAATGCCCCATCACTGTCTCCCAAAGCAGTTGTTCTACGTTGAACTCAAGAATGGGAAATGTAATGTTGGTGGACAGGAAAAGATTTAAAGATGGGCTTAAAGCCAACCTTATAAACTGTGACATTGACCCTGAGAATTGGGAAGCCCTGGCCCTTGAGCGCTATAATTGGAGGTCAGCTGTGACCAGCAGTGCTGCAGAATTCAGAGGCACAAATGGAGGTTGAAAGGGAGAAACGTGCCAAGAGGAAGGCATGTCAAGCCAATCATGACTGGGACCACCTTCCACATGGAAACCAATGTCCTCACTGCAGAAGAATATGCAGATCTAGAATATGGCCTGCCCATCCCAATCTGGCCTACCACGCAGCCCCCAAGTTAAAAAGTTTGCCCATGCCTGACGTAGATAGTTGGCTAATATAGTGTAAGGATATACACATCTCCTCTTACAAACCAGCCTGGGCACTGCAGTCAGTAGAGGAGGCCCTGCTCTTGGTCCAACCCCCATCCCAAGTATGGCTGGTGAGAACAAGAGAGAGGGTCTTCTCTGTGGTCACCCCCTACCTCTGGAACTCCCTTCCTAAAGAAATAAAGCTGCCCCCTTCCTCCTCTCCTTCAGAAAACAACTGAAGACCTACTTCTGCACACTAGAATACGGAGGATTAGTCAATGAGTGACCACTACAGGGCCCTGGTTGAGAACTCTGCGAGTCTATGCCAGACCAATTTACCACCATAGGTCACACAACTAATCCACACAAGTTTGTGAACTCCAGTTGACTTTTATAAATTAATATAGTTTGTTCAGATTTTATGTCATTATATAATTTTTGTCTGACTGTTCCTTTAATTTATTGACATTAGGTTTAATTCAGTGATAGCATCTTTAGTTTGGTGTTAGCTTTTAATTGCTGTTTTCATATGTTGGGGTTTCATAGAATCATAGAATCAAAGAGTAGGAAGAGACCTCATGGGCCACCCAGTCCAATCCCCTGCCAAGAAGCAGGAATATTGCATTCAAATCACCCCTGACAGATGGCCATCCAGCTTCTGTTTAAAAGTTCCAAAGGAGCCTCCACCACACTCCAGGGCAGAGAGTTCCACTGCTGAACGGCTCTCACAGTCAGGAAGTTCTTCCTCATGTTCAGATGGAATCTCCTTGTAGTTTGAAGCCATTGTTTTGCATCCTAGTTTCCAGGGAAGCAGAAAACAAGCTTGCTCCCTCCTCCCTGTGGCTTCCTCTCACATATTTATACATGGCTATCATATCTCCTCTCGTCCTTCTCTTCTTCAGGCTAAACATGCACAGCTCCTCATAGGGCTTGTTCTCCAGACCCTTGATCATTTTAGCCGCCCTCCTATGGACACATTCCAGCTTGTCAATATCTCTCTTGAATTGTGGTGCCCAGAATTGGACACAATATTCCAGGTGTGTTCTAACCAAAGCGGAATAGAGGGACAGCATTACTTCCCTAGATCTAGACACTATGCTCCTATTGATGCAGGCCAAAATCTCATTGGCTTTTTTTGCCACCACATCACATTGTTGCTCATGTTTGACTTGTTGTCCACGAGGACTCCAAGATCTTTTTCCCACGTACTGCTCTCGAGCCAGGCATCGTCCCCCATTCTGTATCTTTGCATTTTGTTTTTCCTGCCAAAGTGGAGTATCTTGCATTTGTCCCTGTTGAACTTCATTTTGTTAGTTTTGGCCCATCTCTCTAATCTGTCAAGATCATTTTGAATTCTGCTCCTGTCCTCTGGAGTATTGGCTATCCCTCCCAATTTGGTGTCATCTGCAAACTTGATGATCCTGCCTTCTAGCCCTTCATCTAAGTCAGGGGTCCTCAAACTAAGGCCCGGGGGCTGGATGCGGCCCTCCAAGGTCATTTACCCGGCCCTCGCTCAGGGTCAGCCTAAGTCTGAAATGACTTGGAAGCACACAACAATGACAACAATCCTATCTCATCAGCCAAAACCAGGCCCACACTTCCCATTGAGATACTAATAAGTTTATATTTGTTAAAATTGTTCTTCATTTTAATTATTGTATTGTTTTAAAGTGATTTTTGCACTACAAATAAGATATGTGGTATGCATAGGAATTCATTCATGGTTTTTTTCAAATTATAATCCGGCCCTCCAACAGTTTGAGGAACTGTGACCCGGCCCTCTGTTTAAAAAGTTTGTGGACCCCTGATCTAAGTCATTAATAAAGATGTTGAACAGGACCGGGCCCAGGACGGAACCCTGCGGCACTCCGCTCATCACTTCTTTCCAGGATGAAGAGGAAGCATTGGTGAGCACCCTCTGGGTTCGTCCATTTAACCAATTACAGATCCACCTCACCGTAGTTTTTCCTGGCCCACATTGTATTTTATGTCAGTATTTGTTTGTTTCATGAAAGCATTGAATGTTTGCTGTTGTATGTTGGAATCTGCCCTGAGTCCCCTTCGGGAGAAAGTTATTATTATAGACATTCAACCAAACTTCCAATCGGTGCAAATTAATTGGATTGAGTGTTGCACCCCAAACTTGAAGCCACCTATGACCAGAGCATCACAAAGGAGTCCAGAGTAAAGATAAAACAGTTTATTGTAAAAATCACACAAAAAATATATAGTAAAAAAAAAAAGGAATAGGGAAAGCAGGTGTAAAATCCAAAAAGTCAGCAATCAAATGTCTCTTGCACATACACAAGCAAGACAGTTCAAGAATAGTCCAAAATCCAAAAACAACTTGAGTCCATTGGCCAAACTTGAACAAGGATACACGACATGAACATGGAAAAACATGGGAAAATTCCCAGAATACTTGAATGCCAAAACAAGAACTAGAGAACCCAGGCTTGAGTGTAACTTAAAAGCCATGTTGCCTGAACTGAAGAGCAAAGAGCCTGCAGCTCCTAATATATAGACATGAAAACATTATGACTCACTTCCAACTGAGATGCGTTGACCTACGAAGCTACTTGAATCCCAAAACAAGAACTAGAGAACCCAGGCTTGAGTGTAACTTAAAAGCCATGTTGCCTGAACTGAAGAGCAAAGAGCCCGCAGCTCCTTATAGACATGAAAACATTATGATTCACTTCCAACTGAGATGTGTTGACCTACGAAGCTGCCTATCTACTTGAATTTGCAGGTGGGCCTCCTAACTCAGGTTAATGTCACCAATGAGAATTTCTAATCAATTCGTCTTTGCTGGACTCCTTATCTGGAGAGGATGATTCCAACTCCCGTGAATGGCCTTGAAGGCAATAGAGCAGCGTTTCTCAACCTGTGGGTTCCCAAATGTTTTGGCCTACAACTCCCAGAAATCCCAGCCAGTTTACCAGCTGTTAGGCTTTCTGGGAGTTGGAGGCCAAAACATCTGGGGACCCACAGTTTGAAAACCACTGCAATAGAGGCAATTCTATTCTCAGGTCCATCTGTGCTTGTGTCTAAAGTAGTTTTATTTTCTGACTCTGCATGAGAATGGCCTTCTGCACAAGACTGAATCCCAGGGCCTGCTTCAAAAAGGAAAGCCCACAATCACATCTGACTCAAAATAATCAGTGAACCCATCAACCTGCTGTGAATGATACTGAGATACAACACTGGGGCCCTTTGAAAAAGGGAAGAAGTCCCCTGTACCATTTTGGGATATTGATTATCCTTTCAGATGGTTTTCAGGGATTTTCTCTATTGCAAAATTTGGATGAATGCGTTCCATTGCAGATCGAACAGCAATGTTGGAATCTGCAAACCCTTCTGAAGCACTCACCCTGAGAGGAGTATACCCAGCACACCGCACTCTGTTGTCGCTGCTGGCGGGGCCTTGGCCAAAAGCGCTCTCCCTCTTCGAAATTTAGAATGATATGGCCGCTGTCACCCTTTTCTCCCCGAGTCGTCCGTGCAGAGGTCATTAACTGCAGCCACAGGTGCATTTCAATGAGATCCCATCGCAACGTGGGACACCAAGCTGCTTTGGTTCTAAAACACTCATCATAACGCAACCAAGCGTTGCCCCTAAACTTCATATAAGCATTGTGGATAATGTTCAAATACTGAATTAGTGAATGCGCTCTGGCTGGATATGCTTTTATTATAACACTAGCGTATATTAAAAAACATGGAAACCAATTACTCCAATTTTGATCGACTCTTCTCATTTCTTCCTCTTCTTCATCGTCCGATTCATCCGGTTCTCTAAACATCAGTGAAAATATATCTATGTATTCTCCCCTCAGTATTTTGTCTATTGTTTTTCGTGCAAGGTGTCCACCCAACCCAATGCTGTTGCTCTCATGGGTATCCTTCAGAGGCCACTCAGGAGTTCCCCAATATTGATGATAGGGACCATGTCTGTCTGGCAATGTCTGGACACTAGTTATTGTCCCTAAATCCTGCTGGCAGGGCTGCTGAGGCCAGCAATTCTGAGGCTGCAGCACTGATGTTGTTGACTTTTGGGCAGCACTAGCTTGTGAATTTGTGTTGGTGTTACTTGCGGGTCTGGCCACTTGGGTGTTACTTGCGGGTCTGACCACTTGGGTGTTACTTGTGGGTCTGACCACTTGGGTGTTACTTGCGGGTCTGGCAACTTGGGTGCTACTTGCGGGTCTGGCAACATGGGTGCTACTTGCGGGTCCAGCAACATGGGTGCTACTTGCGGGTCTGGCCACTTGGGTGTTACTTGCGGGTCTGCTTGACAATGATGGCTCCAATATGTGCACCTGGGGAGCTGTCTCCAGCGTCTTGGTAGGATCCTCCAGCTTGACTGTGGGTTGGCCAGAACTCGCGGCCCTCTTTCTTCTGGACTCCTCTAAGGCAGAGATACGGGAAAGAAGAGATTTTATGAGCAAACGCTTACTAGCTAAGCGAACTGGCCTAGAACTGGAGGGAGTCATTTTTCCGTTCCTCCTTTCCAGTGCAGCTACTCGAGCCAGTAAGTTCTTGAGATCTTCCATTGGGATGTCAAGTTCGTCCAAAGAGGCCAGGTTTGAAGGGAGCAGGTGCTTGCCCGGAACCTTTTCGGCTAGGCCCTTGCCCTTAGTGACCCCAACATTCTTCTTAGGAGCCATTCTGTGGAAAGAAAGCATAGTTGGCCGTGAGCGGAAATCATGAGTGTATGAGTAAATAAAAAGGCCGGCTTTCAATCACCAGCTGCAGTAAATCTTGCCAACCATAAAGGTGACAGTTCAAAACCAGGTCAGGGTGAGCTCCTGACCTTCAGCCCAGCTCCCCCACCCACCTTGTAGATTGAAAACAGCTGGCCGTGAGCGGAAATCATGATTGTATGAGTAAATAAAAAGGTCAGTTTTCAATCACCAGCTGCAGTAAATCTTGCCAACCAAACTGGTGACAGTTCAAAACCAGGTCAAAGTGAGCTTCTGACCTTCAGCCCAGCTCCCCACCCATCTTGTAGATCAAAAACAGCAATGTGAGTAGATGAATAGGTATCGAAAACAGCAATGTGAGTAGGTGTTTTAGGCACAGCATTTCAGAGAAAAGTTTACGAACAAAGAAAGCTCTTCAGCAAGGAGATGGAGCATCAGCACCCCCTTGTGGCTGGAAGCAAGCACTCCCTCCAAATGATGCCAAACAATGAGAATCTAATCACCTCTCAACAAAAGTTTGCTCCAGGCACTGTCAGGCCATTATATGCTAATCAAGGTGGTCAGTTGAAACATTCACACCTAGCTCCAGCAGACAAGAGCCCTTTGTCTCACCCTGGTCATTCCACAGATATATAAACCCTTTTTCCTAGTTCCAACAGACCTCACTACCTCTGAGGATGCTTGCCATAGATGCAGGCGAAATGTCAGGAGAGAATGCCTCTAGACCATGGCCATATAGCCCGAAAAAACCTACAACAACCGCTCTTTCGTGGTTCGCTTACCATGGACTCGTTTTGTGGTTTTCCCTGCACAGCACTCCTCCTCACCTTCCCTCCCTCTCTTACACATATTTTGCCTTCTCTTTCCCCCTCCTGAGTGCTCATACCACCCACCCCTGGCATAAGAGATACACTTTCACCTGCATGGCCCTCCTCCTCCTCGCCTTCTTTTCTTCAGGCTAAACATGCCGCTCCTCATAGGGCTTGTTCTCCAGACCCTTATCACTTTAGTCGCCCTCCTCTGGACACATTCTAGCCTGTGAACATCTTTCAATTGTGGTGCCCAGAATAGGACACAATATTCCAGATGTGGTCTAACCAAGGCAGAATAGAGCATGGGGAGCAGGACTTCCCTGGATCTAGACACTATGCTCCTATTGATGCAGGCCACAATCCCATTGGCTTTTTTTTTGCCACCGCATCACATTCCTGGCTCATGTTCACCTTCCTGTCCACAAGGACTCCAAGATCTTTCTCACACGTACAGGAATCGTCCCTCATTCTGTATCTTTGCATTTCATTTTTTTTTCTGCCTAAGTGGAGTACCTTGCATTTGTCCCTGTTGAACTTCATTTTGTTAGTTTTGCCCAATCATCTCTCTAATCTGTTGATTGTTTTGAATTCTTGTGGAGTATTGGCTCTCCCTCCCAATTTGGTGTCATCTGCAAACTGGATGATCATGTCTTCTAAACCTTAATCTAAGTCATTCATAACAATGTTTCCTTTGGGGCCCCCTTCCCACCCAGGGGCCAACCATGCGGCCTTTAAAGGGGGCGGCCATTTTGGACTGGTTGTGTAGTTCCACACTTCTATATTCATAGAGCAATATTGTAATGTATGTGGAACTAGTTTTGCTGTGCGATCCAAGTCAACTGAGGTCTTTGTGTACATGTGGTCAGAGCAACGTCTGCTTAAGAACTAAGACTAAACCAATTGATACGATATACCATTATTGATAATACTAACGCCGATTGGATTGATACAAGCTGGAATGTGTCCAGAGAAGAGCGACTAAAATGATAAAAGGTCTGGAGAACAAGCCTTATGAGGAGCGGCTTAAGGAGCTGGGCATGTTTAGCCTGAAGAAGAGAAGGCTGAGAGGGGATATGATAGCCATGTATAAATATGTGAGAGGAAGCCACAGGGAGGAGGGAGCAAGCTTGTTTACTACTTCCCTGGAGACTAGGACGCAATGGAACAATGGCTTCAAACTACAAGAGAGGAGATTCCATCTGAACATGAGGAAGAACTTCCTGACTGCGAGAGTTGTTCAGCAGTGGAACTCTCTGCTCCAGAGTGTGGTGGAGGCTCCTTCTTTGTAGGCTTTGAAGCAGAGGCTGGATGGCCATCTGTCAGGGGTGCTTTGAATGCTTCTTGGCAGAATGGGGTTAGACTGGATGGCCCACGAGGTCTCTTCCAACTCTTGGATTCTAGGTTATCTCTTGGTCTCCTTTCCTAGGGCCAGGGGTGACTCCATCTGCCTCTGTGGTATGTCCTCAACTGCCTTTGAGGAGTTAATTCGAATCTGGGACCTTAATTAATTGCAAGCTTCCCGCTCAAAGGCTCTCCGGGTTGTGGAAAACAAAGGGCCAGCGGGAATAGGGATTAGGAAAACCCGTCGCCAACCTCGGCCGCTAGCCCCCACGTCTAGCCCCAGGGCAGGGAAAGGAGGAGGAGGTGGGATGCCAGGCCAGCCCACGTGCCGCACTTACAGGGAGCCCAAGAAGCACGTCCGCACTCTTCAGCCGCTGGAACCCAAAAGAACGCTGTGGCGGAGTGTTGTAGCAACGCTGGCTCCGCCCCCAAGCGGACTCGCGCCAAACTGACCCGACTCCAAGATGACTCCGCCCCCAAGCAGGCTCCGCCTCCAAACTGACCCGCCCCCGAGCTGACTCCGTCTCCCAAAACGAGGCTTCCCCAAGATGACTCCGCCCCCAAGATGACTCCGCGCCAAACTGACCCGACTCCAAGCTGACTCCGCCCCCAATCAGGCCCCGCCCCCTAACTGATCCGCCCCCGAGCTGACTCCGCCTCCCAAGAAGAGGCTTCCCCAAGATGACTCCGCCCCCAACCCGACTCCGCCCCCAAGTTGACCCCCCAGCCGACTCTGTCCCTAAGCAGACTCCGCCCCAAAAAGACCCACCCCCCAAGCCGAGATGCCCCAAGATGGCTCCGCCCCCAATTCGACTCCGCCCTCAAATTGACTCCGCCCCCAAGCTGACCCCAAGCCGGCTCCGTCCATAAGCAGACTCCGCCCCCAATTCGACTCCGCCCTCAAAGTGACCCCGCCCCCGAATTGACTCCGCCCCCCAAGCCGAGGCGCCCCAATGATGGCTTCGCCCTCCAAGCAGACTCCGCCCCCCAAAACGGCACCACATCCGAGCTGACTCCGCCCCCCAGGACGAGGCACCCCATGATAGCTCCGCCCCCAAGCCTACTCCCCCCCCAAACTGAGCCGCCCCCAAGCAGACTCCGCCTTTAAGCAGACCCCCAAGGAGCCCCCGGTGGCGCAGTGGTTTAAATTAAAACTTGTGCACCAGCTGCGCCCGTACCTCGGGAAGTCTGATCTGGCCACAGTGGTCCACGCTCTTGTCACATCCAGTATAGAGTACTGCAACGCACTCTATGTGGGGTTGCCCTTGAAGACTGTTCGGAAACTTCGACTGGTCCAACGAGCGGCAGCCAGGCTGCTCACCGGAGCGACATACAGGGAACACACAACTCCCTTGTTGTGTCAGCTCCACTGGCTGCCAATCCAGTTCCGAGCACAATTCAAGGTGCTGGTTTTGACCTACAAAACCCTTTACGGTTCCGGTCCAGTGTATCTGTCCGAACGTATCTCCCTCTACGTCCCACCCCGGAATTTGAGATCATCTGGGGAGGCCCTGCTCTCGACCCCACCGCTATCACAAGTGAGGCTGGTGGGGACGAGGAGCAGGGCCTTCTCAGTGGTGGCCCCCCACCTGTGGAACTCACTCCCGGGGGAAATCAGGACATCAACATCCCTCCTTGCCTTCAGGAGGAAGGTAAAGATGTGGCTATGGGGCCAGGCCTTTGGGCGTCCTGACAATTAGATATGGAATCCAGATGGATAGGACTGACAATGTGCGGAAAGTAGAACCTAACTATGAGTCTGTTAAACGCTGTCCAGCAATGAGGTTTGTATTGCTTTTACTGTTTTAATTGTTTTAATTGTTTTTACTTTATGGGTTTTTTGGATGTGTCGCCGATAATAATGACTGCTTATGTTAATTGTTATCATTGCTATAATTGCTATTGTTATTGATGTTATGTTTTTGTTGTCATGTAATGCGGGCATCGAATTGTGCCTTGTTGTGTAAGCAGCCCTGAGTCCCCCTCGGGGTGAGAAGGGCGGGGTATAAGCGACTGTAATAAATAAATAAAATTAAACCCCTGTGCTGGCAGCACTGAAGACCAACAGGTCGCAGGTTCGAATCCAGGGAGAGGCGGATGACTCCCTCTATCAGCTCCAGCTCCTCATGCGGGACATGAGAGAAGCCTCCCACAAGGATGACAATACATCAGAAATCATCCGGGCGTCCCCTGGGCAACGTCCTTGCAGACGGCCAATTCTCTCCAGTCCTAAGCAGACTCTGCCCCCCAAGCTGTTAGGAATTGTGGGAGTTGAAGTCCGAAACACCTGGAGGAAGGCCCGTAGCCAGGATTTTGTTTGGGGGGGGGGCTGAATCTGAGTGAAAGAGGGTCTAGCCTAGCAAACCTTCTGTATAGTTACCCCAATACCCCCATGCATATGGGATATATTGAGTATGGTGATCAGTTCATGATATGAATAAACATAACAGTTTAAATAATGCACCAGTAAGGCCTTTTCGCGAACCACCATAAGCCCCCCCCCCCCCCCCGGCTACATGCCTGCCTGGAGGGCCAAAGTTTGCCCATGCCTGGTATAAAGGGAACCAAGTATCATCCCACCTGAGTGGTAAAAGAGGCTGCAGGACCTCACACTAGTTTGTTGATGTTATTTTACTCCTCAGAAATGCAACTAGTTACTTATAACTAGAGTTACTAGTTCCTTGTAATTATAGTTGCAGCTAGTTACTTATGATTATAGAGGGCGTGATTTTAATATAAAATGGAATGTTTTAAAATTTTAATCTAATTTATTTTATTTTATTTTGGAATTTTATGTGTTTTTAAGACACTGAATAATTGCCTCTATGTAAGCCGCCTTGAGTCGCCTTTGGGGTACATAAAGGTAGGGTATAAATAGAATAAATAAATAAATAATAAACACTGGCCAGCCCTGGGAAACCCTGGCTCTTGAGCACTCTAATGGAGGTCAGCTGTGACCAGCAGTGCTGCAGAATTCAAAGGGCGCAATGGAGAATTACTTTATTTTATTTTATTGGAATTTTATGTGTTTTTAAGACATTGAATAACTGCCTCTATGTAAGCCACCTTGAGTCGTCTTCAGGGTACATAAAGGCGGGGTGTAAATAAAATAAATAAAGAAAAATAAATAAACACTGGCCAGCCCTGAGAAGCCCTGGCTCTTGAGTGCTCTAACTGGAGGTCAGCTGCGACCAGCAGTGCTGCAGAATTCAATCTTATTTTATTTTATTTTATTTGGAATGTTATGTGTTTTTAAGACATTGAATAATTGCCTCTATGTAAGCTGCCTTGAGTCGCCTTCGGGGTACATAAAGGCGGGGTATAAATAGAATAAATAAATAAATAATAAACATTGGCCAGTCCTGGGAAGCCCTGGCTCTTGAGCACTCTAACTGGAGGTCAGCTGTGACCAGTTTTGAGTCGCCTTTGGGGTACATAAAGGCGGAGTATAAATAGAATAATAAATAAATAAATAAATAAATAAATAAATAAATAAATAAACGCTGGCCAGCCCTGGTTCTTGAGCGCTCTGACTGGAGGTCAGCTGTGACCAGCAGTGCTGCAGAATTCAATCTTATTTTATTTTATTTGGAATTTTATGTGTTTTAATGTCCTCACTGCGGGAGAACATGCGGATCAAGAATAGGGCTCCACAGACACCTACGGATCCACCACCAAGACACTACACTTGGAGGAACATCATCCTCAGGCTATGTAAGTAAAGTTAAGTAAGTAAGTAAACTATGGTCAGTTCCATATCCGCGGGAGAACCCACACACATCCTCCGATTTGTAGTTTTCAGTCCCAATGAAAAGAGTGAAGGAATCATGAAAGTTGCACACAGATTTATTTATTGAGAGCAGGTACTTTGCATAAGGTGTAAATAATGCAGATGGGAAAGGCACAGTTTTATAGAGAGTTGGGATGAGAAATGAATAAAAGGCAAAACATTCTGCTGATGCATCCAAAGATTTATTTACTTTAAGCATAGGAGGGTCAAAACATCGAAATTAATCCTCATATATGTAGGTCAATACGTAGCAATTAATTCTCTTATCCTTGTAAAGAATATTCAAGGTATTGTCGAAGGCTTTCATGGCCGGAATCACTGAGTTGTTGTAGGTTTTTAACTATATGGCCATGTTCTAGAGGCATTCTCTCCTGATGTTTCGCCTGCATCTATGGCAAGCATCCTCACTGGAGCCCCTGGTGGCGCAGAGGGTTAAACCCCTGTGCCAGCAGGACTGAAGACCAACAGGTTGCCGGTTCGAATCTAGAGAGAGGCGGATGAGCTCCCCCTATCAGCTCCAGCTTCTCATGTGGGGACATGAGAGAAGCCTCCCAGAAGGATGATAAAAACATTAAATCATCCTGGCGTCCCCTGGGCAACGTCCTTGCAGACAGCCAATTCTCTCACACCAGAAGCAACTTGCAGTTTCTCAAGTTGCTCCTGACACGACAAAAAAATATCAAAGGCTTTCATGGCTGGAATCATTGGGTTGTTGTAGGTTTTTCGGGCTATATGGCCATGTTCTAAAGGCATTTTCTCCTGACGTTTCACCTGCATCTACGGCAAGCATCCTCAGAGGTAGTGAGGTCTGTTGGAACTGATCACCTTGATTAGCATTTGATTGCCTGGAAACAGAGAGGAAACAAACAAGGACATCTAAATACCTCTCAACAAAAGATTGCTCCAGGCACTGCCAGGCAATCAAATGCTAATCAAGGTGATCAGTTGAAACATTCACACCTAGCTCCAACAGACAAGAGTCCTTTGTCCTACCCTGGTCATTCCACAGATATATAAACTCTCTTTCCTAGTTCCAACAGACCTCACTACCTCTTAGGATACTTGCCATAGATGCAGGTGAAACGTCAGGAGAGAATGCCTCTAGAACATGGCCATATAGCCCAAAAAATGTAGAACAACCCAAAAAAAATCCTCACTACCTCTGAGGATGCTTACCATAGATGCAGGCAAAACGTCAGGAGAGAATGCCTCTAGAACATGGCCATATAGCCCGAAAAAACCTACAACAACCCAATATTCAAGGTTTGCAACAGTGAATTCTCGATATTTATCACCAAATTGTGAATTCCAGGATTATTTGGATTTAGCCAGAACTTGTGTAAAAGTGACACGAATCTGACTGGTCTTGTATGAGGATGGTTTGGCTCTAATCATCATAGCAGGATTCCGGGGTCAAGGCTGTCTCAATGGTCTGTGTTTTCCCACCGTTGTTGAACAGACATGGTGCGGTGTAGCATTTATTCCTGTCATAGGTGTAGCAGGGTTCCTGTGGGTCATTGCATAGGCCACTCTCCCCGACCCTCCGGCCCTTCTCTGGATTGTCACCTGAGTGACAATTGCCACACCTGGAAAACAGTCAGATAGCAGAGTGTTAGTCAGTAGACCTAAACCAAACAGCACTTGCAACTATCTTGAATATTGCATTCTGATTTGGGTTGTTTGCTTCTTCCTTGATGTGCTCATCCATCCATTCCTTACAGCAGTGGTTGTCAACCTGTGGCCTACAACTCCCAGAAATCCCAGCCAGTTTTCCAGCTCTTAGGATTTCTGGGAGTTGAAGGCCAAAACATCTGGGGACCCACAGGTTGAAAACCACTGCCTTATAGTATTTGTCATTCAATTAGACAGAGTGAGGCATTTGCCTCAAGCAGTAGATTTTGGGGTTCGTGAATAATAATAATAATAATAATAATAATAATAATAATAATAATAATAATAGGAACTCTGATTCTGGCAGGCCAAGAACAAGCCATTCAAACCAATACCATCAAAGCCAGAATTGAAAGTGGACAACAGATCCCAAATGTAGACTCTGCAAAGAAGCAAATGAAACAATAGATCACATCCTCAGCTGCTGCAAGAAGATCGGTTGACAGCTTGTAGTCTGTCAAGAAGATTGCGCAGACAGACTACAAGCAGAGGCACAACACCGTTGCTCAGATGATTCATTGGAACTTGTGCCACAAATACCATCTGCCTGCAAAAAACTGGTGGGATCACAAGCTGGAAAAAGTTACAGAGAATGAACACGCCAAACTCCTCTGGGACTTCTGGATTCAGACAGACAGAGTTTTGGAGCACAATACTCCTGACCTCACGATCGTGTTAAAAAACAAAGTATGGATCGTCGATGTCGCAATCCCAGGTGACAGCAGGATTGCAGAGAAACAACAGGAAAAGCTGACAAGATATGAGAATTTAAAGATCGAACTGCAAAGACTGTGGCACAAACCAGTAAAGGTGGTTCCAGTGATGATTGGCACACTGGGTGCAGTGCCTAAAGACCTTGGCCTGCACTTAAATACAATCGGCACTGACAAAATTACTATCTGCCAGCTGCAGAAGGCCACCTTACTGGGATCTGCATGCATTATTCGCCGATACATCACACAGTCCTAGACACTTGGGAAGTGTCCGATGTGTGATCCAATACAACAGCCAGCAGAATGTCTGCTGCGGACTCATCTTGTGGTGTTTCAAATAATAATAATAATAATCATCATCATCATCAGCTTTATTTGTACCCCACCACCATTTCCCCAAAGGGGACTCGGGGCATGAGGCCAAGCCCAAAGATACAATACAGCAAAAGAAAATACAGTAACAAAATAAATGGCTGAAATCACTGGGATGCTGTGAGTTTTCTGAGCTGTATGGCCAAGTTCCAGAAGTATTCTCTCCTGACGTTTTGCCCACATCTATGGCAGGCATCCTCAGAGGTTGTGAGGTCTGTTGGTAACTAGGCAAGTGAGGTTTATATATCTCTGGAATAATGTCCAGAGTGGGAGAAAGAACTCTTGTCTGTTTGAGGCAAATGTGAATGTTGCAGTTGACCATCTTGATTTGCATTGAATAGCTTTGCAGCTTCAATTCCTGGCTGCTTCCTGTCTGGAGGAATCTTTTGTTGGGAGGTGGTGGAGCCATCTTGAGGATTGATTTTGTCATTTGGGAGTTGTAGTTGCTGGGATTTATAGTTCACCTACAATCAAAGAGCATTCTGAACTCCACCAATGATGGAATTGAACCAACCTTGGCACACATAACTCCAATGACCAACAGAAAATGCTGGAAGAGTTTGGTAGGCATTGACCTTGAGTTTTGGAGTTGTAGTTCACTTACATCCAGAGAGCACTGTGGACTCAAACAGTGATGGATCTGGACCAAACTCTACACGAATACTCAATATGCCCAAATGTGAACACTGGTGGAGTTTGGAGAAAATAGTCCTTGACATTTAAGGAGTTGTAGTTGCTGGGACATATAGTGCACCTACAATCAAAGATTTTTCTGAACCCCACTAATGATAGAATTGGGTCAGACTTCCCACACAGAACTCCCATGACCAACAGAAAATACTGCATTTTCTGATGGTCTTTGGCGATCCCACTGACACCCCCTCTCGACCCCCCAGGTTGATAAACACTGTTATATGGCTTCATCCCTATGTGTTACACTGAGTCTTTCTTATTCATAATGGCTGTTGGATATTCAGTATCAATGAGAAAGTTATACAGAAAGTTTTCCTCTAAAATTTAGAAAAGGGCTGTCCAAGATGTAGATCCAAATCCCTCAAACAGATTCAGATAGCTCCTTAATCCCAAAACGGACACATAGATCTGATGCTGGAGTCACCAGCCACCCATCTGCCACTTTCAAAGGATTGTTTGAATGGAGAATAATGTGACAACACTTGAGCACAAAGATCAGCTCGCAATACTTTTCACTTTAGCCTTATGGACCCAAGTATAATGAAATGGCATCCTTACAGTTTGGAGAGCCTGTAGACAAATTTGGTTCTCACTGGTGAGGTGGGATCGGAGATGTTCTCCCTGGCTGTGAGGGGCACTCTGGAGAAGGCAAAGAAGAAGAAAAAGGAAGAACGATGCAACAAACCAGTTCATTCGGGTGCAATATGTTAGAAACTTCACTGTTTACAGAAGTTCACTCCGTAAACAGTCTACATGGCAGTGACGTGCATGCAGTACAACAGGGAATGGGTTAAATGCTAGCAAGAATGAAAATATCAGCAAGGTAATGACTAAATACTAATGGCTACAATTGGTGGGGCAATATTATTTATTTATTTACTGTATTTACATACTGCTTTTCTCACCCTTGGGGGGACTCAAAGCTGTTTACAACAAATAATGGTAAAATTCAATGCATCAAATGCATTAAAAAACCCAAAATCATAAATGTAAACAAAACTTATAACTACGCAAAAATTCATTAAGACAATTAACCTCAAGATAAAACAACATTTAGACATGAAAACATAAAAAATTAAAATGACCTAATAAAAACATTAAAATCACATGATCCAAACTCATAGACCGGGCCAAATGTCGATTGCATATTTACTTCTTGTACTTCTTGTAGTCAAAAGCTTGGTTCCATAACCATGCCTTTCTAAAGACCAGGAGGGAGGGCGCTGATCTAATCTCACTGGGGAGAGAGTTCCAGAGCTGAGGAGCCACCACTGAGAAGGCCCTGTCTCTTCTCCCCACCAAGTGCACTTGCGAAGCAGGTGGGTCCAAGAGCAATGCCTCCCAAGAAGATCTTAACCTCTGTGATGGTTCATAGAGGGAGATATGTTTGGACAGGTAAACTGGATTACTCTTGAGTTCCTCTCTTTCATTCAGCACCATCCTATTGACAATTTTTCTTCTCCAGGCCAAAATTCACAACTAGTTGGAAGCCCTCTTTTGTCATGCTTCTATTCTGCCATTCTACCATAGCTGATCCAAATAAAGGGGCTATACAGCTAACTACCAGGTGGGTTATCTTACTCTCTCATACATTTTGGCCATTAGTAATGTATGGCCCTACCAAGCCCCCAAAGGCCACAGACCCTCCTGAAATGACAGGGGAAATTTTAACTTATTTTTTGGGGGGCGGAGGGAATAATCACTTGTCAAAGAACTCACAATTCAGTTTGATTCTCTTCCCTGCTTCCAACTCTTCTCCACAATCCCTAGAATCCTTTATTTAAAACTATGAAGATTTAGCTATTTGTAGGGATATTTTTTGTGTCAGGAGCAACTTGAGAAACTGCAAGTTGCTTCTGGTGTGAGAGAATTGGCTGTCTGCAGGGACGTTGTCCAAGGGACCCCTGGATGTTTTACCATCCCATGGAATGGGAAATCCTGCATGGGAAGCTGGAGCTAACAAACTGGAGCTCGCCCCTTGAATCCCAAAACTTGAAGTGATTTTATTATTTATTTATTTCAAACATTTGTACCCCATCCTTCTCAACCCCCCCCCCCCCGGGGTGCGTGCGTGTGTGTGTGTGCTCAGGGCGGCTTACGTCCAGCACATTTTGATGCCATTACATATAAATAATACATTCAATAATTACATATAAATTATACAGTAAGATTAATTTAAAAATGAGTTTAATAAAAAGTACAATAATACTGGCTGTCTAGCCTTATGTAGACACAAATGCAGAGAGCACAACACAATTGGAAGCCTATCCACAGTCCATTTTCCATAACATTATCATCATTTTCATTGTCAGTTATCTGCCAGCTACTCAAAGGCTTGGTCCCATAACATCGTTTTCAATTTCCTCCTGAAGGCGAGGAGGGATGTTGTTGACCTGATTTCGCTGGGGAGCGAGTTCCACGTGTGGGGGGCCACCACTGAGAAGGCCCTGTCCCTCATCCCTGCCAGGTGTGTTTGCACCAAAGGTGGGGACGAGAGCAGAGCCCCCCCAGAAGATCTTAAACTTCGAGGTGGGACATAGAGGGAAATACGTTCGGACAGGTAAGCTGGGCCGGAGCTGTATAGGACTTTATAGGTCAAAACCAGCATTTTGAATTGTGCTTGAAATTGGACCAGCAGCCAGTGGAGCTAACATAACAGCCCTGTATGATGCTCCAGTGAGTAATCTAGTGATGTCACTTTAGGTTGAACCAGAAGTGACTCTGGATTGCACCAAGTTCATAGATAAGTCAAGCAGTGAAATGACTCTTCCCTCATTGCAGTTGCCATCCCTTAACCTGGGTCTTGCTAGCCTTTACTTCTTTTGCTCTAGAGCAGGTATGAGCAATCTTCAGCCCTCCAGGTGTTTTGGACTTCAACTCCCACAATTCCTAACAGCTGTTAGGAAGTTAGGAGCTGAAGTCCAAAATACCTGGAGGGCTAAAGTTTGCCCATGCCGGATGCAGAAAGCGTGCATAAAAGAGGGGGACAACACTTATTTCCCAAATAAAGACAGAACATCTCCCTTCTCCCCAGATCTTTGCCAGTTTCACAAGGAAAGGGGGAATACAAGGTTGCACTTACACAATTCGGATATTTCTCACCAAGACTTCATTGTCAGGATTGTCTTTCGATGCGACAAATTTCGATGTCACCTTGACACATTGGCACTTGTTATCAACCAGAACCTTCTCATGGTCGTGATCTTGATCCAGCCCATAAAAAGCTTGAAACAAGAGGGTGGGGAACCATGTTGAGAGAGGAAAATAAAATCAACTTGTTTGGCATCATAGGATGGGAATACATATAGTTATTGTTATGTAATGAAATGTTCGTTTGTGGGATTAACAGAACTCAAAAACCACTGGATGAATTGACACCAAATTTGGACACAAGTCACCTAACAACCCAATGTATGTCCTTCACTCAAAAAAATGATTTTGTCATTTGGGAGTTGTAGCTGCTGGGATTTATAGTTTGCCTACAATCAAAGAGCATTCTGAACCCCACCAACGATGGAACTGAACCAAACTTGGCACACAGTTCTCCCTTGAGCAACAGAAAATACTGGAAGGGTTTGGTGGGTAGTGCCCTTTGGTTTTGGAGTTGTAGTTCACTTATAGCAAAAGAGTTTCCACCTAAAAATAGGAATAACTTCCTGACAGTAAAAAATGTTTAACAGTGAAATATGCACCTCTGAGTGTGGCGGCTCCTTCTCTGGAGTATTTTAAACTGAGTCTAAATTGCCATCTATTGGGAAAGCTTTGATTGTGTGCTCCTGCATGGCAGAATGGAGTCAGACTAGATGGCCTTGTGGTCTGTTCTAACCTCATGCTTCAAAACATTATGAAAAAAATCACTGGGAACACAGTGGGAAAGACTGACTTAGAGGATGGTGGACTTTCCTTTTGTTGGGAGTTGATGCGCATCTTTCAGGAGTGCTTTAGTTGTGTGTTCCTACATGGAAGGGGGTTGGGATAGGTAGTTTTACAGTTTGTCTTTAATTCTAAAATTGTATGGTTTTGTGATTTAGAATTCTCTGCCAAAGGGGTCTAGTGCCTGGTGAAAACTACAAATCCCAAGATTCATTCAGATGCAGCAATGACAAAGTAATATCAAAGTGCTATAACCAGCCAATGTGAAAAATATTGACTGAGTCATTTGTCATTTGAGATTTGCAGGTGAAAGACACGAAAAGCCAAATTTAGGTTGCTAGAAAGGAAACTGAAACCCAAGGTCTTCCAGGTGGCATTCTCAGTTCAGGTGATTATATTTCAGTGCAGATCATTGGGTTATATTAAAACATATTAACATTTGAAGTTGTCTTGAGAGAAGACCATTGGTCCACGTAGTAGAGGAATATTCTCTGTTCAGCTGCGTACAGCTTTCCAGCTTCTCAGGCAGAGAACTGTCCCAGTTCTGCTAATACAAATCATGTTGACATTGAGATGCCCAAGAATAAGCCTGCAGTCTTCTGCAGGCAAAACATGTGTGTGATCTTTCTTTACTTCCATAACATAAACATCTAATTCAGGGGTCCTCAAACTAAGGCTGAGGGCCGGATACAGCCCTCCAAGGTCATTTACCCGGCTCTCGCTCAGAGTCAACCTAAGTCTGAACTGACTTGAAAGCACACAACAACAACAACAACAACAACAATCCTATCTCATCAGCCAGAGCCTCCAGTAGCGCAGTGGGTTAAACCCCTGTGCCGGCAGGACAGAAGACCGACAGGTCGCAGGTTCGAATCCGGGGAGAGGCGGATGAGCTCCCTCTATCAACTCCAGCTCCTCATGCGGGGACATGAGAGAAGCCTCCCACAAGGATGATAAAAACATCAAATCATCCGGGCGTCCCCTGGACAACGTCCTTGCAGACGGCCAATTCTCTCACACCAGAAGCGACTTGCATTTTCTCAAGTCGCTCCTGACACGACAAAAAAAAAAAAATCTCATCATTCAAAAGCAGGCCCAGCAAAAAGCAGGCCCACTGAAATACTAATAAGTTTATATTTTTTAAAGATTGTTTTTCATTTTAATTATTGTATTGTTTTTAAGTGTTTTTTGCACTACAAATAAGATATGTGCAGTGTGCATAGGAATTCATTCATGCTTTTTCCAAATTATAATCTGGCCCTCCAACAGTTTGAGGGACTGTGAACTGGCCCTCTGTTTAAAAAGTTTGAGGACCCCTGATCTAATTGAACAGAACACTGCAGGATAGCCAAAGCATTACACTATGAATCACAATTTTAGTTCCTGAGTTAGGTAAAGGTTTTCCCCTGACATTAAGTGCAGTCGTGTCCAACTCTGGGGGGTGGTGCTCATCTCCATTTCTAAGCCAAAGAGCCGGCATTGTCCGGAGACACCTCCAAGGTCATGTGGTGGGCATGACTGCACGGAACACTATTACCTTCTCGCCAGAGCGGTTCCTATTGATCTACTCATATTTGCATGTTTTCAAACTGCTAGGTTGGCAGAAGCTGGGGCTAACAGCGGGAGCTCAAACCACTTCCCAGATTCAAACCTGCGACCTTTCGGTCAGTAATGCTCAGCGGTTTAACCCACTGCATCACCTGGGGTTATCCCTTGTCCAGAATTAAGAATTGGATTACAACAAAATTGGTGTCAGAGGATGACAGGCGTGCTGGATTCCTTCCTATAGTTTGCATTTCAAATGGAAGAAACCCACTTCAGAAATTCTGATCTGGGAAGCACCAAAAGGGCTCATACTGAATCTCCCCTGTCCTCCAAATGCATTGAATTGCAATGCCCATTAACCCCATATTGGCTTGGGATGGGGAGACTGCAGAATAACACATCTGGAGAACAGTAGAAAAGAATACAGTAGAAGAAACCATAGAGAGCAAAATGTATACTTCATCATTAGTTATAATCCTGTAATTAATACTTCAACATATTTGTTAAAAATGTTGATGTGGTCATGGCTTTATTTCAGAGTATTTTTGAGGGACAGAAACAAGATTTTATCTCAGAAATCCTTCTGAGGTCTCCTAGTAAAAAACAAACGATGAACTTGCCATATGAAATCCAGATTATTTGCTTTGCACTGGATTATATTGCAGAAGAGGTTTTAGTTTTGGTTGTCAGAATGATTGTTTCCACAATAGCCCCATCTATACTGCCATGTGAAATCCAGATTATCTGCTTTGAACTGGATTATACGGCAGTGTAGACACATGTAATCCAGGTCCAAGCAGATAAACGGGATTATCTCTCAGTTCTTGTGGGTTTTTTCGGGCTATATGGCCATGTTCTAGAGGCATTTCTCCTGATGTTTCGCCTGCATCTATGGCAAGCTTCTTCAGAGGTCTGCTGGATTATCTCCTTTGATAATCTGGATTATATGACAGTGTAGAAGGGGTCTTACTTTGTGGAATTATTGCTTCCACACTAGCCCCATCTACACTGCCATATGAAATCCAAATTATCTGCTTTGCACTGGATTATGTAGCAGTGTAGACACATGTAATCCAGGTCCAAGCAGATAAACTGGATTATCTACTTTGATAATCTGGATTATATGGCAGTGTAGAAGGGGTCTTACTTTGTGGAATGATTGCTTCCACACTAGCCCCATCTACACTGCCATATGAAATAAAGATTATTTGCTTTGCACTGGATTATATAGCAGTGTAGACTCATGTAATCCAGGTCCAAGCAGATAAACTGGATTATTTACTTTTATAATCTGGATTATATGGTAGTATAGAAAGGATCTTACATTTGGTCCTCAGAATGATTGCTTCCATATAACCCCATCTACACTGCCATGTTAAATCCGGATTATCTGCTTGGAACTGGATTATATGGCAGTGTAGACTCATATAATCCAGTTTAAAGATGATAATCTGTATTATATGGCAGTGTAGATCCAGCCTCAGCCACTTTAAAGGGGGACCATGTACTTGGAAGATATTTGCAAATTTATGGCTGGGGTCACAATTTCCACCTTTCTGTCTCCTATTACATTCTATCCCACTCCCATAACAGCCATAAAAACTTAGCCTTTATTAGCAAACCTGAGAAACTGGATGGATACCCAGGCAAGCATATAATAAAGTATCAATCAATATGTGCTGCCAGATCATTCTTTTTTTTCTTTTCTGCAGCATACATGACTATTTCATTAACAAATGTTAGCTTTGCTTCACCTGAAAAGGTACCACATACCTGCTCCAAGAATGGCTCCCCAAAAGACTGCCAGAGGGACGCATAACACCCAAGACTTCTTCATTGTCAAAGTGTGTCCTTCTATCAAAGCGATGCCTCCAAGCACAGTCTGCTGATTCTCCTAAAATGCCAGGACAGTTTGACAAGCCACTCAGGTGGGGTAGTGCAGCCGGATGTAGTGAAACCACATGCTGATGCTTTTTACTCCTTGGGGGGAAAACCCATTCTTAGAAAACTCAACTGGGGCAGGGTTAGGGTATTACGATGTTTTTCTTCTTAACCTTTCCCTCTTTTAAAAATATGTATATTTCAAATTAGAAAGATACTAAAAAGGCTTAATCTTCAACATGCAACAAACATTTCAAGTCGGTGACGCGTATTTTAGACATGCATCATGTCGTGACACAGTAATTCAGTTTCCTAGCAAACCGGAGGTTAAACCAACCTCTTATAAGAGATACAGACACATACATTGATTGTAATAATACATGTATGGCACAACATATCTGATTAAATCTTTTCATTTATATAAATTTAAAATACACGATTCCTTGTTTATTTCACATAGACTCAGATGTTCCTTGTTACATGTATGCAAAACATTTGCACACTGCAGCAGTCACTCGAATATGTTGTGACACACAGTTCAGAAAGCTTTGATCTAATCCTGCCTCTTTAACTGCCAGAGGTGGCCCTAGGTAATTTTCAACTGTAAGCAAACAGTATTTTGGCAACCCCCCACTCAACCAATCACTGATATATATTTTCTGTTCGTCGTGTGAGTTCTGTGTGCCATATTTGGTTCAATTCCATCATTGGGGGAGTTCAGAATGCTCTTTGATTGTAGGTGAACTATACATCCCAGTAACTACAACTCGCATATGTCAAGGTCTATTTTCCCCCAAGAGCGCCTCAAGAGTGCCCCCAGGGCAAAATAAACTATACTGCAAATGCTTACTTTGCGTAATGGGTTGAGCCGCCCCTGTTACCTGCAAATCCCTGAATTCCATGGGTTGGAGAAATGACAGGGAATGTGGCATCCAACGGCAACAGTTGCGCAACGTGGATATTCACTGTAAAAATTACATCTTGAGTGCCCGGTTCGGGCCACACCTACCTTCGCGATCGCATATCCCTCTATGAACCGGCACGAACTTTAAGATCTTCTGGGGAGGACCTCCTTTTGCTCCCATTGCTGTCACAAGCATGGTTGGTGGGGATGAGAGGGATGGCCTTCTCGGTGGTGGCCCCCAACTCTGGAACACCCTTCCTAGATAAATAAGACAGGCCACACCCCTCCCCTTCTTTCGTAATTATATGGCGATACTGGGAATATAGATATTTATATATATATTGTATATATATTAGGAGAACTGAAATATAGAAAAAACCAAGTCCTCTCTGTATTAGGAAGCCTAGCTGACAGGACAAAAGGGATGCTGAAGGATCTGTGTCCAAGGCACAGGCAAGGGGGGGGGGGGGTGTGAACATTCCAGTGAGGGGAGATAAGAAAGTTCTGGTACCAACAGATATAAGTAAACAGTAAGGAGTTTATCTCCCTCCCTCCTGACAGGTCAAAAGTAGTCTCCTGTTGGATGTAAGCTGCTCTTTAGAAAAAAAATACTGAGGCATGCCCTTTGCATGTTGGAAGATATAATTTGATATAATTTGATATTTCTATGATGCTAAGGTGACGTACGTAGTGATGATGTTAACGTACGTAGAAGCAAGTTTCTTTGTTTGTCTGCATTTAAAGATATATAAAAGGGAAAGTCAATGCCTTTATTTTACTCTGGTTGGCTTTTGGACGTAATTCCACGCCAGAGTCTCAGCTGAAAATAAACATACTTTTCTGCTTTTCAGAAAGGATCGCTCTTGGTATTATCTCTCCCATCTGCCACTACAGTAAGAGCTTGAGGACCTGGTGGTTTAAACAAGCCTTTGAGAACGACTAGTTCTAGCTCAGCCCCAGATATTGTTGAATATGGCCATATCTTTTTCTAACAATTACCCAGGTCACTTGCTCCTATTAGGCCCTGGAAATGAACAGATATAGACTATACCTATTAATGTTGTTGCCTGCTATAGCATTGCCCCTAATTTCCCGGGCCCTCTAGAAATTGCACATGCGTCGGCCCGGACTTTCAAATTGACTGAACAGGCAAGATTATTTTAAATATATATGTGCTAATGTGATTTTTTATGTTTTTATTGCTTTGTTAATTGTATGTTTATGTTGTTTACTCGGGGAGACAGAGCGATATATAAATAAAGTTTTGTAGTTGTTGTTGCCCTTATATTAACAAATCTCTATTGTCTGGCCATGACTGAGAAAGCTTACGGTTCAGAGATCTCTCCAGCACTTCTAAGAGAAGATATCCTGTAGCACTGAATCAATCTGTCTTTTAGAGTTGCAGAATAACCTCAGATCAAAACCTGGGAAAGTTCTTTTTCGAACTACAAGTCTCAGAATCCTCCAGCCAGCTCTGTAAACAACTTGTTTACTGTGTTGTCGAAGGATTTCATAGCCAGAATCACCGGGTTGCTGTGAGCCATACAGCCTGGAAAACTCACAGCAGCTTGTTTACTTTGTGGGTTGTAACTTATTTACTTTCTGGCCTGCATTCATGTTATGTGATTTTTGCGACTCTGACTTCTGGACTGTTTGCTGACCTTGAGGGATTCATAAATCCTAGGCTGCCTGATAGTGCTGCTGGTTTCCCCAGATCAGAAATGGCTATTATTAAGCTTTTGCCAAATGGAATCCCACGCACAAGGACTCTTCCCTCCAAGGCCTGTTGACATTGTTTTCTTTTGAGATATCTCAGAACTATGAGCTAATAATTCCTTTTTCCTCACTTATTCTGTGAGTGTGCTGAAGCCAGGACACATAAAGAAATCTGTTCTCACGCATGGAATGTTCTTCATTACCTTGGTCCTCCTTATACACTTTCAAGTCATGGAAATTCAACAAAACCCCATCCATAAAGTGGCTGATCCTTATTTCCAAGCCAGTGGTGGATCTTGAAGTTTATATATAAAGTTACTTCTAAGTAAGTCACTAATTAATTAAGTAAGTAAGTTACTAAGTAAGTAAGTATGCATGCCCAGTGTGGAACACATCTCATCACGCTAAAACAGTAGATGTGGCTCTTAATGAGTCATGCCTCATCATCACGGGGTGTCTGCGCCCTATACCACTGTAGAAATTACACTGCTTTGCCGGTATTGCACCACCTGACATCCTCCGGGAAGTAGCAACCAATAGGGAAAGGACCAAGGCAGTGACATCTCCGGTCCATCCTCTGTTTGGGTATCAGCCAGCACATCAACAACTTAAATCAAGAAATAGTTTTTCTAAGATCTACAGAGACACGCGCTGGAACACCTCAGCAAGCAAGAGTCCAAAAGTGGCAGGCTCAAACCCAGAACCTCAATCAATAGCTGATACCAAATGAGAGACTCCCCCCTGGGCACACAGAAGACTGGACGACTTGGAAGGCATGGAACAGACTGTGCTCTGGCACGATGAGATGCAGAGCCAACCTTAAGAAATAGGGCTACAAAGTGGAATCCGCGACATGCAAGTGTGGAGAAGAGCAAACCACAGACCACCTGCTGCAATGCAACCTCAGCCCTGCCACATGAACAATGGAGGACCTCCTTGCGGCAACACCAGAGGCACTCCAAGTGGCCAGATACTGGTCAAAGGACATTCAATCGACTACCAAGCTTGCAAACTTTGTGTTTTGTTTGTTTGTTTGTAAAAAAAAAAATGCAATGCAACTGTTTGGTCTGCCCCTGACTCATCTATCTATCTATCTATCTATCTATCTATCTATCTATCTATCTATCTATCTATCATCTATCTATCATCTATCATCTATCCTCCTTGCAGTCTACCGCAAAAGTATTTACCACTCTTTGAGTTCATTGTTAAAAATATTCTCCTTGTGACCACAGTCTGTTTTTCTTCTTTGAAAAAGGTTTCAGTTACGTTTTTTGGTCTCAAGGTAGTTGCTAAACAAAACTACAACAAAGAGAAGCAATACTGAGTGAGTAGCAGATATGGGCTCCAAAGGTCATGCCTTAGGGCAGAGTTTCTCAACCTGGGGGTCGGGACCCCTGGGGGGCTTGTGAGGGAGGTTTCAGAGGGGCCACCAAATAAAATAAATATTTCTGATGGTCTTAGGAACCCCTTTAGAAAAGAAGGCTGAATATCTCTCCGCTTATCCTTCTCTTCCTTTTTGGAAATAGATGGTGAATCCTACCAAAAGGCCTCTTCCTGCAGTGATTGGCCGGCCTCACAGCCAAGGGGAGAGCTGTTTCTGAGAGTCCAAGTGGTGAGGGGAGAGCAGATAGTAATTTTGTCTGTGCCGATTGTGTTTAAGTGCAGGCCAAGGTCTTTAGGCACTGCACCCAGTGTGCCGATCACCACTGGGACCACCTTTCCTGACTTGTGCCAGAGTCTTTGCTGTTCGATCTTTAAATCCTCATATTGTGTCAGCTTTTCCAGTTGCTTCTCTTCAACCCTGCTGTCACATGGGATTGCAACATCGACAATCCATACTTTGTTTTTTAACACAATTGTGAGGTCAGGAGTATTGTGCTCCAAAACTCTGTCAGTCTGAATCCAGAAGTCCCAGAGGAGTTTGGCGTGCTCATTCTCTGTAACTTTTTCCGGTTTGTGATCCCATCATTTCTTTGTCGCAGACAGATGGTATTTGTGGCACAAGTTCCAATGAATCATCTGAGCAACGGTGCTATGCCTCTGCTTGTAGTCTGTCTCCACGATCTTCTTGCAGCAGCTGAGGATGTGATCTATTGTTTCATCTGCTTCCTTGCAGAGTCTACATTTGGGATCTGATGTCGACTTTTCAATTCTGGCTTTGATTGCATTGGTTCGAATGGCTTGTTCTTGGGTTGCCAGAATCAGAGTTCCTATTATTATTATTGTTATTATTATTATTATTATTATTAGGCTCCTGTCTTATTATTTAGGAAAGTGGATACCATTTTATTCACACTATTGTATATGACGACACGGGAGCATCCATGTATTTTGGTATCCACAGAAGAGGCTGGAACTAAACTTCAATAGATACTGAGGGTCTACTACCATGTTGCAATTTGATAACTTTTGACTGTCATAGATGCATCCTATGGAATCCTGGCATTTGCAGTTCCATGAGGCACTATGATTCTTTTGGCAAAGAAATTAAATGTTTTTAAAAAATCGACAAATCCCAGGATTCTACTGGAGAGAACCAAAGTGCTATAATTGCAGTATGAAAAAGAACCTGAAAAAAACAAGCCTTCATATAAATATTCCTTTGAATAAAGGGTTAATCTGGTTAGTTCTTTGAATAGAAAACTATTCTCTATTCAATGAATTTGCACAGTAAGACTGGTGGGGTTCCTTCTTTTGATTGGAAATTGTCCCTCTAAAAGCACCCTTGCTCAAGATAGGCTGGCAACATTAGGAACGGTGACTGCATTTCCTTTGTTTATGTACAGTGCAGAGTTTAATACATATATAGAACTGTCTCATACATGTAGAACAATTCTGGTTTATTTTAACCCATAAATGATAACTCTCAAGCCACATAGGTATGTTAGATCAGTAAACACCTCAGTAGGATGATTCAATGAAATATATTCTTTCCACATGAGATGTGTTATGGATGGAAAATTATTTAAACACATTACCATGGTTGGCCACCTTGATGGTTCCACTTCCTTTCCATTACTCAATGAGAAAATTTATTCCAGATTAGTCCGTTGCAAAAGCTGCACCTGTTCTGTGGTATTCTTAAAAATAAATCGGCACCTGCACTTCTTTTGCATAGGATGGTCGTAGGGTTTGGGATCAAGCAGTTTCATTCCTCTTTTGCACCACAACAGCCAACGGAGAGCACCTAGACCTTATTTTTGTGTCCTCTGTGCCTTACTTAGTTGACATAAAGCAGGACCCAAAGAAAAGGCTTAATCTTGGGGAAAGCAAGATTATTTTATTGTTTATTTGTTTTGTTTCATAAAAAGATAGAAATAGAAGAAGGAAGAGGGAAAGAAGGAGAAGAAGAGGAAGGAGAAGAAACAAGAAGAGGAGGAGGAGAAAGAAGAATTCCCATGAGAAAGATATACAGTATGAACACTGTACCTGCATGAGCAATACTCATGGTTTTACCTACCTGCAACCAACAACACATGTCCTCTAAATTGTCTAAACCCTGTAGGTGATTCTATGGCATCTATTTATTTTATTTTTATCCTGCCTTTCTCTTAAATATAGGGACTCAGGGCTGTTAACAATAAATATGACACAATGGAAATTTAAATAATGCAAATGCCTTAAAATATGAGTATAAAAATATAAAGCACTTTTGTGTCTTGAAACAAAAAATATTAAAATATATTTAAAACAATGTAGCCACCTCAATATCCCAATCATACCATCCCTAGACTCTTCTTCTTCCTCTCCATCTCCACCTCCTCCTCATTTCCTCCTCCTCCTCTTCGTCCTCTTATTGTATTTATATTTATTTGTACCTTGCTTCCCCCCTCCACCCCCAAGATTGAGCTTGTACTGGAGGTTACCATAGTCTTGGAGCCCCTGATGGCGCTGTGGGTTAAACCACTGAGCTGCTAAACTTGTTGACCAAAAGGTTGCATCCCTTTGACCAGGCCCTTTAGGAGAGGAGGATGATCCAAATGCACTGCTTCCAGGATGCAAGCTTGCTTCTCCTTGGATTTCTTTGAGAGCATCCCAATCCCTGCATATTTCCGATTTCCTATTCCTGGACTGCAACTCCCAGCAATCCTCCAGATAGATAAATTACATAGATATAGGTAGGTAGGTTAGTAGGTAGGTAGATCAATCGATCAGGAGGACTGCTGGGAGTTGCAGTCCAAGAATAGGTAGAGAAGGAAGAAAGGAGAGACAGAGGAAGGGAAAGAAAAAGAGGGGTGAAGGAAGGGAAGAGGAAGAGAAGGAAGGAGAGAAGGAAAGGCTGAGAGGAGTTATGATAGCCATGTATAAATATGTGAAAGGAAGTCACAGGGAGGAGGGAGCATGCTTGTTTTCTGCTTCCCTGGAGACTAGGACGTGGAAGAATGGCTTCAAACTACAAGAAACGAGATTCCATCTGAACATGAGGAAGAACTTCCTGACTGTGAGAGCCGTTCAGCAGTGGAACTCTCTGCCCCGGAGTGTGGTGGAGGCTCCTTCTTTGGAAGCTTTTAAACAAGAGGCTGGATGGCCATCTGTCTGGGGTGATTTGAATGCAATATTCCTGCTTCTAGGCAGGGGGTTGAACTGGATGGCCCATGAGGTCTCTTCCAACTCTTTGATTCTATGATTCTAGTAATAATAATAATATATTACATATATTAATAATATTGTATATTGAAACTGTGTTGTTAACCGCTCTGAGTCGCCTAAGGGCTGAGAAGAGCGGTATACAAATAAAGTAAATAAAATAAATTATATACACTACAACTTATGATATAGAACTATATACTGGTAGTGTATTATATATATATTGTGGTTTACTAATATAGTACAATATAATACTATATAATAATTGTATATTACATATCACATGCACTATTACTAATAATATTGCAATGTAGTGGTAAAGTACAATATAATATCATACTAACATTGTGTTGTGCTAATAATATATTATATACACACATATAATATAATATTAATAATATAATACAATGTAATAGTAATGGTAATACAATATAATGATATATAATAATAATAACAATAACAATAATAACAATAACAATAATAATAATATTGCAATATTATAATACAACTTTGCCCACGCCTCCTTTAAGCAGTGGTCCTCTTACAGTAGTGTTAGGACTTCAACTCCCAGAATTCCTGACAACTGCCTTCCCCGGCTGAGGCTTCTGGGAATTGGAGTCTGAAACAAAAACAAAAAAAATTACCCGGATGACGTTAGGCTTGCGAGACCAGCGAGAGCAAGCCTGGGACCTTCACGCATGCGCAGTTGTCACCGGAAACGGAAGTACGCCGAGGCTTTTCCGCTTCCTTCCAGGAAGCCATTCCCCACATTGGCCGGGATCATGGGGAAAGCGAGGCGGCGAGCGGCTCCGGGTTTGAAGGCCTGGAAGCCGCAGGAGGAGAAGATGGAGGAGCCGGAGCCGGGGTCCCTGTGCGTGACGGAGGAGGCGGACGACTTCCAGGAGAAGCGGCTGGAGGAGGCGGTGCGGGCGGCCCTGGGCAGCGAGGACGAGGAGGGCGATGGGGAGGAGGCGGAGGAAGTGCTAGGCCTGGAGCTGGACGAGGAGGAGGAGGATTTCGAGGAGGAGGAGGAGGATCTTGACATGGAGAGCGACCTGGAAGAGCAACCAGGCTCCGGCCTTCCAGATGAGCTCGCCTGGGGCCAGAGGAAGCAGCTCTATTATGGCACTGATTATGGCAAAGCCATCTCCAAACCCAAAGCCACCAAGAAGAGCAAAGAGGACGCCGAAGCGGAGGAACTGGAGGAAGAGGAGGCGGCCCAAGCTATCCAGAAAAGGCTGGCGGAGAACCTCGGCGAGGACGACTACGGCTTCGATTTGGTACGATCCTACGCCGGGAGACCCAGCGAGAAAGAATCCGGGCAGAAGATCGCCCAAGACTTGCAGTCCCTTTCCAAAAAGGAGCAGCTCAAACTGCTGAAAAAGGAATCCCCCGAGTTGCTGGAGCTGATCCAGGACTTCGAGGCCAAGATGACGGAGCTCCAAGACGAACTGGAGCCGCTTATGAACCTTATCAGAGACGGAGTCATCTCAGAAGGAAAAGGCAGCCACTATTTGCGGACCAAGTATCATCTCTATTTGAACTACTGCTGCAACATCAGTTTCTATTTAGTGCTGAAAGCCAAAAGGATCCAAATCCACGGCCACCCTGTCATTGAAAGGCTTGTGACGTATAGGAACTTGATAAACGATTTAGGAACAGTGGATCAAAAGGTGTCCCCAGAAGTACGCTTGCTCCTTAAGGAATTTTGTAATGACAACAAAATCAGCATGGAAAGCAGAAAGAAGTTTGCAGGTGTCAAAAAATCAGTTGGTAGAACTAAACCAAAAACTGTTTGTGAGATTTCTAATGAAGAACCAGCAGACGATTCAGATTTTGATGAGCAGGCTGCTCTGAATTATTACAAACTGATGGAAGAACAAATAAAGCTGAAGAAAAAGAGAAAACGTGATGATACGGAAGGGGACGGAAAAGCGATTGTGGAAGAGGAACTGTCAGGGGATAAGAGAGGTGCAACATACCAGATTCTCAAGAATAAAGGCCTCACTCCCAGAAGGAAGAAGATTGATCGCAACCCAAGAGTCAAGCATCGTGAGAAATTCAGACGAGCCAAGATACGTAGAAGGGGGCAAGTTCGTGAGACACGGAGAGAAGAACAAAGATACGGAGGCGAACTGTCTGGCATTCGTGCTGGAGTTAAGAAAAGTGTTAAGCTTAAGTGATTCACTTCGCACCAGTTTTTTGCAGGCTGAGAACAATAAATATAACCTTAATAAATGCTTTTGTCTAAAAACAGTGTAGCATATGTTCTTGTTAAGACCAACAATATGAAATTATTTGTATTTTTAAACGATGGTATCTAAACTCTCGTTTAGTTTCTTGCAAGCTACATTGCTGTTTAGCAGTGGAACTCTCTGCCCTGGAGTGTGGAGGACGCTCCTTCTTTGGAAGCTTTTAAACAGAGGCTGGATGGCCATCTGTCAGGGGTGCTTTGAATGCAATATTCCTAATTCTTAGCAGGGAGTTGGACTGGATGGCCCATGGGGTCTCTTCCAATTCTATGATTCTATTATTTGAAATTATCAGCGATGTAGAGTAAATGGGAAAGAATAAGGAAAAGCTAACTGTGTTTAGGTTGAAAGAGCTTTCCATTCATAGCACCACCTCTCTTTTTCTCTCACAGTATTGTAATTTTCCATCAAACTTTTCTTTCTTATTTTTGCCAGTTCATTCCTAGTCATTTGCTTGAGGTTCTCCTTAATGAGGACATTCCAGATAAAACTGTGATTCTGCCATGGGGTCAGTTCTGTTTGCAAAATCATTTAAAGATCTATGCTGGGAATTCCAGTGCTTTTGTTGTACCTTTATCTTAAAATATACAAAATGAGAATGTTCAAAATTACATTAAAAATTATATAAAACTAGGATTTTCAAGAACTGTATCTGTACACTTTATTATAGGGAAATAGGATTTCTTAGGTGCAATGGGTTAAACCACTGAGTTACGGAACTTGCAGACAGAAAGGTTGTCGGTTTGAATCCGGGGAGAGGGGTTAGCTCCCGCTGCTAGCCCCAGCTTCTGCCAAACTGTTGTTGTTCATTCGTTCAGTCGTCTCCGACTCTTCGTGACCTCATGGACCAGCCCACGCCAGAGCTCCCTGTCGGCCGTCACCACCCCCAGCTCCTTCAAGGTCAGTCCAGTCACTTCAAGGATGCCATCCATCCATCTTGCCCCTTGTCGGCCCCTCTTCCTTTTCCCTTCCTTTTTCTCCAGCGTCATACTCTTCTCTAAGCTTTCCTTTCTTCTCATGATGTGGCCAAAGTACTTCATCTTGGCCTCTACTATTCTTCCCTCCAGTGAGCAGTCGGGCTTTATTTCCTGGAGGATGGACTGGTTGGATCTTCTCGCAGTCCAAGGCACTCTCAGAACTTTCCTCCAACACCACAGCTCAAAAGCATCGATCTTCCTTCGCTCAGCCTTCCCTAAGGTCCAGCTCTCACATCCGTAGGTTACTACAGGGAATACCATGGCTTTGACTAGGCGGATCTTTGTTGCCAGTCTGATGTCTCTACTCTTTACTATTTTATCGAGACTGGACATTGCTCTCCTCCCAAGAAGTAAGCGTCTTCTGATTTCTTGGCCACAGTCTGCATCTGCAGTAATCTTTGGCCTAGAAATACAAAGTCTGTCACGGCCTCCACATTTTCTCCCTCTATTTTCCAGTTGTTGTCAATCATTCTTGTTGCCATAATCTTGGTTTTTTTTATGTTTAGCTGCAACCCAGCTTTTGCGCTTTCTTCTTTCACCTTGATTAGAAGGCTCCTCAGCTCCTCCTCGCTTTCGGCCATCAGAGTGGTGTCATCTGCATATCTTAGGTTGTTAATGTTTCTTCCAGCAATTTTCACCCCAGCTTTGCATTCATCCAGCCCCGCACATCCTCGCATGATGTGTTCTGCATACACGTTAAAAAGGTTGGGTGAGAGGATGCAGCCTTGCCATACGCCTTTCCCAATCTTGAACCAGTCTGTTGTTCCATGGTCAGTTCTGACTGTTGCTACTTGGTCCTTGTACAGATTCCTCAGGAGAGAGACAAGGTGGCTTGGGATGCCCATCCCACCAAGAACTTGCCACAATTTATTATGATCCGCACAGCCAAAGGCTTTAGAGTATTATTTATTTATTATTAATTAACTTTATTTGTACCCCGCTAGCATCTCCCGTAGGACTCGATGCGGCTCACATAGGCCGAAGCCACAAAACACAATACAATAGAACATAATACAGCAGCAATACCAAGCAAATCAAAACAGTAAGCAAAATAAACAACAACAATAACAATATCAGGACACTTTAAAACTGGGCTGGCCAGAGCAGTGGGTACAGAATTAAAAAGTGCTGAGGTAGCAGGAGGAATGTAGGATTATAAAAATGCGGTGTGCAGCGATCTTAATATAACTAAAGTGCTTCTGGGACTTGGTGATGGGGATTCCTAATCTGAGAAGGCACATCGGAATAGCCAGGTTTTTAAATTCTTTCTGAAGACAGCCAATGTAGGGGCCTGTCTAAGATCTTTTGGGAGGGCGTTCCAAAGACGGGGGGCCACCACAGAGAAGGCCCTGTCTCGCGTCCCCACCAGCCGCGCTTGCGACGCGGGTGGGATCACGAGCAGGGCCTCTCCAGATGACCGAAGAGAGCGTGTGGGTTCATAGATGGAGATGCGGTCACGCAGGTAGGGTGGTCCCACACAGTCAAAGGCTTTAGAATGGTCAATGAAGCAGAAATAGATGTTTTTCTGAAACTCCCTGCCTTTCTCCATTATCCAGCGGATATTGGCAATTTGGTCTCTCGTTCCTCTGCCTTTTCTAAACCCAGCTTGTACATCTGGCAACTCTCGCTCCATGTCTTGCTGGAGTCTTCCTTGCAGGATCTTGAGCATTACCTTACTGGCATGAGAAATATTTCATATTTCCTTTTTTTTGGTATGGGGATATAAGTTGATTTTTTCCAGTCTGATGGCTATTTTTGTGTTTTCCATATTTGCTGGCACATGGGTTAATAAAATAGTAATAATAAATGAATGTAATAAATAATAATAAATGTAATAAATAACAAATACAATAAAAGTAATATGGAGTAATAAAAATAGTTATAATAATAAACGAATGTAATAAATAAGAAATATTACTAATATAGGTCAATAAAATAGTAATAATAATAAACGAATGTAATATATAAGAAATATAATAAACTAATATGGGTTAGTAATACTAAACAAATATAATAATAAATATTAGAAAATATGGGTTAATAAAAATAGTAATAATAATAAACGAATGTAACATATAAGAAATATAATAAACGAATATGGGTTAATAATAATAATAATGAAGGAATGTAATATATAAGAAATATAATAAATTAATATGAGTTAATAATAATAGTAATAATAAAGAAATATAGTAATAAATATTACAAATGAATATGGGTTAATAAAATAATAGTAATAAATGAATGCAATATATAATAAATATAATAAATATGGGTTAATAAAATAGTAATAATAATAAATGAATGTAATATATAAGAAATATAATAAACTAATGTGGGTTAGTAATAATAAACAACTATAATAAATATTAGAAATTAATATGGGTTAAAAATAGTAATAATAAACAAATGTAATAACAAATATAATAAACTAATATGGGTTAGTAATAATAAACAAATATAATAATAAATATTACAAATTAATAGGTTCTTGTGGGTTTTTCCGGGCTATATGGCCATGTTCTAGAGGCATTTTCTCCTGACGTTTCGCCTGCATCTATGGCAAGCATCCTCAGAGGTAGTGAGGTCTGTTGGAATTAGGAAAAAGGGTTTATATATCTGTGGAATGACCAGGGTGGGACAAAGGACTCTTGTCTGCTGGAGCTAGGTGTGACTGTTTCAACTGACCACCTTCATTAGCATTTGAAGGCCTGGCTGAGCCTGGAGGAATCTTTTGTTGAGAGGTGTTAAGATGTGCCTGGTTGTAAATATTACAAATGAATATGGGTTAATAAAGTAGTCATAATAATAAAGGAATGTAATAAATAGGAAATGTAATAAAACTAATATGGGTTAATAATGATAACGTAGGACTATAATAGCTGACTCCTCCTGAGAACCCCCTTCCCCTGAATTATAGAATCAAAGAGTTGGAAGAGACCTCATGGGCCATCCAGTCCAACCCCATTCTGCCAAGAAGCAGGAATATTGCATTCAAACCACCCCTGACAGATGGCCATCCAGCCTCTGCTTAAAAGCTTCCAAAGAAGGAGCCTTCACCACATGCCGGGGCAGAGAGTTCCACTGCTGAACGGCTCTCACAGTCAGGAAGTTCTTCCTCATGTTCAGATGGAATCTCCTCTCTTGTAGTTTGAAGCCATTGTTCTGCGTCCTAGTCTCCAAGGAAGCAGAAAACAAGCTTGCTGTAAATTAAAAATACAATCCCACCCCCTCCTTTTAAGTAAGGAGACAATGTTTCAACGATGATGAATGGAACGGAATTATGGAATACGAGATTGGCTTTGCGATTCTATGACGAGACGACGCGGATGATTTAGAGTAATTATTGTTGTATTATTAATGCTACGTGTATACTGTGTTGTATGAGGGTTTTGTAATCTGTTTTTATATGTTGTACACCGCCGTGAGTCGCCTGAAGGGGCTGAGAACGGCGGTCAACAAATGCAATATATAAATAAATAAATAAATGTTTATATTTGATGCATCAATGAGGTTCTCCCTCCTCCCTGTGGCTTCCTCTCACATATTTATACATGGCCCTCATCATATCTCCTCTCAGCCTTCTCTTCTTCAGGCTAAACATGCCCAGCTCCTTAAGCCGCTCCTCATAGGGCTTGTTCTCCAGACCCTTGATCACTTTAGTCGCCCTCCTCTGGACACATTCCAGCTTGTCAATATCTCTCTTGAATTGTGGTGCCCAGAATTGGACACAATATTCCAGGTGTGGTCTAACCAAAACAGAATAGTGGGGTAGCATGACTTCCCTAGATCTAGGCACTATGCTCCTATTGATGAGAATGCTTCTCTCTCCTTTTCTGAGGGGGGAAAGGAATTCCCTGAGGCCTCACATGTATCTCCCTGAGGAGGGGGAGGCGTTGATTGGCGAGGGCTCCCATCCGTCAGAGGAGGGGGGCGCCCCTGATTGGCTTCCGGAGCCGGGTCCCGCCTTCCCTTGGTGGCGGGAGCGGCGGTTGGTGCGGCGGCTTCCCTCCTGAGGTAAAAAAGTTGAGAAAGAAGGCGAGGAGAGAGCGGGAGGCAGGATGGAGCCCCACCGCAGGAGGAGGAGGAAGGACGGGGAGGAGGACGAAGACGACGAGGAGGAGGAGGCCGAAGACGAGGAGGAAGACGACGACGAGGAGGCCCCCGCCTCGCCGCCCTTCTTCCTGCTGTACCCGGGCCGAGGAGCCGGGAGAGGCCCAGCCGCCTCCGCCTTGCAGGCGCCCGGCCGCCGGCCCCAAAGCGCCTGGAGGGCCGCCCCGCCCGGAAGCCCCGCCGCCGGCACCCCGCTCCCCGTCCTCCTCAGCTACGTCGCCGCCGCCGAAGGGGCACACCCGCACCGGAGCGGAGGAGGAGGAGGCGCCGCCCGTGAGTACAGGCCTCGAGGAGGAGGGCCAGGAGGAGGGGGGGGGGGTTGTTTTAAAGGACCCCGCCCACGGCCTATATATACTGTCTGTGTTTCTATCTTATCTATCTATCAGGCATGGGTAAACTTAGGCCCTCCAGGTGTTTTGGACTTCAGCTCCCACATTATGGGAGTTAAGGTCCAAATCAAAATACTTGGAGGGTCAAAGTTTACCCATCCCTGATATACATACGCATACACACACATGTGCATATGCGCACAAAAATATATGTGTACACATGCACACATATACACATATACATGTGCGCACACATATATGCATGCACACATATTTATATTCACACATACACACACATTTATATGCACACACATATACGCGTACATTTATATGCATATTCATATATATATACACACGTATATTTATATGCATATACATATATACACACATACATTTATATGCGCACACACATACACGTATATTTATATGCATATACATATATACACACATTTATATGCACACACACACACGTACATTTATATGCATATACATATATACACACATTTATATGCACACACACATACACGTATATTTATATGCATATACATATATATACACACGTATATTTATATGCATATACATATATACACACATATACGTACATTTATATGCATATACATATATACACACATTTATATGCACACACACATACACGTACATTTATATGCATATACATATATACACACATACATTTATATGCACACACATATACATTTATATGCATATACATACATTTATATGCATACATACAAGTAGATTTATATTCATATACATATATACGCACATTTATATGCACACATATATATATATATACATACACCCACGTAAACACACATACATTTATATGCACACACACATATATATGCACACAAGTATATTTATATGCACACACATGCATGCACACACATGTATACATACATATATACACACTGCATACATATGTACATGACAATATATTTATACACACATATACACACACTGACACATAGTATATATAGTATACACACGCATGCACACACACATATATGTGTGTGTGTGTATACAGGCAGTCCCTAAGTTACAAACAAGACAGGTTCGGTACGTTTTTCTTTAGTTGAATTTGTTTATAAGAACAGGTACATTTTTAGTGTAACTCCAGCCTCTCTCTCTCTATTACATATAAGCTTTGTGTTTATTTATTTATTTGGAAAGGAAGGGTTAACACCCCTGTGGTGTTTGTTTTTCTGTCTGTGCCCTGTTCAGAAGATTTCTCCTCATATTCTGTCCCTCTGATAAGTTGGTTTTGAAAAAGTGGCTTGTTGTGGAAACAAGGATTGGTGAGAAAGCTTCAGTGGAAACCCCATTTCCCCATGATAACTCTTCCAGGATTGGATTGCCCTTCCTTCTGAGGGGTAGATTCTTCACACTTCCTGTTGTCTCACTCCTGTTCTTAACTGTAAATTGTTGGTAAGCTGGTTGTTTGTAACTCTGGGACTATCTATCTATCTATCTATCTATCTATCTATCTATCTATACACACACACAAACACACACAGATAGTATGTATATACACACACACTTCTGCTCATATGAGTGCAAGTCGGCCATCCTCATCCCCAGCTCTTTCAGAGTCAAGCCAGCCACTTCAAGGATGCCATCTATCCATCTTGCCCTTGGTTGGCCCCTCTTCCTTTTTTCTTCCATTTTCCCCATCATCATTGTCTTCTCTAAGCTTTCCTGTCTTCTCATGATGTGGCCAAAGTACTTGTCTCTAATATCCTTCCCTCCAGCGAGGAGTTGGGCTTTATTTCCTGAAGTATGGACTAGTTGGATCTTCTCGTGGTCCAAGGCACTCTCAGAATTTTCCTCAAACACCACAGTTCAAAAGCATCTATCTTCCTTCGCTCAACCTTCCTTATGATCCAGCTCTCACATTCATAGGTTACTACGGGGAATATCACTGCTTTGACTATGTGGATTTTCGTTGCCTATCCATGCATATTCATATGCATACTGTATATGTATATGTGAATACTAGTGTTATATATGCATGTATGTGTATACAACACATATGTATAACAGGCATTTATCCATAGACACGCACACAGAGGCTCACATAAATGTGTGTGTCTATCAGTTTTTCTCTGTTTTATTCCATAGATGCTGTATATTTCAGGAAAAAAAAAACCCTATGGTACTTTTAGGGTTTGTCTATCTATCTATCTCTCTATCTTCCTACTTCACTCCTCCATCAGCTTTGAAGGGTGGGGATAATGCTCACTGGTTCTCTGTCTGTCTGATTCTCTCTCTTTCAGTTGAAGTTTCTGTCATCCCCTCTCTCTCACCTGTAATCTTATTTATAAAATCTATTCATCACTTATCAGCCTAAAACAGCCACTGAGCTTATTATTATCAATGCAGACTAAAAATAAATGTGGAACCGCTCTAGTAAGGAGATCCTTCAGCTCCCATCCTTTGTATTTTCACTCTCAAGTAAATTTGTGGTACTTGCTTCCCCAAAAAGCATGCTTTGACTAGCAGCTATTCTTATATATGTGGGGGGCATATTTTCTTTTTCCTTAAAAATCACCACCTTCCGCATACGGCACAAGGTTTTCTTCCTGCCCAAAGAGTCGAACACAGAAAGCTCATAATTCTCATATATAATAGGGAAAAGAAGGTCTTAGCTTTTCTTCAGCATGGTTATTGCTTTGAACAACATTAAAAATACATTATTTCAAACACCGGCATAGTATATAGTAGTTTGATTGGCAGCTTCATCCTTGGTGAAGAAGAACAAACTGGTGATTGTTTTGACTCTTTCAGTTTGGATGATGTGAAACATGAGATAGGGCAGATGATCAATTAGAACAACTGTTGAGTCTTGCTTTGAAGTGAAGCTTTCCCCTTCACTTTTTGTGTGTTCAATCTTATTTTGTTCTGAAAGCTGACTTTAGTTGTGAGATGAATCAACACTGGTAAGATTTTGATGAAAAATTATCAGAAAGGAGATTATCTCTTTCCATAATACTTTGTGTCTCTTCAGTTGCTTGAATTGGTGTTAAAGTTCTACTAGTCTTGATTGTGAAAGAGTTTGGTTTTTAACTGGATTTGGTTTTAACTTGGTATTACCTTTATAGCAGAAGGGGCTTAATAGAAGTTCTCATGCAAAAAAGCAGTTCCTTGCTCTCACAGAGATTTTATTTTGGTGTTTAGTGCTATCAAATGGTATAATTTCTGCTCAGGTGTAATGATTATTCTCTAAATCACTGTTCCTTAAAATATGGTCCCTAGATCTGTGCCTTCTCCAAACCATTGATTGATGGCCTCCCACATCTGATAGCCTGGAAACTGATTTAAACATTACTGTTCCCTACTGTTATATGGCTGTTAGGAATTGTGGGAGTTGAAGTCCAAAACACCTGGAGGGGCCAACTTTGCCCATTTCTGGTTTAGGCTTTCCAACATATCTTCCAAGTGTTAGTCTTTTCACGTTATCTCCTGTCCACAGTGTTAAAATAATTCCGCAGAAGTGGCACAGAGAGAACAGGGATAGTTACGTGCACCACAGAAAAGAAGAGCAGTTCAAGACGTTTCAGCAAATCTTTTATTCAAAACTGGTGATGTGTACATGTGAAACAAAACAGTCAGGACAATATGTATTTTATAAGTAGACAAAAGCATTTTGAATAGCCTAGAGACCACTTGAAAAATCTGCTAAAATGCATCCAGGAAAAAAATCCTTTTTGTGAATGCCATTCCACAGACAAGATGCCACTCCCACCTTGGTTATCTGTTTTGCTCTTGATGGGGATTGGTACACAAAAAAGAACTTCTTGAGCCATGTACACTTTTGAAGGTATGTGACTTGACTTGATCTTAGAAGTGTACTGGGATTAATTATGAATGGTCTCTGTACATAGCAGAGGTTAATCACACTGTTGATGTACTAGTTTAACCTGTCCGGTGGCATAAACACTTCATAGCTTATGAATTCGTAACAGTTAATGGAGTGTCATGCTAATCTTTACCAAGTCTTTGTGAGTCAGGTACTTATCTATGCTAAGCAGAAAGCAAAACTGAGGCAGAGTGTTAATTACTTTCTTTGGAGTGAAAGGAAGCAGGAGTTATGCTTGAATTTGGTAACCCTTACAAAGCTTTGTAATGTCATACTATAGCTGTAGTGCTAGGTTGTGAAGTAGTGTGGGATAATATGGTGTGTGGGCTGGAGGGTTCTTTTTCTGAGTATCTGTAATCAACCTTTCATGTGTTGTTGAAGGCTTTCATGGCCGAAATCACTGGGTTGCTATGGGTTTTTCGGATTGTATGGTCTTTCATGATTGTTTACCATTTTAATGGATTTTTTAAAAAATCTGTCACAAAATTGACCTTAGTATCTATTTTTAAATTTTTAAAATTGATATTAATATAGATGCATGTAACACACAAAACACAACAGACAACATATAATGCCATAGTAAGTCTATCGGTTGTAAATACAAATAAAAATTAAAAAATTAAAAATTGATTTCCCACTTTCTTATCATTAGGTTACCTGATTCTACCAAATTGGCTAAAAGGAACACATACCCCTTCTAATATATACTTTAAAAACCCTAAACCAAACCCTGGAAGCACTTAATCAATATTTATATTGGATAATCAGAGTTATATGCTCAAATAAAATACATTTCTAACAGGAATAGGAATCATGTGGTCCTTCAGATGTTGTTAGATTGCAGCTTCCACAATCTTTCGACAGGGTAGTCTGTGGCAAGGAATGCTTGGAGCTACAGTCCAACACCATCTGAAGGGCCCCATGATCACCAATCTTAATCTTTGTATGGCATTTTGTAGTTCAAATGAGAAAAGACTCAGTGGCATTTATGACTTAACAAGTTCCCATTGATTTAGTCGGTCACATCTCTTAGGGCTATCAATTGGATTTAAGTCTTAACCTTCTGTAGGATTAGATCTAAAAGAAGAGACAGACAGAATGGTACAGTAGGGAAGGAGAAGTCTAGACCACCTAAAAACAATTAAAGCCCCAAAGTAAACAAGAACAGGACATGAAAAAGAGCAGGAATACTGTATGCAGACAGTAATAGTTCAGGAGTCATATAAATAATCATATCCAGCAACCTTTTAGTGTGTGTATTTTCTGAGAATCTGTTTGTGATCTGCTATGGCAAAGGATTCTGCACAGCAAATACTTGGTAGCTGTATTATCTGAAGAGGTAGTTGAACTTGTTTTAGAAACAACTGGAGAGATCATAGCTTTTATTAAGCATATTTTCATTATTGATCTTTGTTCATTGTCCATATAAGCATAACTGTTTGACAGAACAAAAATGTAGACTGCATTCCATATTAATTCTGCTGTAGTTCTCCTTTCTGCTTTAGAAGTCATGCATAGAAATCAGTGTTCATAATGTATAACAGAGACATATTTTCTAGCATTCCTTTCAATAATTTACTCCTTTTGTATAGGCCTTTACTTTACACTCATAACCTATGTTCTTCCTTTGTAGCTTTTATATAATATCCAGGCAATCCTAATAACTTTAAAAATTGCTTAGCATTTAAAGATACCTTGCAAATATTAGATATACTGTACATACTTTTATGTAAGAGAAATACATTGCTGGAACTGAGTGCTATTACTGTGGAAGGATGTGTTCAGCGATATAGGGCAGAAGTTTTTATTTCTTTATTTGGTCAGTGCTTAATTTTAGCCATTTAATTCATTAGTAGTAATAAATTGATGTCAGCATAGTAGTTACAAAAGAAGCAATTGTGAAACTAGAGGATTCTCCATGGATGAGAGTTTAATTCTTTTTGAAATAGGTAAGTGGACAATGATGGCATATCATACACAGTTTGTTGGGTATGCTAACATTAGTGGGCATCTTACTGTCCTAGAATAATGTGTTGCATGAGCTCAAAAACCAGAGGGATATACCACACACAGAGCTTAAATTGAAACAGGCAATTTTGGTTGTTATGTAATGGTTGTTATGTGTCTTTCAGGCTTATTTTATAACCAAGTGTTTGGTCTAATATCATTTATAATAAATGACGGGTGGTCAGAATGTGGTTATTGAGTCACCTCTGAGTTCACACTTATTAGAAAAATGCTTGACGTTTAGGTTTGCAAATAAAGTACCTTAGACATTACAGTAGTTTGGCCTTCAAGATTTGGAAATGAAAAGTCAAAGTAAGGATGTTTGAAATGTACATGTACATATGCTGGTTTCTGAAATACTTAGCGTTTTGAGTTCAGAAGATGGGGAACTTCTGAGGCACTGGTTAGCATGCAGCTAGGTTTTGTTTCAGCCTTTTTGAATTTTCAAATAGCAGTACTCAGGAGATGTTAAGCTATTGAATTGAACTGCATCTCTATAAGGATGTCTGTGATAGGCATGATTATTTTGGCTTCTAGCAAAGCTTCTATGAATATAATGGTTGCAGATGGATGTACAACTCCTTGGAAAAGTGATATTCAGTATTCTGGAAATTTTCAGCCTACCTGATTTTACTTCTAGGATGTTTTCTTAAACACTAATTTTCCTGTGATTCATGGAGTCACTGTCCTGGCTTTTGTTATATTACGTATTTTAGCTTTTGAAGGCCTTTCCTCTAGCTCTGCATTATCTGTCACTCAGTAGCCTTTCCTCTAGCTCTGCATTATCTGTCACTCAGTAGCCTTCCCTGGCATCATTTTCAGTAGTTGAGGTTAAATTTGGTCAAGTATTCTGATTGACAATAGGATGGGGGAATTGATGGCTGCCATGATTCTTTTTTGCATATCCTTAATCTTACACTACTACTATAACCTTTACTTTATTGTAGTACTATATTCTCTTAATTTAATCATCTAATTTGGAGTTTCCAGTAATCCTAAATGTAGTTGGAGTCTGGGTTGTTTTGCTATAGACATTGAAGATGGATTTTCTTCTGCAAAAGAAATAGCTCTTATTGGCTGTAGTGTTTGAATTAAGACAATTTAAAATGATACTGATGATTCAACCTTGGTTTATCGATCTTTACCCCCCCCCCCACTGTGTAACTGTTAGACACCACTGTCACATGTTTCTTATCTCTTACATATTCAGAATTTTACTTTCTGCATAGTGTCAAATATTTCTTCATTTAATTTTATTGTTTGTAGATCGCCTTTATTAAAATCCTTAATATTTTAATAAAGAGGTGGTCTTTATTATAATAAAAGCCCCTGGTGCTGCAGTGGGTTAAATCCTTGTGCTGGCAGGACTGCTGATTAACAGGGCAGTAGTCCGAATCTGGGTTGAGCGGGTTGAGCTCCGCCTGTCAGCTCCAGCTCCCCATGCAGGGACATGAGAGAAGCCTCCCACAAGGATGGTAAAACCTTAAACATCTGGGTGTTCCCTGGGCAGCATCCTTGCAGACAGCAAATTCTCTCACACCAGAAGCGACTTCAGTTTCTCAAGTTGCTCCTGACATGAAAAAAATAAATCGTTGTGACTTTTTGCATATTGTTTGAAATGTTTACAAATTTTCCATGTCTTTTATCTAATAAAGTATAGTCCATTTCTTTGAGCAAATTCTTAAAAATGATTTCATGCAGGATACAGGACTGACTTCTATATAACCTTGACTGAAATGGATTTCTTGTTATTGCCCATCTGTTCTTCTTAGTATGGGGGTGGTTAATCATTAATATACACCCAAAAGTAATTCCCTGTTTGGTTCATGTTTCATGCTTTCTTAGGAGCACTACGTATCACTGTAGTCAGCCACTTCTTAGTATCATAAGTAATCTTCAAGAAGTGAAAAGGAGTGAAAAATTAAAAGTTTAAAATTATAGTGAAAAAATTAGTGTGTTGTTCAGATTGGATTACAGATGGAAATGATGCTTTTTCTAGGCCCTTTACACACAGCCATATAGCCCAGAATATCAAAGCAGAAGATGCCACAATATCTGCTTTGAACTGGGATATCTGAGTCCACACTGCCATATATTCCAGTTCAAAGCAGAAAATGTGGAATTACTTTTAAATATATGTGTGTTATGGCGACAATTTTTATGTATATTTTGTTTTGTTAATCTTATGGTTATGTTGTTTTTTTACTTTGTATGTTTTATGATGTTTCCTGGGAACCGCTCTAAGTCCCGTCGGGGAGATGGAGCGGTATATAAATATTATTATTATTTATTATTATTTTATTCAGCTGTGTGGAAGGGAACATGTTATTGATGATGAGACGACAGTGAATGGGTATTGTAGTAATTGTTTATTAATTGTGTAATGTGTTAGGTTGTTAACTGTTACACTGTAGCACTGAATTTTTGCTGTTCGTATTTGTTGTGAACCGCTGTGAGTCACCTTCGGGCTGAGAACAGCGGTATATAAGTAAGGTAAATAAATAAATAAATAAATAAAATAAGGGGCCCTAGAGTTTTACTAATAGATATGCAATAACCTGTGAGGGTTTTTTTACAACATGTTGTTGTCTCTCTAAATTTAAATAAGTTTGTATTTATATTATTGCATATAATGCACTGTACAAGCAAAGGATGAAGTAAGGAACAGTCTTTTTTCTTCTATCATTCATATTAAATTGTGAAGCTAATTAACTTACTAGAATTAGGAAGGCAGGGGGTGGGGTACAAAGCATTGCAGAGCAGTTACATCCTAATCTTTGCTAAATAGTAAAATTTGTGCTTTGTTTGGTATTGAATTCCCATGCTCATATGCATCTGACACTTTAGAGTGCTCACAAACATGTTTTATATCTCTTTGTGACATGAGACTAGCTGAGCATAAAGGCATGCATTGTATTATGTCTATGATCACAGATTGACTAGGAGAGTCTGAAAAGAGGGCTGTGGATGCTGAGAGCAAGATCAGCTTAATTACTCTTCCTGCATCAGCAGCATCTATAAAGCATCCTGGGAATTGCTTGCCCTGCGCTCAGAGAAATCTGGTCACATGAGTCTGAATTTTCAGCTCAGTTCATTAGTCAGCCATTTTGGTCAACACCCTGCTTACTGCGCACAACCAATCCTATTATCACTCGCTGGCTTGGCTCATTTGAAGTGGGGAGAGAGAAAGAAAGAGACACGGTGGTAGATTTCACCAGTTCTGGATAGTGCTTCTTCGATATATTTCATCATATTTGAGGCTTTCCCCCCAAAAGAAGCTTTTTTTAAGGAAACAGCAAAAAGAGCTATTTTTTCTGATGCAGAGGCCACACTTGCAATGGTTATTCAGAATTAACTGCTTCTAGTCGGTTTGAAGAAAGGAGAGTGTATTGCGGAAGAAGACAGAGGAAGAGATTACAGAAGAGAAGGGGTATATACCCCTCTCTTGCATCCTGTGCCTTGCTTTTCTCCAGAACCAGCGCAGTCTTGTGATCCTGAGCAAATCTCTACTGATCGAGCACTGGTATTCTTCCTTTTCAGAAGGATTTTTCCATTTTAGTTTTTTAAAATTTGGATTTTATTGTTGTACCAGCTGAGTCATCATGTCTGCTCTGACGCCTCCAAGCGATATGCCAACCCCTACCACAGACAAGATCACACAGGCTGCCATGGAGACAATATATCTTTGCAAATTTCGTGTATCTATGGATGGAGAGTGGCTCTGTTTACGAGAACTGGATGACATCTCTCTTACACCTGACCCTGAGCCTACCCATGAAGGTATGGGTACATTTGCTATGTAGAGAAACCTACAAGCCTTATTTCGGGAGGAGGGTGTTGCTGTTCATAATTTCAAAGCATTATTACAAAAATATGTAAAGTGGACGTACTTTCAGTCAGTACAGTGTAACCTAAGCTTATGTCTAAAATTGCTGTTTTACTTCATTACTAAAGAAGAATTAGCTGATTTTAAAACATCAATAACACTAGCAACAGATGTGTGTATTTGGAGCTCTTTGTTTTTCCTTAGAAGTCTCCCTCTCAATTTAGCACCAGGAATGAACGAGTTAAAGCTGGCTATTAAGTTCACCATCTGAAGCATGAATCCTGGTATTTTAATAGTAACTGGAATTTGTGGAAGTGCTTATTTACCTGAAAATTACAGCTGTTCCAAATGCCCAGATACTCTATTTAAAATATACCAATGTCAGAGTTTATAAGATGTTTCATTGTGGTTAATAAGATGTGTAATTTTGCACAGAGGAAAATGACAATGAATGCAGTAAATGATATGGTATAATGCTTCAAAGGCTCCTCTTTCTTCCAAAACAATGAAACGTCTGTCAGAGCTGGTTCAGATCTATCTGCTTCTCCAAATCCCGTGGGATTCTATTTAGATTCATACTAGAATGACTGCTATGAAGCAAAGGTGAAAATATGTGTCTCATGTCATTTACCACACTCCACTTTAATGACAGCTGGAACAGATACAGGCTGCCACTTAACAATGTAATTGTCCATAGTATTTTCCTTCACTTAATCCACTTCAAGGGAGAGTTATTTTTTATTTTTGCAATACACAGGTATAACTGAAGCCAGCTCACCAGCATTTTTCAAGAGGGATTTGGCAATGTATTTTTTTTCTTTGTTCGCGTTTCTCATTGCTGACCCGGAAATGAAACACAGCTGCCTTTTGCTGCATTATCTTCACAAACCCACTGCTGGCAGCTTATGGAAATAGCTCAACTGGGTTCGGCAACATATCAATACAGTCTGTCCAATCATAGGGGAACTAATGAAAAGACATTGCAGGTTTCAAAATAAAATTGTACATTCTTTTAAGTCTTTAAATTTTTGCCTGTATGACACTGTCAGTGCACAGAGCACTTCCAACAGATACAACAGTCTTCCCACTAGGAGATAGAAGACAATGTTTTGAAAAACAGAGGGTAGTAAAATGAAGTTAAATGTTAGCAACTTAAGTTCATAGGCATAGATTTTGCTTCATTTGGTGAAAACTGTTAGTCACATAATTCATGACAACCTTTGTTGCCATGGATATCAGAATATTTTTTTGCAGTGGCTGTATAAAACAAATAGTGTGGGAAGGATCATTACAATTAAAATAACATTACCTGTTTAGTTCAGATCTCAGATGCTTCTACTTTTTCCTTAGCAAGTCAACAACATTTGATTTATGTGATGTGTTTGTGGTGTTCAAACAAATCCATTCAAGAGAAGCCTTTGGCTGGCATCTTCTTCTTTAGCAATAAGATAGTAAGATGGATTTAGCTGCTTTGGGATTCATGCTTATGATTGTAAATGACAACGTTTGACCCACAAAGCTTACTTTTTCATCCTAGTCATGCTCAAACTCAACTGTTTCCAAGGGGCTGCAGATTTGGGCAACTGGGAAATGATGTTGATTGCCTGGGGCACATTGAAAACAGCAGTTAACGGCAAAATTAGTCTTTCTGGCTACTTGTTTTCAACAAGCCCCACAACCAGAAATGCACTGCAGGTGTCATTTTCCAGTGCCAGAAATTATAGCACCTTGGAAACCAAATTGAAAAGGTAGGGAAGTCTGACATCAGAGGTAACTATGGCAACGGAGCTCCGTCATTGTAGTCATGTCTGGTGATGCAGTATCTCAGCCTTTATGTTGCTTCAGTCCTGATATTGTTTGTTTGAATTCAGATTTAGGCATTCACAAGCATCCTTTGTGATTTCAAATTTAGGCATTCACAAGCATCTTTTGTGATTTCAGGTTTAGGCCTTCACAAGCATCTTTTGTGATTTCAGGTTTAGGCCTTCACAAGCATCTTTTGTGATTTCAGGTTTAGGCATTCACAAGCATCCTTTGTGATTTCAGGTTTAGGCATTCATAAGCATCCTTTGTGATCACATCTTGTTCAATAAACTGCTCCATGATTGCTTTTTCAAGTCGGTGCAGTTGATTATAAGTGGGTGAAACAGCAAGCACGAAATTGTTTCAGAGTTCTGATTAAAAGGCCCTTCAAGATCTGTAGTCTATACAAACAAGCCCCAAACGAGATGCTTGAATTTGGGGAAATTAATGGGAAATAGCAACTGCAGTGTTGCTGATTTTGTAACTATGTCTTGTATTACTGTGTTTCAACCCTACTTGCACACTGTGGTCTGGATATAACATATTTTATAGATTTCTTTACAGTCTCAATATCCATCATAAAGAGCTGGAAAAAATCCCATAAGCTTGGTGTTTCCTTTCTGAATATGAAGACTAGGATTTTACTATTGTCTCATAGATTAATAGTTTTTGAATACAGCACAATGTCAGCTCATTCTCATGTTTTTTTCTGCACTCCAAAAATCTGTATTTTCAGTGCCTCATAGAATATTACTTTGTGGGGCGTTGATACATGAGTGTGCATTAGGGCTGGGCGGTTTCGTTTCGTAATTTCGTAATTCGTTAAAAATTCGGGTTTTTTTATAACGAAGCGATATTGAACCATTCAGGAGCAACTAAAAAACGAAACGAATTTTTCCAATTCGTTTCGTAATTGTTTCGGAATTGATTCGTTATTGATTCGTAAATGTTTCGTTATTATTTCCGCACATCTGGTGCAAGTTTTAGGGTTGCTGTTTGTTTTCTCAGTGAAAAAAAATATAATTATCACACCAACAGTCAACAACAGAGGGAGAGGGAAGCTTCAGAAGTTTTTTTTAGCGTATTGCGTGATCGCGTCCGCCATTAACGAATCGATTCGTAATCGATTCGTAATTGTTTCGTAATTGGTTTTTGATCCCCGAAATTTCGTAAATATCGAACTTTTTTAAAGGAAAATTTCGGAATTCTTTTAAATAATGAAACGCAAAAAACCCCTAAAAACAAATCGAGTTTAGAAACAAATTTTTCCGTATTTGGACAGCCCTAGTGTGCATCATTGGTGGTAAGATATTTTAGGGAACTGGAATTTATGGAAATGTTTTTTACAAGGTAAGCACTTGTAATCAGAACATGATTGCTTTAATGAAAAAGAACAATGGTGGATCTATTATTAGCTGAAACTGGTATATGTGCATGAGTGTGAGTGACATACTTGTGGCATGTGCATTTAAGTTAAATAATGTATTTTAGGTACAAAAATAATAAAAACCCATTTTTACTACCGTCTTAGTGAAGACAATATCCTGAAAACAAGAGACTAATATGTCATTCATGGTGGAAAATTAAATATGAACACACTTGCATTAATCACTTCTCCTTTTGCAATATACAGCACATGGTCACAGAGATGATAATCAAAGTTAGGGTGGCGGAAGATAAGCACAGGCTTGTTTGGTCTGTCCACACAGTTTTTGCTGCCTGGAATGAATCAACATACGTTAAACCTGTCACTAGTCTAAACTAGCTCATAAGATTGTCTTGAGGATTAAAATCTTTAGTTGCTGTGGGAAAGGCAGATGAAAATACAATTAAAATGTTATTAACAACACAAAGAATCCATAATAAGTCTCCTTGGAGCAACTCTCTTATATATGTCCCCACTTATAAGAATTACTGAGTTGAAAATAACTTATTCCCAGGCATGTTTGCAATCCTAATGGAACAACACGGTTGTGCTTGGCTGCTTAGAATGAAGCTTACTCTGGGGTAAAGTTGTATAGGATTTTCGTATTTGTACATTTCAAGGGAGCACTTACATTTGCATAAAGTAAGATCTGAAATGGAAAAATTACTGCTGTTACCTATCCAAGACTAGATATTTATTGTTGTGTGCCTTGAAATCATTTTTAATTTATGGCAACCCTAAAGAGAATCCATCATAGTTGTGTTTTTTTTTTACAAGATTTGTTCAGTAAGGATTTGTTCTTTGCTTTTCTCGTAGGATGAGAGAATTTGACTTGTCCAATATAGGTTTATGGCCTAAGGGAGATTGAAACCCTGGTCTTCAGAGTCGTATGGTCCAACCGTTGAACCACTACACCATTCTTCTGTAGGGCTGAATATATTGCTGGTCGATTAGGCCAATACTAATATTTATTTACTGATTTCTGCTGGTTATATTTACTGCTCTATGAGGTATAGGGAAAAAAACACTTAAAATTAAACTAGGCAGACCCTTCTGCAGACAGATGGTCACTCAGCACTTATCTCTGTGGCTCATGCTGTTCACAGATTGTCAGTCATGGCTGTAACTTAATGCCTGAACATATTGAGAGAGGAAGGCAAGCTCATGTCTTATATAAAAAAATTAGAACAGGAGAGTGGCATAGCATTGTATCTCACATATTCCAGTTCTACATGGGCTAAGAATTAAAAATTGGGAATCTAGGTTTGCTAATAGGCCCCCTGAGCTATTTATTTATCGTGTCATGGGCAACCAGACAATTGTATTACATTTCTAACAGAACCAAACAAACAAACAAACAAACAAACAGACAGACAAAACACAAAGTTTGCAAGCTTGGTAGTTGATTAAATGTCCTTTGACCAGTATCTGGCCACTTGGAGTGCCTCTGGTGTTGCTGCAAGAAGGTCCTCCATTGTGCATGTGGCAGGGCTCAGGTTGCATTGCAGTAGGTGGTCTGTAGTTTGCTCTTCTCCACACTCACATGTTGTGGTTTCCACTTTGTAGCCCCATTTCTTGAGGTTGGCTCTGCATCTTGTGGTGCCAGAGCACAGTCTGTTCAGCACCTTCCAAGTCGCCCAGTCTTCTGTGTGCCCAGGGGAGAGTCTCTCATTTGGTCTCAGCCATTGGTTGAGGTTCTGGGTTTGAGCCTGCCACTTTTGGACTCTCGCTTGCTGAGGTGTTCCAGCGAGTGTCTCTGTAGATCTTACAAAACTATTTCTTGATTTAAGTCGTTGACCCCCTGAGCTGATGAGTAGGGTGCTGTCTACTTAGTCCAGTAGTTAAATTAGCTTAGATTTTACCATAACTATTTTAAGAATTGACATTGAAGAATATTTTTGCTTCATTTAAGTTGATTTCGAATATTACCAAAGACTATGTATTTATTTTAAACATTTATATTTCACTCTTCTCACCCCGCAGGAGACTCAGGGCAGAGCACAGCATATATACGGCAAACATTCAATGCTGGGACATAAAACCATAAATCTATACTGTACAAGCATTAAAATCACTTATATCCACATTAAAAGTTATTATTGCTAATATATAGGAAATGTAGTGCCATGGAAGGGAGGATCAAGGCTATTGTGATTCCAGTAATATGTCAAGAAAAGAGTAGAACGACACCCCCCCCCCCACCCCAAAACCTGTGGGACTGGTATCAGCAGTTACATCTCTTATAAGATAAATTATGTCCTCTCTAAAAAAGATTCTAACTCTTCCAGGGCAGTCTCTGGTGAAGGTTGTTCGTTTCAGTAGTTTGCTATAATCATCTGTTTCTTGTTTCCATAGTAAGTTCAGGAAAGTATCCCCCACAGATATGGGGATTGTACTGTTTACAGTAATGCTCATCTGTATTAATGTTTAATGCAAAAAGATCTTCTGTTTATTGACATCTGAACCAGGATTGAACATTCTTATGCCAGTCCTTTCCATTCATTATATGCTTTCCGTAGATTTCCATTGATCAATTGCAGTTTTGTTTCTTGTTCTGAGAAGAATTGTACATAGGTTCTTGAGCCCAGTGTTTCAATAATATAATAATTCATTTGCTAAAGAAAGGAAAATCACAGCATGACGTTATTTCACAGGTATTGTGAAATTCAGTTAGATGTTGAATAGCAGAGAAACCTGGCATTATTTGACCAAAACAATACTCACATAGAGCTGTGGTAGTGAATGAATTGAACAGCTTAATTAATGAATTTTCATACATCAATAAGCATTTCCTGTATTGAAAATGTTTTAGAAGGTAGTTTAGGTGATGACAAGCACCTTATTGACGGCATACATATTTTATTCTTTTGTTCACCACTGTTGGGAGATACAGAAGCAAATACTTCAACCACAGTCTGTACTGGAGTTGATTGGAATCAAAATAAAATGCATAGAAGGTACATTGGATCTTCCAACAGGTTTGTTATTCTTGTCACGAGCTAATTTTGTGTCATATTCACTGATAAGAGATGAAGAAACAAATTCTTTAGCTTTGTTCAGTTTGAGGTTGGTCTGCATTGGATTAGTCTCCTGCAGCTTGAGGATTCCTGCCGTGAATTAGTTCACTGAGATTATAGTCGTCCTGACTCAGAAAATATTTCTGGCAACATAATGACTTGAGATTGAATGTGTCCACATACTGGTCAGCTTCACAGATACTAATGGCAAATGGTGCATGTATACACAGTAAGCTAAGATACCAAAAACATGTGTGATGTTTTACATTTTATAATATCTGTTAAGGCAGGTACTATGTTAGGATTTCCCAATGTAATGTGCTGTCTGACTTTCTATAACATATTATGAGAAATATGCTGAATACTTAAATGGCAATAGATGTCTTATTTGATTGCCAGATAAAGCTATCTATCTATCTATCCATGGTCTAAGGTATTCTGTTTTGATGTTCCTGCCAAATATGGATTTATGTTTTCAGTGTAAAAGACTTTCAGACATTTAAAATTAATTTTAAATACAGGCTTTTGTGTTTGCCTGAGTCTGGTGCTATTTTATTTATTTATTTTCTATTGAACTTCATTATTTCAAAAAGAGACAAACTAGAAAGATTCATACCCTTGCAAACCCTTGGATGTAGCTACAAAACATTTTTAGTCAAAGCAATTGGTGTTTGTGTGTGTGAGAGAGAGAAACGTATTAGACTAAACAAAGTCCAATAGGATATCACAAACTCCTTTGGAAGCTCCTGAAGCAATGCAATCCTATACAGCTTTATGAAGAAGTCCTATTCCATTCAGCAGATCTTTGTCACATTGGTTAATGAGTTGCAAATCTGATGTCTCCCAGATGTCCTTTAAAGTGTTTCACAAACACTAATAAATCGAAGTTTTGCACTAAGTATCACTGGTACCAGCTATTTAATTAGATTGTGATGGTACATTCTCTGATTCTTTTCATCATGTGACATGGTTCAGTACTTAATTATATTATTTACAAGTAGTTATTATTTATTTACTTTTTTTTACCCTGCCTTTCTTGACCCCGGAGGGGACTCAAGGCGGCTTACAAATAGTTCCTCTGCTTTTATTTTTCTACTTGGCAAATCTATGGCATATTTTGTAATTGTGAAACTATACATTTTTATGTGAATTCTCTGTAGCAGACAGTGTTCAAGACAAGTGCTTGATGTGTTCAATGTTCTGTTTTGTGTTTTAAGTTGCAAATAAAACAGGCATAATAAATCTTTGTGGTTTGCAGCATTGTGCGCATGTGGACTACAGTTTTATAGGATATTGTGCAGGTTGCAAATTTCACGTATAATGTTAAATTTCTTAAGGTATTAAATAATTACGGCTGTGGAGCATGCTTGACAGTATTTGGGGAGTATTGGTGAAGCCAAAGGAGTTACTAAGGGCCCTTCCACACTGCCCTTTCTTCCAGGATCTGATCCCAGATTATCTGCTTTAAACTGGAATATATGAGTCCCCACTGCCAGATAACCTGGGGTCAGATCCTGCGATAATAGGGCAGTGGGGAAGAACCCTGAGTTACACATTTGAGTGATCAGAGAACAAGGTCTTATGTATCTCTTCCCCCATTTCATGCCTAGGAAAAGCAGAGTAAAATGTAGAATAATTAACTAATAGTTAAAAACATACAAAAAGTCAACATTCTGTTGGACTCTTAACAGAATTCAAAAGTCAACTTGTGATGCAGAATATAAAGTTATAATGCTTAAATTTTTAACACACAAGCTAATGTTTGATCAACTCACTCCTACATTGAGATGGTTAGAAAAAGTGTTACATACAAGTATTCAATATTTTATATCTTTAACAGAGGAAGTGCAGACCTCTTGTGAGTTGGAGGTTATCCAGATATTCCACTTTGTATGTACAATATCGTGTTGGGCCATGACCACAATTGGAGTAGAATAATTCTATTAGCTTAGTGGCCTTGCAGAATGTGAAAACAGGAAATTGTGACTAACTTCTGAGATACTGAAATCTTGTTGAATTGTGAGGATACAATTGAAATGTGTGCTGTTTTCATACTGTTGCGCTCAAGTTAATACATGAGTGAGGATGAGATTACATCCTTCCTTTGGGAATGAGGCCAAGGTGGGTGTATCCTTTGCTGGCTCCCAGCATTTTACAGCTCTCTCTGTAAGAGGAAGGTGCTTTATCTTGGGTTGCTGCTTTGCTTACGTACTCAGTCTGATTTAGGCTTTAATGCAGGAAAGACAACGTAAGTATGAAAAATGTTTGAACGTATAGGTAGTCCCTATTTTCATGATGATAAACTATTCTTCGTGGAAACAGTCTTTGCCTTCTATTAGGACTTTTCTTTTTTCCTTCTCTCTTAAACAATACAGTGGTCAATCTTTTTATGGAAGAGCTGTTTACTAGTATATTGAAGGCAGTGTTATCAATAAATTCCTCTACATTTTAAGGTTTCTTTTAGCCTGCTTCTTTGAACTAACTTTGGTTCAAAACACCTGAACAGGTTTTGCTTCCTATTATTTTCAGGGAACCAGTTCTGAGAAAATTGTGAAAAGTGACTAGCACATAGTTTCCTGGAACATTCCTCCCATTGTCAGGCTCAGTCAGGGAGGTCACAAATCCAAATCAAGTGTAATTTTAGGTAGATTATAATTTTCTAGCTTGGTTTAAAATGCATATGTTTTTCTTACTCAAACTCAAAAGAGTTTAAGAAAAGTTACTGTTTCTCTTCAATAAACCTTGCTGTGTTGCTGCATGTTAAAACAACAGACTAAAACAACATCTGGATTTCAAAATCATTTCTACCTATGTGTTAACAAGCTCCCTTTCTGTTCCTTTTCTTGATTTCTCAGTCTTTTCTTTAGATCATGGCTTGCATGACATTTTTCTTTCTTTTCCTTTTTTTGCTGTTTGCAAAGACTCTTGGGAGGATTTGACAGATTTGGTGGAGCAATTGCGCGATGATACAGAAGGTGCGTGCCACACCAACATCTTTCCACTATAATTTCCATTTCATTTTCATCTGGCTTCTATTGTCCTTTAAGCTGGATCACGAGTTACGGCCGATTGGTAGTAACGGTGCATCATATATATGTCTTACCATATTGTGCTCACATCCTTTCATTAAAATGTGAATTTTCTGTTTTGAAACCCTGTGTCATACATTGTTTTCTGTGAATTCATCCATATTGTCCCTTATTTATTTTGAGTACTGTATGGTTTCTGATAAGTGTTAGAAAAATGGCAAAGTCTACAACAGATTTTATGGTAGTAGAATTCAGAGACATAACTGTCAGCTTGACTCAGTTAAAATATGAAGGAATCGTGTGGCACGTTTGAAACTGAGAAAAAGTAAGGTTTTATGAACTCCAGTCCTTTACATCAGATTTATGTGGGTTTTTCCTCAGTCTCAAATATGCTGTAGGATTTTAAAATACATTTTAGTCCCATTTTAATGGTTTGTCACAATGTCATGGTCCCCTTCTGGAGTTTTCAGATTCATTTGTACTGTCTGTGAAGATCTGAATGAAGGGTTCCCAATATAGGGATGGAAGTCTTTGACTCAGGCAGTCTTTCTCACCATCTCTTGTATTATTAAACATTCCAAAAACTTTCAATAAATTTAGGCCATTGTATTCTTGTACCTGTTGACCATCTTGCTAGCTTTTTCTGTTACTTTAGCAGAAGTTAAACATTATTACATTATAAACCCATCTTCAAAGCTCTTTTTGCTGTTTATTTTTGGCACACTACCTCAGAATTATCCAGGTACGGATGGATGCATTAAGCAGATTTGCACAGTTGTGAAAATGTGCTGGGAGGAAGGGATCAGGTATGTATGGGAAATGCAAACACACAAAATTGTATGAAAGTGTTGAGAGAAAAGAAACTGGGATATAACAAGTGTTTTTTAAAGAATATAGTCACAACTGCTGTCCAAAGTGGATCCAGTTTATTTGAATAGGGGTTACTTCTGAGTAGACACGCACTACATATGAAGGCAGCAGGACAGTGAGAGAAGAGACTTTTGGTAATATATTTCAAGTAGATAAATGTGGAATGGTCTAACCTTCTTTCATCTGTGCCTTGCTTTTGATATTGAAATCACCACTCCTTTATGAAAGATAGAGACAAAGATGGGATTAAACAAACAGATCTGCAGCCATTAGAAGTACTGGGGTATTAGTCACGGCATAACTTGCACACCATTGTCAAAATCAGTACTTCTTATATGTGAATTGGGAGACAAAATTGGTGCATTACCCATGTCAGCTAAGCTTATTCCATTTTCATGTAATTTCACAGCATACTTCATCTCACGTATGATGCATTCATACCAATTTGCACAGTCCTGTATTATTTTTGGCAATAAACACTACACCTGTGTGCAACATGTTACACTGCAGTGTGTACCATATGTGGCTAATGGGTGGGGAACATTATAATAAGTGAGAAAAGTCATGGACTTTATGTATAGTTGGAGAAAGCAGTTGTTGGCATGGTGAATATTGGGTGGGTTCTGCTACTTAATGTATACATTTTGGAAAACTGTTCTTCAATTTTGTGGAATTGCATTTTAAAAATACTATTCTAAATGTTTTTATTTTCCCTATTCATTGTTTTCTACATCACATTTGAAAGTGTTCAGATTTTGAAAATATGACTTCTAAACAGCAAAGCCCATAGTAGCTGTGATGGAAATGTATGAAACCTCTACATTTAGTACATTCGAATTTATCAGACAAAGTCTCAATTATATATCACACCATTAAGACTGAGTTACATTTTAGGATAAGCTTTTGTAAATATCACTCCACTCTGTCAGATACAATACAGAATGATATTAAAGCTTCAGGTTATTAAGCAAATATATACAGTTATGAGACTTGACTTAGATATAGAATCCAAAAAGATGCAAAAACCTAGTTGCAGATCATCTCAGCCTTCTTGAACATATAATTGGGATACATAAATCACAGTTCACAAATTATAAAGGAGGACTGGGAAGAGAAATGAATGGATTGGGTGATATTCACAAATTCCAATCCAGTAGCAGACACATAAGCAATGATAATGGTGTGGTGGTACACAATATACTCGTATATTAATAGCTAAGTCATAATTGTACATATAACAAAAGGAATCTACTTGAAAGTTTTAACGGCAGGAGAAGTGGCATTTTGTCTACATGTTTATTGGTTTCACATGTCATTACTGACCACTGTAAAGATCAGAAAAACCACTTTCTCACAGTCCTTGGAAGATTTAATGTGAAGCTCACAATTGACATCTTTCTGATCCTGTTACGTTATGACCCACTCTCACAATTGTATAAGTATGCCTATTAATTTGGGACTTTATTACTTTGCATTGCACCTGAAGAAATGGATTACTAGCTATGAAAAGTCAAAGCCAAAATTATATTGATGGCACTTTTGATGATCCAATTTATCTATGTTTACTCCCAAATACTGCTGACTGATTTAAATGGAACTGATTCTTAAATAGAAGCACATAAAATTGCAAAGCTGAATAATATTATACAAGTTTTCTTCATTTAAGAGTCATTTTAAGAAGAACAGGAAGGAAATCAAAAGTGAGTGTATACCCAGTTCACAAACTTCCCAATACTTGTAAGAATTCTTGGCAAATATGGCTGTAACTGCATCCTCCTCCTATTCAACAAAGTATCTGTGAAATGTCAGTCAAATTATATTAAGGCATTGTTTCATTCTCATTTGCACCTGCTGTGCTGCTGAAATGATGGAACTCAAAGAAAGGTCTTCCCCAAGGATCCTAAGACAGCCAGGCTCATAGAGTCTTTCCTGTAGTCTGGACTCAAGCTGTATCACATAACATCACCAGGTTACAGGACAGAAATTTCTTCCGTGTCTTAAAGGCAGTGATTCTTCATATTTTGGAAGTAAGGAATTCTTCATATTTTGAAGGTTCAGGCCCAACTTACCTGTCCGAATGTATCTCCCGTTACGAACCACTGAAGACTTTAAGATCATCTGGGTAGGCCCTGCTCTCGGTCCTGCCTTCGTCACAAGCATGTTTGGCGGGGACGAGAGACAGGGCCTTCTCAGTGGTGGCCCCTCGGCTATGGAACGCCCTCCCTAGGGAGATCAGATCTGCTCCCTCCCTCTTGACGTTTCGGAGGCAAGTTAAAATGTGGCTATTCAAGCAAGCGTTTACAATTACAGAGTAGCTAATGTAGGAAATTGAATGACCTGACAATGGAATTGGACAATGCTTGAGAATAATGAGATGCTGGTGATATTGTTTTATTGCTTTTGTGATGTCTTACACTGTTTAATGTTTTTTATCTATATTATGTTTTATGTAAACTGATTTGTTGGAAACCGCCTTGAGTCGCCAATTGGCTGAGAAAGGCGGTATACAAATACAGTAAATAAATAAATAAATAAATTTTGGAATTCCTCCAAAATATGAATGCCACCTCCCTCCCCCCAGTATGAAAAATCACTGCCTTTAAGAAATGGGAGAAACTATTGAAACTCTGGGAGGCATAAAAAATTACGCATATTTTCAGTCAGGTTTTCTGGGCTTAAAAAAGCTATTCCTATTTGTTTGTTTGTTTTTTGCCTCTTCCAAGGTGTCTAATAGATTTTGACAAGTTTTAAAGTTATTATTTTACTTCAAGTTCACACAACTTGACTAGAAATGTTTTTATACTCCTTTTCCATTTAAATTCTGTGGAGTGCACCCCAAAGAATGATGGCAGTGAAGAGAGGGATAACATACACCCATCTGTTTTTTCTTTTCTTTTCTGAGATTCTGCTTCCTCTCTGTATTCAGATTCCCATTTCACCCAAAGCGGGCGTTGTTGAGAATACTAAACAAATAAAAGAAACTGCACATAGTTCAAATGGAGCTAATTAAAAATAAGATTATGGGAGAACAGAACACTTGTGACAGCCATAAAGCTGGGCTAAAGGCTTTACTCAACATCACACAGGAAATACATGATTAGGATAAAAAGGGTAAAGGGAGGGGAAGGAAAAAAGAAACGTAGGGGGTTGATTGTATTCTATTATACTGTTTGAAATGCTTTCTTAATTTTAGTTGGTAATGGAATATAAGGGTTGATCAGACTGACCAGACACTTCTTAACATGTTGATTTAGCTCAGCTATGCTTTTTGCCTCTCATACTTGTGGCCTTGTTCAGACAGAAATGCCAAGTGAAGTTTTTCCTTTGTCCATCTTATAGTTTTTTCTTCTTATATTATGGAAATGTTGTATCTTGACTTTCTGTAAATTAGTTTAGCCTGGCTACAATAAGAATAAAATACATAACACTGTGTAACACAATTTTTGTTAATAAGGGCCCTTCCACACAACCATATAACCCAGAATATCAAGGCAAAAAGTCCCACAATATCTTCTTTGAACTGGGTTATCTGAGTCCACACTGCCATGCAGGCCTGTAGCCAGGATTTTGATTTGGGGAGGGGGGGGCTGAGTTTGATTGGGGGGGAGCTGAGTTTGATTCGGGGGGGGGCTGAGTCTGAGTGAAGGAGGGTCTACCCTAGCCAACCTTTTGTATTGTTACTCCAATACCCCCAGTTTAAATAATGCACCAGTAAGGCCTTCTCGCGGACCATCATGAGAATGGGGGGGGGGGGGGGGCTGAAGCCCCCCAAGCCCCCCCCCCCCCCGGCTACATACCTGCTGCCATATATCCCAGTTCAGAGCAGATAATATGGGATTTTATTCAGCTGTATGGAAGGGGCCTGGGTTATAAATGTCATTTCCTAATTGGTTCTACGATAAAAACATGGAAAAAGTTTTTTAAACTGCAAAATCTTTGTTTTGTGGAATATCCTGCAGCACATTTTGTTATAGCTTTTCAGTGAGTATCTTATTGAGCCTCAACCAATTCTATATATTTGTGACAGCCACAAAAATGAAGTTTCTGGATTATAACAACTACTTTCAAAGTAAGTACCACACAGGAACAACACTTTCAAACCAGAAACAGATCCCCCCCCCCCAAATTTGTTACATCAGGGGTCCTCAAACTAAGGCTTGGGCACCGAATGCGGCCCTCCAAGGTAATTTACCCGGCCCTCGCTTAGGGGCAACCTAAGTCTGTAATGACTTGAAAGCACACAACAACAACAACAATCCTATCTCATCAGCCAAAGGTAGACTCACACTTCCCATTGAAATACTAATAAATTTATATTTGCTAAAATTAGGTTCTTGTGGGTTTTTTCGGGCTATATGGCCATGTTCTAGAGGCATTTTCTCCTGATGTTTTGCCTGCATCTATGGCAAGCATCCTCAGAGGTAGTGAGGATTGTTAAAATTGTTCTTCATTTTAATTATTGTATCGTTTTTAAGTGGTTTTTGCACTACAAATAAGATATATGCAGTGTGCATAGGAATCCATTCATGTTTTTTTCAAATTATAATCTGGCCTTCCAACAGTTTGAGGGACTGTGACCTGGCCCTCTGTTTAAAAAGTTTGAGGACCCCTGTGTTACATAGTGGAATTAGAGGAGTAGGAATACATAGAAATGTTTACAGGTGTTACTAAACCACCTTGTGTTCCATGTTGAGAGAAAAATGGGACCTCAAAAAAAGAAAAAAAACTTAACTCCTAGCATTCCTCACCATTGGTTGTGTTGGCTAGGGCTTCTGGAGGTTTCAGTTCAACAGCATATGAAAACACCACAATTTTCACTCCAATCTTGAAAGCACCAAACTAAATAAATCTAAAAATTAGAAGGAAACAACAAAAACATGGGTCTTACTTCCCTTCCTGAAAGTAGCCACTGATAAGGCAAGTGTAATTTTTCCTGGGAGGCCTGCTCAGTTCTGAGGTATTGGGTTCCTACTTGCCATATTTTGAAGCTTTGGGGACTTGAAGCAAGTGCTTAGCAGAACAATACTGTCATCGTGTTCATAGAGCTACAAGTGAGACGCCTGTATCCATGGGATTATATTCCCAGCTGGATTGTGGTTACCATTAAATTGTCTGACTTCTGGTTCCAGCATACAATTGAACCACTCTGGAGGTCTTAGAAATTCCTAGAAGTATCCTTTCAAAGAATTTGATAGGTCTTCCAGCATGACTCTCAGGTAATTTCTGGGAGAAGCATACCATAGGGCAGGGGTCCTCAAACTTTTTAAACCGGGGGCCAGTTCACTGTCCCTCAGACCGTTGGAGGGCCGGACTATAGGGGTTTTTTTTTTAATCAATTAAAAAATTCCTTTGTACGTATCTTATTTTGCTGTGTGGAAGGGCCCTTAGAAAGGGGTTCTTTCTAGCCCTCTTTAGGCAGTAATTCCAGGAGCAGAGAATGGGAAATCTTCCTATTTCTAGTCTGAACAAAATCTGGCTACCGGTATTAAAAAACTCTAAAATTATAACTGTAAATAAAGAACAACACTCAAACACAGGGGAACTCCAGACAAGAAACAATCAGGGCCAGCTAATCACCTCTCAACAAAGGATTCTCCCTAAAAACTGTCAGGCTATGAAATGGTAATCAAGGTGGCCAATTGAAACATTCATACCTACCTCTAACAGACAAGAGTTCTTTCTCCCACCCTGGATCTTCCACAATTTTCCTAGTTAAAGGTTTTCCTCTGACATGAAGTCCAGTCGTGTCTGACTCTGGGGTGTGGTGCTCATCTGCATTTCTAAGTCGAAGAGCCGGCGTTGTCCGTAGACACCTCCAAGGTCATGTGGCCGGCATGACTGCATGGAGCGCCGGGGCAGCCTCCCTTGGCTGGCTCACGCTGCCCATCGGGCGCGATGGGCAGCGTGAGCCTGCCAAGGGAGGAGCAGCCCCGCGCGGCCTACTTGCGAGTAAAGCACCTCGCGAGGTGTTTTACGTGCGAGTAGGCCATGCGGAGCAGCTGCCCTTGGCTGGCTCACGCTGCCCATTGGGCCTGACAGATAGTGTGAGCCAGCCAAGGGAGGGGCACTGTGTGTGGGGGGGCGCTCCTCCTCCGCGGGCCGGATAATTGCCCTTGGCGGGCCGGAAGTGGCCCGCGGGCTGTAGTTTGAGGACCCCTGCCATACGGGATCTAGAAGATTCCTGGAGAGACCTTCTCACCCTAGGCCCAGGTAAGCCAACCAGTGGACATGGGTCTCACAGTGCTGACTAGCACATTGAAATGAAATGAAAAAAGGGACAACCAGTCAGGCTGGCATCAGATGCATGTAATATGGTCTAATTAACTGGTCACAATCAGCAGCTTGGCAACCATATTTTCAGTTACTTGAAGTCTAGTTTGAAGATGACTAGAAAATGAATGGCTAAGGTTTGTCACAGGAATAGGCATGGCAGGAAATTGGTTTGCTATGGCTAGATTTTAGCAGTGTGAATAATCAAAATCCACAAAAGTCAGAACTGCAAATGTGGATGGATGACTGAACTAGCCAGCAGTTCACAGAATTAGATGACAACAATTTAAGATCTTCAGTTATTTTAAAAAGGGGAAATCACATAGTGAGAGCCAGCATGGTGTGGCGGTTTGAGTGTTGGTCTAGAACAGAGGGAGACTAGGTTTCAAATCTGTGGTCAGCTATGAAAACCCACTAGAAGACCTTGGGCATGCCCTATGTTCTCTGCCTCAGAGGAAGGCAAAAGGAAACTCCCTCTGGTCAAATTCTACCCAAAAAAGGGCTTTAGGGTCTCAGTAAGAAATGACTTGAATCAAAGAATCATAGAATCAAAGAGTTGGAAGAGACCTCATGGGCCATCCAGTCCAACTCCCTACCAAGAAGCAGGAATATTGCATTCAAATCACCCCTGACAGATGGCCATCCAGCCTCTGTTTAAAAGCCTTCAAAGAAGGAGCCTCCACCACACACCGGGGCAGAGAGTTCTACTGCTGAACGGCTCTCACAGTCAGGAAGTTCTTCCTCATGTTCAGATGGAATCTCCTTTCTTGTAGTTTGAAGCCATTGTTTCGTGTTGGCTCATGTTTAACTTGCTGTCCACAAGGACTCCAAGATCTTTTTCACCCGTACTGCTCTCGAGCCAGGCATCATTGTCCCCCATTCTGTATCTTTGCATTTCATTTTTTTCTGCCTAAGTGGAGTATCTTGCATTTGTCACTGTTGAACTTCATTTGAAGTCACACTACAATAACAACAAATTTACACAGTACTTTCATGGATTTGATTAAAACTGTTTTGTCTTAGGAATCTCTAGGTCCTCCAGTTTGACAATATTTTTAGCTTCTTCCTGTAATGCTAACAGACCTGGAGACAGGCCAAGAGATTTCTAGAGAGGTGTTCTCTCAGATTTTTAAAAAAGCAAAAAAATATTTGTGGTTTTTCACTTTTATGGGGGTCCTCTGCCCCTAGGTGGACTGTGTAGTCTGTACTGATAGGAGACCACTGTTTGTCCTTTTGCATTGGGATTTGAATTCACTTCCAGGGTGGCCATGATTGTATATTTCTCCTTTGGTGTTACATACCCTTTCGGAGTGGATAGGATGAGGCTGTGTGGTGGTCCCGTCAGAGTGGCTCTGTATGCTCCCACTGACTCAATCCTTTGTCAAGGATTCTGGCAAGCAGGTCAAGTTTTACAACTTTTCTATGGAAATCTCAGTAGTTTTCTCTCTCATGCCAAGTTTCTGAAGCTATTCTACTAACAAACTGTCTAGGGAAGCTGTGGTGCTCATTAAATTGCAGTTCTTTTAGTCCAAAGGAAAAGTTTTGGATTGGGATTTTTTTAAAAAAAATAATGGCAACATAAATACAGCTACTTTTTACATCTGTTCTCTGTGCCTCGCTTTGCAAGAGAACATCTTAAGGATATGGTTCATGGGGACAGTGCCAATATCATCAGCTCAGAATGCAAAACAGGCATCTTGCAATTTAAATACAATTTAATTAGTATTGCCAGGATCATTTATGCAAGCTCTGCAACAAAAAAGGTAAAATCTTCCATCCGTGTTAAACAATTCCGTAGCCATTTTCCTATCAAGCACATTATTCCATGTTTTGTTCCATTTGTTTCCACCGCAGACTCCTCGCCGTGTTATTTCTTTGCAGGGAATGCAACACTCTGTACTTGTAAATTCCTTCATAAGAGATTGGTGCTAGGAGATTTGGTTAGGCTTCTCAGTTGGGGGACTTGTCACTGTAGCAAAGAAATCTTCCAGCAGTCTTTCGCATGCATATATTTGGATGTGGATGTGACCTTAAGACTTGGCTACGAATACAATTTCTTCTTTGTATAGTCTAAGGCTTTCATGGCCGGAATCACTGGGTTGTTGTAGGTTTTTTCGGGCTATATGACTCTAGAACATGGCCATATAGCCCGAAAAACCTACAACAACCCAATTTCTTCTTTGTCTTCTTTGTCTTAAGAGTTCTCTCGTGTCTTCTTTTTGAAATAGATTTAATGGTAGCGGTTCAAATAGTCATAGCATAAAATTTCAAAACAGATGAAATGACAATTCAAGATTGCTACATTGTTCTGTTCTGCAAAACTGCAGGGTAGAGGCATAGTAGTAGTGCTGCTATTTAAAGAAAATAAAATTGTACTTTAATAAATTGTCTTATTTTGGGACCAAAGGAATAAGCAGAGTGGCTTCATGTAGATATAGGACTTAAATGATGTCGAATTGCTCATCAGTAGGAACAAGGATTATTATATTTATATCCTGATTGCCTCTCCTGAAGGAGACTCATAGTTGCTTGATCTGTGGATGTTTCTGTGAACATTATTCCTTGATAAGTAGTGGTCATAGAATGATAGACATCCACTTTGATTATTTTGAGGGGCATTTTGCAATTATTGTTTTTATTAGCATATATTTTCCTTTCTTTGGTTTTACCTTTTGTTGTTCAAATTTGTATTTTTCATACAACCATTTCATGGAATTTTAAACTTTTTCTTCTAGTTCTTTATAACCTAATCCTGAGGCTTTTTTTTGTGTCAGGAGCAACTTGAGAAACTGCAAGTCACTTCTGGTGTGAGAGAATTGGCTGTCTGCAAGGACATTGCCCAGGGGATGCCTGCATGTTTTGATGTTTTACCATCTGAAATCTTGTCAATGCAATACACCAGAATAACTATGCAGGTGTAGGCAGTTGTGGCAGGAAGAAAAAGAGCCTTAGGCACTGCAGCTGTGAAGGAAGATATAGGCTGCTCAGAAACAGCACTTTTCTCTGGCTTCTCTGGCACTGCTGCTTGTGTATTGCACCAGCACAATTCCGGATTCAATGTACAAGGAAGGCCGTATATAATGTTAAGGCACTTTCAGTGCTTCCACAGGTGCAGGTTATGATCTATAAAGCCCTAAACGGTTCGGGCCCCACCTATCCGTGATTGCATCTCCCTCTATGAACCAGCGCGGACTTTAAGATCTTCCAGGGAGGCCCTCCTTTCGCTCCCACCACCATCACAAGCATGGTTGGTGGGGACGAGAGAGAGGGCCTTCTCAGTGGTGGCCCCCCGCCTCTGGAATGCCCTTCCTAGAGAAATAAGACAGGCCCCATCCCTCCCCTCCTTTTGTAAGAGCCTGAAGACCTGGTGGTTTAAGCAAGCCTTTGAGAATGACTAGTTCTAGTTCAGCCCCAGATATTGTTGAATAAGGCCATATCTTTTTCTACCAATTACCCAGGTCACTTGCTCCTATTAGGAAACGGCTCTGAGTCCCCTCGGGGAGATAGATCGGTATATAAAGTTTGTTGTTGTTGTTGTTGTTGTTAATGATAATTCACAGCTTATACAGATGCAACACAAAAGCAAGATAAGATTTTAGAGGAGATGAGTAGCATAAGACCCCTGCCTCTATGTGGGATGCATTTCTGGTCAGGCCCACAAATAGGTGAAACTACAGATATGACCAAATGCCATTGAATTTGCTGACTTCCGGTCCTGTCATACCATAGAGTTGCTCTGGAGGACTTTGAGATCTTTTTAGTTTTAAGATCCTTCAATTATACTATATGATAACTTCTTGGGGAAGCTCAAAGGAGCACCTATCAGATTCCTATAGGAGACAATTTCCCCTAGCGAAGAAAAGCAAAATCATAGCTATTGGTTCAGTAGTTATGAAGCAGGGTCAGATTTCATTGCTTTGACTTTCAAAATAGCACACAATATGCCATATAACACATAAAATTTAATACATCAACATTTAAAATCAATCATTTGATTTTATATGTTGATACAGAATGTAGGCCTGTGACCTTCATCACTTTTCTTCTCCTGTGTGATTTTTAACATCTTTGCCTGATGCAAAATCCTGTGGAGTTTGAAAGCTTGCATGATGCATGTTGTGCTTTTTTGTTGCCCCAATAAAGGTGTTGGTATTTTATGGTTTTGGATTTTGTTGAATTCCCTGCATAGTCAACACAGCTACCCAGCACGTGTTTTAAACAAATAAATAGACATTCTGAGTATGCCTTTGACCATTTCAAATAAGCTTAAGACTTACTGTGAGAGGGAAGAGATACATTTTGATTTAGGATTAGATGAGAAGAAATACATGAGAAAATGTGTAGATGAGGGATCATTTCAGCAGTCAAGATATGGGATGGCCAAGTAGCAGGTTAAGATAATTTACAATTTACAGTATACCAATAAAAGCTTTCCTGCTATACAACACCATTTTTATTGTGGAACCTACCAAATTGTTAGTGGGTAAGTTTGTAAGACAGAATATTCCTCCATAAAACATTATATGAAGAAATGCGACTGATAGGAACACCGGCGTTTTTCCACCTCTGTTCTAAAAATGCCTCTCATCTAATTTCCCCCTGTAACCTCAACAAGACCTTACAGTTTTCAACAGGCATCGTCTATTCCCTTTAGTGATAACATTTTCAGCTGTCAGATTGCTCAATTTTTAAGACAAGATAATTGAAATAGTATGTGAAGGTTCCCAAAACGTGCTGCAATTATACCACATTTTGTTTTTAAAATCTAAAGCTTGGCTTGGTTCGTGTAAATAATGTCTTCAGCCTTCAGCAACTGGAAGTTAAATTTGGCAGTTACCACTTTAATATTTTTTTCAATCAAGGGAAAAAGTGTATTTACAGTACTGCATTTCTCTTACCAAACTCTTTATGTTTTTCTGCAGATCCCAACTATCTCATGGCTAATGAACGCATGAACCTGATGAATATGGCTAAACTGAGTATAAAGGGCTTGATTGAATCTGCTCTCAATCTTGGGAGAACACTAGACTCTGACTATGCACCTCTTCAGCAGTTTTTTGTAGTGATGGAGCACTGCCTTAAGCATGGCTTAAAAGGTGGGTGCTGCTTGAAAGTTTTATGCATAACATTAAGTTGGAAGTAATCTGTAGCTAGTTCTATATTACTTGTTTGACATACAGTTAGCCATTGAGTATCCCTTATTTGTAATACGTGGAACCAGAAGTCCTTTCAATTTTGGATTTCTTTCCCCAGAATTTGGAATATCTGTTATTTGTATATACATTGTACACAATGAGATATCTTACAGATGGATCAATGTCTAAACACAAAATTAATCTATGTTTCATATATCCCTTATTCATTAGATCTGAATATTTTTAATAATTTTGTACATGAAAATAAAATTTTACCCATTGAACCAAAGATGTCACGATCTTGGCCATCATGTGGATGATTCAGGAGTACTTTGGATTTCAGAATCCTGGAGAAAGGATGCTCAATCTGAATTATATATTTTCTTTGACTGTTGAGTGCCCTGCCTTGTTACCATATAGGTTTTTATGTAGATTAAAATATATTGAAATAAGCTTGTTTTGCATGTAGATTTTAGCAGCTCATCTAAATCTTTTTAATAGACACTTGCCTGTATCTCACATATGTTCTTGAGGCCTTGAGTGGTGCTTTATGAGTGATTGTAAAAAACACTTTAGTGATTATGCTTCATTGGTAGTTGTCTGTAAAGACCAAGTATTCTCCCCATGCCAGTCAGGGAGGAAGCCAGAAAACAACACCCTGAATCAAGCTACTCCTGACACATAATTATGCTGATTTGATAGCAGTTAGAGCTTGCACTGAAGCTGGAATAGTGGAAATGTCTCCTGGCCATCTCCTGTTTTATAGAGCTGGTGGTGTTTATTTGTTATTAAATAAATAAATAAGATGCTAAGCAGTCTGTTGGCTTAGAATTATAGTGATAAAAGTTGTATTTGTTCTATATACAGTAGAACTTCCTTATTCATGGGCTCAGTATCCAGTTTCACTTATCCATGCTCCCCAAAAATATGTTTCCTCCACCGAAAGTGTTGATAGGGCTCCATGAATTCTCCAGTATGATTCTATGGTATACTTTTGTCCCAGGTATAATCAAAATATCAGGCTCACTATTATTCATGGTTTCAGGTATAACCTGAAACATATATCCTGTGGATACAGGGGTTGTACTGTACCTTACAGATGATATGTTCCAATGTGAGAAAGAACTGTTTTTCTTTCTAGCCAAGAAGACTTTTCTAGGCCAAAACAAGTCATTCTGGGGACCTCTGGAGTTGGTAGAGAAGTTTGTCCCTGAAGCTGCAGAAATCACAGCAAGTGTTAAAGACCTGCCAGGGCTGAGGTAAGTGAAAATCTTTTCATATGCTTTTTAACAAGATGCTGGTCACGTTTTGTCATAAGAGGGCTGAGAAGGGCGGCATACAAATACAGCAAATCAATCAATCAATCAAGTGGAGGTTCATTCAGCATGCAAACACCCGCTTGCCTAGCTGTCTACAGCATGTCCTGTTTCATGCTTCTGCCATCTTCTCTAGGAGTAGGAGAGGCAGAAGCAATGTGTTGACATGCTTTTCTGTTATTTGTGGATTCTGTAGAATCAGCATGGGAAGTATTATGTGGCAGATGGATAGTGTCTTCTGTCTCACTCTGTAGTGATAAGAGGAAGGGCAGAGGAGGGCATGGGCACACAGGTTGTGTTAACGTTAGATCATAATTGACTAATGAACACAAGCCACAAAAGCTGCTTTAAGTCTCCTTCGGGAGAGATAAAGTGGGGTAGTAATAAGCATAATAATAATAGTAGCAATAATAATAATAACATTTCTCACTTCCTTCTACTCCTCTTGCATGGGTGGAGGGAAGATTTCAGAAACTTTTTCTTCCAATTCCTGTTTCTCTAAACTGAAAACTGAAGTTGACTTGGTGTATTTTTAGAAAAACAGCTTCATAACTAAAATAATAGCTGAAGGTCATGTTTTCCTGTGAAGAGAACATATTAAGTGGAAACTATAGAGAAAATTGTGAAGGCTACTGGAATAGGATAATGCAAAAGCATGCATGTATAGGCATCAAGAAATCAATATTAGTGCTTAATTCTTTGGCTATTTAGTGCTGACTGTTGTTTCAGTGTGCGGTCAGACCAGCACTCTTGTCACATCACATTTGATTTCAGGTTTATTTAAAGTGCTTGTGAGGCTAGTGGCGAGAGATGAACTCAAGCAAAGGAAGCACTCAGATACTACGGCTGGGATAAAATAGGCTACAATTTTATTTCTTACAGCTGTTACAGTGTTGCTTTCTTGTACAATGACCCCTACCTGCGAAGGATTAAAGAAAGGAGGGGTGGGTGTTGGGGGGTGCATGCAGCAAGAGGGCTACAGAAAAAAAGTAAAAACTTGGGCAGTAAGCAGTACACGGAATGATCAGGCACTATATGCAATAGATATGATATTTGGAACGGCCTGGACTGCAGTTGTTGGATTGTGAGATTTTAATGTTAATATAGATATGTTTTTAATTCTATGTTTTAATGTTAAATTATGTTGTGTTTATTATTTAATTAAAAATCGTATGTTGTTATCATTATGTTAGGTTTCTGTATGTGAGGCATTAAATTTTTCCATAATTAAGTTGGAAACCGCTTTGAGTCCCTCACTCGGGTGAGAAAAGCAGTATACAAGTGAAGATTAATAATAATAATAACAACAACAACAACATAGGTTTCGTGAACAATTTGACTTTAAACTAGAGTTTAAACTAGGGATGTGCAACTGTGGAAGGCTAAAGGGTTTCATGAAAGCCTTTGACAATACTTTAGATATTTGTTTTGTTCTTCCATTGTGTTCAGTGGAATTCAGCCATCTGCGTAAATTTGGCTCAGTTTTGTCTCATACCTAATTCAGCTGTAATGTTTCTCAGTTTCCCATTGGGAGACATTGGAGGGTAGCATTGCTTACCACCTACCCAGTCCTCCAAAACAAAAACACCCATGGATTTCTTACTCGCAAAGCCCTCTGGAGTTATGGAAGTACTTTCCCCATATTATTGGGCCTTGGGTTCAAGAGAGGCCTTTTTTAAAACAACAGGAAACAAGCAGAAGTCACTTTTTTATTTTCTAAGACAGCTCTTGGACTTCTCACTCCCTACACCCCCCCCCCCTCGAGCATTTGGGGGCAAAACAATTTTTTTAAACTAAGTATGGAAAAAACCTTTTTTTTTATACCCGGGAGGGCAAACAGGCCTCCAGACACAGTTCCAATGCCCTCCACTGCCCATAGAGTTCATTTTGGGACAGGTTTGATTATTTTCTTCAAATCCAGAAGCTCTGAGGAACACAAAAATGTCCCACGCCTGGCTTAAAACAAAACCCAGTTACTTGGGCTTAGATGTCATTGGAGCTGATGTATTTCGAAGCAGACACTGGTGCCTGGCCATGACAAAGAATATGTAGCTGTTGCTTAGCTAAATAGTAAGAAACCATGGGGGTCCCCTTATCTGTAAATCAGACCAAAATGGCAATTGAGTGTATAGCAGCAGCATTAAATATTATTGAGTGTTTGGAAAATAAACTTGCCACATACACTGTATAGCTATATAAAATCTATAATGTCACAGTTGTGTCTGCATGAAATGATATTCTTTGCCTAGCTTATGATTCACAAATAGAGTGCTATTGGATGCTGTCTAATTGTCCCCATTTGATATCTCTCAATGACTGAAATGACTACAATGACTGCAGGAAGCTATTAGAAAGGAATGGTTTAGCATTATGTCTGAATTGGGACTCCTGGTTTTCTGCTCTCCTAACAAATCAGAATCATATGACATAGCCTAGATTTGCCTTCTAATGCCTGGTTGGTTTGGGAGCAACAAGCCAATAATTTTGATTTGAACGTAGTTCCAAGCTTTTTCTTGGGTGAATTTCTTGGTTTCTATATTCATTTCCAATTACAAGGTGAGCCAAATAGAAGCGCTCAGAAAACAAACAGAAACATGATGCTTCTTAATGATATGTCAGAATTCTCTGCAATTGCTACTTATCATTATTTGGTGTGAATTCATCTGATTTGTCCCTGCTGAAAACCAGCTGGATAGACCTAGAGAAGAGCAACTAGCCTATGGTTTACATCAATAACAAGGAAGTTAGTGCAGAGATTATGTATAGCCCTTTGTATGACAGTGTTTATCTTGCTTCCTTAAACATAGGACACCTGTGGGCAGAGGAAGAGCTTGGCTTCGCTTAGCACTCATGCAAAAGAAACTTTCAGAGTACATGAAGGCCTTGATAAACAGAAGGGAAATTCTCAGGTCGGTCATTTATCTTATCTTTACACTGAAGGTTTAATTTCAGTAATAGGGCATTCATGACATAAGCCGATCTTCCACTGTAGGCATCTTTTTTGGTATGCCTTTTCATGACTTAAAACCATAACTGTTCTGACATTTTTAAAAGACCAGCATAGGTATAAATCTTGTTAAACTACCATAATAACAATAATAATAATAATAATAATAATAATAATAATAATAATAATAATAAACTTGCTCATACATATCCCTTTAGCCGGAGGTATTTCAATGGGATCATTGTAGACATGGCATCCAATTATACTGAAACGTAGCATAAAAGCTATAGGCATCATAATAGTTCAGTGTTCATGTAATTGTTTAACATTTCCTTAGATACTATAAAGAATAGATGCAGAATGGTTTTGTCTCTGATATGCCAGATTGCCTTTGGTGACAGCAGTGGATCATGCTCTTTCATTTGTATTAAGCAAGTGCTAGTACGTATTTTATTTTATCCGTACACACACACATACCTCCCAGTCTAGTCTACTTCCTCTACTGACAGAGTACCCAGATATTAGAGCAAGCTTTCTCTCATGACATGATGGCTTGCTTTTTCTATCTTCTCATTTTCTGAATTGGAGCCCCCAGTGGCACAATAAGTTAAACTCTTCTGCCGGCAGGACTGCTGACTGAAAGGTCGGCGGTTTGAATCCAGGGAGCGTGGTGAGCTCGTGCCTGTCAGCTCCAGCTTCTCATGCGTGGACATGAGAGAAGCCTCCCACAGGATGATAAAACATCCAGGTGTTCCCTGGGCGACATCCTTGCAGATGGCCAATTCTCTCACACCAGAAGCGACTTGCAGCTTCTCAAGTCATTTCTGACATGAAAAAAACCCTTCTAAATTTGACTTAAATGTGGACAATAGCAAACTTTTATTAACTTCATTATAACCTCATAACTTGTCAGAGCAGAGGAGCCCATATGACATAATTACTTTGTCTGGTGGATTTGATGAAACATGTGGCTTCCACACAAAGTGCATAATCACAAAGTGGTATTTCACAGAATTTACTGGCAATCCATATGGGTTCATCTTCTGCTTGCAACACTCCTGCCCCCTTTTTCCACCACATTCATCTATTAATGTCTTCTCATTAAGACAACATTTTCAGTGATTTGACAGACTTTTTACTTGTTTTGCAGTGAATTTTATGAACCTAATGCACTCATGATGGAGGAAGAAGGTGCCATAATTGCAGGTCTTCTAGTGGGCTTGAATGTCATTGATGCAAATTTCTGCATGAAGGGTGAAGACTTGGACTCACAGGTGCTGGATGCTTAGTAGTTATTTGGGTGATGGGCTGTACTTTTATTCAGTTGTGGTGACTTGAATTTAATTTTTAAAAGCCATTTGAAAAGCTAAAATTAAATGCAGTAGTCATTTTGTGACATGTTTGGCTACTTAACAGCTATCACGCAGAATGAAATACATGTATAACTTAACTAAACTGAATACAGATCCTTACACAGTCATTTCAACAATATAATAATAGAATAATGGAGTTGAAAGACATCACATAGGCCATCTAGTTCAACCCCCTGCCATGCAGGAAAAGCACAATCTAAGCACTCATGACAGATGGTCATCTAGTCTCTGTTTAAAAGCCTTCAAGGAAGGAGCTTCCAACACCCTCCAATGCAGAGAGTTCCATTGTTGAACAGCTTGAACAGTCACAAAGTTCTTCCTAATGTTCAGGTGGAATCTCCTTTCCTGTAATTTGAACCCATTGCTGTGGAATTCAGAATTAAGATACACATGATAATGAAACCCTGTTTACCTGTTCATTAATCTAAGTAGAAACACAAGGAAGAGGGGGCATTCTTAGTTCTACTTCCTCCATTATTACTCCAGATGTGTGAATAGAAGTCCATGGAGGCTCTACATATGATTGGGAATCTTGAAAAATCATGTCTAGAGGAGACTCTATTTGTGCCATAATCTCAACATATGCACATTCCTTTTCCTGTTTTTACTTGAAATAAATTATCATTTGTTTGTGTATAGTTAGTGCTTATCCGAGGAGAGGGATTCTGCTGTATATCATTTGCTTTTGCTTTGCATGCTTTCAACTTCACTCCTATGTCCTTTTACTAAAATATCCTGTCAGTTTCTTTGCTTTTGTTCTGCTTTGAAGTGTAGGAGGAAATGAAAGCAGTTAAAAGTATCTCAGAGCTAAGTGAAAGCATGTCTGGGGAAAATCCATAGTTACAGCTTTGAAAATAAATTGTTATATTTTAGGTTGTGTGTGATTTTTTAAAAAAAAAATGCTCAATTTGTATACTTTATTTGTTGTCTTCTTGAAATGTTTTGACAGAAAAGGGGTGGATGAAGGGCAGTAGGAAGCTATAGATACAATGAGTTATTTTTAAAGCTTGCAGGATCATAAAGCTGCTTTTTCGATGAGTAGTCTACATTTATGTTCCTTATAATAAAATCTAGAATCTTGCATGTTTACAAAAGTTAATGAAGCCTTTCAGCAATCTAGATCCTTTGCCAAGTTTTTTTTATTGTAAGCATAGAACTGGAAAGGACAAATGACCTTGTCTACAAATGAGTCATAGGAGGGCAGATTAGATTTTCTGTTTTCTCAGTTCTAGGTTAAGTGACATGAGTTGGCTATGATTATGCCTTGTGTTGTCCCTCTCATGCTAAATCTTAATACATTTCTCATTTGATGTGGTTACTTTGAGTTTATTCTTTTTTTAAATGCACATATGGCTTAAAGTACTCTATGTGGAGCCACCTAACTTGCAAGAATGGTAAAATTAGAAGAACACAACAACAGAGAGGAAACAAACAAGGACATCTAATCACCTCTCAACAAAAGATTGCTCCAGGCACTGCCAGGCAATCAAATGCTAATCAGGGTGATCAGTTGAAACATTCACACCTAGCTCCAGAAGACAAGAGTCCTTTGTCCCACCCTGGTCATTCCACAGATATATAAACCCCCTTTTTTCCTAGTTCCAACAGACCTCACTACCTCTGAGGATGCTTGCCATAGATGCAGGCGAAACATCAGGAGAAAATGCCTCTAGACCATGGCCATATAGCTTGAAAAAACCTACAACAACCCAAGAATGGTATTCATGCATCAAGCTTTCCCCCAGTTCTTGTTTCAAAGCAGCTATGCCAGTAAACAGAAAAGGAAAATGAGTGTAGAAAGCCATTGAGATGTGCCAGCTAAATATAGATTTGCTTAACTATCTGATTAATTCCTGTTTTATGTAAGGTAAATTCAGTTAATAAGAAACATTACGTGTTAGAAGAAAATTAATTATATTTCACATGTAGTATTACTGCCTTTTGTTGCAGGTTGGAGTCATTGATTTTTCAATGTACTTAAAGGATGGGAACAGCAGTAAAGGTAGTGAAGGGTAAGTGTTTCTCTCCCCTGTTCTGTGCTAGTGTTTCAGATTGTTCTCTGAAGATTTTTGTGGGAAATTGACATGTTTACTGCTATAAACTTTCAGCACGTTATAATCCTAACATGCAAGTACAGATGGAGGCTACCACTGCCATTATCTACCACCTTCTCCTCTGCCTTATTGCTCTGTAACAGTTGTTTAGCAATAGTTAGTTAACAACAGGAATTTTCTGTTAAATTATATTCTGACTTTCCCCCTGTGAACTCGAAGTATTTTATATGCTTCTTTCCCACTTTGTCTTCACGACACGCCTGTGAAGTTATTAAAACTGGAAAGCAGTGGCTATCCTGGGAGAAATGTGAAGCTTTATCTCCCAATTCCCTATCTAGCCCTATATTCTTCACAGAGTCCAAATGTATCTCCCTCTGTGAACCATCTTGGAGGTTAATATAATCTGAGGAGGCTTGCTCTCTATCTCACTGCCCTCGCAGGCGCGTCTGATAAGGACGAGAGACAGGGCCTTCTCAGTGGTGGCCCCTCGGCTGTGGAACTCCCTCCCCAGGAAATTTAGATCAGGCCCCTCCTGCCTGACCTTCTGAAAGAAAGTGAAGACATAGTTATGGGACCAAGCCTTTGGACAATGATTCCCAGTGCAATAATGATCTCTCAGTGCAATAATGAGTAATGCAAGTTACAGCCAGAATGTCCCCTGGAATATGCTTTTGTATTGTGTGTTTTTATGTAATGGTTTTAAGTATGTGATTTTAAAGTACATGTTGTTTTATTCTATATATGTATTCATGGCATTGAATTGTGCCTTTGTTGTGAGTCGCCCCGAGTCCCCTTTGGGGTGAGAAGGGCAGGATATAAATGCAATACATAAATAAATACAGTGGCTTAATGCAGCCTCAGTGAAGGTTTTGGGAAGGTCTGTGAGCATTGCTTATGGAAAGAAGAAAAAAAATTGAAGATTTTTAAGATTACGATGGTGGTGCTATTTGTTTGAAGACTCCCCCCCCCCCCCTTTTCCTGCTTTTTCTGGCCTGTTATTTCATTGCTCAGTTATTTGTTTCTCAGTTGCAGCATATTCTAGAGAATGCACAATTATGCTTTGTCAATTGTAACATCATATCAGACCGTTTCTGATATGTGTCTTCTAATTCTGGCTTGTTGCCTTACTGACAAATCATTATATATGAATTCAAATGGCACCAAACTATTCTGTCTTCTATAAACATGATTTGATGTAATAACTGTTTTTTGTGGGATTTGGTCATAGACTTTATTAGCAGCCATTGCTTTATTCATAGTTATAATATATCATACTCAGTTGATTCACCCACTTCTCACACTCTTGTGATTTGTCGTATTTAGCTACTAATGTTTAATATTCATTGTGTGTTGTTTCCAGAGATGGTCAAATTACAGCAATTCTGGACCAGAAGAATTATGTAGAAGAGCTCAATAGACATTTAAGGTAAAGAGTGATTTCCTTCAGATTATGATCAGTAAAATTGTTGATCAAATAATCCTTGAATCCTTAAATTTTAATATAATTACTGTCCTTTGACAGTGCCACAGTCAACAATCTGCAGGCAAAGGTTGATGCTTTAGAAAAATCCAACACAAAACTTACTGAGGAGGTATGTAGACGTCAAACAAACATTCCTTTTATTCTTCTTTGGGTAAAACAATTTTTGATCATTAGGCAAATTAAACAGTACAACAGAGAACTTTATAAAATAGAAATAGGCATTGTTCTTCAAGATTCCTGTTAGTATGCTTGTTTAGACATGTTGATCATGATCAGCTAAATTAGTGGTTCTTCACCTGTGGGTCCCCAGATATTTTGGCCTTCAACTCCCTAGAAATCCTAACAACTGGTAAACTAGCTGGGGTTTCTGGGAGTTGAAGGCCAAAACACCCGGAGACCCACAGGTTGAGAACCTCTGATAAATAGTCTTTAAAAGTAAACCCTTGACATTTGACTTCTAATAAAATGCAAACTGAATGACTATTAAAGTGAGGAATCTCATCTGACCTACGGTAGGAATGCCAGATGTAGACTTTAGCAGAGATCCACGCCATTGAAATATAAATCAGTGTCATCTTGTGAGAATGTGAGCACATTAATCTGAAGAGTATGTGCAGCTTATGAACAGGATTCAATACTGGATTTTGTTCCCTCTATACATCCAAAGGCACTGGCTTTGGAGAACCAGAAAGTCCTGTGGAGATGCTTTTCAGGCAGTTGAAAGTTGCAGAAAGGTGTAATAAGAGGTTGTGGATGGGCCTGCCAAGAGAGACACCTTTTCTTGTCAGATAATCGGGTACATGGAGGTTCAGATGAATGGAGGTTAAGTCAGGGCCATCTTTGGATTTCCTTTTGGGGGGTGACCATTAAGAACCACCAGAACCAAAATCATTCTTGCAGATCCCATCATAACTCTGTTCTACTGGCCAACTTTTGTAACTATAAAATTATGGGAGGATAAGTTGACATATGGCACATCATGCAATGGCTGCTTTTGGATCCCTGTGGTCTAAGTCTTGTTCTTTATCCAGTACATCATACAAGCTACCTAGGTACAATCTTTTAACAAACCACTACCAAAAATGTATCAGAAATACTTTTAAAAATATATTTTTAAACTTCTTCCATTTTTGTTGGCATACACAGCTCGCTGTTGCAAATAATAGAATTATAACACTGCAAGAAGACATGGAGCGAGTGAAAGAAGAAAGTTCTTTTATTTTGGAATCAAACAGAAAGGTCAGTGATTATATGTGAGCTGTCTAACTATAGAAAGCTTTCTCCTTCCTCCCCTCTTTATCGCATGCATCATATTTGGCTTCTTTAATCTGTAGGAACCTCAGTTGTTGTTACTGCTTTCTGGTTATGAAATACTATTAAGTGTTTTGTTTATGTGTGGATGTTTAGATGTGATAAGAATGTATATCATTGTGTAAGATCCTGCAAAAAATTGTACTTCATGGATTTTTGGCCTCTCATCACTTTGTGCTTTATTCAAATGGGAAGATAACTTCATGGTAGAATAAATTCCTTCTTGATAGTACATTTAATGTTTCAACTTTTTAAATACATTTCAATCTAAACATAAATGCTGTCAGTTTACTCAAAGCCTAAATACAAGTATGCCTAGACAGAGCAACAAAGACGCTTATCTTTTTCAAAGCAAACATTAGGTATGGAAATGTACCCATAAAAGAATTACAGAATTTGTGCAGTATTTTTTTTAGTGGGACAATGAATAATTTGGAGGAATGAATCCTCGGATAATACATTCCCAATCTGTGCACTCTTCTTTCAGTGTACTGTCCCAATGTTGTATGGCTAAATTTAGTATGTGAAAGTGAAAACCTGGCTTTGGCGTCAAGCCTTTGCAGATTAATTATAGTGCAATGATAGCTACGGAATATGTGCAATGATTTTCGGAACGGCCTCAGATGGCGTGATTTTAATAGTGAATGCGATGATTTTATATGTTTTAATGTGTTTTAATTTTAATGTTTAATTTTAACTTAAATGTATTTAATTGTATGTTGTTAAAAAAGACATTGAATAGTTAATAATAATAATAATAATAATAACCACAACAACACTTTATTTCTACCCTGCTACCATCTCCCCAGGGGACTCGGAGCGGCTTACATGAGGCCGAGCCCAGAATACAACAATACAAGCAATTTAAAAACAACCAAGACAATAAAACAATAATATAAACATTAACAATAGGACAACACACTTTAAAAACTATGGGTAGGCCAAATGTAATTAAAATAAAAATAATAGTTTCCTATACGTAAGCCGCTTTGAGTCCCCTTTGGGGTAGAGAAAGGCAGGATATAAATAGAGTAAATAAAATAAATATTTACAGTTCACACAAAGAGACATGTGACAATTGTTTAAGCCCATATGTTGGTAGTGGTGTGGATTAATTATGGATTTGGGAAATTATTTTCTAACGAACACATGATATGTGAAAAAGACTTTACAGTCTATTTACTTAATAAAATCTATTCTTATGTAAAATACAGAATGTGAATAAATAGTCTTACAAAATTGGGGTTCTTTTTGTGGTCTCTGTGATTGACACAGATGGGGTTTATGACACCTGCATAGTGAATCATTTGGAACTTTTTAGAGTTGTAACTTAAGCATTTTGGTGGTAGCCCTTCCGCTCCTGGTCCATATTACAAACCTGATTCTTGTTCATTCCCTCAGTTCCTTTGTATTTGCAGCAGCATTGGGGAAACTATTGGTGATCTGTTCACTTATTTGTGGATGTACTTCTGGTTTGTATTCTTTTGGGGCTTGGAATTGCTTTCTCCAGCAGCTATTCAGATTAGCCATAATTCTGCACAGAGAAGAGTTAATAGTTGCATTACTTAATAATTGTATTATTTGCCAATTAACAAGATTTGGTTTTCTGATCTTCTGACGAACAGCAAGCACCTAAGCAAGATAGAACTTCAGATGGACAGGCCCTTAGTGAAGCACGGAAACAGTTGAAGGAGGAAACACAGCTGCGGTTGGTAAGTAGAATAGCGACCCACTCTTCTTTTTTAGGAAACCTGTGGGTTTTGTGCTGCTTTTTCCATAGTGAAGAATATGTTTTTGTACCAAGCCATACAAAGCTATATCACCACCACCTCATGGAGGATAGAAATGCCACTCCTGCTGCGTTGGCACGTGTTTCTTTAGCATCAAGCAGCTCAATTTAAGATCAAGCTGGACAGCATCCTGCACCATAAGCATTTTTTCCTACCTCCGAGTAGAATATCCACCATATTAGCCACAATAAAATTTTGTTGTATAATATGCTTTTGTTGATAAGTTCCTAGTAGTTATTGTGTATTTAAGATGGTATATGAAAAATACTATCTTTTGAGAGGAGAGATCAGCAAGTATTTTGTAAAATGGGATGCGAGATGGAAATTTGGCTTTCCTTAAGGCCAGTAATGTAACATACAATAGATGCAGTGGCCTCGTCTTGGAAAGTGTCTTTCTGAAAGAAAACAACAAGAAGTCAGAATGTTGGTTTTTTTTCTTGCTACAGGAGTAGCCAAATTCCGTAATTATGTTAAGGTAGCTTTTTTTCATAGCTTCCAAATAACACATGTCATTTTGTGTCTGTGTTTGTATGTTTTAGGATGTGGAAAAAGAACTTGAAGTGCAAATTGGAATGAGACAAGAGATGGAACTAGCCATGAAGATGCTGGAAAAAGATGTTTGTGAGAAGCAAGATGCACTGGTGGCACTCAGGCAGCAGCTGGATGATCTCAGGGCCCTAAAACTTGAACTTTCTTTCAAGCTACAGGTATAGTGAATGTAATGTGCCCTCAAGACAACTTTGGCTTCTGGGGACCTCCTAAAACCTGGGTTATCAACCACTTGTATCTCGGGGCATTCATAACTTCCTTGCTTGAATCTATCCACCCGTAATACAGTCTTTTTCCACTTTCCCAATCATCTCCAGTGGCTCATGTCATATGATGTGACCTTGGCTTCTTGTGAAGGTTATAATAATAATAATAATAATAATAATAATAATAATAATAATCCTTTATTTATATCCCGCTACCATCTCCCACAGGACTCTGTGCGGCTTACAAGAGTCCGAGCCCAAAATAGATCGAAACAAAAAACATAACCACAACAATACAATACAGCAATAAATAACTCATAGCAAAGCAAAGACAATAACAAAATATCACGACACAATTTAAAAACCTGGCAGGGCCAATGTAAAGATTAATTTAAAAAAAAAAAAAACGCTGGGCATGACCAGGTGAAAAAGGGATGATATTTTGGGGAGTAAGTGGGTGTGCAGACACTTCTAACTCTCTCGTAAAGTGCATTTGGGACATATTGCTTGGGATTCCTTAATCTGGGAAGGCACACTGGAACATGTTTTCAAGCTTCTTCTGAAGACTGCCAATGTTGGGGCATGCCTGATGTCCTTGGGGAGGGAGTTTCAGAGTCGTGGGGCCACCACTGAGAAGGCCCTGTCCCTTGTTCCCACCAGTCGAGCTTAGGTCTTGATTTGCTCTTGAACCGATTTCTGATTTTCATAGAGGTTTCCCTCCAGTACCATGTTTCAAATGGATTGAATTTCTTCTAGTTAGCATTCATACAGAGAAAACAGGATCATATTAGCTGCTAGGTACATTGCTTCCTTTGCTTAGTCTTGTGTAAATTGTTCTGTGTTATCATGCAGAGATGGCTAACAGAAGTCTGAGTTTAACCCACCTCTGCTCCATAATATGTGCAATCTGTAAATGGGGAAAAATGGTATTCACCATCAATGTTTAAACAAGTTTGTCAAATATATACACCTTCCTGTTTGTGTAAGCTAATTTTTAAAAATGTGACAAGAGAAGGGATCAAAATGGATATATTTGTGGGAAGTGGGTTTAATTATAAACTAGGACAACAACAATTACCAGAATAATTTACGTTGTTTCCCTGTGTTTATACTCCTTTTGGTTTCAGTCTCTTCTTCTACCAAGTTTGGTATTCATGTGTTGTTGATAGTGATACAGAGTGATTTTGAACGTGTACATATTTACACAAACTAAGATTTAAATCTAGATTTTTTTCTGTACTGATTCCTGAGGGTGATGTCGTGGCTTTTTGCCTTTTAGAGTTCAGACCTGGGAGTGAAACAGAAGAGCGAACTGAATAGCCGCTTGGAGGAGAAGACAAATCAGATGGCTGCTACCATTAAACTTCTTGAACAAAGGTAAAATTGGAAGTTGCTTATTTAAGCAAAGTTATAACTATATACTACTGTCAGTTTTGCATTTTTTAGATATGGAGATAAATAATATAAGATATTTGAGAAATGTTTTAAATACAAGGTGCAACAAGGTCCAGTAGCTTAGAAGTACTTTACTTTAAAGCAGTGGTTCTCAATCTGTGGGTCCCCAGATGTTTTTGGCCTTCAATTCCCAGAAATCCTAACAACTGGTAAACTGGCTGGGATTTCTGGGAGTTGTAGGCCAAAACGCCTGGGGACTCACAGGTTGAGAACTACTGCTTTAAAGAGAATACGGAGTGCTAGCCCATACCATTCCCACATAATAGCCTTCACAGAGCTCAAATTTTACAGTGAATTTGATAGTTGCTTAATACATGACCCATCATTAAAAAGAAAAAGTTTCTATAAGTGCTCCTAAGTAGGGATGAAGCCATGTGGCAACTATGTTCTGTGCTACAGATATTATTCGTAATTTAAATGGGTTCTCCTGGGGCAAGTTGTATCTAATAGGATGATCAACTCTTAACTTGTGGGCATTTGCAAGCTCCACCTAGACCGCTGCAGTTTTTCTGCTTTGCGGACTATCTATAACAGTCCAAAATGAGAGAAGGTATGATTGTTACTCAACTATGATGCTTTGCCATTTATATACAGCTTATGTTAATTTGGATTTTTTTTTGTCCTGTTTCCAGTCTAACTTGAGGCCCATAGTTTGGTGGCAGGGTTTTGCCATATCAGATTAAAATAAAATGACAAGCAGGAAGCTAATGGCATGGAAGGCACTGCAGACTTGGTTGCTATGAGTTTTCCAGGCTGTATGGCCATGTTCCAAAAGCATTCTCTCCTGACGTTTCACCCACATCTATGGCAGGCACCCTCAGAGGATCCTCACAACCTCTGAGGATGCCTGCCATAGATGTGGGTGAAACGTCATGAGAGAATGCTTCTGGAACATGGCCATACAGCCCGGAAAACTCACAGCAGCCCAGTGATTCAGGCCATGAAAGCCTTCGACACTGCAATGCAGACTAATTCAACCAGAGAAGTGAGCCATAGCAGAGCACTTGATGAACCAATCTGGACACAGCATAGTATTTGAGAACACATAAATGCTGGACCACTCTAACAACCACCATGTCAGATTACACAGAGAAGCCATTGAAATCCACATGCATGTGGACAATTCCAACAGAAAGGAGGAAACCATGAAAATGAACAAAATCTGGCTACCAGTATTAAAAAAAAACTCAAAAATCAGGACAGTAAATAAAGAACAAAACTCAGAACAACCAATCAGGCCAGCTAATCACCTCCCAACAAAGGATTCCTCCAGGCAGGAAGCAGCCAGGCTTTGGAGATGCACGGTTATTCAATGCTAATCAAGGTGGTCAATTGCAACATTCTCCTCCCTCAAACAGACAAGAGTTCTTTCTCCCACCCTGGACATTCCACAAATATATAAACTCCCACTTGCCTAGTTTCCAATAAACCTCACAAACTCTGAGCATGCCTGCCATAGATGTGGGCAAAACGTCAGGAGAGAGTGCTTCTGGAACATGGCCATAGAGCTCAGAAAACTCACATTAACCCACTAATGACTATTGTCACACGTTGCACAGTGAGTCGCGCAAAGCTAAACTGTTCTGTGACTAAATGTAAAATGTTCTGATGGAAATGTAGTACTTAAATACAGATTCTACTTGTTTCATTAAATGAATCAGTGGTTTTAGATCTATGGATGACGGGAAGAAGATGCTAAAATTACACAGATGTAGCAAAGTTGCACAAATAGTTACACAGATTTAATTATTGTTAAGAAAGGCACAGAAGTATTTTCCAGCATCTTATTTGTGCAATGAAAAGAGATATTCTGGACTGATTACCTCACACAGACTTACTGACCTCAGTTTCTTAACAGGCTTCAGAAATTCCAGTTCTAGAAATACAATTCCCTTTCAGAAGACATACAATAGTAATGAGTATCCTTGTATTGATGAAGGCTTCCAAGGCTGGAATCACTGGGTTGTTATAGGTTTTTCGGGCTATATGGCCATGTTCTAGAAGCATTCTCTCCTGATGTTTTGCCCGCACCTACGGCAGGCATGCTCAGAGGCTGTGAGGTCTGTTGGAACTAGGAAATTTGGATTTATATATCTGTGGAATGAAAGAACCCCTGTCTATTGGAGCAAGGTGTGAATATACAGATATATATACCCAAACTTCCTAGTTCCAACAGACCTCACAGCCTCTGAGGATGCCTGCTGTAGGTGCGGGCGAAACATCAGGAGAGAATGCTTCTAGAACATGGCCATACAGCCCGAAAAACCTACAACAACCCAATGAGTATCCTATTTATTTATTTTGTGACAAAAGCATTGCATAAATATATTAGTGTAAAACTAATAAAATAGAGCTAACACAAGCGGCTAAATAATTTTAGACCAAAAACGGGCAACAGCAACTGCATTGTCTGCAGCTTTAAACAGTTCTTCCTCTGTTCATGAGACAGGGTATTGTGGGCAAGCATACAGATGCTGAGTTGTTTGTTCTGCTTCACAGTTGCACAAGGTGGAGGATTCTTCTAAGTATCCTATGAATAGTACGTTATCCTCATACACTCTGAACTTCGTAAAAAAATCTGATGAAGCTGTATAGAAATGTCAATTATATTTTCTGCTTTTTAAAAAATGGAGCTCAGAAGTTCCTCCTTTATATATTTGCACTTGCATATTGCAATGTTTTAAAAGCACGGTGGCTGTCATGTGTTGAATTAACGTGTGTTTTCTTCTACTGTTTATGTCCTCCCCACCTTCCCACCCCAATTTTCCCTATATCATTTCAACATCCCTTTTCTAATCTAGTGAAAAGGATTTGGTGAAACAGGCAAAAACCTTAAATAGTGCAGCAAATAGACTGATTCAGAAGCCCCATTAGGCTTTTTAAAAAGAAAATGGTTGCAGCTGGTCACCTCACAACTCTGACATCTCTGCTCAGTTATGAGGGGAAAGCAAAAGGAGGTGGTTGAGAATGTTGATGTCAGGCTTAAATATTGTCACCCAAAGTTGACTTGGAATTTGGTGGATTTTTAAGTAAAAAATGTTTTTGTTTGGAGGTAGAAAAAAAATAACCCGTAACATTCCTTTTTCCCTGTTATTTCTTGTTTAAATTTGACTAAACTGCAAAGTATTCCAGAAAATCATATGTACCACTAGATTTGTGGCTCTGTGTGTACAATTGGTACAAAAATGTATAACCTTGAAGGGATGTTGGGGGAAATGAGAACCTTCCCCAGCCCCATGTGCAAATTCATGGAAAATGAAGTTACTTCCCTTTGTTTGCCTTCTTGTTGTGTCATAGATGAAAACACATAAAACAAACACAGAGGTTAAGAGCTGACAGTGACACATTATTCTGTGGCTTTTTTTTGTTCCATGGGATATTAACCAGGACAAGCACACAACGAAGTTTAAGAAATTGCCATTGCAATGGTGTAGCCCTTGTTAAGCGGAGGCTTGTCTGCACTACATAGTTTTCCAACTGAGATTTATCACAAACACAGATACATCGTAATTGTGTCTGATTCAAGGACTGCACAACCCCTGACTCCAGGGATGTGCCAGTTCCCAGGGACCATGATTAAAACTACTGATTTCAAGTTAGAATGAGTTATATGTACTCCTTTACACTTTTCACCTTCTTCCAATTGCATGGGAATGCAACAACGTCATTATTCCACTCTTTCTTCCAATACTCTTTTTTTAAACTGACCTTCCCTTTCATCTCATAGCAACTGTATTGTTTTGGTGTAATACACTATGCATGGATCTAAGACACATCCAGAGCAGCATAGAGGTAACATAATGCAAATAGTCGCAACCAAATCACTGGAAAACATAACTGGAAAGTTTTGCAGTGAAAGGACAAACTTCATAGTAAGCCAGTGCCAGCTCTTTTGCATTAAGGAAAAACAATTTGTTCCTGACAGGTGATATGGACACACAATCCAGTTAGTAGCTGTTAAACGGCAAACCCTTCGTTATCTTTACATTGCCTTCTACCTCTGCCTTTATTTTCATAAAAAGAAAAAGTGGTTCTTTCTGAAGAACTTCAGTGATAGGTATGGGTTTCCCTCTGTTCCAGTTTTAAATACAAGTTGGAGTTCTGTATTTTACAAAACAGTTCGTTGTTGTTAGCTTTTTAAAACGAGGGATACGTGGGACTGAGAGTGATGTACTGCTGGTCAGTCGCTGACACAAAGCATCCACAACATACAACGACTTGGGTGTTCTTTGAAGTTGCCTTTGCGCTTGTTAATATTTGAGTCTTAAGTCCTTGGTTCAGGCAGGAGACCTGCTTAAGAGTTGTAGTGAGAAATGAATTAAAACCCATGAAGTCTAGGCAAAGCCTTTCTGCAACTCAAAACAAAACTGCTTTTCTATTTAGGATGAAATATTAGGGGTTTCTTTGCTGTGGCTGCCAGAGTTCACAGCGCTATCCTTGCAACAGATTTTAGTGTGTAGATAGTCATTTTGAGTTCTTGTCAGGATACCCAAACTAAGCGGTTTCCCTCTTTCTTCAATTTAGGCTGTCCTTTTTCCCATTTCCTCCCAAATACTCCACTTGCTTTGTGTTTAAACTAAATGGGGAATGGAGAGAAAAATGCCTGTAATAAAGATGGGCAAACACCTACTGCTGCTACTAAAATCTGTAGGGCTGAGTTTAACTCTCTTATCAGTTGTAAACCTAGTTTTGACTGAACAGCAAGATCCTTGGTTTGATTTTTAAAAAGAACGCTGAAGGTTTGCACTTTGGGGCGCATGTTTCTAAACATATCCACTTTATTTGTTGCTGAGCGAGGTTACAACTGGCTTCATTGAAATGACCAAATAGAATATTGTTAAGATTGTTACAAGACCTCCTCCTGGCATTAGAATTAAACTTTTCAGATGACCAAAATCTATTTTGTAAGATCAGTGCACACATCTGGTTGAGAATCATGCTTCGTTTCCACCGGGTTACAGGAGAGCATGTCACTGGCAAACACTTGGGAAGAAGTTTCCCTTCCCAAATAAGCTGCTTTGAAAACATAACCTGTAATCCCATTTATTTGAAACATACTTGAAGTCAGGCTTTGAAAAACACATTATCACCTGTGAGAAATCAGATTCTTAACAGTGGGATATGAAGAATCCTCATTTCAGTGAGAAAGAGCAGATCTTATAAATGGAAACAGTCCAAATTCTTCCTATCTCCACCTTGGAAAAAATTGGATCAGATCTGGTTGGAGAAGAAGAATTGCTGTTTTGCTGGTGGTCTTGGACTGGAGGTTTGGTACCAGTGGTCCTCCTCTTCCCCAGAACTTTGATTTGGATTCGTACAATATAGCCTGAGAAGGAAAGGAGTAGTTTGGACATCCAATTAGGCATCTGGTACAATTCTCCATGTTTTTTGAGACATTGAGAGACATTGGTATTGGTTTTGAAGGAAAGTGATAGCCCCATAGCAGTAGTTTTCAACCTGTGGGTCCCCAGGTGTTTTGGCCTACAACTCCCAGAAACCCCATCAAGTTTACCAACTGCTAGGAATTCTGGGAGTCGAAGGACAAAACACCTGGGGACTCACAGGTTGAGAACCACTTCTGGCCCAGTCTAGTTAAGAGCATGTCACGTACCTGACTGAGTATTGAAGCAACCTCAATGTGGCATTTTAGTCAGGTGTAGATACCTTCAGGTTTTTGCTGAGAACGTTCTTCTACCTGCTCACTCTCCAGTTAAGCCATCGTGGTGCTCATTTGTCACATGGCTAGTGAACACACCTGTAATCCCAAACCAATCCCTCTATAGTTAAGGTATGCTCCCATCTTGGTTCCCCTTGCAGCTATTCCTCAAGTATCCTGGGAAGCTGAAATCTTTATCCATGACTTTGTATTTGATCTGAAGCCCTGTGTGCTTAATGATGTAACAGTTGTGGAAAGAGACCAAACAAATGCACTAATTCCTTAATATAGTAGGTACCCCCCATGATGCAAGTTCCAGTTACTTGTATAAAGCTGCAGTGTAACGTAAATTTAAAAAGAAAACCTTACCAATACTGTGTACCTGAGATTTGCTTTGACTATGGATAACAGTGATGTTTTATGTTTATCATCTAATGACTGTAAACTGTAGTAATAGAACAATAAAACGTTGAAATTAGAAGCTTCTTCTGCCTGGTTCACCTACACTTTGGTTTTTCTTTAGATATGTTTTGTCCCTCATCCTTTCCCGTGCCCACGTATTTCCCCTCCATCTTTCACTGAGCTTGGTTTCTCCTTTTAATTTATTGTTTAAACTCAGTCTTCCTCCCCACCATGGCTTTTGTTTTTTATCACAAGTTCATGTGGCTCAAATCCAGATTGCAACTGACAGAGAGAGAGCGCCAGTCCCTGGAGGAGGACAATCGGCTCTTCAAGCAGGAGTTTGGGGATAAGATCAACAGCCTTCAGCTGGAAGTGGAGCAGCTCATCAAGCAGCGGTGAAGAGAACAGCCTGTTTGCGGGGGTATATTGTGCGGGATATTTCCTGCTCATGGAGCACTGTTGCTATTGCAGTCTGTGGCTTTACAAAGACTATATATATATATATATATATATATATATATATATATATATATCCTTCTTTGTGAGAGATCTTATGGCACCTGCTCCTCTGAATGGCCAACTGCCCAGGTCTGTAGGGTTTCCATGACACAGATTAAATTCAACCTTCACATTGGTGCTTCTCACACAGAGGTTTACCTCACACTCCTCAGGACGACACTGCCTTTGGTCCACTAAGTCTAACAGGCTACGGTCTACTCATTCTCCTCAGGACAACACTAGCTTTGGCCCACTGGCTCTAACAGGCTTCGGCCTCCTAACTCTTTCAGTGCTTGACTCACACTTTTGTAATCAAAAATACCCAGTTAATTTTTAATATTTCTGACAAAGACTAAATATATCCTTTGTGTGAGATCTTATGGCACCTGCTCCTCTGAATGGCCAACTGCCCAGGTCTGTAAGTCGAAGTATCTATCCAAAAAGCAGTGTCCATGAATTTTAAGAATACTCCATCTTCAACAATGGTCTTCGTGCCCAGAGATCAGCTTTGCTTGTCATGCTTATATCCAAATCAAAACAGTGGCTAAATATCATAAACGGTGACCATACAAATCGGTTTATAAGTTACTTGCGCAATCATTAATCCGTCTGCATATTACCCATGTATGGCTCATTTCGACCTTCTTTCTGTCTGGCTGATACAGTGGTTCCCAGCTTTTAACCCTTGAGGTGTGTGGGACTTCCAACTCCCAGAAGCACCAGCCATTTTGGCTAATTGTCAGGAATTTGGGGAGCTGAAATCCAAAACACCTGGAGGATAAAACACTTTGAAACCACTGGGCTGGTTTGTAAGGAAATCATAGGCTGTGTGTTAACAACCTTGTAGGACAGACATAGGCAAACTTCAGCCCTCTAAGTGTTTTGGACTTCAACTCCCACAATTCCTAACAGCCAGTAGGCTGTTAGGAATTGTGGGAGTTGAAGTTCAGAACACCTAGAGGGCCGAAGTTTCTAATGCCTGCTGTAGGGAAACTGTCATTGATAAGGAATACTTCTCTGTACAGTGGAAACCACAGCCAAAGGTTGATTTACAGGTCTGTAATAGTCTTACGCAAACTGCTTGTGCATTTATTTACGCACATTGATCATGTTGTGAAGCACATAATAGTAAAAAGGAGAGAGAAAAAAGCAGCTCAGGAAAAGGAGAATCCTGAGCAGGTACCTGTTTCCTGCAATCAAGAGACAGAAATGAATGGCAAAGAAATGAATGTCATGATTTTGGGAAACATCTGGATTTGCTTCCTGTTGCAAAAAGGGAAGTTGGTAGGACGACCTATTGATACTTAAGCATTGCAAGTCTTTGTGCTCTTTAGTCATAAATTAGCATCTACCCAGTTCAGAAAGAAATATTGGAAGGTTATTTATTTATTTGCTTCACTTGTATACCGCTTTTCTCACCCCAGTGGTGGACTCAAAGCGGTTTTCAGCTTGGTTTGCAGCTTGGAGGTAGTAATCTTGCAGTGTGTGTTCTTTCCCAAGTTAAAGTATTGTTTATTGATGGAATATAATTTTTAAAAGCCTCCTCAGTAGCAACCAAGAAGGGGAAGACTTTTATTTCTTTCTATATCTTTTATTGGCTCAGTTTACAATTTTTTTCACTAACATGTTTTTTTCTCTCTCTCTGGTGCTACTTCAGGGGTCAACTTGAACTGGAACTGAAACGGGAACGAGAACGATGGTCGCATTCCCGAAACAGAATTCAAGACAATAAAAACTTGCACATCCATAGCAAAGGATTCCATAAGACTGGAACACAAATAGTAATGTTTATTTTCTGTTTTTTTCTCCTATGCTCACCTATGACTTAATTTTAATTTCATTTAATTTTTAAGCCCGATGTTGTGATTTGCTTGTGCTTCTCACCATTCATACCATTATCTGGCTATAGTGCGGGCATGGGCAAACTTTGGCCCTCCAGGTGTTTTGGACTCCCAATTCCCACAATTCCTAACAGCCTACTGACTGTTGTGGGAGTTGAAGTCCAAAACACCTGCAGGGCCGAAGTTTGCCCATGCCTTCTGTACAGGATAATGCATACACTTGGCAATTCCAGCCATCAGTATCTCATGATGATTTTTGGTTCTTCCAGAATCAGTAGGCAGTTCCATGACAACCACAATAAGCTTTAATATGTTAGTTGAGACTCTTACTATTAACAGGAAACTCTGTGCTGTAAGAAAATAAGATAATTCGGGTCATTTAAACATGTAAAAACAAAATACGGTGACTAAAGTCTTTCTTCATTAATTTCTGAATATTTTTCTATTTTGATAGGATGTAGGAAACAGATTCTTGGAAGGAGATTCTCAAAGGGGGATACCAGAAAAAGACGAGAAAACATCTCACTCAAACAAGTATGAATTAGTTGAAATTAAATGTCTTAAAAAAAATATTTCCAGAAGATGACTTTTTGGATGCCTATTGCTTCTGCATGTATAGGAAATTGTTTCCCATATTTGATGCAGGGCTTTCTTGTAAGGTTGTGTAGACAGAGAAACTTCCAAAGGCTGGCAGCCAATAGCTTATGAGTAGCAGTTCTTCAGGTATCTTATCTGCTACACTGAAACTTCAAGTCCCTTTAGGGAAGGAACTTGCTATGTGATTTGAAGTGATTGGAGTGAATCACATCTGCCTGTATCAGTGGTTCCCAACCTTTGGTCCTCCAGGTGTTTTGGACTGCAGCTCACACAATTCCTAACAGCTGGTAAGAGGGTTGGGATTTCTGGGAGTTGAAATCCAAAACAGCTGGAGAAACAAAGTTTGGGAACAAGCTCGATACAGGGAGCACACTACCCCCCTGTTATGTCAGCTCCACTGGCTGCCGGTCCACCTCCGAGCACAATTCAAAATGCTGGTCTTGTCCTATAAAACCCTATACGGCTCCGGCCCAACTTACTTATCCAAACATATATCTCTCTACGTTCCACCTCGTAATTTAAGATCTACTGGGGAGGCCCTGCTCTCGGTCCCACTAGCGTCACAAACATGTCTGGTGGGGATGAGGGACAGGGCCTTCTCAGTGGTGGCCCCCCGCTTGTGGAATTCACTCCCCAGTGAGATCAGATCGGTGTCCTCCCTTCTTATTTTTAGGAAAAAACTAAAGTCGTGGTTTTGGAGCCAGGCCTTTGGCTAGTGGGCACAGCAGCACTTTAGACACTGAACCCGGACCATAGGACTGTTATGGCAATTGGAAACAGCTATGTGACTTTGTGATTAGGCGACTATGTTATTAGATGAGTATGTGATTTTAATTAATGTTATTGTTTTAATTTGCTATTTATTTGATTTTACATTGTTGTATTGATATTGTGGCATTGAATTGTTGCCTGTGTTAGCTGCCCTTAGTCCCCCCTTGGGGGTGAGAAGGGCGGGGTGGAAATTGTGTAAATAAATAAATAAATAAATAAATAAATAAATAAATAACTGCCCTATATAGACCACCTCGCACACTACGAGCAGCAGAGGAGGCCCTGCTCTTGGTCCCACCCTCGTTACAAGCACAGTTGATGGGAATGAGAAAGGGGGCCTTCTCTGTGATTGCTCCCTGCCCTTGCAACTCCCTTCCTAAAGAAATAGGCATGGCCCCTACCCTCCTCTCTTTCAAAAAAATTTACAAAAACACACCCATGTATGGAGAGGAGTAGTAGTAGTACACTTTATGGCTGCTACAGTCTATTTTGAATTACAACGAATGCTTGGCACATTTTGCATTTAGGTCATTTTAATTATTCAGGATACATCATTTTGTGGGTTTATGTTTTATTGGTGTAATTACATTTTATTTAAGTATTTGTATTTTGTATTATTTCATCTTAATTCTGTTTTGTAATAAGTTTAATGCTTAATTTCCATTTTTCAATATTGTGTTGTTAATTATATCATGGAATGTGTGCCTTTTATAGAGAGGGCAGTCTAGAAAACAAGCATTATTATTATTATCTTGAGTGGAAGTATTTTGACAGAGATTTTGGAAACTTTTAAATGCTCAAGTTTCATATGTGAATAACAATTGTGAAAATCTCAGTTCACCCCAAACACAATTCTCAGAGAAAGGTCACATTTGTTCAGGGGGCCTAGATGTTCTAGACGCAAGTGGTGCAAAGTAATGTGTGCTGTGGCAACACATTGCTTCATGAATATAGGTGTGCTCCTAGTTTTAACAATTGTAGAAAGATGATTTCACTTTTGGAGTAGTATTTTTTAGTAGAAATGATCTCCTTAGGTAATTGAAACCAGGTATTTTCTGAGTGGTTTATGTTTGGAATTTGAGGGAGTTTATTGCCTATTGAGGCAAGTAGGAATTCTCAAGTTCTTCCTTACAACTTTATGTGTATGATCATAAGTGCCTTATTTAACTTATTATGTGGAGCCCCGAGTGGTGCAGTGGGTTAAACCCCTGTGCCGACAGAACTGAAGACCAAGAGGTCGCAGGTTCAAATCTGGGGAGAGCGTGGATGAGCTCCTTCTATCAGTTCCAGCTTCTCATGCTGGGACATGAGAGAAGCCTCCCACAAGGATGGTCACACATCAAAACATCCGGGCGTCCCCTGGGCAATGTCCTTGCAGATGGGCAATTCTCTCACACCAGAAGCGACTTGCAGTTTCTCAAGTCACTCCTGACACGACCAAAAAACAACAACTTATTACATAGAGTTTTATTACGTTGTATCAAGTTTTGTTGTTTGGTTCGGTATGATGATATGGCCTGAGAGCCAATCAATAATATTGATTGATTGATTGATTGATTGATTGATTGATTTTACTGCAACTGTATGGATTTGCCCTTTGATGAAAAGTTGGTTAAGCACCTGAGCAATCAAGTCCTATATATGTTTGAGGCATGTGGGTATAATACATAGCTCTGAAAGCAAAGTACTGTTACGAGAAATCAGAACATGCTTGATGGCTAATTGGTCCCAGTCAGGTTGCATGCTAAGTTAATGTCTTCGCTTTTTTTTCAGGGTACCTCATGGGCATCAAGAAGAGAATGTAAGCAATTCAGTTATTTTGGAAATGTGGATTATAATTGGGGAAATCTTTAAAAGTACTGAATTACTAAAGAGCCTGGGCTGCAAGTTGGCCATTGTAGGATGATGTTGAAATATTTTGAGAAAATGTGTTACGTTGGGTTTTCATAGAATTAAAGGCTTTGATTTTTCTGTTTTATGCGTTTCTAAGCTTGTTTAATTGCCTTATTTGGAATGGATGGCATGAAGTGAGAAATGGAATTTACCTTCTGTTAAAAAGTTGTTATATTCTTTGTTCCTTCACTACATTGACTTACCATTTTTGCTACAACAATGTTGTGATCTCCTGAAAACTCAATTCAGTGCATGTATTACAACATTTTATAATATTAACATCACTAAGTGTCATTAGTTTCATAGGTCAAGTATTTACAAAGATTACTAAGAGATTAATCTGCTCTTTTAAAGGAGCCCCCAGTGGCACTCCTTTTAAACCCTTGTGCCGGCAGGACTGCTGACCAACAGGTCAGTGGTTCGAATCCAGGGAAAGCGTGTTGAGCTCCCTCTGTCGAGCTCTAGCTTCTCATGTGTGGACATGAGAGAAGCCTCCCACAAGGATGGCAAAACATCAAACATCCGGGCTCCCTCTGGGCAACATCCTTGCAGAAGGCCAATTCTCTCACACCAGAAGCGACTTGCAGTTTCTCAAGTCGCTCCTGACACACACACAAAAACTGTTCTTTTTATTTTAAAAAATATATAGCCAATTTCAATAATCATCACTATCAAATTGATAGCAGATGGTGAAAAATTAGTCTATCTCCAAATCTTGAAGGATTGCTACTTGTTCAATCTTTTGCTGTTAGAGGAGCACTGAATCCCAAATCATTTGGTGGCCCAGATTTCTGAGCCATACATTGATGCAGATGAAGTGCTTTGAATATTTAAAGTATGATCCAAATATTGAATATTACTGTTATTTATTGTGAGTTTTGATTTGGAATTTCTAAGCATAGGCTTGCAAAGGGAAGCGCAAGTGATAAATTTGCAGCCTGGTCAGCACATCAAAGATACTCCTCAGTTTGGGAGGGCTTTAGCAAATTGAAAGGAAAATCATAAAGTTGGTCAGAAAACGTTAGAGCAGTGGTTCTCAACCTGTGGGTCCCCAGCTGTTTTGGCCTACAACTCCCAGAAACCCCAGCCAGTTTACCAGCTGTTAGGATTTCTGGGAGTTGAAGGCCAAAACACCTGGAGACCCACAGGTTGAGAACCACTGCGTTACAGCCTTAATGCAGTTAAATGAGAAACATGTATTTAATGTTCTAGGAGCAAATTCCTGGCCCTGGAAAGTTAGAACTCTGTCAACTTTGTCAAGAGGAAAGCACTCGGAGCAAAAGAAAGGTAAATACGAATTGAGTGGTTCAGCTCACTTCACCTTCTGCTCCCACTCTGTAGATTGCAGCCCAGGAGCTAATTTGTACATTTCAATTTGGGGGTGGGAACTACTACTATTTCCCCCCTATTTTTTCAGTTGTTGTTTGAGTAGGACTCCAATCTGTTCTAGGGGGCTCTGTTTTAATACTTCAGTGCATTTGCTTTAATTGTATTGTGGCATGTTTGCTGTTAGCCACCTAGAGCCGCTATATTGGGAGAAAGATGGGGTAAAAATACAGTTTAAAATAAGGCTGAGAGACAGTTAATAATAATAATAATAATAATAATAATAATAATAATAATAAACCTTTATTTATACCCCGCTACCATATCCCGAAGGACTTGGTGCGGCTTACAAGAGGCCGAGCCCAAATACATCAGTAAAACACACAACAGAGTAGGCTTGAATGAATAAACCCAAGCTTTGAGCATTTTGTGATGCCCTCTTATAGAATCATAGAATCAAAGAGTTGGAAGAGACCTCATGGGCCATCCAGTCCAACCCCCTGCCAAGAAGCAGGAGTATTGCATTCAAATCACCCCTGACAGATGGCCATCCAGCCTCTATTTAAAAGCTTCCAAAGAAGGAGCCTCCACCACACTCCAGGGCAGAGAGTTCCACTGCTGAACAGCTCTCACAGTCAGGAAGTTCTTTCTCGTGTTCAGATGGAATCTCCTCTCTTGTAGTTTGAAGCCATTGTTTCGCGTCCTAGTCTCCAGGGAAGCAGAAAACAAGCTTGCTCCCTCCTCCCTGTGGCTTCCTCTCACATATTTATACATGGCTATCATATCTCCTCTCAGCCTTCTCTTCTTCAGGCTAAACATGCCCAGCTTCTACCTTGTCACTGTGGAAGTATGCATTTCTTGTTCTGTTTTTTAGCCATAGGATTTTCCTACATTGGTAGGTGGGGGGAAAGGAGAGAGATCCTATGGCCCAAGCAATAGGTCAGGCACAGGTGAACTTCAGCCCTCCAGGTTGTTTTGGACTTTCACTCCCACAGTTGTGGGAGCTGAAGTCCAAAACAACCTGGAGGGCTGAAGTTTGTCCATGCTTGCATTAGATGAAAATGTTCTTTTTGTCCTCCTTCGTATTCCACTTTTTTCTCTGCAGTACAAATAATAGACTTTGTGTGTGACTGAATTAAAGATTGCTTTGATTCTTCTTTTCTCTCTCTCTCTCTCTCTATTCAGAATATATGCAAGAACTGCAGTGGAGTCTTCTGTGAAGATTGCTCAGCGAATGAACTCCCCCTTCCCTCCAGCATCAACCCAGAGTGTGTCTGCAACCAATGCCACAAGCATTTGATACAGCAATATTCTGCAAGTCCCTCCTAGGGCTCCCAGTGGAGGGGAAGAGCGGTTCCATCAATTGATTTCTGCCAGCTTGCTCCGATTCTGAAACACTGCAGCTTCTCATTACAGACAGAGCTGTTTGGATTTCTTTTTCAAAGAAAAGTTACAAGTTGTGAGAGCCTGGATGTGAATGATTGACAAATCAGTTTTAACTGTAAACATGGAAGGCTTCACACAGCTCTTTTGAAGATGTACAGTGTTTGCTATGGGTTGTGCAATTCTAGCGTACTCTTGTTAGAAGGAAGCGTGGCATGGCTTCCATTTTTGCAAACTGGAAGGGGGTTGTTTCTGTATTAGTTTGGACCAGGCATGGGCAAACTTCAGTCCTCTAGGTATTTTGGACTTCAACTCTCACTCACAGCGCCGAAGAGCTGTTGTGCTGTTGGGAATTATGGGAGCTGCAATCCAAAACACCCGAAGGGTTGAAGTTCACCCATGCCTGCTATACAGCTTGCTTGTATTGTGCTCTGAATTGCACCTTATTCTCCAGAAGAGACAAATGGAGCATGCTGCCTGCATTTTATTCTAAAGCAGGCATCCTCAAACTGAGTCCCTCCAACTGTTTGGGCCTCCAACTCCCAGAAGTCCCTATTGCAGTGGTTCTCAACCTGTGGGTCCCCAGTTGTTTTAGCCTTCAACTCTCAGAAATACTAACAGCTGGTAAACTGGATGGGGTTTGTGGGAGTTGTAGGCCTAGACACCTGGGGACCCACAGGTTGAGAACCACTACAATAGGGGCTTCTGGGAGTTGGAGGCCCAAACAGCTGGAGGGCTGCAGTTTTGAGGATGCCTGTCTAAAGCAAGGCCTTCCAGGGGTGTTTAGACTGCAGCTCCCATCATTCAGTATACTAGCTTAGGGAGTTGCAGTTAGACAGCATCTGGGAATCCACTTCAGATAATTTGTGTGTGGGGGGAGTGCAATATGTCTAAAACTTCAGGAATCTCTGCAACATCTGGGCATGTGTGGAAACAAAATAAAAGCAATTTCCTAGCCAAACAGGAAGAAATGTCCCAAGCAGTTTTTTTAGCTTGTTTTTCTGCATCCTTGTTTATGCTTTATATATGTGGCTTTAATTTTTTTTAAAAAGTTACCAAGATCTTTGAAAGAAAATACTTGATGTCTAAAATAGAACTACGCTGCACTCTTAAAAGTCTACAACTCAAGGAAATTGTGGCAGTCTTTCTGTACTTCCTAGTGACGTTTTTTGACATCAGTTCCTACAGACCACCCCAAAAGGCAACAGATTGTAAACATCTTGAATCAAAAGAAAGGAAATTGAATTCTAGATACTTAAATAAGGAAAATGAATGAATGAATGTATACACACACACACACACACACACATATATATAAAAATAAAAAAATAATAAAAAGAATGGTTCATTCAGGACATAGAGGTGAATGATATCATAGGACCATTCCATTGTGTACGTTTTGGCTCGTGTATACTAGTGCCAACACTTCACCTATATAGTGATGGATTCTGGGAAACCTGGCAGTGTGTTGTGTGAATATATTGATAACGCAAGGGAGAACTTACTCTGAAAAGCACCTATTAAGGAGTCTGTTTTTTGAGAACGTTTCACCCTCTTGGATAGTGGAGCCATCTTTATTAATGAATGGACTAGAAATTGAATCAAAGCTACGGAATCTGAATTCACACAATCCGCTGTATATTCTCCCTGATCTGTTCTTCAAAATAAGCTTAAGCAAACACACTGAAACCATGCTGAAATAATAATTTGGAATAAGGCCAATTGGGGAAGTGGCTTTTGGCTTATGCAGAGTCACCCTTGGTGCAATTTTGTGGATAATAAATCACAGCCTTAAAAGGAAAAAGGTTTTCTAAAATGGTATATTGAGGATTTTAAATGGATATAATGATAAAGGTAATTGCAGAGTAACTTACCTATGCAGGAAAGACAATCTGGGCAAGATGCCCCCATTTGGAATAATGCGGAACCCTATTTACAATTTCATAATTTCCAAGGAATTACCCTATGCTGCTTATATGTTCTGTAGTTAAACACTTGCTCTCTCTGAGTATAGACTGGATCTACACTGCCATATAATCCAGATTTTCAAAGCAAATAATCCACATCTGCTTTGAATTAGATTATGAATCTACACCAGGCATAGGCAAACTTCGACAATTCCTAACAGCCTACTAGCTCTTAGGGATGATGGAAGTTGAAGTCCAAAACACCTGGAGGGCCAAAGCTTCCCATGACCAGTCTACACTGCCATATAATCCAGTTCAAAGCAAATAATGTGGATTTTATATGGCACTATTGATGGGGCCTCAGATAACAATCAAGACTAAAAAGGTAACTCTATTTCTCCCAAAAGAGGAGATACTGTCTGGGTTGCAGTTTACTTGGCATATTGCTCAGATATGATTGTTTTGATTTCATCATAAAAATCTCTTTTAGAAACACGAGTATGTATTTCTTTCATACACATACTCATAGCATACAGATAGCTTTCTGTGCTTTTGTTTATAAGTACACGTTTATGGGTCAGTGAAGCATGGTTCTTTGTTCAGCACAGGATCTTAGAACTAGGCCCAAACCTAGTACTGCAAGATATTGCTTTCTGACAAGGAATTTTAACTTAAAACAAGGGGTATTTACCATTAGCGTGTGCACATTCAGTTTATAATTATATGATAAGAATGCAATTCTTGGTTTCCAACTGAACAAGTATTGGGTATATTATTTTAATGCAAGGCACCTATGTGTATCTCACCACACTAAAACAGTAGATGTGGCTCTTAATGAGACATGCCGCATTATCACGGGGTGTCTGCACCCTACACCACTGGAGAAATTACACTGTTTAGCCGGCATTGCACCACCTGACATTCGCCGGGAAGTAGCAGCCAATAGTGAAAGGACCAAGGCAGTGACATTCCCAGCTCATCCCTTGTTTGGGCATCAGCCAGCACGCCAACAACTTAAATCAAGAAATAGTTTTCTAAGATCTACAGAGACACTCGCTGGAACACCCCAGCAAGCAAGAGTCCAAAAGTGGCAGGCTCAAACCCAGAACCTCAACCAATGGCTGATACCAAATGAGAGACTCCCCCCTGGGCACACAGAAGACTGGGCGACTTGGAAGGCGCTGAACAGACTGCGCTCTGGCACCACGAGATGCAGAGCCAACCTTCAGAAATGGGGCTACAAAGTGGAATCCACGACATGCGAGTGTGGAGAGGAGCAAACCACTGACCACCTGCTGCAATGCAACCTGAACCCTACCACATGCACCACGGAGGACCTCCTTGCAGCAACACCAGAGGCACTCCAAGTGGCCAGCTACTGGTCAAAGGACATTTAATTAACTACCAAGCTTACAAACCTTGTTTTGTTTGTTAAAAAATACAATGCAACTGTTTGGTCTGCCCCTGACACAATAAATAAATACTAGCAGGATGAGTTTACTTCTTACAGGAAATGATAAAATGGGAGCGCCAAGCTGGGCAAAACAGGATAAAGGACCCTGAAGCAAACTGTCTGCATTAAGGAATTAAGCTTTTCATTTATTAACATTCATACATAGACTTAAAATGATCAGAGGCAAAACTATGCAGTGCTTAACACCTTACTTGTCACAGTACATGGCAGCCAGCAGTTTGGGGCTGGGCATCTTCTCTGTTACTCACAAAATACAGTGGCTCCTGATAAAACAGCAAGTTGCCTGGCCATATTTGTGAAACGCAAGCTGATCAAAATGCTTATGCAAGAGCCAGGGGAAGACATATATGTAGAGGATAGTAAACCTGGCAAATGTGATCACCGTCTCGCTTAGGCCAATAAGGAAGTACAGATGCAAAGTTTATCCCCACTGAATAGAAAAATTGTACTTTCAATTTAATTGAAACCAGCACCGGACAAGGCTGCACTCTGTGGTGTCACTGTTAGCAGGCAGGTCCAGCTCACGGAAGGCACTTTCTGTCTGATTTCAAAGGGAATCCCCTTCCCCACTAACACTCACCCATTCAGACATCATTCAACCTCCTGTTCAGGGATTTTGGGGACTCTTGGGTCACACTCCCAACCACCCAATGTCCAAGAAAAAACCCTGCTGATTTGCAACAACCTTTCCTTAAACTTCACCAGTTGAAGCAGGACAGGAATTGTTTTTTTGGTTTCAACACGCATTGCTTTGCTAAAGTCTAAATAATCTTACAGCCCACACTTGTGTTCAAATGGTACCTTTTGGAGAATCTGCGATGCTTTGTTTCAAGTCAGTACATAGTACTGCATCTTAAGTTTCATGTGCAAAAGTTATCTTTGACCTCTGACCCAATGCATCCATCAGCACATTCCATCTTCATGCAAAGCTCTTTATTGTGGGGCTTTCCCATTCCACCCTCATAGTGACAACCTTCCTGAATCAAAGCATTTCTATGTATAATGTTGAAGGCATTCATGGACAGAATCACTGGGTTGTTGTAGGTTTTTTGGGTTGTATCGTCATGTTCTAGAAGCATTCTCTCCTGACATTTCGCCTGTATCTGTGGCAGCATCCCCAGAGGTTGTGAGGATGCTTGCAACAGATGCAGGCAAAACATCAGGAGAGAATGCTTCTAGAACATGGCCATACAACCTGAAAAACCTACAACAACCAAAGCATTTCTGATACTATGTTCAATGCAAAGACTAGTGAAGCTGGAGCTCTGCTACTGACTCACCATGTCTGAGCAATCAGCAGCAAGCTATAGAATCATATATTCTTCTTTCTTTCAACGCGTGACTATGCACACAGCTAGAGTCATGAAACTGTTGAGCTTGCACTGATGTTTGGCAGTGTTCTTGAAGCCAGAGCCAGCTCCTATCTGCACTGGCCAGGTTGACGAATTATAGTAATCTATGATAATCCATCCATAAACCAGCACTTGGCCCCCACTCTACCACGTCATGTACTGTAGCAAGAAGTTGAAGGACAATTAACTTTAATTTTGGATTTACATAAAACATATCCCGCACAAATATATAGGTATTTAGATACAGCGATGGGATTTTCCTTGAAAAGCAATTCAGGAAAAAGTGTCCTCTAGAATTTGTCCTTTCCTGGTTACAGGAATGCCTCTACGCCAGACCTAGGAATATGTGCAAATGAGATGCATCTTGATTTATCCTGTTGAGAAACAGAGAGAAAAAGAAAGGGGTTATTTTAATGCAAAGAAATGTGAGGTCTCTTTTTCTTTAACTTTCAAATTTCAACTTGCCTTTAAAAAACATGTTCTACCTTAGTACTTGCAAAGGTAAGCCTGAAAGATAATGGGTAATGGGTTGCTATGAGTTTCCCAGGTTGTATGGCTATGTTCCAAAAGCATTCTCTTCTGACATTTCGCTCACATCTGTGGCAGGCTTTCTTAGAGGTTGTGAGGTTGGCTGGAAACTAGGACAAGTGAGGTTTATATATCTGTGGAATGATGTCCAGGGTGGGAGAAAGAACTTTGTCTGTGTGAGGCACGTGTGAGTGTTGCAATTGGCCACCTTGAGTAGCATTGAATGGCCTTGCAGCTTCAAGGCTTGGCTGCTTCCTGCCAGAGGAATCATAGAATCATAGAGTTGGAAGAGACCTCATGGGCCAGCCAGTCCAACCCCATTCTGCCAAGAAGCAGGAAAGTTGCATTCAAAGCACCCCCGACAGATGGCCATCCAGCCACTGTTTAAAAGCTCCCACCACATTCCAGGGCAGAGAGTTCCACTGCTGAATGGCTCTTACAGTCAGGAAGTTCTTCCTGACGTTCAGGGGGAATCTCCTTTCTTGTAGTTTGAAGCCATTGTTCTGTGTTCACTCCTTCCTCCCTATGACTTCCTCTCATGTATTTATACATGGCTATCTTGTCTCCTCTCAGCCTTCTCTTCTTCAGGCTAAACATGCCCAGCTCCTTAAGCCGCTCCTCATAGGGCTTGTTCTCCAGACCCTTGATCGTTATAGTCGCCCTCCTCCGGACACATTCCAGCTTGTCAACATCTCTCTTCAATTGTGGTGCCCAGAATATTCCAAGTGTGGTCTAACCAAGGCGGAATAGAGGAGTAACATGACTTCCTTTGTTAGGTGTTAGCTGGCCTTGATTGTTTAATGTTTGGAATTCCCTGATTTTGTGAGTGTTGTTCTTTATTTACTTTCCAGATTTTAGAAGTTTTTTAAAATACTGGAAGCCAGATTTTTTTCATTTTCATGGTTTCCTCCTTTCTATTGAAATTGTCCACATGCTTGTGGATTTCCATGGCTTCTCTGTGTAGTCTGTCATGGTGGTTGTGAGAGTAGTCCAGCATTTCTGTGTTCTCAAATAATATGCTGTGTCCAGGTTGGTTCATCAAGTGCTCTGCTATGGCTGACTTCTCTGGTTGAATTAGTCTGCAGTACCTTTTAATGTTGATCAAGGTAGCCAACTGCAACCTTCGCACTTGCCTCAAACAGACCAGAGTTCTTTCTCCCACCCCGGACATTCCACAGATTTATAAACCTTGCTTGTCCTAGTTTCCAACAGACCTCACAACATCTGAGGATGCCTGCCATAGATGTGGGAAAAAAGTCAGGAGAGAATGCTTCTGGAACATGACCATACAACCCGGAAAACTCACAGCAACCCAGTGATTCCAGCCATGAAAGCCTTCTTCAACACATAATGGGCAATGTTTGGCAAGAATCTTAGATCACAAAATCACGAAAAGAATTCAACAGCCCAGCATCTTATCTTCTCCAAGAATTGTAACTTTGCCAGAACACTTACCTAAACTTTGGTAATTACATGCCATTGTCACTGGCAACCATTTTTTCTGCTTGGTGATGAATTCAGGAATAATTCAATGTATCTATGTTCTGCAGAACAAAAATAGAAGAGCTTTAGTAGATTAACACTTTGAAATTCAGCAATACCGAAGTACCTGAGGGACCGCCTCACCCCCTACCAACCCCAGAGATCCCTCCGCTCTGAGGACCAAGATTTATTGGAAGTCCCCAGTTTTTAAAACCTTATGTCTCACAGAAACCAGACGCAGAGCCTTCACAGTAGTGGCACCATCGTTATGGAACACTCTGCCACCAGAAGTCCGTGCCTTGCGGGATTTATCAGCTTTCCACAGGGCTTGTAAGACATATTTGTTTCAACAGGCTTTTGATCTTTGATACGTTGTTTAATTTGTGTTAGATTTTAGTTTGTTCTTGTAAGCCGCTCCAAGCCCTAGGGGAGTGGCGGCATATAAGTTTGAAATATAAATATAAATAAGTAAATAGATAAATAAATACAATGTACAGTAACATAGCATCACTCATGTTATATTACTGTCATTGTCCAAATTCTTCATCTCAGATTATCTGGAGTTGCCATTCATATGAGCTGAAACTGTCCCAAGTGGCCTCATCAGACAAAGATAGTCCTAAACTTTTGCTGCAAGCAAAAAATAAGGGGCAGATAGGAGTTTGCTGCACCTATTCTATACTTCACAACAATTCACACTAAGATAGAAGCCATAAACCCCTATCTTCCATTTCAGACACAATGCTGTTAAAATATTGTGTATTATTATTATTAGTATGTTTATTTATACCCCAATATTTTCCACAAGAAGACTCGCAGTGTATAAAATGATCTTCAGACCATGTGTATATGATGCATATGGAACATTAATGAATTTTGTTTAGACTTGGACCCCATATTCAAGATATTTCATTCTCTATAAGCAATTATTCCAATATCTGGAACAAAATCTGAAATATGGAATGCTAGTCCCAAGTATTTCAGATAAGGGATGTTTAACTTGTATCAGATTTTGCGTATGTGCAATTGACAAGCAGTGTATTGACTGTAATCTTGACAAAGGAAACAGGTACTTGAGGTTCTAATATTATAGCCTTTTATTGATCTATTGCCATGCATCGCAAGGGAACAACATGCAAGTAGGACAACCAGAAAATAAATCTTCACCTAAAGAAAGACCTTATTGCATCCTATGCCCTTTGTCACACATTTTTCCTGTCTCTGATTCAAGACTGGATGGCCCATGAGGTCTCTTCCAACTCTTTGATTCTATGATTCTATGATAAGACTCAACTGCTAAGTATGCCTGCCCTGTTTGGCACAAGTCTGCCCATGCGAAGCAGGTGAGCATAGCATTGAATGAAACATTCAGAATAATCACAGGATATCTCAAACCCACATCTGTTGATGAACTCTACATGATAGCTGGCATTGTGCCCTCTTGATGTGTGATGGGAAGTTGTTAATGGTGAGAAGGTTGAACACCGTGAACGTCATCAACTGCAATGACTATCAGCCTCCTCCCAATAGACCCAAATCAAGGAAAAGCTTCATAAGAAACACCACTCCTCTTAATGTTCCCTCAGCAACAGGAAGAGTATCCTGGGCAGCTAAACCAGGAAATCCCAAAAGGATAGCCCCCCACGAAGGTCTTCCTCCAGGGGCAAACCAAGAATGGGCCACTTGGAAGTCCCTGAACAGATCAGAACTGGAGTGGGCAGAACCTGGCAAAATGGCACTACCTAGAAGAATCCACCTTGTGCAACTATGGAGCAGAACAAACAACTCAGCATCTGTATGCTTGTCCACAATGCCCTGCCTCAGGTAGAGAGGAAAAAATGTTTAAAGCTATAGACAATGCGGTCACTGTGGCCCAGTTAGGGTAAATAAATATTTACCCTCTTGTGCTGTTTTATCAGTTTTATACTTATTTCTACAATACTTTTGATACAAAATAAATAAAGATTCAATACTATCCTTGCATTACCCTCCCAATCCTGAATATCCCAAAGGAAAAGGGAAAACTTACGAACGTGAGACCTGTTTTTGGCCATGGCAGCAACTGCATCTTCATGCGTCTCAAAGTGCACGTCTGCTTCTCCGGTGGCTTTCCCACTTGAGTTATATTCCATAGTGATCCTCACTGGTTTCAGGGGCGCAAAAAACTTTTAAGGAATTGAGGGGAGAAGATGTCAGATTTTGTAACTCATTTGATTATCAGCTGGTTTGTCCCAGTGATTCCCCCCCCCCCCAACTTCTCTCTCTTTCAGCAGAAATTTGGGAGATTGGTTGAAATCTGTTGCATCAGGGTTAATGATACTAAAAACTAGGTCACTGAGAATATGAAAAGCAAAATTAAATTTGAGCAAATTGGTTATAAAATGACTTCAAATTAATCTTATTTTACATGTTTCAGTAAATGCGAAGTTAAGACCTCTGTTTGGAATGTGAAAGAAAGTAAATAGCTTTACCCCCTACGTACATTTATAATATCTTGGGCCGTTGCTTGAAAAGGAAGACCCCTCAGGTGAACAAAGTGAGGCGAGGGGAAACTCCGAGATTCCAGCGAATCCCGAGGCCTTTCAAAGGCTTGCTTGAATAGTTCTGCAGAACGAAGGGGAGAATTGACATTTGCAAATCATTTCCATCTGCATCTTTCTGACATGCAGAAGACAAAGAGGTGAATCAGACACTTTAAACAATAACAATAACTTACCGTGTTCTTTATTGTTTTCATAAGCTGCAACGGGACTTAAGGCCTCATTCAAATCACCTTCATTAAAAAGGGAGTCGGAATCTTGCTTTGTGGTGGGAAAACCCATCATCTTCTTGCCCCGGAAAAAGCCATTGTGCGTTCGGATTTCACTTCTTTGGCTTGGAAATATTTCTATGTAGCTAATGTTTTAAAAAAAGGAGAAAACAGATTACTATTGATTACTGCAGCTCTTTTAACACACAAAAGTTCAAGTCAGAGATTATACTAAACTTTGAATAGATTATGAAGATTAAGTTTAGCTTTATGACTCATGGTAAGCAAGCAGCTAGAAAATGAGATTTTTAAAAATACTGGTACAATGTTTGGAAGGATCCAGATGCACTGTATGGTTATAGTTATTCTAAGTCCATTTCTAGCTCACTCTTAACACATTGCAAATTGGAGACACGAGTTTGTTCAAATTCCCACAATTTTTGACCACACTACAATATGAATCTTTAATTGTGGTCTAAATCGCAATCAAACCTTGATATGAAATTATGCTTTGTAACTGTACTCCAAACTAGATTTTGCCATCTGGAGACAATGCCAACCAGCTGCAAAAAAAGGGAGGAGAGAGTAAGCTGCCCAGAGTCCCTTTGTGGAGAGGGGGTAGGGTATAAATAAAGATTATTATTATTATTTGATACAGAACAAGATTACTATACAGCAAACAAGATCACTATGCTGGCTTTGTATTCACTCACATGTCGGACACTTCCCAAGCGTCTATGACTGTGTGATGTATCAGCGAATAATATGTGCGGATCCAAGTAGGATGGCCTTTTGCAGCTGACAGATGGTTTGCCAGCACCAATTGTGTTTAAGTGCAGGCCAAGGTCTTTCGGCACTACACCCAGTGTGCCTATCACCACTGGCACCACCTTTACTGGCTTGTGCCAGAGTCTTTGCAGTTCGATCTTTAAATCCTCACATTGTGTAAGCTTTTCCAATTGCTTCTCATCAATTCTGCTGTTGTCTGGGATTGCAACATTGATGACCCACACCCCCCCCCCACAATTGTGAGGTCAGCGAGTATTGTACTCCAAAACACTGTCAGTCTCAATTCAGAAGTCTCTGAGTAGTCTGACATATTCATTTTGTGTAACTTTTTCAGGCTTGTTATCCCACCACTTTTTTGTCGCAGGCAGATGGTATTTGTGACACAAGTTCCAGTGGATCTCAGCAACAGTATTATGCCTCTGCTTATAATCCGTCTGCACGATCTTCTTGCAACAGCTGAGTATGAGATCCATCGTTTCATCTGCATCCTTACAGAGTCTACATTTGGAATCTGTCATCGACTGTTCAATTTTGGCTTTGATGGCATTGGTCCTAATTGCTGCTTCTTATTGTTGTTGTTGTTGTTGTTGTTGTTGTTGTTATTGTTGTTGTTATTATTATTATTATTATGCAATCTCAAACATCTTTAATAGCAAATAATTTTTAGCATGGCGAGTGAAGTGATCCAGAATACTTTCTTTTCTTAATTTTTTTCTTATTTAATTTGAGATGTGTTTATAAGGCAAGCCAATACTGAGAAAATGAAAACTGAACCAGAGATTGGAACTGATGCAAATCCACCCGTTTATCTGAACTAGAAGAAGCCCATTTCTCAACTTCATAACACAACACTGACAGTGTGAATTCAAATAGCAATACTCCTATCTTCCAATGCCTTCCAATCTTGAGGAATCCCTAAAGAAGGCAGCATGTTGATCAGGAAGGATGTGACACAGGCCACAATGGAGGGGGGCTGTCCCAGAGCAGTGACCAGCTCCATTTCTGCTTATTTCATAATGACATCTTGATTACAAGTGCAAGTAATGCACCTATTATCCCTCCCTCATAGGTGCTCCACTTTCCAACATCCACATACCGGCTCCCAATCTCCTCCTTATGCTTCAGCAAGGCTTGGTTTGCCATCTCAGGACTAGCAAACTGCACAAAGGCTTCTCCTGTTTTCCTTCTCCCTCTCTGGTCCATGACAAATGTTATGTCAACTATAGACAAACCTGCAAAAAAACCCAACAAAGACTCTTTAATAGTGAAATCCTGGAAGTGGCATGTTTTTTACATATGATTTGTGCAAGGCAAAAATTTAAAAAATGCATATTCCAGAATTTAATATCATACCAAATATGCATTACATAGCGCACATCACTTCATTGCACATTCTTGGATGATGCATAACGACTCATTACTTCTTTCAATATGTCACTTGATGCAATCATGTTGTGAAAAGAGCAGAAACATTCCCAGGAAGGCAACTGGTTGCATCATGTTGTTATTCCATAGAAAGGTGGTGCAGCTCAACTATGTGAATGTAGATTTAGACTACAGAAGCAAAACGCAGGATTTTTCATCCTGTCTGTGTCAAAATAGCAACATTAAAGAATTCTCAGAAAATTCCTGGTTTCCTGTCGTAGTTAACTGTGAATCGCACATTGTGGTATTCCTGCGCCCGCGCAGGCCAGCTTCGGAACCTTCTAGAAAGTTTTAAAGAATTGTATCCCCCTCTGGGCTCCCCCTCCCCCTCCTCGAGTATATAAGGCCCCTGGGTGGAGCCAGCCTCCCAATCCTCTTTTTTCCGCCGGTTAGACAGATCAGCAAAGAACCTCTAGATTATCATTGGCTTTGACATGGACTGACTATTGGACTTCGCAAGGTACTCTAATCCCCCTCGACCCGGATCGTCGTTGGACTTCTCTTTTGTCGCTTCCCCGTTATTGGGCCTGCTTAGCACGATGGCTACTACTTCCTTCAAGAAGTGCACGGCCTGCCCGAACGTGCTTCCCGATACTGATGGGCATAGCCTATGCTTGGCTTGCTTGGGAGAGGGGCACCTCTCCCAGGCCTGTGCTGTGTGCGCGGCTTTTACGCCACAAACGCGCAAAAACAGAGAGCTCCGCTTGAAGGCGGCCTTGTATGAGAGGGCCCTCATGCCTCCTCTCCCCAGCCCTCAAACGACGGGAGAAAGGGCTATTTTGCCTAAGCCAACTAGGCCGGAGCCTGCAGGCCCCAAAAAGAAGGCAAAAAAGCAAGGGGATAAACCCCGCCAAGATGGCCGCCCGCATTCCTCTCAGGATAAGATCCCCGAGAAAAGAGCGGGAAAGTCTACAGCCGCCCTGCCATTGCCCTCACAGAGGAGCCCTCTACCAATGGCTGACCGTACTGTGCAGGAGATCCAACCTTCTCCCAGGCCTGCTCCGCCCTCGCCGGCATCGGCGCGATCTCCGGGCTCGATGCAATCCCCACCTACCTTGGTTCCAGTGACGAGGGAGCCAGAAGCAGCCGAGCGGTCCCTAGATGCGCTGCAGTCGACTGCCGGGATTGATCTGCTGAGCTCGGCCGAGCTCCACCTTCTCGAGCCTGAGATGCCTCTCTCCAGGGGGCGTGGCTTCCGGCTGGGAGCCACTCGGCCCCCCCGTCAGGAGGGCGGAGGAAGGGGCTGTGGCTTCAGCAGGAGTTCCCCCGACGCCGGCAAATGGGACCGAGTTCACGGTCCCTGTAGCGCCGGTATCGAGAGCGCATAAGGGGAAGCGCAGCACCAGCAAAAGGAGGAGATCGAGATCGCCTTCCCGCAGCAGCAAGAAGCGCGGCCACTCTCGACGTCGGCGAGCATCGAGGGCGGGATCTGGGGCAGCATCCCGCTCCTCTTCCTCCTCAGATGACTCTTCCTCCTCCTCCTCCTCCTCCAATTGTTCTGCCTCTACGAGGAGGAGCTCCAGGAGATCCCGTCGGGTCTCCCAGGGACCACAAACAAGGATGCCTCAATGGGGACCTTATGGCCCTGGTCCTTACCCATTTACAGGACCTTGGAACATGGGGCCTCCAGGCCATTTCTTCTATGCACAGCATGCGCCCCCCCCCCTTTGCCCCTTTTGCGAATATGGACGCAATTCAGGGCATACAGCAGAGGGGTTGTGGAACTGCGACCACAATTTCCCCCCCACACCATCTGCTTCTACATCAATGACTGTGCCTCTTACAAGGGGACAGGGACAATTGAATTCCACTCAAGTTGCTTGCACTGAGCAAGCCTCTGTTGGTGTTGATCAAAGCGTATGTGTGGGACGTTCTTTATGTGTTGATGTATCCAATTGTGAAACTGCAAATCCTGTAATTACTACCCCTCCTATACCACCAGACACCCCTCTGGTGAGCCAAGAGGTAGCCTTATCATCGGGTGACCAGGCGGCCCTGGAATTAGAGGATTCTGATTCCTCCGCGGAGCAATGCGATTCTCCTCAGGCTGGAGGGTCAACCGACGCCGCTCCATTGCCACCACACTTCAACAAGTTTACTTCCCTAATAGATAGGATGATCAAGGCCCTCGACATACCAGCCCCAAGGGCACAGGAGCATGTCAAGGACCCAATGTTCCCTTCAGAGGAGCAGGCCGTACCGGTGTCCACGTCACTCCCAATGCTTCCGTATCTCCTGAAACTAGCAAAAATTCTGGAGGCCTCCCCGGCTAGTGTACCGGCCACGTCTAAGAAGGTCGACTCCTTATATAGGATCGACCTCATGGCTGCAAAATGGGTCACCAACCCTCCAAGGCCAAATACAGTAGTGGCCGAAGTAGTGAAGTCAAAGAAGCCTAAGGGTACCCTATCAGCCCCCCCCCTGATAAGGAGGGCAGGAAGGTAGACCTCCTGGGTAAGAAAGCCCACTTAGCCGCAGGTTTGGTTACTAGGATGGCCCACTATGCCACTTACATGAGTGGGTACCAAACCTTCCTGTGGACAAAAATACTCCCCTATTTGGACAAGCTCCCACCCGAAGAACAACGCTTTCCAAAAGCTCTACAAGCGGAGGCCCTATTGCTATCAAAAGTCCAAAAGGACTTCGCAAAGCACCTTGCAGAGTCGGCGGGCCACTTATTTGCCACAGCAACCTCTATTCGGAGGCATGCGTGGCTACGCTCTGCCAATTTATCTGAGGAGGGCAAAGCCCTAGCAGAGGACCTTCCTCTACACGAGGAAGGCCTCTTCAATCCCGAGACAGACGCAACTCTGAAAGAAAAACAGGAGGTGCGGCAAGCTGCTGGTAAGTTCGGTTATACTTGGCAGCCGTACAACCAGAGTCGCCCTAGATGGCAGGCACCCCCCAATCAGTTCCGCAAGAACTTCAATAACTCGTTCTCAGGATCAGGTAGAGGTAGGGGCCCTTCATCCCCTAGGTTCCAGAACAACAAAAGAAATTCCTATTCATCAAAATCTAGATATCAACCTTACCAGGCTAGATCCAAAAACCATGGTGCCTCCAGGAAGCGCCTTTGACGCTTCCATTGCAACGGCGTTGGCGGAGCCAGATGAGACGCCCAGTTCTTCATGTGTTTCTTCCCAGTTGCCAGTTTCCCTTAACCCCGAGGTTATGCCTAGTTGTCATACCCCCAACACATATCCCAATTTTATTAACAGGTTGCAAGGTTTTTACAACAGTTGGGTTAACATCACTACGGACAAATGGGTACTGGCAATCGTCCAAAAAGGGTACGCCATTGAATTTGAGAACATTCCTCAGGTGGGAAAAGTTAGGAGCACTGCTCCCTCTGAGACTTTACTTTGCGAGATTGACACCCTTTTACAGAAGGGTGCTATTTCCCCAGTTCCGATTTCAATGATGTCCACATGTTTTTTCTCGAGATACTTTGTTGTGACCAAACGCGGTGGCGGCTTTAGAGCCATTATGGATTTGAGAGAGTTGAATAAAGCTATCTTGCCGAAGAAATTTCGTATGGTGACGCTTTCTTCAATCATGCCCCTTATACCAGAGGGTGCATGGTTCGCTACCATAGACCTACGAGATGCTTACTTCCATATATCAATAGTGCCTCACCACCGTAGATTCTTGACATTCATGGTGGGCAGCAAGGCTTTCCAGTACAACGTCCTTCCATTTGGGCTCAGTACTGCCCCAAGGGTGTTCACAAAGTGTATGGCGGTGGTGGTAGCACACTTACGAACACAGGGAATTGTCGTTTACCCATACATTGATGACTGGCTGATTATCGGGAAGTCAGCATCTCAATTACAAAAACATGTGCATGTTACTTTATGTCTCCTCCAGTCCCTGGGCCTGATCGTCAACGCGGAGAAATCCTCGCTGGAACCATCCCGGGGCATCCTGTTTATCGGAGCATTCCTTGATGCGGTGACGCGCAGGGCTTACCTCCCAGCGGAACGTTTTTCCAATTTGCAGACACAGGTGACTTCGGCACTGAGATCGACCAGAGTGTCAGCCAAGCAGGTCCAGACACTCTTGGGGTATATGGCCTCCACTACCTCAGTAACCCCGTTTGCACGGTTGCGTATGCGCCCCCTCCAATCCTGGTTCGGGTCGGTCTTCAATCCCCTCAGGGATTGTCCACGGCTCAAGTTTATTCTACCGGAGGAGGTCCATATATCCCTGGTATGGTGGCTGCAGCCCCAGTTTGTCTGCTCGGGCCTTCCTTTTCAGCTGCCGTATCCCACCAGAATTGTTACGACAGATTCGTCCCTATCGGGGTGGGGTGCCCATTCGCAGGGCCTGATCGCACACGGCAAATGGTCTCCAGATGAGGCACTCCTTCACATAAATGTTCTGGAGCTCCTAGCCGTAGAAAGAGCGCTAAAGTCGTTCGAAAGGCTCGTTCTAGGGCAAGTCGTTCAGATCCTGACAGACAATACAACTGTCATGTTCTATCTGAACAAGCAGGGGGGCACCCATTCTCTTCCACTACTACAACTAACATTGCGCATTTGGGAATGGTGCATCCAGAGACAAATTTACTTACACGCCACTCACCTCCCAGGGCAAGAAAACTCGCTGGCAGACGCCCTCAGCAGAAACCCACTGGGCCACCACGACTGGGCTCTTCATCCCCTAGAGACGGCCAAGCTTTTTCGCCTTTGGGGATACCCGTTAATCGATCTCTTTGCCACATGGGAGAACAAGAAGTGCGAGATATTCTGCTCGAGGCTCCCGATCCCCAGAGAGCAGGGCTGTTTGGGGGATGCATTCCTCAGAGAATGGGGAGGGGGTCTAGCGTATGCGTTTCCTCCCTTCCCTCTTCTTCTAAGAGTAGTAGCGAAACTACAAAGGGACAATGCCTATTGCATTCTGATCACACCATGGTGGCCTCGACAACCGTGGTTCGCCCCTCTGTTACAGTTATCGAAGGGGAACCATGTGAGACTAGGAAGGAGAGTCAACCTTCTGTCGTCTCAGGAGGGTCAGGTGTTGTATCCAGACATCCATCTTCTGAAACTGACAGCGTGGTTAATTCTGCCCCAGGGGCAGATGTGACCGCGAGTCTCACTCAAAGTGTAAGGCGTATTATCGAGGCGGCACATAGGCCCTCTACAAAACGATCATACTTGTTTAAGTGGGCACGGTTTAGAGATTTCTCGAGGGCAAGTAATCAAGAGCCTGAAACCGCTCCTATTTCCACGGTACTAGACTTTTTATCAATGCTCTTTGAAGCAGGACTCTCTAACTCTTCTCTTAAATGCTACCTCGCTGCCATCTCATGGTTCAGAAGGAAGGTGGGATTGCCGTCTTGCTTTGCGGACCCATTGGTCAAATGTTTTTTGAGGGGCCTAGGAAATGTTAGACCRCCTGTGGCCCCTATRGCCCCGTCCTGGAGCTTAGAGCTGGTACTTTCGGCTCTGATGAAYCCTCCTTTCGAAKCTATGGCCACGGCAGAATTGGGTCCTCTGACTTGGAAGGTGGTCTTTCTAGTAGCTGTTACATCTGCTAGAAGGGCTAGTGAACTTTGTGCACTCAGAGTAGACCCTCCTTACCTGAAATTTCACAGGGATAAGGTGGTACTTCGTACTGATATTGCCTTTTTGCCTAAGGTAGCCACGAGGTTTCACATGTCTCAGGAGTTGGTTCTGCCGGCATTCTTTCAGAACCCGGAGACTCCTCTGGAAAAGGGGTTGCATTCTTTGGATGTGAGAAGGGCTTTAGCCTTTTACTTACAAAGGACAGCTGATTTTAGACAATCCCCTAGATTGTTTGTTAAGTATCGGAAAGATACCAGGGGCCTACCAGTTTCTTCTCAGCGCTTGTCTGCATGGATAGTCTCTGCTATTCGTACCTCCTACAAGTTAGCAGGTAAAGACCTGCCTCGGCAGGTTAGGGGTCATTCGACGAGGGCTGTAGCAGCCTCTACGGCGTTCATGAAGGGCATCCCTCTGGAGACAATTTGTAGGGCTGCCATATGGGCTTCTCCCTCTACCTTGTTTCCCATTATAAGTTGGACTGTGTGTCGAGAGGAGAGGCGAAATTTGGTAGAGCGGTGCTGTTTTCGGCAGTGGCATGATCCCACCAGCCATTACATAGCTCGCTAGTCTACCACAATATGCGATTCACAGTTAACTACGACAGGAAATGGAAGGTTGCTTACCTGTAACCGTGGTTTCCTGAGTAGTTACCTGTGAATTCGCACATACCCTCCCTTCCTCCCCTCAAGTGTCATGCCACTTCCTCTGACTGCATTTGCGGCTGAAGAGGATTGGGAGGCTGGCTCCACCCAGGGGCCTTATATACTCGAGGAGGGGGAGGTGGAGCCCAGAGGGGGATACAATTCTTTAAAACTTTCTAGAAGGTTCCGAAGCTGGCCTGCGCGGGCGCAGGAATACCACAATGTGCGAATTCACAGGTAACTACTCAGGAAACCACGGTTACAGGTAAGCAACCTTCCATGTTCTTCAGACATCTTTGACTACAATTTTTATGGACTATCAGAAGATAATATAAGCCAGTTTAATTTTTGGAATCATTCTGAGAATGAGAATGGAGTGTATCTGCAGGAACAAAACCATTAATATTTTACACAATGCACAAGTGTTGACTGATTATTTCTCCACGCTTCATTAGAAACAACTATTCTTAGGTTTTTGCTTTCAGGTCATAAATATGTTCCTGCATTGTTTCCAGTGAGCTGAACTTTTCCTGCCTACTGAAGAAATCAAATTTAACTTTCATATCCTTAACAGAGAAATAGTCAGTGATATTATTCAACATATTTGTTTGTGTCCCAATTCTAATTTGTCTTTTTGGGACAGTTTTTACCACAGCACATACGCACAGATATCCTCTCCTTCACTCTTTGCTTACAATCACTGTCTTGACACAATTACTATTCCATACAGGACTCACCTGAGAAGAATTCAGAAATATCCACTTCAGTACAACTATAGGGAAGGCCTCTCAACCGCACCACTCCATCGTTGGTCACAGACGTTGAGCTGGACTGCAGATTCTTCATGATAGAATCAACATCCTCATTATGTATTTCAAAAACTATAAAGAAATCCCATAAGACAGATGGAAAATTTAAATCTCTTTAAACATTATCAGAAGAATTCTAAGAAATATCTAAGTCAATCAATCAATCAAATCATGTATTTCGGTCATTGACCAGCACAATATCTAAGTCTTCACACTGCTATTTCTCTCCTTCTCTACTCTCTTAATTTCTTGCTTACCTTTCTCCACTGAGCAAAGGAAAAGAGATGCTTTCCTCCAACTGTGGCGTTGGAGGAAAATTCTGAGAGTGCCTTGGACTGCAAGAAGAGACAACCAGTCCATTCTCCAGGAAGCAAAGCCTGACTGCCCACTGGAGGGAAGGATATTAGGAGCAAAGATGAAGTATTTTGGCCACATGAGAAGACAGGAAAGCTTGAAGAAGATAATGACGCTGGGGAGAATGGAAGGAAAAAGGAAGAGGCGCCAACCAAGAGCAAGGTGGATGGATGGTATCCTTGAAATGACTGGCTTGACCTGTTTTATATTGTTGATTTTGTTATTTTATATTTTGTTATGATGTATTTTGTTGCTGTGTATTTATTATGTTGTATTATTTTGGGCTTGGCCTCATGTTAGCCGCACTGAGTCCCCTTTGGGGAGATGGTAGCGGATTATAAATAAAGTGTATTATATTATTATTATTATCATTATCATGATTATTATTATTAAGGAGCTGGGGGTGGCCATGGTTGACAGGGAGCTCTGGCATGTGCTGGTCCATGAGGTCATGAAGAATCATAAACGACTGAATGAATAAACAACAACAACAACAACAACAGGGTTCTAATGTTGTTTTCATGCATGTTGTTTTTTCTGGGATTATTGTGTATTTTTTGTTCTATGGTGGCATTGAATGTTTGCCTTTGTATGTTGGAATCTGCCCGAAGTCCCTTTGGGGAGATAGGGTAGAATAGAAAAGTTTTTTAAAAATTATTATTATTAATGGGAAGAATTGTGCAAAGCAGTCTTATTTTTGTCTCTATGGAAAGTTAGCAAAGTCTGCCACCTGACCTGGTACTACAGGCAATGGCCAAATTGTAATTAAATATTTCCTGCATGGCAGAGGGTTGGACTAGATGGCCCATGTGGTCTCTTCCAACTCTATTATTCTATGAGTCCACTGAATTACTGGAATTCGCCACATAATAGTCATCACAGTCAAAAACCAGAGAATCAAAAGCAGATTTTTTTCATTGCTTAATAGTCGCAGCCCCCCTTTTTCAACACAATGTGCAACTATTATGTGACGAAATATTGTAATATGGATTAGTCTATTATAAAAGCAAACAAAAATACATGACAGTGTACAGTACAAAGTTCCCTTACTATCCATGGTAGGTTTCAGATGACTAGGTTTCATGATAGACAAGACAGATTCCCTTTTATTAGGTTGTAATAAATCAAAAAGCTTCTGTAACGCCAGGCTAAAAGTAATCACATACCTTCCACGTAGCGCTGCCCCAAATATCTCCGGTGTTTCTCCAAGGCATTATGCACATCCTGCTCTGACTCCAGTTCGATCAGAGCATCTCCTCTCCGCTTGCCATCTCGGTTTAAGAGGAAGTGTATGCCGTTCACACCATTTCGGATTTTGCTGCCTAGAAAGTTATCAGACATAAAGGTAAAGGAAGATTAGACACTTTCAGGCTGATTAATTTACAATAGGAAATTTTGATGTTTCATAGTGTTTTGTTTCAGCCATAGACAAGCCATAGTTTGTTGTACCCCGAATTATTCCTCATCCAAAATTAGCTTGACTTTCTAATGGCTTGTACAGATGCTAGTCATCAGAGGATATTCTCCTCGGTGCCTAAGATAAGTGATGATTCAGAATATGATCTTTGGTGCTATAGCATCTCTTGTCTATGATATTTAAAAAACAACAACAAACAAAAACTCTTTTGAAAATTTAATTTATTCTAAACACGTGTCCCAGCAAGGTAGATTTGATTTTCTTCTGTTTTCTCTTCTACTTCACCTGTTACGGCTTTGATGCAGTAAGTGAGTACCTTATATACTTAAGCATAAGCCAAGTTTTTCAGCCCTTTTTTAAGGCTGAAAAAGCCCCCCATGGTTTAATCTTGAGTCAAAGTTATTTATTATTTTACCCTAATATTATTATTACATTTATTATTTTACTCAATTAATTATTATTATTACATTTACATTCCGCACTTCCGCCCTTCGCATACAAAAACTCTTCCTTATTATATACTAGCTTGGGGACCCGGCGTTGCCCGGGTTATTAGAGAAAGTGGGTAATGGCGGTTCTGTATGCCAAGTTTGGTCTTTATTGGTTTTGGATAATGGCAGCATTATTTTCAGGAAGTGAGTGAAGGTACTTGAAGTCCCATCATCCATGGGCCATCCTCCTACAAACAGCAGCAGGATATAGAGTGGGTCATGGGGGCTCTGTGTGCCAAGTTAGGTCTTTATCAGTCATTAGATGAGGGTGGCAGTGGTGTCAGTAAGTGAGTGAAGGTACTGCAAGTCCCATCATCCAAAGTCCATCCCCTTTCAAACTGCAGCAGGATGTAGAGTGGATCATGGGGGCTCTGTGTGCCAAGTGTGGTCTTGATTGGTCATTAGAAGAGGGTTGCAGCAATCTTTGGAAGGGAGTGGAGGTACTTGAAGTCCCATCATCCATGGTCTGTCCTCCTCAAACTGCAGCAGGATGTAGAGTGGGTCATTGGAGCTCCATGTGCCAAGTTTAGTCTTGATTAGTCATTGGCGAGGGTCTCAGTGGTCTCAGGAAGTGAGCAAAGGTACTGCAAGTCCCATCATCCATCTCCAAATTTTTCCAAACAACACCAGGACGTAAAGTGGGTCATGAGAGGTCTATGTGCCAAGTTTGGTCTTGATCCGTCATTGGATGAGGTTTGCAGAGGTCTCAGAATGTGAGTGAAGGTACTGGAAGTTCCATCATCCATGGTCCACCCTTCTCCAAAACTGCAGCAGGATGTAGATTGGGTCATGTGGGCTCTGCGTGCCAAGTTTGGTTTTGATTGGTCATTAGATGGGTTTTGCAGCAGTCTTGGGTAGTGAAGGTACTTGAAGTCCTATCATCCATGGTCTGTCGTCCTCCAAACTGCTCCAGGATGTAGAGTGGGTCATTGAAGCTCCATGTGCCAAGTTTAGTCTTGATGAGTCATTGGCGTGGGTCTCAGTGGTCTCAGGAAGTGAGTGAAGTGACTGCAAGTCCCATCATCCATTGTCAAATTCTTCCAAACCGCACCAGGATGTAGAGTGAGTTATGCGGACTCTCTGTGTAAATTGTGGTCCTGATCCATCATTGTTGGCAGTTATAATGGTCTTAGGAAGGGAGTGCAGGTATTGCAAGTCCCATCGTCCATGGTGCATCCTCCTTCAAACTGCACCTGGATGTAGAGTGCGTCATGGAGATTCAGTGTGCCAAGTTTGGTATTTTTTGGTAATTGGATGAGGGTTGCAGTGGTCTGAAGAATGAGCAATGGTACTGCAAGTCCCATAATCCACGGTCCATCCCCAGCCAAACCACACCAGGACGTAAAGTGGGTCCTGAGAGGTCTCTGTGCGAAGTTTGGTCCTGATCAGTCATTGGATAAGGTTGAGAGCGGTCTCAGAATGTGAGTGGTGGTACTGCAAGTCCCATCATCCATGGTTCATAGTCCTCCAAACTGCAGTAGGATGTAGAGTGGGTGATGGGGGCTCTGTGTGCCTATTTCGATCTGTATAGGGAGTGTTCTGACCCAGGCCCCGGCCTTTCCTTTCCTCTCTTTCTCATCTCGGAATGTTGGATTTGAGGCTGGCCAATCAGAGACCATATGCAAATTTCCTTCTGTCATGCCCCGTTTCTGCCATGAACCCTCTTCTCCACCAGGGGCTCCTATTGAAGCTGGCCAATCAGAGACCATATGCAAATAGCACCACAGCGGCAGCCAATCAGAACGCTGCCACATACACCGCCCTCCCTCCACAATTCCTCTGTCCGATACAAACACTCTTCTTTATTATATATATAGATAGATATAGATATAGATATAGATTATTACATTTATTTTTTCTCTATTATTGCTATTACATTTATTATTTTACTCTATTATTATTGCAAGAATATGTAAGTACATTTACACTGAAGGTTATAATAGTGGTTTAATCAGAGTTGGACAGTCTTATCTTAAATTGCAGTTTTAGGTCATTTAACCTACTGTTGTCTCAATTAATGCAATTTTATTAGTATCTATTTTTATTTTGAAATTTACCAGTAGCTGCTGCATTTCCCACCTTCAGCTTATACTTGAGTCAATACATTTTCCTAGTTTTTGTAGTAAAATTAGGTGCCGCAGCCAGGGACGGCTCAACCCATTACGCAAAGTAAGCATTCGCAGTATAGTTGATTTTGCCCAGAGGTGCTCTTGAGGCGCTCTTGGGGGAAACAGACCTTGACGTATGCGAGTTGTAGTTACTGGGATGTATAGTTCACCTACAATCAAAGAGTATTCTGAACTCCACCAATGATGGAATTGAACCAAATATGGCACACAGAACTCCCACGACGAACAGAAAATATATATCAGTGATTGGTTGGGGGGGGACGGACGATGCCAAAATACTGTTTGTGTACCATTGAAAATTACCTCTGGTCGCGGCTTATATTCGGGTCAGCTTATACTCAAGTATACATGGGTTTATATTTCTCTATGGGTTTATTTTCTGTTATCAGTATGCCATTTTTCTTGGTAAACAATTCCTGAATATCATTAAACAAACAATCTTTCTATAAAATTTTCCATGTAAAATGTGAAAAATGTTCTATGTAAAAGTGGAAATGAACAGGAAAAAACATACATGCAGATCAGAATACAGAACCATGTATTTTTGTCACACACACTGAAAAAACACATAGAATCTTGGTAAAGTCCATTCAGCCACACAGCCGAGAAGTGAGGGCACACTTCCCTTTTGAAGATGCCATCTGCATCAAGATGGAAGTTGTCATTTGCATCTCCTCCCTCCCTGTTACGATCTTGATCAGAGCCCTGCAGCTAAAGAGAAAAATAACCCCACACAGGACAGGAAACCTTGTGTTTTAACATCCTACGGAATTTGATCTTTAGGCATCCCACCATCTGGGTCAGTCGGGAGTAAAGTTACCTGCAAAGAAGTTGAGAACGTCTTCCTCAGTGCAGGAATAAGGCAGGCCTTGGGCTCGGATAAGATACACATCCTCTTCCTCCTCGCCTGACTTGGCAGGATGCGGCTCGTATTCCGAGAGGGGAGGGTACTCTTCTTGAAAGGGAGTACTGTGGTCCTTCAAAGGGAAAAGTGTTTGTTTCAATGTCGTGATTGTAAGTAAACACACCGTGCAGGATGTGAATGACAGACTGGTATAATGAGGATAAGTCAGTCAGTCAGTCAGTAGCCTTTATTTCGGTCAACAAACCATCGGCTAAGTATAATGAGGATAAGCAGCTGGTGGATATTGAAGGGCACAACCAGGAAAACTAAAAGTACATCTAGGGAAGCCGTTCCACTAGAAATGTAGATGTCAGTTTGCCATATCGCAAGGGATATCCCAGCACTGACACCTCAAGACGATAAGAAAAGGGATAGAGTGAGAAATATAGGCTATAGCAGTGATTCCCAAACACTAGTCCTCCATGTGTTTTGGACTTCAACTCCCAGAAGCCTCAGCTGCCTTGGCCAATGATTCTGGGAGCTGCGATCCTAAACACCTGGAAGACCAGGAATAGTAAAAATAACACATAATAATTCCCCCCGTGGTAAGGGAATAATAATAATAATAATAATAATAATAATAATAATAATAATAATGAATTTTCCCATGCTAAGAGAAGAGGAATACTAGGTTCTTGTGGGTTTTTTCGGGCTATATGGACATGGTCTAGAGGCATTCTCTCCTGACGTTTCGCCTGCATCTATGGCACGCATCCTCAGAGGTAGTGAGGTCATTACCTGTGAGGATGCCTGCAATAGATGCAGGCGAAACGTCAGGAGAGAATGCCTCGAGAACATGGCCATATAGCCCGAAAAAACCCACAAGAACCTAGTGATTCCAGCCATGAAAGCCTTCGACAATACAGAAGAGGAATAGTAAAAATAACATATAATAATTCCCCCTGTGGTAAGGGAAGAGGAATAATAATAATAATAATAATGAATTTTCCCATGTTAACAGAAGAGGAATAGTAAAAATAACACATAATAATTCCCCCTGTGGTAAGGGAAGAGGAATAATAATAATAATAATAATAATAATAATAATAATAATAATAATGTATTTTACCATGCTAAGGGAATAGGAATAGTAAAAATAATACATAATAATTCCCCCTGTGGTAAGAGAATAATAATAATAATAATAATAATATACTAAGGCAATTATTATTAGTAGTAGTAATATTATACATAATAATACTAATAATAATTCCTACCCAGGGTGAGAAAAGAGGAATAATAATAAAGGTAGGGGAAAGATTATTATTGTAATAATAACAGTATAAATAATAACAACAATAATAATGAATTCCTCCCATGCTAAGAGAAGAGGAATAGTAAAAATAACACATAGTAATTCCCCCTGCGGTAAGGGAAGAGGAATAATAATGATAACAACAATAATAATGAATTCCTCTCATGCTAAGAGAAGAGGAATAGTAAAAATAGCATAATAATTCCCCCTGTGGTAAGGGAATAATAATAATAATAATAATATACTAAGGCAATTATTATTAGTAGTAGTAATATTATACATAATAATACTAATAATAATTCCTACCCAGGGTGAGAGAAGAGAAATAATAATAAAGCTAGGGGAAAGATAATAATAATAACAATAATAATGAATTTTCCCATGCTAAGAGAAGAGGAATAGTAAAAATAACACATAATAATTCCCCCTGTGGTAAAGGAAGAGGAATAATAATAATAATAATGAATTTTCCCATGCTAAGAGAAGAGAAATAGTCAAAATAAAATAAAATATAATAATAATAATAATAATAATAAAATTCCTTCCATGCTAAGGGAAGTATACTCCTACTACAATGAATAATAGTATAATAATAATAATAATAATGCTTCTTCCTCCCATGCTAAGGGAAGAGGAATGGTGCTGATTATCAGAAACAAGACCTAACATGCATTGCTCTCTTAAGAGGAGCCAGGGATGGTGTTTGAGGCCTGCTGGGCGTCCCACCTGCGCGAAGCCCGTCCTGGCGTGGAGGGCCAGGGCCGGGGCCAGGAGGGGGCGTCCGGGCAAGGCGCTGAGGCCCGGCACCGGCCCGGCGGAGCGGGAGAGCCCTCGGCTCTGCGTCGCTGCTGCTGCTGCGGCTGCCGCGCCCAGACAGCGCAGGAGGCGGCAGGAGGAGGAGATGGAGGAGGAGAGGCCTAGCGAGGCCGAGGCGGCGCCGGTCTGGCGGAGCAGCGCGCCCAGCACCCAGCGCGCCCCGGCGGCCATGGGAGGCGGAGGAGGCCGAGGAGGAAGCCCGCTCCACGCCCAGGGGGAGACCTGCGGCCTAGTGCGCAGCCAAGGAGGAGGAGGAGGAGGAGCCAAAGGAGGGGCCGGGGCCGGCATCCCAAGCGCCGCTGAGGGAACCCTCCAATTGGCACAGGGCCCTCTGCAGCTGCCATGGCGACGCCCCGAGGGATGACGGGATTTGCAGTTTGGCCAGGGGACCTTCAGAACGCTCAGCGAGGCGGTGCTTAGGCCTCGCGGGACTACGACTCCCAGAGTCCCACAGGGGGCGAAGTGGAATATAGAGCTATACCAATGCTTGGCTTATGCCAGCCAATGAGGAAAACACAAGAATGGTCACAGATTGGAAAACATGAAGTTATTATTATTATTATTATTATTATTATTAGTAGTAGTAGTAGTAGTAGTAGTAGTAGTAAAATCAAGTTATTATTGTTATTAAAACACAAGAATGGTCACAGATTTGGAAATAATCAAGTTATTATTATTATTATTATTATTAAAACACAAGAATGGTCACAGACTGGAAAAATCAAGTTATTATTTTCATTATTACTTGTAAAATCAAATTATTATTATTATGAAAACACAAGAATGGTCACAGATTTGGAAAAAAAATCAAGTTATTTTTATTATTATTATTATTACACAAGAATGGTCACAGACTGGAAAAATTGAGTTATTATTTTCATTATTACTTGTAAAATCAAGTAATTATTATTATTAAAACACAAGAATGTTCACAGATTGGGAAAAAAATCAAGTTATTGTTATTATTATTTGTAAAATCAAGTTGTTATTATTATTATTTGTATGCAGAACACATCATGGAACGTGCAGGTTGGAGTTAAAATTGCTGGACGAAACATTAACAACCTTAGATATGCAGATGATACCACTTTGATGGCTGAAAGCAAGGAAGGGTTGAGGAGCCTTCTAACCAAGGTGAAAAAAAAATGCAAAATTTGGGAAGCAGTTAAACATAAAATAATAATAATAAATAATAAACTTTATTTATACCCCGCCACCATCTCCCCAATGGGGACTTACATGAGGCCTTACATGAGGCCAAGCCCAAACAACAAATTACAATAAAATAAAACCGAAAATGCAAACAATAAACAACAACAGTTTTATCAAGATTGGTCCTTGCTCTCCTCCCAAGAAGTAAGTGTCTTCTGATTTCCTGGCTGCACTCTGCGTCTGCAGTCATCTTTGCACCTAGAAATATGAAGTCTGTCACTGCCTCCACGTTTTCTCCTTTATTTGCCAGTTATCAATCAGTCTGGTTGCCATAATCTTGGGGTTTTTTTATGTTTAGCTGCAACCCGGCTTTTGCGCTTTCTTCTTTCACCTTGATTAGAAGGCTCCTCAGCTCCTCCTCGCTTTCGGCCATCAGAGTGGTGTCATCTGCATATCTGAGGTTGTTAATGTTTCTTCCAGCAATTTTCACCCCAGCCTTGCATTCATCAAGCCCCGCACATCGCACGATGTGTTCTGCATACAAGTTAAAAAGGTCGGGTGAGAGGATGCAGCCTTGCCGTACGCCTTTCCCAATCTTGAACCAGTCTGTTGTTCCGTGGTCAGTTCTGACTGTTGCTACTTGGTCCTTGTACAGATTCCTCAGGAGAGAGACAAGGTGGCTTGGGATGCCCATCCCACCAAGAACTTGCCACAATTTATTATGGTCCACACAGTCAAAGGCTTTAGAATAGTCAATGAAGCAGAAGTAGATGTTTTTCTGAAACTCCCTGCCTTTCTCCATTATCCAGCGGATATTGGCAATCTGGTCTCTCGTTCCTCTGCCTTTTCTAAACCCAGCTTGTACATCTGGCAACTCTCGCTCCATGTATTGCTGGAGTCTTCCTTGCAGGATCTTGAGCATTACCTTACTGTCATGAGAAATAAGGGCCAGTGAAAGTTTGAGCATTTTTTAGCATTTTCCTTTTTTGGTATGGGGATATAAGTTGATTTTTTTTCCAGTCTGGTGGCCATTCTTGTGTTTTCCATCTTTGCTGGCATATGGCATGCATCACCTTTCAAGATTTTAAACAATTCAGTTGGGATCCCGTCGTCTCCTGCTGCCTTGTTATTAGCGATGCTTCTTAATGCCCATTCAACCACACTCCTAGTGATAGTGGTAGGCTATTCTTTATTTATTTACTACTACATTTATATACTGCCTTTCACAGCCCAGAGGCGACTCAGGGCAGTTCACATTCGGCAGCAATTCGATGCCTCCACAATTATAAAATACAATTAAAACAGATATAAATACATTTAAAACATTTAGCACGTATTATAAAACCATACACAGTCATAAAAACATAATCATCAGCGTCTCCTTACAAAAATCGTTATCCAGTTGCATCGCCAAGTCATTCCGTAATATCATCTTTGCCTGAGTATGTTGCATTAGCAAAAGCTTGCTTGAAGAGCCAGGTTTCAAGTTTTTTTTTACGGAATGTCAGAAGGGAGGGGCCAATCTTATATCCATGGGAAGGGCATTCCACAGCTGAGGGGCCACTGCAGAGAAGGCCCTGTCTCTCGATCCTGCCCAATGCATCTGTGAAGAAGCCAGGATCAAGAGTAGGGCCTCCCCAGATGATCTTAAGCCTATAATGGTTCATAAGGAGAGATACATTCGGACAGGTAAGCTGGGCCGGAACCATTTAGGGCAGGGGTAGGGAACCTTTGGCCCTCCAGCTGTGGTGGACTTCAACTCCCACAATTCCTTGAGGCTCGGCATTGGGCCAAGGTAAGCCTTTGGGGCGAATGCCGAGCCTCAAGGAATTGTGGGAGTTGAAGTCCACCACAGCTGGAGGGCCAAAGGTTCCCTACCCCTGATTTAGGGTTTTATAGGTTAAAGCCAGCACTTTGAATTGTGCCCAGTAGCAAACTGGCAGCCAGTGGAGCTGGCACAACAGAGGAGTTGTGTGCTTCCTGGGCGCTGCTCCTGATAGCAACCTGGCTGCCGCACACTGGACCATTTGAAGCTTCCAAGCAGTCTTCAAAGGCAACCCCACGTAGAGAGCGTTGCAGTAGTCTATATGGGATGTAACCAGAGCATGGACTACCGTGGCCAAGTCAGACTTCCCAAGGCATGGGCGCAGCTGGCACACAAGTTTTAACTGTGCAAATGTTCTCCTAGTCACCGCCGAGACCTGGGGTTCCAGGCTCCGCGATGAATCCAGGATCACACCCAAGCTGCAAACCTTCAGGGGGAGTCTAACCCCATCCACCACAGGCTGTAACCCTATGCCCTGTTCAGCTTTGCGACTGACCAGGAGGACCTCTGTCTTGTCTGAGTTCAATTTCAATTTGTTTGACCCCATCCAAACCATCACAGCAGCCAAGCACTGGTTCAGGACCTGAACAGCCTCCTTAGCAGCAGGTGGGAAGGAATGACAGAGTTGGAAGCCATCTGTATACAGGTGACACCGTACCCCGAAACTCTGGATGATCACCTGCAGCGGCTTCATGGAGATGTTAAACAACATGGGAGACAATATTGAGCCCCAAGGAACCACACAAGACAATGGTTGTGGGGTTGAACAGATGTCTCCCAGTAACACCTTCTGGGAATGAGGCCCTGCTCTCGATCCCGCCTGCATCACAGGCGCGCCTGGCGGGGACGAGAGACAGGGCCATCTCGGTGGTGGCCCCTCGGCTGTGGAATGCCCTACCTGTAGACATCAGACAGGCCCCTTCACTGTTGAAGTTCCGGAGGAAGGTGAAGACCTGGCTCTTTGGACAAGCGTTTGGCTAAATCAGTGCAATTGATTATAGGAATACGGTGCAATCAAACATAGGAACATGGAACAAGGATTATGAGAATGGTTCTGATTTGGTGCTGAGGCGTTATGATAATGATTGTTTATTGATATTGACTGTTATGTATAATGTGTTTTAATTGCCTATGACACTGTCTTGTGATTTGTACTATGTAAAGCGCTTTGAGTCACCTACGGGCTGAGAAAAGTGGTATAGAAATAAAGTAAATAAATAAATAAATAATAAATTGATGAAACTGATCACATGAATGTAAACATGTTGTTCTGAATTACGAAGAGTAAATGACTTGTTCTTTATTGATAATCTGCGTGGCATATTTTCTTTCTCTGGCAAGGCAGAGTGGGCTGATGAAACGTTAACTACACATGGTTTAATTTACATTACGCCACAAAAACTACATTAATTTACAGTGTAGACACACCCTTAGACTGTAAACCTAGACATTAATCTTCATTGGCTATGTTGTGTAGGGCTAATCTGATTTACAGTCCAAGAAATCAATTCCCATACCCATTAAATAAATAATAATAATAGCAATAATGTTTCAGATGCTATTTTTTCTTTCTCTTAAAAGAGACTCAAAGCAGCTAACGACACTAAAACAATACAGGTTAGGTGGCTTGAGCCTGGATTTTATTTTATTTCCACTCCGAGTCCTTAATCACTTTTGTCAACCTTTCTAATTTTGCTCCTCCGCGTTTCATCTGAATTCATTATGTTTAATTATATTGCAACAGAAGCCACTCTGAAGTTCTGCCGAAGGGCAGTATGTGAATCTTTTATATAAATACATTATGGGAATGAAGACACAGTCTGGCACTACTTTAACTGACATGGCTCAAGTGCCATGGAGTGTTTCACAATTTCTTTAGTCTTCCTCTGTCAAAGAGTTCTGGTGCCTCTCCAAACGAAAGATCCCAGGATTCCAGAGCATTGAGCCATGGCATCAGTCTGCATTAATTCAACAGTATAGAGCCAGCCCCTTGAATATGTACTATATCTGTAAATGTACATTTTAACTATATTTGGTTAATGTAGAGCTCTTTCACACAGCCATATAACCCAGAATTATCAAGGCAGATAATCCACAATATCTGCTTTGAACTGGATTATCTGTATATTGTATGTATATATATCTTGTAAACTGCTCTGAAGAACTATGGACAGAAGTCCGCGACATTGTTTAGGAGGCGGCAACAAAGTATGTCCCAAAGAAAAAGAAAACCAAGAAGGCAAAATGGTTGTCTGCTGAGACACTGGAAGTAGCCCAAGAAAGGAGGAAAGCAAAAGGAAACAGTGATAAGGGGAGATATGCCCAGTTAAATGCGCAATTCCAGAGGTTAGCCAGAAGAGATAAGGAACTATTTTTAAATAAGCAATGCATGGAAGTGGAAGAAGACAACAGAATAGGAAGGACAAGAGACCTCTTCCAGAAAATTAGAAGCATTGGAGGTAAATTTAAGGCAAAAATTGGTATGATAAGAAACAAAGATGGCAGGGACCTAACAGAAGCTGAAGAGATCAAGAGAAGGTGGCGAGACTATACAGAAGATCTGTATAGGAAGGATAACAATATCGAGGATAATTTTGACGGTGTGGTGAATGAATTAGAACCAGACATCCTGAGGAGTGAGGTTGAATGGGTATTCCCTGTAGTAACCTACGGATGTGAGAGCTGGACCTTAGGGAAGGCTGAGCGAAGGAAGATCGATGCTTTTGAACTGTGGTGTTGGAGGAAAGTTCTGAGGGTGCCTTGGACTGTGAGAAGATCCAACCAGTCCATCCTCCAGGAAATAAAGCCCGACTGCTCATTGGAGGGAAGGATACTGGAGACAAAGTTGAAGTACTTTGGCCACATCATGAGGAGACAGCAAAGCCTAGAGAAGACAATTATGCTGGGGAAAGTGGAAGGAAAAAGGAAGAGGGACTGACCAAGGGCAAGATGGATGGATGGCATCCTTGAAGTGACTGGAGTGACCTTGAAGGAGCTGGGGGTGGTGACGGCCGACAGGGAGCTCTGGCGTGGGCTGGTCCATGAGGTCACGAAGAGTCGGAGACGACTGAACGAATGAACAACAACAACAACAACTTGGAAAAAACCAAGTTATTATTATTATTAAAACAAACTCTTCTGAGTCCCCTTCGGGGTGAGAAAGGCAGCATATAAATGTCGTAAATAAATAAATAATCTGATTCCACACTGCCATATAATCCAGTTCAATGTGGATTTTATGCAGCTGTGTGGAAGGGACCGTACTCTTCCCTGGTTCACAGAGTTTGACCAAAATTAACACTATATTCAAATAATTTTGTAGTCTTTCAGCATCATAGTAATTACAAAACACTTCCTTATGCCAGAGTAAAACATCTCAAATTACAAATTCACATATTAACCATGCTCAGTTATATAACACTACAGTAGCCCACCAGTCATCTGTATTCAGTGCCAGAAAAAGCATAAACCTTTGAAATATAATGATGTCAAATAGGAACAGCATATAATTCAGGTTAGGCAATGATCTCATAGGGAAGCTATTGAGCAAGAACTGAATTGTTAGTCTGCTGCAATATGTACTAAACTGAGGCTGGATCTATGCTGCCCTATATCCCAGGATCTGATCCCAGATGATCTGTTTATCTCAGATTATCTGGTGGTGTAGACTCATATAATCCAGTTCAAATTAGATCATCAGGAATCAGATCCTGGGATATAGGGCAGTATAGAAGGGGCCTTCGTTGATGACTGAAATGCAAAACACTGCATTGAAATAGGTCAGTCAAATGGAAATTAAGCAATTGAAACAGAAATGCTCAATATTTTATTTTTTAAAGAGGCTTCTCTGTGGTTTGTCTCTGTATACACCAAGCGTATTTTTCTTCTCCTAATTTTACATTCCAGTTCTAACATACTTATTTGGAGGTCAGGCTCACTGATGTCATTGTAACAGAAAATGTGCTTGAGTTTGCACTATAGGAATTATACCAGCCCCACCTATATTGTCTCAGGCTCTGGAATTTCCTTCCAATCCCATATATGGATTGCTTGTTTACAAGCAGGCAATAGTATTTTATCATATTTCTGAGGCCCCTTCTACACTTCCATATAATCCAGATTATCAAAGCAGATTTTATATGGCTGTGTAGAACAGGACTTGTTGTTTATTCGTTCAGTTGCTTCCGACTCTTCGTGACCTCCTGGACCATCCCATGCCAGAGCTCCCTGTCGGCCGTCATCACCCCCAGCTCCTTCAAGGTCAAGCCAGTCACTTCAAAGATACCATCCATCCATCTTGCCCTTGGTCGGCCCCTCTTTCTTTTTCCTTCCTTTTCCCCCAGCATCATTGTCTTCTCTAAGCTGTCGTCTCTAAGTTTTAAGTCTGTTTTTAACAGTAACTCTCAAGCAATCAGAAACTACATTTATCTGGCATTTACCAATCCCAGTGTGTATTGGCTAACTGAGAGTCTATTGTATCTGTATTTTAAAAAGAAATTTGGATCAACAATAGAATAAATTAAAACTATATTTTCTATAAATCGATTGTGTGGATCTTTTAGCATGTTAACGTTTGATCTTATATCCGTTATCTACTTTGATGAATATTATTTATATGTATGCAAACGCAACAGGAAGTTGATTATTATTTGATACAGAACAGCAATATATAATTATCCATTTACACTCAGAGGTAAACTATTATCTTTATAGCACAAGCAACATTGTACAGACACATACATTTCCTTCCTGCTCTCTACACTAGGAATCCATTTTGAACAATTTGTGTGCAAGAAATGTCATTTTCTTTCTTTCTCTGGACCTGTCTAAGGTAAAGGTAAAGGTTGTCCCTTGACATTAAGTCCAGTCATGTCTGACTCTGGGGTGTGGTGCTCACCTCCATTTCTAAGCCAAAGAGTCGGCGTTGTCCGTAGACACCTCCAAAGTCATGTGGCCGGCATGACTGCGTGGAGCGCCGTTACCTTCCTGCCAGAGCAGTACATATTGATCTACTCACATTTGCATGTTTTCGAACTGCTAGGTTGCCAGAAGCTAGGGCTGACAGCGGAAGCTCACGCCGGTCCCTGGAATCGAACCTGCGACTTTTTGGTCAACAAGCTCAGCAGCTCAGCACTTTAACCCACTGCGCCACCGGGGGCTCCAATTGGCCTAAAACCCTGAATTGGATCTCAAGTTGCTCCTGGATGTCCACACAACATCCAGGTACTTCCCACCCCTAATGTGAGATAAAACCGATCACCCCAATTAATAATTTTGCTCATGCAATTCAGACTGGGTCTACACTTCCCTATATCCCCGGACCTAATCCCCGATTATGTGCTTTGAACTGGATTATATGAATCTCCACTACCAGATAATCTGGGATAAGCAAATAGTCTGGGATCAGATCTTGGGCTATACGGCAGTGTAGATCCAGCTACTATCTCAGCCTCCTGCATGAACAATTTGGATCTTGAAGTATTTTGGATTCCCATATAAGGAAATAACCTGTATTCGTTTATTTCAACCAACCACCACCAAAGTTTGTGATAGAAACATGAGGTCCAAACAAATTAAAACTAACAGATAAGCACACAGGGATCAAGAACATTTTCAAGAAGATCGAACAGCTATAAAGGCCAGGTGCTGGTTGGTTTGTCTTATATGTCATGTTTCACCCTAACTGTTGCATTCCAGAGCAGGATTCCCAATGACTTTAAACACCACACAGTTGAGTTAAAATAGCAAGCAGTTTATTGAGGATAAGAAAAGCCAAAGCAATAAAAAGTAATCCACAGTAAAAGGTAAATCCAATTGATTAGAAAGTAAAAAGCAATAAATCCAAAGAGAGATAGTCCAAAGAAGTCCATGAAACGAGAGACTTGATTTCCAAGGCATATAACAGCAAAGGCACTTAAAACAGGAGCCAAACAAAACAAAGGTCCAGAAACTTGGAATGAAGACCTTAATGTGAATCCAATGTTGCTTCGTCTGAAGCTAGACTCCGTACTTGGCACTATATATCTTTGTTTACCAACAGCTAGGAACAGATTTTTCTTTAGTTTTGGTTTCTCTACTAGTTTTTGCTCTAATCTGGCTGAGTGCCTTAGTTTCTGATGTGTTTGTCTCTGCTGGCTATAAACTCTCCTTCTGTTCAAGGCTTCATTAAAATCTGGAGATAACTGACCCCTACTTGGCACTATATATCTTTGTTTCCCAAACAGTTAGGAACGGATTTTTCTTTAGTTTTGGTTTCTCTACTACATTCTTCTCTAATCTGGCTGAGCGCCTTAGTTTCTGATTTGTTTGTCTCTGCTGGCTAAAAGCTCTCTTTCTGTTCAAGGCTTCATTAAAATCTGTACTTGGAGATAACTAATCTTGGGACTGCAGCTCAGAGCTTCTCTCAAGACCTTGAGATTCCCTTTGCAGCAATACAGGTCTCTCTAAGCCATCGACTGAACTGCACTCAGGCTCCACATCTCTAAAACCAGACCTAGGAAACAGACCATCATCCCCATTCCCTTCAGGAACATCTTCATGGACATCATCCCCATTCCCATCAGAGGAATCAGCTTGAACATGAACAACATTGTCATTCTCATCATCCAAAGCAACCTGATCATTAGACACAATCACAGGCTGACATACAACACTAACATCCTTAGAAGAAAAATGTCCAAACTATAGTGGGAAGAAAATTCTGTCTTATATTATTTATGTACATATTCCCTTAGGTAAAAGGAACATTTTTTTTACTTCAGTTTTTATACTTTTGCAGGATCCAGCAGTTTAACTCCAGTGAATATTCTACATGTATATTTCCCATATGATAAATGTATTGGGACCAAGAAGAATTATTTATTTATTTATTTATTTATTATTTATTTATTTGGTTCATTTATTAACCGCCATTCTCAGCCCACTCGGGCGACTCACGGCGGTGTACAGTACAAAAGGCAATTCACACCAAAGCAATTACAAACAACATATTAGCAATATAACAATACAACAGTTAAAATTACACTAACTAAACCGCTTCGTCTCGTAATAGAATCGTGACCAATCTCGTATTCCTTGTACCATTCCAGTCGTCTTTACCACATTACTATAGCACTTAATTAAATGCCCTCTCGAACAGCCACGTCTTGAGGCTTTTTCGGAAGGACAAAAGAGAGGGCGCCTGCCTGATGTCTGTAGGGAGAGTGTTCCACAACCGGGGGGCCACCACTGAGAAGGCCCTCTCTCTCGTCCCCGCCAGGCGTGCCTGTGAGGCAGGCGGGATCGAGAGAAGGGCCTCCCCAGACGATCTCAAGGTCCTCGTGGGCTCATAGGCCAAGATGCGGTCTGAAAGGTATTTTGGGCCGGAGCCGTTCAGGGCTTTGTAGGCCAACACCAGCACCTTAAATTGGGCCCGGTAGCAAATCGGCAGCCAGTGGAGCTGGGACAACAAGGGTGTTGTGTGCTCCCTGTATCCCGCTCCAGTTAGTAACATGGCTGCCGCACGCTGAACCAGCTGAAGCTTCCGGGCCGTCTTCAAGGGCAGCCCCACGTAGAGAGCGTTGCAGTAATCCAGTCGGGATGTGACAAGAGCGTGTACCACCGTGGCCAAGTCAGACTTCCCGAGATACGGGCGCAGCTGGCGCACGAGCCTGAGCTGTGCAAATGCTCCCCTGGTCACCGCTGAAACCTGGGGATCCAGGCTCAACGATGAATCCAGGGTCACACCCAAGCTGCGAACCTGCGCCTTCAAGGGGAGTGTGACCCCATCCAGCACAGGCTGTAACCCTATATCCCGTTCGGCCTTGCGACTGACCAGGAGTACTTCTGTCTTGTCTGGATTTAGTTTCAGTTTGTTCGCCCTCATCCAGACCGTTACAGCGGCCAGGCACCGGTTCAGGACCTCGACAGCCTCCTTAGTAGCAGGTGGGAAGGAGTGACAGAGTTGGACATCATCCGCGTACAGATGACACCGCACCCCGAAACTCCGGATGATCTCTAGAATGGAAATTATTCTTGACATCCCACAGCTAAATCTGAACTGGAATTAGGAATTCCTGCCTGATGTGGACCAGCAAATGAAGCCTTCTCTTTGCAAGGCTTATACTTCCTATGTTATTTTTAGAAGCAAGTAACCATTTCCTTCCCTTCTAAGAAACCACATATCAGTTTCCTGAAGGGTCTCTTCCTGATGGTAAAATGTACATGCATTTATTTGGTAAGTGAAAAGGAGAGAACCAAGCCATTGCTGGTTTGCTATACTGTACTGAATACAAACCCTTGTTTCTACCAGCAATTTGTATAGCAGCTGGAAATGTACATATACAGAAGCCACTTCCAATTTAAGACCCTAAATATGGGAATGGAGAAGAGAAGAGTCACAAGGGAAGGAACATGTTATTGGTTCTATTCAGATATGATCGAAACTATTTTGCCTTGACTCTGTGGAGCTAAACAAGATTAGGGACTTTATCACACAAAGATGGCAATCCAGACTAGAAGCACACTTATAACTTTTAGTGATGGTTCCTATTGCACAATGGATAATCCATTAGAATCATAGAATCAAAGAGTTGGAAGAGACCTCATGGGCCATCCAGTCCAACCCCATTCTGCCAAGAAGCAGGAATATTGCATTCAAAGCACCCTGACAGATGGCCATCCAGCCTCTGTTTAAAAGCTTCCAAAGAAGGAGCCTCCACCACACTCGGGGGCAGAGAGTTCCACTGCTGAACAGCTCTCACAGTCAGGAAGTTCTTCCTCATGTTCAGATGGAATCTCCTTTCTTGTAGTTTGAAGCCATTGTCCTAATTTCCATGGAGGTAGTAAACAAGCTTGCTCCCTCCTCCATGTGGCTTCCTCTCACATACTTATACATGGCTATCATATCTCCTCTCAGCCTTCTCTTCTTCAGGCTAAACATGCCCAGCTCCTTAAGCCGCTCCTCATAGGGCTTGTTCTCCAGACCCTTGATCATTTTAGTCGCCCTCCTCTGGACACATTCCAGCTTGTCAATATCTTTCTTGAATTGTGGTGCCCAGAATTGGACACAATATTCCAGATGTGGTCTAATCGAAGTGGAATAGAGTGGTAGCATTACTTCCCTAGATCTAGACACTATGCTCCTACTGATGCAGGCCATTATTGGTCTGGTATCTTCCCATGGCAAACCTGTTCCCTGCTGAAAATTCGTCAGTAGTCCCTTGGTTGTGTCACAATTTACCTGGTGCAATAACACTATGTGATGCAATTTTTGTTCCTGGGTTATAAATGTCATTTCCTAATTGGTTCTATCATAAAAACATGGACAAATTTTTATTAAACTGCAAAATTTGCTTTTTCAGGAGGTACATCCTGCAGCACATTTTGCTCTAGTTTTTCAGTGACTATCTCATCCAGTCTCAACCAATTCAACATAGTTTGTGACAGCCACAAAAATGAAGTTTTTGAACTAGAACAACTGCTTTCAAAGTAAGGACCACATAATAAAACAGGAAACAACACTTTTGAACCAGGAACAGATTTTTTTCCCAAAATTTGTTACATAGTATAATCCTTAGGTAGGTAGGTAGGTAGGTAGGTAGGTAAAGATTTCCCTTTGACATTAAGTCCAGTTGTGTCCGACTCTGGGGGTGGTGCTCAACTCAATTTCTAAGCTGAAGAACCGGCACTATCTGTAGACACCTCCAAGTTTATGTGGCCGGCATGATTGCATGGAGCTTCGTTACCTTCCATGTTATTGCATGGCAGGAGTTGTGGTTCTACAAGGTCTTGAGCCTTCTCTGGCAAGGAGCCTCTCTCTGTCCAGGATTCCATAGCACTGAGCCATGGCCGTTAAACTGGTGTCAGACTGCAGTGTAGACAGAAGCTCAGTACAGAGCAAATTTCCTTATTTGAGAATAAGGCTGTGATCCTTAGCAAGGAAGCGATCAGTGAGGCTCTAAAAGAAGCAAATATAGAACTAGAAGAAAAGAGAAGCGCTTTGCTGTCGATGTCACAGCTTGCTTCACTTTTCCTTCCAACATTTGATCGCATGCAGCAGTCGAGATTACACAACCGGAAATGAGCAGACATGTTTTGTTAATTATGTTGGCTCCCTGCCTATTATGTCTACAGTAGGCCTGGACAAACTTGAGCCCTCCAGATGTTTTAGACTTCAACTCCCACAATTCCTAACAGCCTACCAGCTGTTAGGAATTACGGGAATTGAAGTCCAAAACACCTGGAGGGTCCAAATTGTCTCCCTGTCTGATCTAAAGTCATGTTGGAATGTTATCTCATATGAATAATATGATGAAATATGAATAATATTATAATAATAATACAATAATAATATAATAATTAACCATAATGTAAGAATAGTAATATGATAGCATAATATAAAATAATGCAATAATGAAGAATAAAATAACATATAATAACACAATAATAAATAATATATAATATAATAATATGATAAACCATAATATAATAGTAATATAATAACATGATAAAATAACAATATATAGTAATACAATAAAATAAATATAATAATATATAAAATCATATATAATACAATAAGTAATAATAATATATAATATATAATATAATAAACCATAATGTAATAATAATATAATAACATGATAAAATATCAATGTATAATAAATAGTAATAAAATTATATATATATATATATATATATATATATATATACACACACACACACACAATCATACAGAATAGTAACATATAATAATAATAAATATAATAATATAATAGAATAATAAGGAATAATAATTATATAATAATACAATAATAAATTAATAATAATGCATAATATAATATGATAAGCCATAATGTAATAGTAATATAATAACATGATAAAACATCAATGTATAAATAATAATAATAATGATAATAATAATAAATATTCTATTATATATAATAGAATAATAAGGAATAATAATGATATAATAATACAACAATAAATTAATAATATATAATATAATATCATAAACCATAATGTAATAATAGTAATAACACGATAAAATTACAATAATTGATCATACAATAAATAATAATAAATATAATATTCTCTCTTCTTATCTTCTTCTTACATATATTACTTACTTACATATATTACTTCTTACATTACTTATCTTCTTCTTCTTAAATATAATATACAATAATATATATATATATAAACAATAAATAATAAAATAATGCAAAACCATAATGTAATAATAGTAATAACATGATAAAATAACAATAAATAATAATACAATAAATAATAACAAATATAATATACAATAAGGAATATATATATAAATAAACAATAAATAATAAAATAATGCAAAACCATAATGTAATAATAGTAATAACATGATAAAATAACAATAAATAATAATACAATAAATAATAATAAATATAATATACAATAATAAGGAATATATATATATATATATATATATATATATATATATATATATATAAAAACAATAAATAATAAAATAATGCAAAACCATAATGCAATAATAGTAATAACATGATAAAATAGCAATAAATAATACAATAAATAATAATAAATATAATATGCAATAATAAGGAATAGCAATATATATATATATTACCATAAATAATAAAATAATGCAAAACCATAATGCAATAATAGTAATACCATGATAAAATAACAATAAATAATAATATAATAAATAATAATAAATATAATATATAATAAGGAATATATATATATATATATATATATATATATAATGCAACAATAAAATAGTAATATGCAATATAATAAATATATAATATAATATTAATAAATAATATTTCATATAATATAATCTAAGAAGTATAATATAACTGCTACCTGCTTCAACCTAAGTATTTCAGCCTATTTTAGGAGAGGCAGATAGGATCTCAAATGAGTTTCCTTCTGTATTGGCTCAAGGTTTTCACTAATAAGAGTGCGAGTCCCCTTTAAATGTGATGGCAACACCGCAAGGCATGCTGGGATTCGCAGTTCAGGGAGGAGCCTCTCCAACTCTCGGGCAAGGCGCGCTGAGGGCTGATTAAACTACAAGGCCCAGAATCCCACAAGGAGGCGGCAGCGGCGGTTGAAAAAGAAACCCCGCGCGACCACAGGACATCTCGCGTGTCTTCCTGTGCTGTGTTTCCAAAAGGACGGAAGGTGGCAATGGCAAGCCTTTCCGACTGAGGCAACGGCTGAGGCGGGCCTTGCCACTGAGGGAGGGAGGCGCAGGAGCGGAAGTAGGCCTCCTCCGGGGCCGCCTGCCATTGCCAGCCCAGACGAGGCAGTCGGTCGTCCTCAGCCGCCGCCATGAGCTTCTTGTTGTAAGTCTGGGAAGGAGGAAGGAAGGGGGAAATAGGCCCGCCTGGCAACAACAGGAAGCCCCTCGCAGCCTTTGTGCGCCACCCCCCCCTCATTGCCTCGCTTCTTCCTCCTTCTTTCCTTCCTTCCCTTCTTACCCTTGACCTTCCCCCTCCCTTCCTTCTCCCCCTCCCCCTCCCCCTAACCCCTTCCTACGCCTTTTCCCACCTTCACCTTCCTCATTTCCTCCCTCTCATGGACTTCCTTTCTTCCTCTCACCTCATCTTTCATTCCTCCCTTTCCTTCTCCTCTCTTTCATTCTCTCCTTCCTCTCTTTTATTTCCTTCCTTCCCTTCTCTCACCCCTTCCTTCCCCTCTCTTATCCCTTCTTTCCTCCAATCACCCTCCTTCTTTTCCCCTCCTCCTTTTCCTTCCCTTTTCTCACTCCTTTCTTCCCCTCTCTTATCCCTTCTTTCCTTCCTCCCCTCCTCCTTATCCTTCCTTCTCTTCTTAGCCCTTCTTTCCTTCCCCCTCTTTCTATTCCTTCCTTCCCTTCTCTCACCCCTTCCTTCCTCCCTCTTATCCCTTCTTTTCCTTTCTTCCCTTTTCTCACTCCTTCCTTCCCCTCTTATCCCTTCTTTCCTTCCCGTCTCTTATCCCTTCTTTCCTTTCTCCCCTCCTCCTTATCCTTCCTTCCCTTCTTAGCCCTTGTTTCCTTCCCCCTCTTTCAATTCCTTCCTTCCCTTCTCTCACCCCTTCCTTCCTCCCTCTTATCCCTTCTTTCCTTCCTTCCTTCCTTCCTTCCTTCCTTCCTTCACCCTCCTTTTCCTTTCTTCCCTTCTTTCACCCCTTCCTTCCTTCCCCCCTTATTCCTTCTTTCCTTCCTCCCCTCCTTCTTATCCTTCCTTCCCTTCTTAGCCCTTCTTTCCTTCCCCCTCTTTCTTTTTCCTTCCTTCCCTTCTCTCACCCCTTCCTTCCTCCCTCTTATCCCTTCTTTCCTCCCATCACCCTCCTTCTTTTCCTTTCTTCCCTTTTCTCACTCCTTCCTTCCCCTCTTATCCCTTCTTTCCTTCCTCCCCTCCTTCTTTTCCTTCCTTCCCTTCTCTCACTCCTTCCTTCCCCTCTCCTATCCCTTCTTTCCTCCCATCACCCCCCTTCTTTTCCTTTCTTCCTTTTCTCACTCCTTCCCTTCTTATCCCTTCTTTCCTTCCTCCCCTCTTTCTTTTCCTTCCTTCCTTCCTTTCTCTCACCCCTTCCTTCCTCCCTCTTATCCCTTCTTTACTTCCTTCCCCCTCCTTCTTTTCCTTCTCTCCCATCCCTCCCCTTAGCCCTTCTTTCCTACTCCCCTCTTTCTTTCCCTTCTCTCACTCCTTTCCCCCCTCTCTTATTCCTCCCTTCTCCCTTTCTTTTCATTCCTTCCCTTCTCTCACCCCTTCCTTCCCCTTTGTTATCTCTTCCTTCCACCTTTCTTTCCTTCCCTTCTCTCACTCCTTCCTTCCCCTTTCATATCTCTTTCTTTCTTTCTTCCTTCCTTCCTTCCTCCCTTTTCCTTCTTCCCTTCCTTCCTTCTCCCCCCTAACGCCTTCCTACGCCTTTTCCCCCTTCACCTTCCTCATTTCCTCCCTCTCCTGTTCTTCCTTCCTTCCTCTCATCCCATCTTTCATTCCTCCCTTTCCTTCTCCTCTCTTTCATTCTCTCCTTCCTCCCTTTCCCCTCTTTTATTTCCTTCCTTCCCTTCTCTCACTCCTTCCTTCCCCTCTCTCCCATCACCCTCCTTCTTTTCCTTTCTTCCCTTTTCTCACTCCTTCCTTCCCCTCTTATCCCTTCTTTCCTTCCTCCCCTCCTTCCTATCCTTTCTTTCCTTCCCCCTCTTTTATTTCCTTCCTTCCCTTCTCTCACCCCTTTCTTCCCGTCTCTTATCCCTTCTTTTCCCCTCCTCCTTTTCCTTCCCTTCTCTCACTCTTTCCTCCCTCCCTCTTATCCCTTCTTTCCTTCCTTCCTTCCTTCACCCTACTTTTCCTTTCTTCCCTTCTTTCACCCCTTCCTTCCTTCCCCTCCCTTATTCCTTCTTTCCTTCCTCCCCTCCTTCTTATCCTTCCTTCCCTTCTTAGCCCTTCTTTCCTTCCCCCTCTTTCTTTTTCCTTCCTTCCCTTCTCTCACCCCTTCCTTCCTCCCTCTTATCCCTTCTTTCCTCCCATCACCCTCCTTCTTTTCCTTTCTTCCCTTTTCTCACTCCTTCCTTCCCCTCTTATCCCTTCTTTCCTTCCTCCCCTCCTTCCTATCCTTTCTTTCCTTCCCCCTCTTTTATTTCCTTCCTTCCCTTCTCTCACCCCTTTCTTCCCGTCTCTTACTTCGCCCCTTCTTTTCCTTCCTTCCCTTCTCTCATCCTTTCCTTCCCCTTTTAGCCCTTCTTTCCTTCTCCCCTCTTTCTTTCCCTTCTTTTCCTTCTCTCACTCCTTCTTCCCCTCTTATTCCTTCCTCCTTTCTTTTCCTTCCTTTCCTTCTCTCACCCCTTCCTTCCTTCCATCCATCCATCCATCCATCCATCCATCCATCCATCCATCTTATTCCTTCCTTCCCCCTTTCTTTTTTTCCCTTCTCTCATCCCTCCCTGCCTGCTATCCCTTCTTTCCTTCCTTCCCCCTCCTCCTTATCCTTCCTTCCCTTCTTAGCCCTTGTTTCCTTCCCCCTCTTTCTATTCCTTCCTTCTCTTCTTTCACCCCTTCCTTTCTTCCTCTTATCCCTTCTTTCATTCCTTCTTCCTCCTTCTTCTCCTTCCCTCTCTCACCCCTTCCTTCCTCTTATCCCTTCTTTCCTTCCTTCCCCCTCCTCCTTTTCCTTCCTTCCCTTCTCTCACTCCTTCCTTCCCCTTTCTTATCTCTTCCTTCCCCCTTTCTTTCCTTCCCTCACCCCTTCCTTCCTTCCCTCTCCCTCTTTCTTTTCTTTCCTTCCCTTCTCTCAGTCCTTCCCTTCCCGTCTCTTATCCCTTCTTTCCTTCCTCCCCTCCTTCTTATCCTTCCTTCCCTTCTTAGCCCTTCTTTCCTTCCCCCTCTTTCTTTTCCTTCTTTCCCTTCTCTCACTCCTTCCTTCCCCTCTCTTATCCTTCTTTCCTTCCTTCCCTCTCTTTTCCTTCCTTCCCTTCTTTCTTCCTTCCTTCCTTCCCCTCTTCCCTTCTTTCTTTCCTCCTCTTTTTCCTTCCCTTCTTCCTTCTTTCCTTCCTTCCTTCCTTTCCTCTTTCCCTTCTTCCTTCCTTCCCCTCCTTCTTTCCTTCCTTCCCTTCTCTCTCCTTTCCCTTCTTTCCTTTCTCCCTTTCCTTTCCTTCCCCCTCTTTCTTTCCTTCTTCCTTTCTTCCTCCTTCCCTTCCTTTCTTTTTCCTTCCTTCCCCTTTCTTTTCCTTCTTTCCTCTCCCCTTCCTCCTTCTCTTTTATCTTCTTTCTTTCCTCCTTCCTCTCTTTCCTTCCTTCCTCCTCTCCTTCTTTTCCTCTTTCCTTCTTTCTCCCTTCCTCTCCCCTTCCTCCTTCCTATCTCTTATCCCTTCCTTCCCCTTTCTTTTCCTTCCTTCCTTCTCTCCTTTCCTTCTTTCCTTCCCCCCTCTTTCTTTCCCTTCCATCCCTTATCTCCTTCCTGCCTTCTTTCCTCTCTTTCATACCTTTGACTTTTCTTCTTCCCTCCCTTTTCCTCGGTTCCTTTTTCTTTTCTCCTTCTTTCCCCCTCCCTCCCCTTTCTTTCTGACCTTTCTCTTAATTACCTCACTCTCTCTCATCTCTTCTTTTTCCCACTATCCCTTCCCTCCTTCCCCTTTTCTCCCTCATCCCATCTTTCATGCCTCTTTCTCCCCTTCCTTCCTTCCTTCTTTCCTATCTCTTATCCCTTCCTTCCCCTTTCTTTTCCTTCCTTCCCTTCTCTCACCCCTTCCTTCCTTCCTTCCTTCCTTCCTTCCTTCCTTCCTATCTCTTATCCCTTTTTTCTTCCCTTCCCTCTTTCCTCCCTTCCTCCTCTCCTTCCCCTCTCCCACTCCTTCCTTCTTTCCTCTCTTTCTTCCTTGGCTTTTCTCCTTCCTTTTTTTTCCCCTTAGTTCCTTTTTCCTTTCTCCTTTTTCCCTCCTCCCTCTCACTTCTCTATTTCCAACATCTCTCTCTCCTATCCTTCTTCTCTCTCCCATCTTTCATTCCTCCCTCTTGTCCCTTAATTAATTATTTCTTTCCTACCCTTCCCCTCTTTCTTTTACTTCTTCCCACTCTTCCTTGCCCATGACCTTTCCCCTCTCTCCCCTCCCCCTTTTCCTTTCCTGCACAAACTTTGCCTTCCCTCTCCACTTCCTTTTGGGTCTCTTCTTCCTTTTCTTCCTCTTTGCAAGAATAAAATAAGGGAAGTTTTTCTATGTTTGTTGTGCATTGGCGCGTCTTCTCTTAAGTGTCCTCTCAATTTGAAGCATTCGAAAGCAGGCTCTTGCGTTGTGGGTTCTTCTTCTTAATAAAATGGAAGTGAGAGGATGGTGGTGGTATCACCCAGTGGGGTAACTCATTGTGAATCACCCATTTCCTTCCAACTTTGAAGATGGTGCAGGGCAAAGGAAAGAAGGAAGAAGTGTGTTAAGCTGAAAAGGAATGAGACAGTTAATAATGTATATCTGCTGCAATCCTGCACAACAATTTTATAGACAGTCATTTTGAGGTCACCCTGTCTGGATGGTGTCACTCTGGTGTGATCTGCACCCCCGTTGTGATGCCACTGGTAGCTGGTAGGATGTGGGTTTGGGGTGTCTTTGGCCACCTCAACACACAGCTGTATAATATCACACAGTATCAGCTTTGAACTGGATTCTGTGGCAGTGTGGACTCAGATAACCCAGTTCAAAGCAGATATTTTGGATATTTATTTATCGTGTCAGGAGCAGACCAAACAATTGTATTGCATTTTTAACAAACAAACAAAACACAAAGTTTGCAAGCTTGGTAGCTGATTAAATGTCCTTTGACCAGTAGCTGGCCACTTGGAATGCCTCTGGTGTTGCCGCAAGAAGGTCCTCCATCATGCATGTGGCAGGGCTCAGGTTGCATTGCAGCAGGTTGTCTGTAGTTTGCTCTTCTCCACACTCGCATGTCGTGGATTCCACTTTGTAGCCCCATTTCTTAAGATTGGCTCTGCATCTCGTGCCAGAGCGCAGTCTGTTCAGCGCCTTCCAAGTCTCTCAGTCTTCTGTGTGCCCAGGGGGGAGTCTCTCATCTGGTATCAGCCATTGATTGAGGTTCTGGGTTTGAATCCTGTCACTTTTGGACTCTTGCTTGCTGAGGTGTTCCAACGAGTGTCTCTGTAGATCTTAGAAAACTATTTCTTGATTTAAGTCGTTGATGTGCTGGCTGATATCCAAACGGGATGAGCTGGAGATGCCTTGGTCTTTTCACTATTGGTTGCTACTTCCCAGTGGATATCAGGTGGTGCAATACTGGCTAAAAAGTGTAATTTCTCCAGTGGTGTAGGGCGCAGATACCTCGTGATATTGTGGATTATCTGCCTTGATATACTGGGTTATATGGCTGTGTGGAAGGGCCCATTTTTGCCACAGTGCAGATTGAGAATTGAGCTAGTATTTTCCCCTAGTGTAGAAAGGCTTGGTTACTTACCACTAAACCAACTCCCATCTGAAATGTTTGTGTTATTTTGCTTTTGCACCTTGGAAAGTCTGTGAAAAAGTGTCATGGAAAGTGTTGTTTTTTAGGTGTTAGGTATGATAAAAGAACTGTTGAAACATCAAATACAATAGGTTTGTGTATATGTGTACTTTTACATTATATGAACTCCATAGAGTTGTTGGAACGAAACCGAGGGAAGTTTGGGCCCCATGTCTGCCTGTGCTTCCTCCCCCCTCTGTGACAACAGCTTGGAGACTCCCCTGTGGTTTCTTTTTGTAGCTATAAACTGAAATTGCTTCTTTTCTTTGCTTGCTCTCCCTCCCACCCTTCTAAAGGGAATGAATGCAGGAACCCTATAATCAATCACTCTCCCTCCCAACAGTCTCTTCCATGACACCAATCTCTCTCAAGTGGTACTTATGATTAAGTTGTGTGTAGATGTCAAACTTGGCAGGAGAGGGGTTTTGTGTGTGTGTGTACATGTGTTCTTTTGTTAAGGTTGATAGTTAACGCAGCTGCTCCTGTTGTTATTGAAGGTGGCGGCGGCTAGACATATTGGACAATAACCCGAGAAATCTCCTCTTTCATTTTGTACTCTTGTGGTGATGCCACCGGCGTTGTTTGTTTTTTTTCTTAACCCACTTGCTATGGAAAAAGACAAACTTTTGGTCGTGTTAAAGGGGGTCTTTAAATGTTTTGCATCTAAATTTAGAAACCAATTACATAGCCATATAAGTCATTTTAGGAAATCTAGAGGGCCCACTATGTTTTATGGTGGAAAATGAACGTTCAAATGGTATATGTGTGTCTTTCTGTTTTGTGGAACATTTCTTGCTTTGAGGAGAAAAGATTTTCACAGGCTTGAGATTTCACAGTTCAGAAAACCCATATCCATACACAGAGAAGCAAGAGAATTTTTAAAATAGAAATTCGACAAGTACAGTGTAGTCAGAGTCTTGCATACAATGCTGATTGGAGTCTTTCAGTTCAGAAAACCCATATCCTCTCACTCTATTATACACCGAGAAGCAAGATAATTTTTAAAATAGATATTTGACAAGTACAGTGTATTTAGAGTCTTGCATACAATGCTATACTCCATTTTCAAGCAGGTAGATGTGCATATGTATTTCTGTATAAAAGAGGAAAAGTCTTGTGGAACCTTTAAGACTTATGCCCCTTCCACACAGGCTAATAACCCAGAATATCAAGGCAGAAAATCTCACAATATCTGCTTTGAACTGGGATATCTGAGTCCACACTGTCAAATATTCCTGTTCAAAGCATATAATGTGGGATTTTATTCAGTTGTATGGAAGGGACCCCAAAGTCTTACTTTAGTATGAGCTTTTATATGTTACACTCTGTTACACTCCAACGGGCTGGCCAGGATGTTAATCGGTGCTCCTTACAGAGAGAGGTCAACCCTCCTGTTCAAGGAGCTCCATTGGCTGCCATTCATTTTCCGGTCCCAATTCAAGGTGCAGGTGCTCACCTACAAAGCCCTAAACGGTTTGGGACTTCTGCCTACCTGCGTGACTGCATCTCCATCTATGAACCCGCACGCTCCCTTCGTTCATCTGGAGAGGCCCTGCTCACGATTCCACCTGCGTCGCAAGCGCGGTTGGTGGGGACGAGGGACAGGGCCTTCTCTGTGGTAGCTCCCCGACTCTGGAACGCCCTCCCCAAGGACATCAGATAGGCCCCTACGTTGGCAGTCCTTAGGAAGAGCTTGAAGACTTGGCTATTCCGTTGTGCCTTTCCAGAATAGGAAACCCCAGCAACATGTCCCAAAAGCACTTTACTAGAGACTTAAGATTATCCACACATTGCACTTACCCAAAAATCCTTATATTTCAACTGTCATACTCAGCACTTTTAATCTGTACCCATCTACACTGGGCCCGGCCTTAGTTTTATTGTGCTACGGTGTATTGTTTTTACTGTTTATTGTTATTGCTTAATGTTTTGATTTGCTTTATGGTTTATGTGTATTGTTGTATTGTTGTTTATTGAGGCCTTGGCCTTTGTAAGCCGTATCGAGTCCTTCAGGAGATGCTAGCGGGGTACAAATAAAGTTGTTAATAATAATAATAATAATAATAATAATAATAATAATAATACACTCTACTTTTTCAGATGTGCAAAGTACATGAACAACCTCATTTAAAACAATTTGAAGTTAACTACTCTTGAGGAGTGTAACTCATGTTAGCTGAGACTTTCAAAACACATAGATCCTTGTGGGATTGACCTGCATTCTGAGGTTTTTTAACCTTATTGTGTTTCACTTCTGTTTGTAATAAGCAAATATGGGGAAGGACGTGTATTTAAGACAAGAAAATATTTAACTTCTAAAGTGGCAAAAATGGCTGATAGGCATCTGACATGCAAACAGTGTGTAAGGGCCTGTGGTTCTGTTATTTGGGTTTGCACTTTAAAACCACAAACAGTAATCTCCAGTCCCTCCCAGTAGGAACAGAGAGATTGTAATTAGGGCAGTCAATACAAACCAGTTAAGTGACTTACAGAATAAAAGACAGTACATTTCTGAGAAAGAGGACACTTGGGTCTTGAATAAATAAATATGTACCTCTTTGTTGCATGGACCTATCAGTCCTGATCCTGTACAACAGGATGAACAACTTGTGGCTCTTCAGATGTTGTTGGGTAGCATGCGTCTTGGGTAGCATAGCCAAGAACTGCAGTCCCAAAAATATTTGAAGGATTGTCATTGTCCACTGCTTCTTTAAAGCACATTTGTACATATATGATTCCAAAAACCTATGTGAATATTTAGCAATGTTGGGATAACCTGTGTCTGGTTTTAGTGACAGTAGCTATTGCAAGCATAGTGTAGTGATTTGATTGTTCAACTACAACTATGGAAGCCAGGGTTTGATTCCCTGCTCAGACATGAAAACACACTGAACGACCCTGGGCAAGTCACACTTTCATAGCCCCAGGAAACCCTATGATAGGTTTGTGTTAGGGTCACATAAATTGGACATGGTTTGAAGGCACACAACGACATTAGTCTGTTAAAACCCTATACTTGACAGGCTGTTTTCCCAATCTTAACACTAAGATATTATTTTATTCATCTCGAACAAGCTTGTGTCTATCTCAAAAGGGACCAAATAGGACAATAGTTTTTTCCCCCACCAGAATCACATATGTTTCTTTGTGAGCAGTGACAAATGTATGGAATACAAATTTTAGTTCTCGCTTGAGTCCTGGAAGCAATGTTGAGCCACAAGCCACTAACACAAATGGCTAGCATTATTTCATCTAATCCTTAGTGCTCTGGAAAACTTCCATGTGTAATTGAAACATATATTATGTGGAAAATTATCTGTAATACATTTCTTTGTCTTTAATATTGCACACTACTCTGTTTTTGAGCATGAGACTAGGGGTTCATCTAAACTGTAGAAGTAACGCATTGTGACACATTCTAGCTGCCATGGCTTAATGCTATGGAACCATGGGAGTTGTCATTTTAAAATGTCTTTAGTTTTCTCTGCCAAAAATTGCTGGTCTCTCATCAAACTACAGTTTTATTAGTACAGCTATCACTCTGTGGTATTTCTATTAATTGTACTGGAAATCTACCTCTGTAATCTACAAGAAATGTTTTAAATAATATGGTTTGTTTAAGAGTTCTTCTTTTTAAAAAACATGCTAGTGGAGTCTTTTGGATTTATGCTACTTTCTACAAAATGTAAGGTTCATAACAATTTTTGTTTTTAAATTCTTGGTATATATTTGTTCTGCTTGCCAAGGTTTAGTCCCAGACATCTAAATTGCATAGTTGAGAAAAATCTTAATGGCATTGGAAATTGATCAGAATAACTGACTATTCAGAAAGATCTGGAAGCTTGGATCATTTACCCTTTCTTCCCATCCTGCAGATGAAAATGAAGAGAACAAAAAGGAGACTTTGAGGTTTTTAAAGCCTAATTACAACATGGAACCAGGGTATCTGAAAAATCATCTTCCCCCATATAGTCCTGTTTGGATCACTGGGATCCATAAACAAGGTCTTGTTTGTGTCATGTCTTGCAAAGTTCAGTCACATGGTAGTCTGGCAACATGCTCATTTTTTAAAACTTCTGGTCCTACCTCCTCTCCATGATACCTTAGGCACCAATTGTCACATATTTTCAATGTCATTTTTAAAATTACATTTATTTCCAATGGCTTTTCCTAATCACAAATTTGAACCTCATCTCGCTAAACCTTGTGATTTTTAATAGCTTTGTTTTTTACTGTTTTATAATTCCTTTTGTGAATTATTTAGGGATAGTTCCTTTCTTAGATAATAAGATCAAAACTGAGGAAGAAAAGATGGCCTGTCATATTCTCCCTTCAGTTGTTTTTCAAAAAGAAGAAGATAGCAGTTTTTCTCTTTGATATCAGAATTTTTGATCTCATCGTGTTCATTAACCAAGCGTAATTAAAATGCTTCTCAGTGAGAAATTCTGTGTACAGTAAATTATATAACAAAACAGAATCAAATTGTAAGGCTTCAAACTTCTCAGTTAATTAATGTTTGTCAAATGTAATTAATATCCACTAAATCTATATATTTCTAAAAAGGTATAACAGTTCAAAAAGGGACTGTGCTTGCTGTTGGTGTTTTCTTGTTGAAGAAATAAATGTGTTGCATATAGATGATGAAATGACACATTGACAACCCTTAAAAGTACATTTCTCCTTTGCAGGTAACACTGGGGCCCCTTCCACACAGCTGAATAAAATCCCAAATTTTCTGTTTTGAACTGGAATAAATGGCAGTGTGAACTCAGTTCAAAGCAGATATTCTGCCTTGATATTCTGGGTTATATGGCTGTGTGGAAGGGCCCTAAGTCACGAACTGCTGGTGGCTCATAGGATTGTGCTGTTGGACAGTAGCGTTGCATTGGCAATTTGAGATCTATATATGCAAATAAGTCAGTTTGGTTGTGTTTCTTTAAGAACAAATTAACTGCACAGTTGCAGAAACATAGCCTTCAATTCCCAGAAAGATGTTAAAGATAGCTGTGGTAGGCGTGCCATATGGCAGTATACCACTGCTTCTTAGAATTATTTGAATTGCCAACGAAAAAGAAATTCTACTTTGCTTAAAGTCTTCATTTCTCAGTAGTTTAACAGGAAAAAACCTAAACCCATTGTGAGAGCCTGTGTGATGCTGTGGTTTGAGTGTTAGACAAGGACATCAGGAGACCTTAGTTCAAAAGCAGTGGGCTCATGCAGAAGAAGATGAAAAACATTCTTATGTCGTGATTAATTCATGTCATCACAACACATAAAATTGGACACTGATTGGGTTGTTGTAGGGTTTTTTGGGCTATATGGCCATGGTCTAGAGGCATTCTCTCCTGATGTTTCGCCTGCATGTATGGCAAGCATCCTCAGAGGTAGTGAGGTTACTACCTCACTACCTCTGAGGATGCTTGCCATAGATGTTCTCTCCTGATGTTTTCTCTCCTGATGTTTCGCCTGCATCTATGGCAAGCATCCTCAGAGGTAGTGAGGTAGTAACCTCACTACCTCTGAGGATGCTTGCCATACATGCAGGCGAAACATCAGGAGAGAATGCCTCTAGACCATGGCCATATAGCCCAAAAAAACCTACAACAACCCAGTGATTCCGGCCATGAAAGCCTTTGACAATACATTGGACACTGATTCTTTCTACTTGGCATTTCCACAAAATGTTAGAGAATACGATGAACAATGCTATATGTTGCATTAGTGACAGTTGTATTTATATCCTGTGCTGTTGGTTCTTTAAATGTTCTCAGGATAGCCATTACAAGACTGGAAATGCTAAAGCTGTTACCATTGTTCTCTGGACTTTATTTATAGCATTTGTCATCTGTAGGCTTTCCAAGACTGTACAGTATTGAGCAAAAGAACACCAGCCTGTGACAATTTAAAAGAAGACTAAGCAAAGAGTGAAGGCCAAGCTGAAGGGTATCTTTTTATGTGAATAAGCATGAAAATTGAATTTTACAACTCTAAGCCTTCTAATAGTATTCTTGCAGTAGGTATTAAGCATTTGAGAGGAATGGGCATAAAACGGATCCTAACATACTTGCTTGTTGCAGATGTCTTTGTTAGAAGCCTTTTATATCTGTGTAGTTCTATACCCACGTTCTCCTTTGCAAAAGTTTGCTTTCTAAATATCAACAGTGTTGAATTGATAGAGGCGGTGTAAATGGTGTGTCTTTTCTTCATTTTCACATATTCATTGTACCCACAGAAAAAATGTAAGGGATCTCTGCAAAAATTTCTGTGGCTCTTCTCCAAATAAAGTTCCTTCTGATCTTGTTTGCTCACAATATGTGAATATGAATGTTTGAACTTGAGATTTATTTATTTTTTGCACATCGTTAACTTCCAGAGTCATATTAGCTGATCAGAATACTGTTAGGCTTTGGCATTCTGAGGAAGTGATCTATTTTTGGGAGATGGTTTACCTGTTGGTTTTCATTAAAATAGCAGCCATTGTGTGTTGACCATTATGTCCCCCCTCCCCTGACTCCATGAGGTTAAAGTAGGAGGCACTGTACTACAAAGAATGGCCCTATAAGACTGGGATTATGGGATATCACATGGCAGGATCTTGTTCTAATGTTATTTGACACAAATATGAAGACATGGGGGATGTTTGTTATGGTATTGGGTCAAGATACCATCAGCAAACAGATGATTCCCAGCTCTATTTTGCTGTTACATCTGAGTCAAATGTGTTCTAATGTGACCTAGATAAAGTGATGGGCTGTATGAAGTCAACCAACAGATAACCAGTCCTGATAATATAGAGAGTCTATGCCAGTAGTTCTTAGGCCTCAGAGTTGAGTAATTTGCCTATCCTGGATGCAATTGCACTTCCTTATAGAGTAAACTATGTAATCTCAGCAGATTCTCACTGTTGAGGGCCATATCGTTTTAGTGGCAGAAAGTACTTACTATCAGCATTGGCCAATATTACAGCTGCAACCACTCCTTGATGGGGTTAATATGAGCACAGTAATCTGTATATTGTTAATTTCATGGTTGGAACATTATAATGTCCATTACAAGGATCTGCCCTTGAGATTAGTTTGAAAACTACTAAATGTGGAATATAGCCAAAAGTTAGTTCATTGGATCATCTTGCCACACATAATGACTCCTGTACTGAAAGCTCCCTGTTGTCTGTGTGTTTGGTACTGAGCTATATTCTGGAACAGTGATTCCCAAACTCTAGTCCTCTAGATGTTTTGGACTTCTGTTTCCAATATTCCTGACTGTTGGCTAAGATGGCTGGGGCTTCTGGGAACTGAAGATCAAAACACCTGGGGAACCAACGTTTAGGAACCACTGTTTTCGGGATTGTTATTGATCTGTAAGGCCTAAAATTGCTCATGACCATGTTATTATTATTAAGGAGCTTGCTCTCATCCTTCGGCTTCTATAGCGCTTGTGTCAAATGCAAGGCCTGCATGCCAAATCTGACCAGCCACATCATGTTATGTGCCCTGTGAGACTTCCAGTGCCAGGACCACATACATTTATACAGTCTTACAATTACAGACAATCCTTTGAAGGTAACCATAAGTCTGATGTGGCCCTCAATGAAAGTGAGTTTGACGCCTTTATCTATAAGTTTGTTGTCTTGAGTGTGGAGGCTATTTTGATCATGTTACAGGAAAGCATTGATGATACTTAAAACAGTGAGAAGTAATGCACTAATTGCACAAATTAAAATCCTAATTAAAATATACAGCAATCATTCTTTATATCTGTCGGTGGGAGCATTAAAGTTCTTGTTTGCATATTTTTTGTTTATATAATATTTGTAAAAGCATTTTTATGCTTTTGACACGTGTTATTTTTGACAAGTGTTATTTTCTGCTTTAAAGTAATATAAAAACCAATACCTGTTCATCCTAACATTCTTTAATTTTTGTTCCTTTGTAGTATTTGGAGTTTTCAGCATATTCCACTGATGCAGCAGTGGATTTAAGTACTGGTCTGTGATCATTTGAAGCCATTGTTCACGCTTTGAAGCCTGTTTTAACATTTCTGCTTTCATTCTAACATTCTACCCTTGTGTTCAGCTTTAGAAGTTTAAGGATTGGCCCCAGGCTGGCAGATTCATTTTGTGTGTGTTCCTCTTTTTGAAAGCTGTCAGAAACTATAGAAACTAATAACTCTTTAAAATTTGAATAGAATTTTCCCAGTGCTTTAAAGTCAGTATAATTAATATTGTTGCTATTCATGTATAGTTTTGAATAATTTCAGTTCTGATGTACAGTTCCTGAATCCTGTATAGGTGCTGAGCAAATGCTGACTCCTTCTTAAAAGGGCCCCAAAGCAGTGCTTTCTCCTTTCCAGCCAACAATGATTTGGGAATGCATTCTAGCCCTTTCTCCACTATAATTAACAATAACCAGAGTTTCTATTTAATTCTGTTATGAAGCCATCACTTCAGTAGATGACACTTAGCTTTAACCCCATCTAATGGTTGATTTTTAAAAATCCATTAATTATTAGATGTATTTATTTATTTGTCATTAGGTGTATGTTAGCTGTTAAAAGATTAGGCAGGTAACAGTAAAATATCAATTAAAAGCAAAAGCTCAGTTCCGATATATCAGAAATGAATTATATTAACATAAACAAAATGAAACATACAGCAACCAACAAGCAATAACTCAGTTCTGTCTGTTTTACTTGTATAAAAACATTGAATGTTTGCCATATATGTGATCTGTAATCTGCCCAAGTCCCCTCAGTGAGACAGAGCGGAATATAAATAAAGATTATTATTATTATTATTATTATTATTATTATTATTATTATTCTGCTAACAGGAAATCCTAATGAAATTTAGGATTAAGATTTAAGAGTTGTTGAACTCGGTTAAGATTATCTCTGGGTCTTTAATAAGTATTGCTATTTTTATAGGATAATGAGGAACCTCTTTGTTTTTACTAATTTTTTTCATTAGAATGTGAATTTAAAATAACTGATCACTTCCCCATTCCTGCCTTTAGTAGTTATTAGCTTCTTCCTTCCTGACTGTTTTGCCTTTGTCTCTTTCCTCCCCATTTCTGTAGGGTGTCATCCTTGTATTGAAATAGCTTTTGAACTCCTTCTTTCAAGATTGTGCAGTGTTTATAGTCTCTTTGCTGATGCATTGTGAAATATAATTATTCAGAGCAATTCTTTTGACTTAAGACGATGCCTTGTTTGTTGTTTCAATTGAATACATAACAAGTCTTCCTCTAGTGCTGCCGTTCTTGCCTATCTTCATCTATCTGATAATTATCTTTATTTTCTTTGGATTTAACTGCTCTTGTCACAGTGTCCACATTTTACACATGTCTGATTGTACAATAGTGATTCCTGAATTGTGATGTGCCCTGATAAGAAAGAACATAGTGAAAAAGTATTGTCGTGTTTAGTTTTGCATTAACAGAGACTAGATTGTGCTTGCCAAAGGAGTCCTTTCCTTTAACCTAGAAGGAGCTGCTCTTATGGGAAAATGACACTCTTGGAACTAGAAATCCCAGTTGGAAGGGATCTCTACCAAGATCAGTTTTTTGCCACGATATGTAATGGGATTTTTTTCCCCAGTCTTGGAATTATATTAGTCTTAGAAGCCAAGTATCAGTGGTTTCTCTTCTCTTCCTTTCCCACCCCATCCCTAATCCAATCAGCTGGGAATAGAGATGTAAAATTTATTTAAAAAGTTAAAACCTTGGAAAATATCATGGAAAAATGGAAAAATTGCAGTATTAGAAACACTTATAGATCGCTTCTCTACCTTAGGAAGATAAGATGCAGTATGTACAATTCGATTTGGCTTACATTTACTGTGTTTGGTAGATTAACAGTATAATTTATTTAGATAATTATTACAAATTGAATTTGTAGGGGCTACAAATAGAGTTATAAAGTCATTAATTGTAAGGAAATCTTCAGCTGTAAGGAGTTCTTTTCTTTCATTAGGAGAAAAAACAGTGACAACAGAAGAAAGAAATCTAATTAGTAAATCAGAAATGTTTCCTTTAGGTCAGTGGTTCTCAACCTGTGGGTCCCCAAGTGTTTTGGCCTACAACTCCCAGAAATCCCAGCCAGTTTACCAGCTGTTAGGATTTCTGGGCATTAAAGGCTAAAACATCTGGGGACCCATAGGTTGAGAACCACTGCTCTAGGTCTCCATAGCTTGAAGCTACAACAAAATTGTAGGAGAGCTCTTTTTTTAGCAGGAATGCATGACTTTGCACATCTGTCTTATGTGCTTTGGAGGGCTACACCACAACTGACCAGTTTTACTTAAAATAAAAATTTAAAAATATAACAGTATTTTTTTTTTAAAAAAGCTTTTAATTAAGTTTTTAATCAAATATTCCTTTGCATGCTTAAGATTGACTTTTTTGGCCATGTGCAGACCATAGAAACAATGGCTCTTAAGTGTTGCTCCCTGAGGTATTTTTTGACCAATTGGAGAATTCATTAAAAATATATTTTTATATCACTACCCTGCATGTGCCACTTGAGAAATCAGTGGGGAGATAGTGACAGAAAAGCTAGAGCTGCCATCTTCACCAGTATTTTGAATAATTAATAGTGACTGTGTGAATCACAACTTTCTACATTGCGCTGCAAAGAATATCTTCAGTTCTTCAGAAACAACAATTATAGCTGTTGATGTTTTATTTGTATTTGCTACCAGCCTCTCTTCATGGCTTGAGAAAGAGTACAATGTGGTTAAAATGGATGGCTTACAATATTGTGTGTGTGTTTGTATGTGTGTGTGTGTGTGTATATATATATATATATATATAGGGAGAGAGAGAGAGATGAAAAAACACTAATACTAAAAATATTAGTTGTGAATATAATGCTATATATTTTCTGTGCACCATCAGAAGGTATAGTTTTCAATGACATTTGGGTTATTGCTATGTGAGAACTGTTAATATAACAAACCTGTTTCATCAACAAAGAAAACTGATAAAGAATGCAGAGAAATACAAAAAAAACAGCCATAACATTTTTTTGCTTTTTTACATACAACTAGTTTTAAAACTAATCCCAGGAAGCCTCCTGTATTTAATTGTTTCACCGGTATCTGGGAGCTGAATATATTGGAAGTGGACTGCAGCTGTTACTAAATATATACGCATACCTGAAGGGTCCTGATTATACTCTGTGTGTATATGGAAAAAAAGTTTTCTGTACAGCCTTTGCTTTGGGCAGGCAGCCAAAAAGAGGAAGTATTGTTCTGAATATGTAATTTGGGTTAGCAGGCAGATGAATTTCCTGTTAACATCCGTCTGGAGAAGAAGAGGATAATCTTCAACAGAAAACTTAGGTTCTGCAGATGCCACAGCAGCATTTTAATGAGGTTGAAAGGGAAGTTGACATTTTACTGTACATTTTTGGTCTGGTTTCTGAGGAAACAAAATGGCCCTGCTCAAGGAAATGCTGATTTCCTAAGCAGCTGGCATTTAGGGCCATTTAAAAGCCAAAGAACCAGTGCGGTTTTGTGGATTGAATGCTGGACTAGAACTCAGCCATGAAAATCCAGTAGTTGAATTTGAGTGAATGACACTCTCAACCTCAGAGGAAGGCATTGGCAAGTCCTTTCTGAACTAATCTTGCCAAGAAAATGCTCGGCCACCTTCAGATCGCCATGAACAGGAAATGACAGAGCAACAACAAAAAGTACAAGAATCTTAAAGCTTGTAACTGGCTGTATAGAATTTGTAAAAACATAATATGTGGTTGAAGTAACATCTTGAATAAAAATAGTGAGAATAACATTCTTTTATTAATATATAAAGTCAACGGTTTGAGCCCTGGGACCTAAACATGAACTAGGGCTTGCTCAAGGTCTTATCTTTCCTTTTGGTCAGTACAATGTACCAACTCCTTTCTAAAGGCTGGTGAACTGGAGAAGTTGCGGAGACTTTGTTGATGCCTAGTTGGAAGTCATTGCAAATGTTGACTTCTAGGACAATCCCTTGAAATACCTTAAAATCGCCTTCTAGTACATCACAGATGCTTGACTGACTGTCAAGGCTAAGGAATGTTGATTTATGCTTGATTGAGTGATGTATCATGTTGTCAAAGGTCTACCACTTTTACAAGCTAAAGTGGAAGCATTTTATAACTAGCCTACTACCTGATGCAGGGAGCAGGTTTGATCTTTCCTTGGCTTGACCACGTACTATAGAAGGCTTGTGCTCAACTGTAGCATTCCAAACAGATCTGAAGAGGTTCCAAGAAGTGTAAGCAAACAGCTGGATATCAAGAAGTGTTCATGTCACTGAAACAGGTCCTTTTGGCAAATCCAGTGCTGAAGACACTTATCTTTGACAAGCTACATATTCTTCCAATAGAGGCATCGGAGCAATTCTGACACAGGAATCAGGATGTCAAGAAGCTTTCTGTGATAGTGTCCAATTGGTCCATACAAGAGAAGGAATGTTACACCATTGTGTGTGGGCTTAATACCGTAAGTTGAAGCGATATATATGGAGATACCTTTGTACTCGATGGACCATGTTGCTCTTTGGTGGCTCCATAAGATAAGAAGAAACTGCTCAGATGTATCCTGTCACTGAAAGACATTGCCTTCAGCATTTAACATGGGTTTGGAAAATTCCAGCTGTGTGGCAGATGCCTTTAATGAAGCATATTGGTGTCACTCTGAGCCATTCTGGAGCAGTACTTTTTGGTCAAATAAGGATCAGCATGTTGTAGGTTAATCTAGCACCAGCTGTATTCCTAACTGCTACGGGAATTATACCAAATTTGTAGCATCAACTGTACTATTGTCTTTGCTATGTCCCTAAGCTTTACAACTGCGCTTAGAGCATCCTCAGAGCTATACTCTTTGGCCATCTTGCTTACAAAAGGAATAGTTTAGAACAGAGCGTTCCAAACTCTGTGTTGCAACACATGAGTGTGTCGACTGCAATGTTTAGATGTGTCACGTGGACTTAATAAGAAATGACAAACACCTTGGAAATGAATGCTTTCAAATAATATATTTTGAAATAAATATAAATGAGAGATAAGATATGTTGTGTAGAAGAGAGAAAATTGGAGAAGGCTCCTGTGTCAAACAGAGATGTTGCAATTTAAATATTCCAACTTATGGCTTTGTCCATATCTCTTATAAGGGTTTGGTTTAATTTCCAGTTTGCCAGTAAAACTGAACTACTGTGTTGTGAAATTATGCATATCTAAAAAGTGTATCACCAACATAAAATGTTTGGAAAGCACTGGCTTAGAATATCGCAGTTGAGAGCCAAGCAATAGAATTATGTTCCCCTCAATGTTTTGTCTCTGCCAAAAATGCTAACTCCTCACTTATTTCATTTATTCTTTCCTTGTTTCCTCCACTTTCTGTGGTCATTCAGTCATCTTTGGGCTTTTTTGGCACCCCCCCCCCAATAATTTTTAAAGATAGGGTAATTGTATGTACTTCTGCAATCTAACATTTCATTTACTGTGTTAAAGCTTCTTAAAGATGGATGGTGTTGTTCCAGGTGCATAAGAAACTGCCCTTTCATTCTTGAACAGGTGACAATAAAGAGGATGATTATGTTACAACTTTGATTCTCTTTAAAAAAACGTCCATCTTAAAATGTATTGTTACCAGATGTTTATAGGTACTCCTGGCCAAACGTGTATTTCTGGGTTGGTTTTTATTACTGAGTGAGGTTTGGTGTAGTTGTTTGAGCAGTGAACTTTGACTCTGGAGAGCAGGGTTTGAATCTGGATATTTTAGAAATCACTCTTAGCCTCAGAGGAAGGCAATGACAAATTTCTTTTGAACTCATCTTGCCAAGAAACCCTGTGATAAGGCAGCCTAGGATTTGAAGGCACACAACAACAACAACAGGCTTGGAGGAAAGTGAAAGTGTTTTGTGAGGTTTTCAAAGAAGCCTTGAAATCATGCAATGAATGTTAAACAATTGGATGCTTGTATCAGTTGTCATTTAGGAGTAGAAAACTTTCAAATGTACATAACTTTAGAATAGCAAAGAATAATCACAGACTTTCAGAGCATTCTTGTATAAGCTTGCACAAATAATATTTACACCTAGATGGGAGGTATACCTGTGGACATAGGGCATTAGGTGCATTGTGAATTAATACTGAAAGAGGATTACGTGTAATTACATGTGCAGCATAATGCTGCAGTGCTCTACTTTGTCCACCTTTTTGCCGGTGATTAGCTTTCAAGTATCTGTTGAGGGCTTTCTGAACTATTCTTGTCCTGTACTGGACATGTATGCATACTCTTCTCTCTTTCTGATTATAAATGGGATTAAGGGATGCCTTAAACCAGAGCAGAAAAAAAACCAACTCTGACTTTTTTTTACATTTTGTCACCTTTTTTTCATCTTAAAGGTGAGATGTATTCAGCTACATCTAAATTATGCATGATTCTGATAGACTTGTTCACTGTAGACTAGAAAAATAGGTGTCTCAGAGTATTTGGGCCTGTAGTTTTCAAAGAAGTGTCATTTTATTAATTTTGGGGTTGTGCATTTGAGATTACAACTTCTCTGGTGTGCTTCATTTCTTTGATTTACTGTGTTCTGTTGTCAGGGTTGCTAAATGATTATGTTATGCTTGGACTAGGACCACAATACAGAATATGTATAGGAGTCTAGGTTGGAAAGTGTTTGTATGTTTTGGTGGAAAGTGTAATATTAAATGTGTGTTCTGTGTTTTAAAAGTAAAGAAATAAGTACAGGGCTGTGTCTGTATCAAGATAGTGGTGTTTTAATTAGATGTTTATCATTTTTGTTACAAAGAAAGGCAAGGTCACCTTGTGAGACAAAAGCACTGTGACTCTTGAATAATACATTGCAATGTTATAATAATGTGTGAATACTCAGAGGGGAAAAACATTGTTGTCCAGTCCAAGAATGAGTGCATTGTGTGTTGGGAATTGCAAGATGTCTGAGAAGAAGTTCAGCATTTTGTCATGTAGACTTGTTCCTATAATTGAAGAGGGAAACACCCTATGTTTTGATAGAGAGCCACAAAGTTAATATTTAGAGCAATTTGCTGATAGAGATTAAGTGTCTGGTCTTCACTGTTCCCCTAATTTCACAGTTTGCTGTGTATATACCTTATTTCTGCCCCAAATATGAATGCCTACTATGTCATATTCTGCTTTTAAATGGTGCATTGCCCAATTTTGGGATATTTCCTCCCTCTGTTCATGCAAGAATACCCCATTTAATAGGGTTTTTTCATCCTGAAGAGAGGATAGGGAAGTTGGCTACATTGGTTCATTTAATGCACCAAAATCTGGATCCACCCCATTTTTCATACATACATTATCTCAGTAATTTTCTTCAGCCATAGCAAAGAGAGGGAAAAGAAACTGGAAACACTGGACCAGTTGTATATACTAATACCTGATCTGCCCCATTTATTTTTTATGCGTGCATTATCTCAGTAACTCTCCACAACCTTGTTATAATAGCTTATAAATATTGAAGCATGACAAGGTGGTGATTTGAGATGTTCCGGCAGATAGTGCAAAACTGTGCACTTTCTTACCATATGGATTCTCACCTCTGCTCCAGTATGATAGAGCACAAGCATGTATGAATGTGTACATGTCAAAGCTCCTAGTGTTTGGTTTGGAGGAAAGAGGACACTTTAAACCTTTCAGGAGATCTTTAATTTCTGTCCTGAAATACCCTCTGGGGGCATTATCATCACATTTTGGGTGACGGGGGAGGGGGAAGGCTATTTCAAAGCCCAGGGGCTCCCATTTCTAAATTATCTCTCTTGGACCAAAATGAGATGGGAGCCCTGAAAACATGGCACTTTTAGCTCCCAAGAGCCACAAGAACAATCCTTGGGGCACATGAAACCTCTAGTCCCCATTTTTTTTTCATTTCTCCTCTGCATGAACAAATTTTTATTTGTTTTTCTTCCTTGTATTTGTATTTGCATTGTGTATTAAGTTTTATTTCTTTATGTAATGCACTCTGTAAATATTAATGAAGAAAGGCATAAACATGAAGCTTTTACAAAGCTATTTTGTAAATCTCAACATGCAAATATACTATTTGCATTTGGGAAACATGCAATTTGACTAATGACTTTGCAACCAGACATTCCATGCCTCAGGTGAGTCTACTGTGACATGATTTTCTCCTTCCTGTCTTTCCCAGACATGGTTGCGTGTGTGTTAATTCAGTTGTCATTTTATATCAAGAGGGTTAATTGTATTTCTCCTTAAATAACCCATTGAGAATCATAAAGTTGTCAGGTTTCAATCTAGTTAGGATTTTTTGTGTAACTTTAGCCATCCTCTTCCTCCTAAAAGATTGATTCTGTCTTTCTGGCTGTGAAATCCACAGCGATATCCATACAAAATGGAAGAAGTAGGCTGTTAATGAGCCCATACACCAGTGGTTCTCAACCTGTGGGTCCCCAGATGTTTTGGCCTTCAAATCCCAGAAATCCTAACAGTTGGTAAAGTGGCTGGGATTTATGGGAGCTGTAGGCCAAAATACCTGGGGACTCACAGGTTGAGAACCACTGCCATACACAATCTCTTTTGGGGTGGCATAAGGCTGTATTTAGGGAGTTTTCAAGTTCAGGAGGTTATATGTTCAGGAAGCAGGTAGTATTTTTCTTCAGCTCATCCAGGATCCCAATCTTCTAACACATTCAGATCCTCCACTAGTTCATATTGGATTTGTGGACACATTCATTTTCCCAAAGTATGAAAAGGCTTGCTCAGATTACTTTTTTAGAGTACATGGAGTTTTGAGGACAGGAAGCTCAACGAAATCCTTCTCAGTTCCTCCTCTTATGCCAATGCAGGATTACTCCTAACAGATCTTTTCTAGAAACTGTATATGAACAGTGATTGGAAGTGTTTTGCATGATCTGCCATGGACAGGATGATTGTTATTGGACTGGGTGAGGATCACAAGATAATGTTTAGAAGGGAGGCCCAAATTCAAAAAGTTCAGCTTGTAAAAGCTTGTATAACACTAGCTTGAAGGCATGTGATGGTCTGGTTTAAAGTCGCATGATGAAATTACATCATTCAAACTAAATTGGTCTCTTTTCAGTGTCCAGATCGCCTGTAGGTAAGGCCTAGGTCAGCAGCTTTCAGTTCAGCTCAATGCTATAAATATCTCCTTCAAAATATCTCCTCTTTGCAAGGTTTTTAAAACATAAATGCCTCCAGGTACTCTCTTATTCCAGTCTCCTGTCGGAGTTAACAATGGGGAGAAGGCTTGCAGGCTAAATGGGGAATCCTTGCAGTCTAGAGGTTTCTCATTCCTGATGTGGGAAAATGTGTGTATGTGGCGGATATGTGTTCCTTGAAATTGCTATGTTGATAATGAAGTGCCTCATTTGTTCCTCCCTCTCAGTTTGCATACATTCCTGACTCTTCATGTATGAGAGACATTGCCTCTGCTTTTGACTCTGATTATTGACCACATGCACTTATAACTTTATTCATAGAGGAGGAGGAGGCAGAGTTTCACACAGAATGAATCTCAAAACAGATGTTTGATAGGGTCCATGGTATTGATCTTTCCACATGATAAGCAATCCAGACGGAATTGCAGCATGGAGAAAAGTCTCCCATCATCTTAATTTCTGGCACTCTAACCCCACCCCTTCTGTTTAAGAATTAATGTGCATCCAGTAATAAAAGAAGATGCAGAATTTTGAAATAGTGCTGTATCGTTCTGTGTTAAGACTCTAAATTTTCATTTCAAGGGTGATTTTCCACTAGACTCAGGGGAATTTATGAAGCACAACATCTCCCATATACAGCAATTTGCTTTCATGTCAGGAGCAACTTGAGAACCTGCAAGTTGCTTCTGGTGTGAGAGAATTGGCCATCTGCAAGGACGTTGTCCAAAGGACACTCTGATATTTTGATGTTTTATTATCCTTATGGGAGGCTGCTCTCATGTCCCCGTAATGTGGAGCTGGAGCTGATAGAGAGAGCTCATCCACGCTCTCCCCGCATTCAAACCTGCAACTTGTTGGTCTTCAGTCCTGTCGGCACAAGGGTTTAACTCAGCAAAGATATTATATACTGTCTCCTAGAGAGAGGTTATTTTACTGTATGAATTATAACAGGACACATTCTGTTCTTGATATAGCAATGAATTAAGTGTTTTATACCCCCTCTGTTCTGATCAACTGTATTAGTAGCTGATGCCTGGGGAAAGAGACAATAAAGGCATAACAGTGTGAGTCTGAGAAAGGGGAACCATGTTATAAAATGATTTCTTCCTTTCTCCCAGTACAAAAGCTTATTTAAACCAAAACATTTTTCTTCCTCTGCAGTGGTAGCCGTTCTTCTAAAACTTTTAAACCAAAGAAGAATATTCCTGAAGGCTCCCACCAGTATGAGCTACTGAAGCATGCAGAAGCCACGCTTGGAAGTGGCAACCTAAGGATGGCGGTTATGTTGCCTGAGGGTGAAGACCTCAATGAATGGGTTGCAGTGAACAGTAAGTAACCTGACTTTTTTTTTGTCTCCTGAATATTTTGGCAACGAATATGGACTGCTAACTAGATAGGGAGATATATTTTTTTCTCTTCAGCAGAACAGATTCTTCCTAAAGATTAATATATAGAGATTTCATATAGTTTGTGGCATATCACACACAGACACTGAACCATGAATTTACCATGAACATATCCTCACAACTTCTGAGGATGGCTGCCATAGGTGTGGGTGAAACATTAGAAGAGAATGCTTCTGGAACATGGCCATACAGCCCGGAATACTCACAGCAACCCAGTATCATATCTTGTTTTGAAGCTTTTCTTAGATTAAGAACACAGTAGGTAGCCTCAAAAAAGTTAGTTTTCCAAATTAAACAATCTTCATCCCAGTTTGCAATTTTCATTCAGATAATGTACTGACCAAAATAATTAAAATATATAATTAAAAACATTATTTCATGGAAAGGGGGAATCAGTAGGGAGTTGTGGCTCTTTTATATCCAGCAAGTTGTGAGTATGCTTTGTAGGCTTGGGAATTGTCCCTAAACACTTGGAGGCTCTGAACTAATACCATTATCATTCTACACAATGGTAAACAGCACTGTTTAGGGATGAGTCAAAGGGAAATTAATAGGAAGAAGCTCTCTTAAGCAAAGAGGATGTTTGCATAGAGAAGGAATTCTGTTATCTACATTTCTTCTCCCATGGTCACATAGAAATAGCTTTTTCATTCACATACGTTAAATTTCGTGGCTTTTTCTTACTGGCCTTTCCCCAAATTAATCTCTGAAATGCTTTATGATTTGTAGTTATTATTATTATTTGATACATAACAAGATTAGTACACAGCAAACAAGATCACTCTGCTGGCTTTTGTATTTGATCACATGATGGACACTTCCCAAGTGTTTAGGACTTTCTGATGTATTGGCGAATAATGCATGTAGATCTGAGTAGGGTGGCCTTTTGCAGCTGACAGATGGTAATTTTATCAGCGCCAATTGTTTTTAAGTGCAGTCCAAGGTCTTTAGGCACTGCACCCAGTGTGCCAATCACCTAGAATCATAGAATCAAAGAGTTGGAAGAGACCTCATGGACCATCCAGTCCAACTCCCTGCCAAGAAGCAGGAATATTGCATTCAAATCACCCTTGACAGGTGGCCATCCAGCCTCTGTTTAAAAGCTTCCAAAGAAGGAGCCTCCACCACACTCCAGGGCAGAGAGTTCCACTGCTGAACGGCTCTCACAGTCAGGAAGTTCTTCCTCGTTTTCAGATGGAATCTTCTTTCTTGTAGTTTGAAGGCATGGTTTCGTGTCCTAGTCTCCAGGGAAGCAGAAAAACCTGTTGTTGTTGTTATTATTGTTATTATTATTATATTTATTTATACCCCGGTTTATCTTCCCCAAAGGGGATTCAAAGAGATTTCCTGTTACACATGTTACACCTTCCTCCCTGCTCCTTGGGTTGTGATGTGTAGGCTTCACATAAGCAACAGTAAATATCTTAGCCAGGCATTATTAGTTCTCCCTCTCAGCCTGGAGATTGGTGCTACATTTGAAAAGCGGTGACAAAATGAGTAGCGTACACTGTCACTTATTCTGTCTCCCTGCTTTCAAAATACATTTTACTAGTGCTATAATGGTAGGATAAATATTTTCATCTTGTGTGGCACTGCCTCCATTATACCACCTTCAGCTAGCTGAAACAATTGTTTGAGTTCTAATATTTGCATTTGTTCCAGCTGGGTCAACTGCCGCTTAAATATACCCTCCTACGGAATCTGATACATTGTGTTTAATTTCAGAGAATACTGAGAGGTCATCGAACTAAATCTTTAGGTGATAAATCGATTTTATTAAAGCCATGCTTCTCCAACACTTCAGTGCACAAAGGTATTAAAAGCCCTCAGTACTTTCAGTCCCCTCACAGCCCTCTTTTTTTACACATGGGTGATTGAAACTAAATGATGATGACATCCAGAGCCATCCAGGCTTTGACTGGAAGAGATATCACCCTTTTGTTTGTGGAATACTATAATCCACATGAAATGGTCTCAGTCTGATAATGACATGCCCAGTGGCAAAGGCATAGACTTTTTGCAGACAGAGAAAACAAAGTAGTTCCTGATTCTTCCTGTTCCTGGATCAGTTTTCCATCATGTGAATTCCCTCCTTGTGTCAAAACACGTGGGCCTTCTAACTTACAAAACCTATTCATCTGTCATGCTTTTACTTGCCTCTGCTTCTCTGCCTGGACACCTCTTTCACAGTTTCTTAGTGTTTGCAGTTTCACTAATTCCTTTTTTCTCTGGTTGCCTTCATTGTGTTCTTGCTTTGGTTTGCATGTTGACTTATTATTAACTTTTTGCATTCTTGAAATAGTAGCTTCCTTTTAACCCCTTGCTTAGAAGGGATTGTCAGATTTGAGGCTGTAATACTTGAATAATAAGAGTAAAATTTGCCATCTACAGTAGTTTTCCAGGGATGTAATAAATGCAGAGCTCTTCATTTATTATTTCAAGGTACAAATACTTTCAGATGGTTTTGTCACAGTCTCCGGTAGTGGAAACGTGTTGTGAAGACTTGTGACTCAGGAAGGGGCCTCTTGGGCTACATGCAATGTATAAGCTATATACTGCTCACCACGGCCTTAGATGATGAAAGATGGTACTTCATTGATAAGAGAGACATTGTTGGTTACTCATAGGAGTAACCCTATATGGGCAAACAACAGGAGGACAAGCCATCTGTCCTGTTTACGCAGACTTTTTGTATGTGGAAGCTTTTTCTCCAAATGTGCTGTATATACTATAAGCCAGGGGTCTTTAAACTTTTTAAACAGAGGGCCAGGTCACAGTCCCTCAAATTGTTGGAGGGCTGGATTATAATTTGGAAAAAAATGAATAAATTCCTATACACACTGCACATATCTTATTTGTAGTGCAAGAAACACTTAAAAACAATACAATAATTAAAATAAAGGACAATTTTAACAAATATAAACATATTAGTATTTCAATGGGAAGTGTGGACCTGCTTTTGAGATAGGATTGTTGTTGTTGTTGTTGTTGTTGTTGTTGTTGTTGTTGTTGTTGTTGTTGTTGTTGTTGTGTGCTTTCAAGTCGTTTCAGACTTAGGTTGACCCTGAGTGAGGGCCAGGTAAATGACCTTGGAGGGCCGTATCTGGCCCCTGGGCCTTAGTTTGAGGACCCCTGCTATAAGCCAACCTGCATATAAGCCAAGTCACCTAATTTTACTACAAGAAAATGGGAAACGTATTGACTTGAGTATAAGCCGAGGGTGGGAAATGCAGCAGCTACTGGTAAATTTCAAAATAAAAATAGATACCAATAAAATTACACTAATTGAGGCATCAGTAGGTTAAATGTTTTTGAATAGTTACATAAAACTGTAATTTAAGATAAGACTGCCCAACTCTGATTAAACCATTACTCTAACCTTCCATATTTATTTGTCATGTCAGGGCAACCAGTCACTTATATTTATATTTATATATTTACCTCCAGTGTAAATGTGCTTACGTATCCTTCCAATTATAATAATTAGAGTAAAATAATAAATGTAATAATAATAATAATGAGTAAAATAATAAATATAAAAATAATAAATAGATTACAATAATAAATGTAATAAAAATAACGGGGTAGAATAATGTAAATGTAATAATAAAATAGTGTAAAATAATAAATGTAATAATAAAAACATTTGCTCTCTCTAGTGATGAAGCAACTAAAAAAAAGGTGAGCTTAATATATTACACTGCCAACTAAATAGGAGCAGCCTATCTTTAATTCCCTGCACCTCCTTATCTATGGATCATTGAGCCTACCTCCTTTTCCAATTCACTCATTGCACATTTACAAGCGAGAAAACGTGAAAAGTGTATTTGTGCATAGCCTATTAAAAAGACATTTCCTCAGAGAAAGGTAATCTTTCTTTACAGTAGCATGGTTCTTTTATGTGTTAGTGATGAATACCAGCAATCAAAATACAAATTCCCCAATGAGTTGTTTATACAGTGTTCAGTTCCTTATTTATTTCAGTTTGGTCAGAGTGTAGCAGGGTAGGAATAAATAAATAGTCCAGGTCACCGGGGACTTTAATTTCAATGTTCCCAGACTGCAGTTGGAGTGCATCTGTATTTGCTAGATGGAGGACATGGCCTTAATAGTAGTTTAATGGCAGTGACACTGAAGTTGCCATAATTTTTCCTAGATATCACCCTGTGAGATTACAGACAGTCACAGATCCATTAGTGCTGTTATTGTGTCTGCAGCCAAACTAAAACAAGACTCAATGGCACAGCTGTTCATGTTTTCAAGGCCAGTTTTTAAATACAACTTCTCTTGAAATAGCCAACATCAAGATTCCAGACAATTGAACATAATCATTTTAGGTATTTTGAGACATTATTTCCTCGGTATTTGCTCTCCCCCAGTGTGGATAGTATCAGTATCAGATCTCCCTCTTTGTGATAATCACTGGCTCCCTAAGCAATTATACATTTCTTTGCAAATCAGCATATAGAATGTTTTTAGAAACATTAAAGTATAAATACAAATAATATCATGTATTATAATTTTTTGGTGACAGTAGTCATCTTAAATGAGGAATGTGTATTCTAGGATGGCATCAAACATATTCATCCATCAGTGAAAAACAAAGTTAAGTTTTTTTCCCTCTTGTTCATGAACAGTTGTGAATATTTAATACATTTCTTCATCAGTCAATTCAAAAATTTCTATGGCTGATCTGTTCAGTCTTCTGTAAATTTACATTTATGGAATAACAGCCCTACACACATGAATAGTCACTGTTTTTCCTTCTCTCATATATAAATGAAACCAAAGATAGAACAAAGATAGATAGAACAGACCTCACTACCTCTGAGGATGCTTGCCATAGATGCAGGCGAAACGTCAGGAGAAATGCCTCTAGAACATGGCCCTTTTGCCCGAAAAAACCTACAAGAACCTAAAGATAGAACAGTTTTTCCATGTACTTTGGTTTTGGGGGAAGGAAAAGCTCGTTCCCATTAGTATCAATATTATACAAAGGCATGTGTCTTGCTGTGTGTTTAAGATCTGGTGTAATTTTTTGACCAGCATTTCCTTTGTAAATGAAGACATCAACCACAATAGACCTGCTGCACTGAAAAGTTGTGTGCAGTTGCTTTTGTTTGCAACTGGAAGATTTTACAGTAATTCTTAATTGTTGTTGTTACTGTGTGCCTTCATGTGATTTCTAGCTTATGGCAACCCTAAGACAAAGATACTTTATGGTTTTCTTAGCAAAATTGGTTGAGGGGTGGCTTGGTTTGCCTTCTTCACAAAATGGAAGAATGCAACCTTTAAAAGATCACTATTTGGTTTCCAGTGAGTAGAGCAGCGTTTCTGAACCTAGGGGTCGGCATCCCTGGGGGAGTCACGAGGGGGTGTCAGAGGGGTCACCAAAGACCATCGGAAAACACAGTATTTTCTCTTGGACATTGGGAAGCTTGGCCCAATTCTAGCATTGGTGGGGTTCAGAATGCTCTTTGATTGTAGGTGTATAAATCCCAGCAACTACAACTCCCAAATATCAAGGTCTATTTTCCCCAAACTCTACCAGTGTTCACATTTGGGCATATTGAGTATTCATGTCACGTTTGGTTGAGATCCATCATTTTTTGAGTCCACAGTGCTCTCTGGATGTAGGTGAACTACAACTCTAAAACTCATGGTTTTGTTTGCTTACCAAACCCTTCCAGTATTTTCTGTTGGTCATGGGAGTTCTGTGTGCCAAGTTTGGTTCAATTCCATCATTAGTGGAGTTCAGAATGCTCTTTGATTGTGGATTAACTATGAATCCCAGGAAGTACAACTCCCAAATGACAAAATCAATGCCCCAACCCCACCAGTATTCAGATTTGGGTGTATTGAGTATTTGTGCCAAATTTGGTCCAGTGAATAAAAATACATCCTACATATCAGATATTTACATTGCGATTCATAACAGGAGCAAAATGACAGTTCTGAAGTAGCAATGAAAATGTTATGCTTGGGGGTCACAACATGAGGAACTGTATTAAGGTGTTGCGGCATTAGGAAGGTTGAGGATCACTGGAGTAGAGGTTCAAACCTTGATCCTCAGAATCATAGTTTAGTGCCCAAACCACTGCGCCACATTGGCTCCTTTTAGATGGCTATATGCTAAATGTGTCGCTTCTTCTTTTTTAATAGCTGTGGATTTCTTCAATCAGATCAATATGCTTTATGGGACAATTACAGATTTCTGCACAGAGGAGAGCTGCCCAGTGATGTCTGCAGGTCCAAAGTAAGGTCTCTTGTGATTGTCTAACTGTGAGACAGAAAACAAATGCCACTTTTTATTTTATTTTCACCATTTAGTTATGAAACAGATTGTGCCCTTCCCTGAAATGTTTATGAACTAACTGCTTTTGGAACTGTGCTTGTTTATGACGGGGAGGAGGTATGGTTGTTTGATGATTTAACAAAACATAAAACCATCCATGGCATTTTTAAGGCCCAGAGTATACTTAAAGTAGATCTTTGTATAGTGTATGCAGACTGCAGATTATTTTATTTCATTTCCATTCCATTCTAGGTATGAGTACCATTGGGCAGATGGGACTAACATAAAGAAGCCAATCAAGTGCTCCGCACCAAAGTACATTGATTACCTTATGACCTGGGTTCAGGACCAGCTGGATGATGAGACACTATTTCCATCTAAAATAGGTATTTTTAAAAACAGTTTTAATACATTGTTAGCCATAAAGGTTTTTTGGATAAAGTTACAAAATGTGATCAGCTATGTTATTTCTAAAAGTACAGAAACGACAGCTTCAGCCTGAAGATGACCGAAAATTTTAAATACATACATATAGAGGCCATCTCTGTATCATTTTATACGAGTTTTCTTTTAAATTATTGCACAAAGTAAATTTTATATCTTTGGACCACATGTTCCCGGCACATCCATGTGAATTGAGTATGATGGCTTTAGTAAGCAGCTATTAGACTAGAATATTAAAATGAAGCCTTTTTTGGTTTGGTTTCTAGGTGTTCCTTTCCCAAAGAACTTCATGTCAGTAGCGAAGACCATCCTAAAACGTCTCTTCAGAGTGTATGCGCATATCTACCACCAGCATTTTGATCCAGTCATTCAACTTCAAGAAGAAGCACATCTGAACACATCCTTCAAGCACTTTATCTTTTTCGTTCAGGTAAATCATTGCAGAGGTCGCTGTGGTTTTGTCTCCCTCTGAACTGTAACCCACCCACTCATTCTCCTTGAATTTTCTGGCACTTGAAACAGTGAAGCAAATGTCTTCATATTTTCCTACCTTTTAGAAGTTCTTCATTGTTGTGATCTTAAAGACACTACCATGCCTTGCAGGGTGTACCCTATTTTGTGTCATGACACCATTTGGTTTTTTTAAAAAAGTCCTATGTATAAAGTATATGTTTAAATACAGTTTTAAAAGCATTCCGGAGAGAAGGGATAAATGGAACTTTAGCCTGATTTCAACATCTTATCACAACCATATGTTGAAAGCAGACTTCCTTTTCTGTAACCAAACCTGAAATAGACTCAGCATATGAGCTGTTTTCTGTCTTGTGTGATGCTCTGTGTTAATATGCGAATGTAGTTCATGCCAAAACAATGACCATGGTGCATTTTAATTTCTTGTTTAAGAATATGCAAATATGATTATCAGAGTGGAGTACAGATCCTGGAACACTGTTTTTCTTCAATTTCTAAGACACACTTTTTTCATATATAAACATCTGTCTGAGAATCGCAGGTGTCTCGTATATATTTTTGGTGCTGGTGGTACTGAAATTGGGGTGCATCTTACAATCGATGTGTTTTACAATTAAAGAAATACGGCAGTTAGTCCTATCTTGACACAAAGTCCCGTCACATTTTGTGCAGCTTGCAGTAACAGATTTCTATTACTATAGGTGTTCATTTGCATAGAGCCATTAACCTATAACTAAAAAAATGGTGCATTCCTAAATACAGGTTCTGCACCACTGCTTCACAAGCTTAGGAACATTGCAGAGTTGTAGTTAGGAAATTGAGGGTTCTTTTTCTACCCACAAGGGCTGAATTTGTGACTGTCTGCACCTGCTTGAAAAGGATCTTCCTGTTTAGATTTTCTTCTGACCTTTTAAAAAGCAGCAATTTAAAAAATAGTGTTAACTTTTCTGCACAGTTAAACTTTTCTAACCCCCTTTCTCCATCAAGTGTGAGTATTAATTAAAATTTAAGTGTAGGTATCTTTGTTGTGATCCAGCTTAAGTTGACTCTAGCCCAGTCATGGGCAAACTTCGGCACTCCAGGTGTTTTGGATCCCAACTCCCACAATTCCTAACAGTAGGCTGTTAGGAATTGTGGGAGTTGAAGTCCAAAACACCCGAAAGGCCAAAAACCACCCATGCCTGGTCTAGCCCTATCCACTACTATATTTTAAATTCCTTTTAGGGTATTTGTTATAATGTTTACTTATGTTTTAGTTAACTATGTCTTATTGGATTGTTTTTGTTTTATTTTTCATCACAATGCTTCATTCTCTGTTGCAAATTCACTGTCATCACTGTTGCTTTATTGTGTATTATTTTGATACCTTTGTACTCACCTGAGGCATTGAATGCTTGCCTTTTTGCACTTGTAAACTGCCTTGAGTGGTCTAGAAAGAAGGTGGTCTAGAAATAGAGGAGTTGTTGTTGTTGTTGTTAATGTCACTCTGAATTGTTTGGGGTACGGAAATAAATAGCCAACTGAGATTTTGTTTTTATTTCTATCTCCTGCAGGAATTTAACCTTATAGACAGAAGAGAACTTGCTCCACTTCAAGAACTGATTGAAAAACTCACTTCAAAGGACAGATAAGCAGAGATGTATTTGTGCAAATCACTTGTTTCTTTAAACAGGCATGTGGTGTTTTAGGGATTTGGGCTGTGATACTCTACACGTTAATTGAGATCCATGGGACGAACTCCTCTAAGTTAAGTGTATGGAGGTTTGCAGTCTTTTAATTTGTTTGTTTTTAGAAAGAAAGAAAAAGGAAATTTGTTCTGTTTTTATTTGGGCAACCTAGATTCATTCTCTGTGCTTTTATTAGAAGGAATCCTTTGTCTTTTAGTGAGACACACACACAGTAAATGGCTTTCTGTTCTTTTTTCATTGTGTACCTTTTAAAGAAGTTGTGTGTTTAAAAAGAAGAAGAAAAACCATGCTTGTTGGGAAATGTGACACTGCTGGTTGTATGGGTTCTGCATTGCCAGTTGTAGCCCATTCTCAGAAGGTCTTTACAGAGACTAAACCTTCTCTAAGTGCCTTGGCAGACTCTCTTCTGAGGTACAAAGCACATACCAAGAACACTGCTGGAAACAAAAGATACACACGTTACTACCCAGGACACTTACTAACACTTGTTATATACAAATAAATATGTGTAGAACTTTTAAAATAAGCCATAAAACTTCTATCAGTGATCTCCAGCTTTTAATACAAAGCAATGCCTTTAGAGATGAATGTGGGCTATAGGAAGAGGAGTGAGAGAGGGGCTCGTTTTAATTTTTGTATTGTCCTGCTCAGAAACCCATCTGTTTATTCTTAGACCTCTGGTGGACCAAGGATAGAATAAGATTGGCAGCTTTCTTCTTTGTTGCTTGCATTTAGTCAGTAAATACTAACTTCTGATTTAAATCTGCTAGTGAGCTTTTCCTTCCCAGGAATGAGCAGTCTTGCAGGGGATCAGGTTAAAAATAAAGGAGTGGTGTTATCAAATAATCTCTAAAAACCTCAAATAAATGAATGATAGTCCTTTTAATATAGGGTAGCATCAATTTCTTAGTTATTTTTAAAATGAATAGAAGGTTTCTCATTCCCATCGTCATATTGATTCTGAATAGTCTCTTCACATTATAAGTTGTGCAAAGAGAGTAACTAAATGCATCCATTTTAAAAAACGTTTTGGAGGCTGGTGTATACATCTCTTTTTTCATTATAGTCACTGTAATTTTGATACAGTTTGGTTACTCTTTTTTTGCCCATTTTTCTGTCTTTTCAAATGAGGAAAGGGGCCATTGCCTAGATGACCATCGCCAAGAGGCCAGTGTCTGAGGATATTCATAACAGAGCATGGATAAACCTTTTTCCCCCTTCGCATCTGAAACTTGACACTTTTCTGAGGGTGCAGTCCGAAATCAAAAATGCCACGATGCTTGGATAAAACCAGTTATAATGCCTCAACTCTTGCAGATTGTTTGAAAGACATAAATTGGTTTCTATAATCTGTAAGTAGTCTCCATCCTTGGGCTAAACTGAATTGAAATCCCATTCTTGATGGCAACACATTAAAAGCATATGCTCCGTAAAAAAGAAAGCATGCATGTTCTTTTAAAATTCGTATGTACACAACTGCTTCTCATACTGTGGCTTAGTGTCCATGGGATTACATGCATGTTTTGTGTACTTTAAGGATTGTAGCATCAACAATATATTTTTGAGACTGAGCTATATTTCCTTGTAACATTAGAAAAATCAGAATTGCCATGAACATTTTATTTGGCCCAACATAATTCATGCTTTTGATCTTGGAAATGCAATTAGTTGTTACTGCTTTTCCTTGTACTGCTTTTGGACCTACTTGATTTTGTAAGAAATGCTACTTTTTTTTAAAAAAGGTGGAAAGTACAGACACCTTACAAATGTCCCCCATCCTTATAGTAATTCAAGTATTTCCTTAAAAAGAAGTGTTTTTAGCCAAGGGTGGGATCTTGCTCCATTTCCTGCTGAAATAATATAGGACTTGGTACTTCATAATAATTTTGAATAGTTTACTACCTTGGGCATAATACTTGCACTGCATATTTTTAAAACTTGAAATCACGTTCTTTTAGAGGCTGTGTTGAATATGAATAAGGCTGTGAACAGAGTATGTCAAGTTTCAAATACTTACTGGGAAAAGAATAATACAAAAATACAAATTTTGATTTGCATTCATTGCTGACTCCCTCATCAAAACTAAAAGCCTAGATTTCACTGTCTGAGAGTGCTGTTGGTTAGCCTTTGCTGATCGCATTAAATATGAAGACAGAAACATCTAAAATACAAAGACAGTGTTTAAACTAAGAATTCCTTTTTTGTATTGCATTGGGGATATTGAGTGCTTACCTTTGTTCGTCTTTAGAAGATTGTTTATTGCGTAAGGGTGCATTAAAATGCAAATATGAAAGTCTCCTTTATCTTTCAGCTGACCAGGCATCTTGAACACCAAGCACTGTGGTATCATTATAAACAAAATCACAATCTGGATCTGGATTTTAATTTTAAAGTGATATTCTCTTTAAATGCTGGATATCTATTTGATATAAAACATTGGATGCTGAACACCGGGGATTGACTTCTTAGTCACATCTAGCCACTTATGAACCCTTTTTTTCCTTCTCTTCTGAAGGAAGAGCCTTAAAACTTCAGGAGGCTGAAACCATTTTGCTCTTGCTTCAGTTCTTGCTGTATTGCTTTCTCTTGTTGATGTTGTTAATAACTCCTAGAGGTAATCTACCTCAGTTCATTGAGACCGAGCAAAAGTGATGATCGAAAACGTAGGTGCAAGTCCATCACAACCAGTTGTGTTGTTCTTTCTTAGGCCAGTGATAGATTTAATTCCAGCAATTCACGTTGTTCTGACTAAAATTTAAAATGCTATACAAATGTTGTACGTTATACTTTTACATATTAACATCAGGGATCCATGCTAACTGTGTAAGGATTAAATGTCCCATATTCTGCTGTTACTGGTAGCAGGGCTTTGGAGAAACAGCTTTCCGAAAGGACAAAAGGCCCTTCTGCAAGTACATGCGACTTTTTTCTTTTACTGCTTACTATGCAACACTGAATATTAGTAGTTACCTTAAGGTAGAAAAACAGAGACCCTGTTGAAATTTTTGACCTGAAACTTCTCTCTCAATCTCCCTTCAAAGGCAAAAGGCCAATTTGCTGCTATTGACTCCTCTTGGTTGTTGTTGCTCTTAAAATCCTTCTTTTTTCCTTGAACCCATGCTTTGGATCACCATACAAAGTTGTAGTTTTTTTTAAATAGTTTTTTTGGTTTGGCAAATACCCAAAACTAGCCAAAATATATTATTTCTCCCTAGGGTGCTATATTGTAGTTCTGTTATAATTTAACATGAAGGTGAGCCTGCCAATTTTTCAACTGCACCACTATCATATTACTTAAAATATTAGGATGGGAGTGAGACTGCTTAGCATTTCTTTTCATAGATAAGAGATTATTTGGGCTTTCTAGACCACATTTCTTGAACCACTAGCCACTTTAGCGTGAAATATTTACATTTATGTAAAAGATTACTTGGCATCTTGTACACACATTTCCTTGTTTGAAATATAATTCCTTCCTAAAACTGCCATTTCAAATTTTAAAATGCTTTTGTTTGCTTTTTCTCCCCTCCAAGAGCACTGTCCTTTCAATAGTTTTTCATAGATTACTGTATTTTTAGGGGAAATTGATTTTTATAGCCACTAAACTGTATTCATTATTTTTGTACGTGTTATAACTAGGTCATTTGGGGACACAGATCTTTAAAAGGGCCGTTTTGTTTCCACTTCGATGCATTGATTTGCAGATAGCGTGTTGCTAAATATTGCCATATTAATTGTTACCTTTGACTTGCAGTGGAGGGGGGAAGACTTGAAAATAATAACTCAGTGATAGCCTTGGTACATATAGACCATAGACAAATCCATCTAATTGGCTTGAGATGTAGGATGATGAAAAGAAGATTATAAAAATTGAAGGATTACTTTCAGCAGAATCGGGTAGTCAAGATTTTCCAACTTCAGGATCTACTTGGTGGTGTATCTTTATATGCAAGAATAGCAGAACTTCTTGCAAGGCCTTCTTGATGAGCTTCCCATATCTGTTCTGCGGTGGGAGTACTTAAGTATTGCAAGCTTCCCCCATTTTGCAGAGACCAAGGAAGTCTTACTGTTCGATTCTGCTGATTTGAATTGATTAGGGATCCCAGAACTTGACTTATGTAACATCTTGGGGTTGCTCTCATTCATGAATTCAACCCGCTGCAAGTCTGAAGTCCTGGAGCTGCTTTATCCAAGACAGAAAGGTATTGAAGATGCAACGCAATCCCACCTGCATCTTTTAAGTGCTTCAAAGCAGCTGAACACAAAAGGTTTAATATACAAAATGCAACACAGACACCTGTACTGTAAAGCGGACTGTGCCAATATTACTTCAATTTGTAGTCATTATCGATCATTGCTTGTTTTTAAATGAAAACAGCTTTTTGATTTAAGAGAAAAAAAAATTGAATGTCTGATATTCTGCAACACATGTATTGGAAAGATGTAAATAATGTATACAGATTGTTGTAAGTGATGGGATTGAAAAAAAAAGTATATAAATTCTAGGCTTTTTCAGTAAGAAACTGAATGCTGTTTATAAGGAGAAAAATAAATAGCTATGTTTGACCATTGATTGCCTTTCTTCCCCTTCTCATCCTTGCCGGTTCTTTGTAGATGGACATTCATCCTCTGTCTCTATACATTGTACACATCTGAGCATCCCACATGATATCATTCCTTTGTGTAATTACCTCACCAGTATTTGTGAACCCTCTGTATTGCGAGCAAATCTGATAGCAATAAAATGAAACTATTCACGTTCCATTTCCTAAACTCATGGCATTGAAAGGTTGGCAAAAAACTGATGTTCCACAAGAAGAGGAGGAAGGCAAGACCAGTCTCCAAACTGTAGCTTGCAAATGTTATCTTTTGGACTGCAACATCCAGAATTCCCCTGTCGACATTGGTCATGACATTGTAATCCAAAAAGAAAGGAAAAAAGCCATCAGCAATGCCCTATATTAATACTTTAATAATAATAATAATAATAGTAATAATAATAGTAGTAGTAATATCTTGCCACCATCTCCCAACAGGAACTCAGGTGGCTTACAGAGCAGCACATGATGGTGCCATACAAAACACATAAAATACAATACATCGGCATTTATAAATCAACACCAATTGATATAAAACAACACTTACAGAAATTAAACAAAATTCCAACTGAATTTAAATAAAGTGCTCAATAGAATGCAGCAGTAGCCATTAGTTAAAAATGGGCAGTGCAACCAAGTTGAATGTCCCAGCTACAAACCAGTTAAAATGCCAATGTTAAAGTGTCAATATTAGCTGGTATCCTAACCATTGTTAAAGACCTTCTTGAAAAGCCATGTTTTCAACTCTTCGAAAGCATGCCCATGTGGAGCTTGCCTGACTTCCCTGAGGAGGGTGTTTCAAAGCCGGAGGGCACCGAGAAGGCTCTCTCTCTCGTCCCCAACAACCACACTTGAGACAGAGGTGGAACTGAGAGGAGGTGGAACGAGAACACGCAGGTTCATAGGGGGAGATGCGATCACAAAAAAAGGCTGGACCTGAAATGTGTAGGGCTTTGTAGATGATAACCTGCACATTGAATTTGGACCAGAAACTTATCGACAGCCAGTGGAATTGCTTTAATAGGGGCAATAGGTGCTCCCTATAGCTAGCCCCAGTTAGTAGCCTGGCTGCCAGTCTTTGCACTAATAGCAATTTCCAAGTCATCTTCAAAAGCAGTCCCATGTAGACTGCATTGCAGTAATCCATTCTAGATGTAACTAAGGCATGGACCACAGTGTGCAAGTCAGGCTTTTCAAGGTATGGTCACAGCTGGTGCACAAGATTTAGCTGTGCAAAGCCCCTCCAAGCCACCGTAGACAACTGAGCTTCAAGCATCAGCACTGAGTCCAGGCCTTGTAACTGACCAGGAGGAATTGTGTCTTGTCTGGATCAAACTTCAGCTTGTTAGCCCTCATCCAGTCCATCACAGATGCCGGGCACTGGTCCAGGATCCGGGGAGGTTCCTTGGATTAGATGGAAAGGAGTAGTAGAGTTGTGTGTCATCTGCCTAGAGATGAACCCTAACCCCAAAACTCCGGATGACCTCACCCAATGGTTTCATATAGATGTTGAAAAGCATGTGGAATAGAATAGAATAGAATTGAACCTTGTGGGACCCCACATGTCAATGGCCAGGGGTCTGACCACGTGTTCTTCAGCATCACCATCTGGGTATGATCCTCCAAGAAAGAGTGAAGCCACTCCAAGGAAGTGCCCCAAAGACCCATTCCGGAAAGCCAACCCAGAAGGATACTATGGTCAATAGTATCGAAAGCTGCTGAGAGACCCAAGAGAACTAGGAGAGACACACTTGCCCTGTCTAGTTCTCTGCAGAAGTCATCCACCAAGACAATCAAAGCTGTTCCGTGACCAGACCTAAAACCAGATTGTGAAGGATCAAGATAATAATCGGCTTCATCCAAGAATCACTGGTGCTGAGAGGCCACCATTCGCTCTAGAACCTTGCTGAAAAAAAGGAGATTAGAAATGAGCCAGTAGTTATTTAATACTGAGAAGTCCAGAGACAACTTCTTTAAGGTTGGTCTCTCTCTTTGATCCTACTCTTTTTGGCCTCTCTCTTTGATCCTACTCCTCTCAGAGATGGCTCTTTCCCCCTGAATGATGTCTTTAGGATCAGGCATGGGCCAAGTTGGGCCCTCCCTCTGGTAGGCTGTAAGGAATTGTGGTAGTTGAAGTCTGAAACACCTGGAGGGCCAAAGTTTGCCCATGGCTACTTTAGGATGGTATTTTTCATACAACACTGGCCATTGCCAACTGAGGGCTTCACAGGTCAATAAAAAGATCTTTACTATGGAATTTTAGAACAGCTCTTTTAGCTGTTCTAAAATTCAGCACAAAAAGACCACTCTTTGGAAGCACAAAAAGACCACTCTTTGGAAGTTTTGTATGCTAAAAGTTGATAATAAGGCATACATAATTACATCTATATTTTTTGTGTCAGGAGTGACTTGAGAAACTGCAAATTGAGAGAATTGGCTGTCTAGAAGGACATTGCGCAGGGGACACCCGGATGTTTTACCATCCTGTGGGAAGCTTCTCTCATGTCCCCGCATGAGAAGCTGGCACTGACAGACAAGAGCTCACCCCGCTCCCTAGATACGAACTGCCAACCTTTCAGTCAGCAGTCCTGCAGGCACAAGGGTTTAACCCATTGTGCCACCAGGGGCTTGGGGTTTTTTTAAGAGTTTTTTAATTACAGCAGCAAAACAACAGAGAGGAAACAATCAGGCACATCTAATCACCTCTCAACAAAAGATTTCCCCAGGCACTGCCAAGCCATCAAATGCTAATTAAGGTGGTCAGTTGAAACATTCACACCTAGCTCCAGTAGGCAAGAGTTCTTTGTCCCACCCTGGTCATTCCACAGATATATAAGCCCTTTTTCCTACTTCCAACAGAACTCACTACCTCTGAGGATACTTGCCATAGATGCAGGCGAAACGTCAGGAGAAAATGCCTCTAGAACATGGCCATATTACCCGGAAAAACCTACAACAACCCAACTTGTTCATCGTTGGCAGAAATGTATCCAATTGTCTGGTGATTATGTGGAAAAGTGAATAGTGGTAGTTAAAGAGCACATTCTAAGGCAGTGTTTCTCAACCTGGGGGTCGGGACCCCTGGAGAGGTCGCAAGGGGGTGTCAGAGGGGTCGCCAAAGACCATCAGAAAACACAGTATTTTCTGTTGGTCATGGACGTTCTGTGTGGGAAGTTTGGCCCAATTCAATTGTTGGTAGGGTTCAGAATGCTCTTTGATTGTAGGTGAACTATAAATCCCAGCAACTACAACTCCCAAATGTCAAGGTGTATTTTCCCCAAACTCCATCAGTGTTCACATTTTGGGCATAAGTGAGAATTCGTGCCAAGTTTGGTCCAGATCCATCATTGCTCTTTCGAAGTAGGTGAACTACAACTCCAAAACTCAAGGTCAATGGCCACCAAACACTTCCAGTATTTTCTGTTGGTCATGGGAGTTCTGTGTAACAAGTTTGACTCAATTCCATTGTTGGTGGAGTTCAGAATGCTTTTTGATTGTAGGTGAACTATAAATCCCAGCAACTACAACTCCCACAGGACAAAATCAATACCCCCCCCCCCCCAAATATTCAAATTTGGGTGTATTGGGTATTTGTGCCAAATTTGGTCCAGTGAATGAAAATACATTCTGCATATCAGATATTTACATTACTATTCAGCGAAATGACAGTTATGCTATAGCAACGAAACTAATTTTATGGTTGGGGGTCATCATAACATGAGGAAGTGTATTACCGGGTCGTGGCATTAGGAAGGTTGAGAAACACTGTTCTAAGGATTATTTGCAGGTCCCTAAATGCGTTTCTAATGCCACCCTGCGACTAGAGACGGGCTTTATGAGAGTGGAGGCCAGGGTGTGGGTGGCCATACTCAACCTCTGGCTCAGACTGTCCCGTGCACCCCTTGGCCTTGCCCCACTAACCATGAAGGATGACTTCCAATCCACATGGAAGCAGGCGATAGCATCAAAAATCTCATCATTGGGATTTTCTCCAGGCCTACTACTCGCTATGGATTACAATCAAGCCAAAGCACTTATCAAACAACGTATCACAGACACAGAGCGACAACTAGATCTGGCCTCGGTTCCACCCTTATCAATGAAGACAGCAGATATCTTGCCTCCCCTATGGCATATTTAACAAACTTAGAGGTTCCTCTTCATCAAAGGGCTTTCACCCTGGCTTGATGCCACGCTCTCCCATCAGCTGTACTCGAAGGCCGCTACCGGAGGATCCCTTTCCCAGAGAGACTCTGCCCCTGTGACCCGGGTCATGTAGAAACAATAGAACATGTGCTCCTTCAGTGCCCGTTCTACAGGGATATCCGTGCCAGGCTTATCTTACCTTGGTTATACAAGCACCCAGGCCATTCAGGACAATTTTACACCTCCATGCTACTTGCAGATATTAATTCAGCTACAACCTACAATGTTGCAAAGTTTTGTGCAGCAGCATACAAAATCTGTCAGGGAATGACTACTCCCAAAAGTTAACTGTGTGTCCAGTAATCTTCTCTGAATCTACAATTTGGTGATGGATCTGGGTGAAGGAGTGATGACATTATTATGTCCCATTGAAGTGACAATGCGCCTCTGGGCTTTTACTGGCAAACCATTCTAGTCTGGACGCGCATGAGAAATTCCAGACCCCTGACACTTATGCTTCACACCATTTTGGCAAAGTATGCAGGGCATCATGACCTGGGACTGGTACAGTAGGCTACCTCACCTATGATGAGCTCACCTCTAGCCAATTACTCTGCAATTATGTTATCCAACCCACTGTTACTATGCAAGCTTTGCAAAGAGCACAAGAAGGTTATATAAACAGCTTGGCTAGTCAATAAACTTCGAGATCACCTTCACCCTCCTGGACTGCCTGTCTTCTTCATTCGTCGCTACATCTGTTCATTCGTCGCTACATCTGTCCAACCGTTCCCAAACTCGTGAGTAGATGGGTGGAAATGTGTCAACTTACCAGCAAGACCATGCTAGGGAGTTGTACAAGTTGTTGGGGCAGGGGGAGGGTCCCAAAGTCAGTCAAGGAAACTTGGAAGACTTAGTTAGAGAAATTCAGAGCCAGTGCCCTTGGTACCCACAACAGGGATCATTGAAACTATCAGATTGGGTTAAAATAGGTCAAACCCTTCATGCCGAGCCTCGGGCTGCTATTCACCACCTTCTTTTGTGGCAACGATGTGCTAAAGCAATCAGTTGTCTAAGAGTGACAGATAATTGCTCACCCTTGCTAGCACCAGTCATAAATCCTGTCTTGAATCCCCCTGAAACTCGATATCCCCAGTTAACCCTGCCTGCTCCGCTTTCATATGTTTCTGACCTTAAAACATCACTCATCCCTCCCTCCGCACCCCCAGACCCAGATGCCAATAACACTAACTGTCAGCCCAGTGTTGCGGATTTCTCACAGCCACACTCATTGGGAGACATGATGATTCCGCAGGCCATTCAAGAAGCTAAAAGGAGTGGGGTCTTGACCCTTCATGACATGACAGAGTTCGGAGAAACTGTATCCTCCACTGATCACATTCAAGACACAACAGCCGTGATTCCAAGCCTAATTTATGGCTCCGGCACATTCACTAAAACAGCTGGCCGACCAGAGCTCTCAACAATGACATTCGATCCCGCAACATTGGCGGTTAAACAGCCTATTGATTACAAAACAATCATAAATATCATAATTCACCTCCCAGATTTTGAGTCTGAAAAGACACATGCTTTTGCAGGGGGTGTTACATAAATAAACAATGCCTGTACCATGTCTGGATGGACTGTCAGGTCACAGATTCCTCACTTTTCCTAATACATCATTGGTGAGACAGTTTAATAACCCCTCTCTCCAAAAGATAACATTCAAACATTTCCATTCAACAAGATTTCAACAAAAATATAAAGCTCCCGTGACAAATATGGTTAAAAAACACCCTCTGATAAACTTATAGTGTCATTAAATAGACATTTGTTACAAAATGATTTTCAAGATGAACTTCTGTTTAATCAGAAGTTCCAGAGTTATAATACATAAATAATCTAAAATCAAAGATCTATATATAGAGTCCTCATTCTTTTTAAAATCATGTTTTGATAAAAAAGCTTTCAAAGTTTTATTTTGATAAGAGATAGACAATACACAGTCCTTTAATGTTGTCAAGCTTCATTTTCTTTAATGCTAAACAATATTGATTAGCTATAAGGTGTGATGGGAGCCACGATACAACATCTAAATAGTGATTCCCAACCTTCCTCATGCTACGGCTCTTTCAGACAGTTCTTTGTGTTATATTGACCCTCAACTAAAAAATTGTTTAAGATTATTTTCATTGACTATTATTGTTTCATAGTTATAATTTTGCTCGTTGTTATTACTGTTTCATAGCCATAAGTTTGCTACTGTCATAAATTGTGATATACATGTCTGATATATAAAATAGATTTTCATTTACTTGACCTAATTTGACACAAATACCTATACACAACAATTTAAATACTGATAGAGTTGGTGTTGATTTCAAAATCAAGAGTTATAGTTCCTGAGATTCATAGTTCACAATCAAAAAACACATTCTAAACTCCACCAACAATAAAATTAAACCAAACTTGACACACACAACTTCAAGTCCCTTTCATTTCAAAGGGTCAATTATATATAAGACTCAAATTACATTCAACTTATACAATCTTGAATTTTAATCACACCTAAAGGCTATGCCTTTCATCTGATGCTTACAGATGAATCAGCTCCACAAAAACACACTTCTTACAAAACATTGGTTGACAACACATGCTTACATGATAACATATCTTGCTATGTTATTAATCATATTACACTTTAAACATTCTTGCTTAGTTCATTTTAAGATTAGTTTATTAAATCTACCACACTACAAACACACACCCCTATTCGTTACCCACATCTCAGCCAAAGGTTTAAAATACCTATTTCATAAAAACGTTAATAAAACAATACTCAAAACCAAACATTTATTGCTTTATTCACACATTATATCTCTACCTTACACACTAAAATCCATCAAGAAATCTCTCCCCTCTGCGAGAGAGACTCAAGCTGACAGGCACGCTACCCCAAGAGAAGGGGGGACATACATTCCACAAGCGAGAGATAAGCCGTCCCAGCCACGGCTAGGCTCTAAACTCTGATTACACACACACAAACACTTCCCCTATCCTGTTTCTGTTAAAATGACTTTTTGATTCATGATTGTTTACCTTTTGATTTATGCTTGGTTACTCTGTTTTATTCTTTTAATTTGTCTCTTTTATAAGATATTATAAGATGTTTTAAATGTGCTTTCATTCTGTCTCTATGCCTGATCTACTTAAAAACTACAATTCCCTTCCTTACACACCGATGCCCATTTTATACTGTGCTGGTCAAAGACCATAATAAATCATTGATTGATTGATTAATGACTATCAAAATCCTTGCTCTTCAACAAAACACAGCCCTATGAAAATCATGCCTTTTCATCCTCATACTACAAAACCTATTACCCATTTCTCATTACACAATTACTAAAGTTTTCCAACGGGTCTACTGTTGATCATTGTCACACTCATCCACATATATTTCAACAAATTAAAAACCACTTACCCATAACATTGCTCAAAATACATTCCCTAAAGATTATAATACATTTTCTACCTTGTTCGAGTCTATTCTTTCTAGACTCCACCCACATTGCTACCTAAACCTAAAAAAGAGCTTAAAGCTGCTTTTTTCTTTTTATAACTCTGTGCCAGTTCCAAAGTTTTTAAAATCATACCATCCCAATGCTAGGGGTTAAACATGGCTTCCCACTATTGACCTGGGTTTAACACACTCAGTTTTCTTAAGATGTTCAGTTAATCTGCTTCATTACAGACAGTTTTGGTTCTGTCTCCAAGCCATCCCTACACATCTAAATCATAATAAACTCCTAACTACAATGGTCATTTCAACTACAACCACTTACACTATTTGCCTAATTTTCCTCACTACTTTCCATGACAAAAAACAAAACACATGACATTCTATACATATATCTATAATAACCAGTAGATCTATTCTACAAACTCTCTATCCAAACCCAATACACATGTTCTCAACCATTTTTTTTATATATACCTTTACATTCATAAACATCTCTGCTACAACATACCTTATATTACAATGCTAAGTTCACAATATTCTGCCCACATCTTTAACATTCCCTACGATGGCCACACAAAACYAYATTGCTGAGCYTTCAAATCATACCTCTACAAACCATCTGCTTCTTCTCACACACAAACCAAAAGGGGGAGTCAGCCCCCTGGCCTCTTCCCTGCTCTTTTGCTTTCGCTTTCCAACAGCTTTCCAACAGCTTTCCAGCAATGGCCTTCCTATATGTGTTATTTACCATTAATCATTTGAATTTAATTTTATCTGATTCTTCTTTCGTTACCAGGATCCAGAAGCATGTCCCTCTCCCTACCCCCTCCTCCTCCCTTGATACAGGTTGCCAGATCCGGAGTGAGAAGGCCCAACTCCCCTCATCGCCTGAAGTCAAAATACTGCTGTGACGGGCCGATTTGAGTTCCTGCTTCAGCTGTCATAAACCTATGGACTTTAACAAACACGACTTGCTTTTTGACAACATTGTTTAATCACACATTCTCTGTAATTGGCTTCTTAAATCAAGCGCTTTGGGTTCCTGCTCGCTACATTTGCCCGTGGAAAGATGACGTGGCACCAAGGCCTCCAAAATCCCATTCACCCTCCAGTCAATTCTATGTGTTGTTTCAAATCTCACAAATAACTTCAACAAAATATTTATGCATGTTGTTTTTTAAAGACTTAGCTTAACATATTAAGCAAAACACTGTACCTGCTTGGTAAAACTTTTATAATCCAATTTATTTACTCTACACAACTATTGATGGCTTATGTAATAATCTGCTACTGCTACATTTGATATATATCCCATTGTTATAAGCTTCTTGCTAGCCTCACGCTCTGCTGACCTTCCCCCCCCCGCCTCAAAGTGATATCCTAATATATGACCTGGCTTCCTGTCGGCTAGATCAGAAAAACAGTTCAAATTGCTTTACTGTTGACTGGCTGTTTGATCATATGCTGCTGCTGCATTCAATACATCCCATCCCTGTGGCATCTTTACCAGCCACGGCCCCTACAAGCCCCTCCTAGACATGATGTCCTTTATACATACAAATTGTTAAAAAACAAAAAAGGGGGAGATGAAGGAGTGATGACATTATTATGTCCCATTGAAGTGACAATGCGCCTCTGGGCTTTTACTGGCAAACCATTCTAGTCTGGACGCGCATGAGAAATTCCAGACCCCTGACACTTATGCTTCACACCATTTTGGCAAAGTATGCAGGGCATCATGACCTGGGACTGGTACAGTAGGCTACCTCACCTATGATGAGCTCACCTCTAGCCAATTACTCTGCAATTACGTTATCCAACCCACTGTTACTATGCAAGCTTTGCAAAGAGCACAAGAAGGTTATATAAACAGCTTGGCTAGTCAATAAACTTCGAGATCACCTTCACCCTCCTGGACTGCCTGTCTTCTTCATTCGTCGCTACATCTGGGCATTGCATGTGTCATGAATCTAACCTTTTGCCAGGAAGGCCGAGGCCTGGAAAGTCAGTAGCTGACATGTTGAGAGATAGGCAGGAGGGCTAAGAGGCAAGAGGGAGGAGTCAGCCGACTCCTGATTGGCTAGAGCAGTCAGGGGAGGAGTTAGGTTTGAGAGGGGAAAAAGGCTGTGTCTTTTTGACAAGCTGGGAAGAAGAGCTTTAAACATCGTAGAGTGAAGAAGTATTTTAGGGAGAGGGAGCTGAGAAGAATTTAGACAGAGAGAGAGAACTTTTGTAGCGAGCCTTGAGGATTAGAGCATAGGGAAGGCAAAGGTTCCTGTGTCACTGTACTTAGAAGGGTCAGTGAAGGAAAGCCTATTTTGCTCTGTGAGGCAACCAGTGGGCTGTTCTCAGGGACACACTGTGTCAGTGTAGTGAACAGTGTGAAGCAAGGAACTCACTGGGAACAAAAGTTAAAGTCTTTAAGGAAAAAGGCTGCCTGTCTAACCAGCTAAGCCTCAGTAACCACATTACGCTTTTGTACCACTCTTTTTAAGAGTTGATTTGTTCACCAAGTTTAAATAAACCTGTTTCTAATTTTCAACTTTAAACTGGTGTCTGCCTCGGTCTATTACAATCCTTAGATCTCAGCTAGCATAAAGACAATTTTATTTCAGTCCAGTCAGTAAGAGAAGCAGTCATTGAAGAAGACCAAAGGCTTGAATAAACTTTACCAATTTCACATTCACACGCATGTTTTCCTCAGATATATAATTGAGGTGGTGGTGGCGAATTTACCAAATACATCGGTCATTAACAACGTTAATACAGTTGGTCACTCAACAATACTACGGAGGAGGGAATAGAGAGTCTTTCCCCCTTTGTCACAGTCATTTATCTTTGTTAAAGTAGTGTCCAGCTGAACGTTAACATCTTTACACTGCTGGTAGATGTGAGATTGCTTGTCCACCCTGCCAAGGTTTACGTAGATCTTTGTTATACTGGTGGCAGCGGTGGGATTGTTTGCCCCCCTGCCCAGGATATCGTTGATCTTGTTATAGCATGTTTTAACCCTGTTTCCCCTTCCCTTCTGCTCCCTCACCCATATTGTGCTTCAGTCGTTATATTTATATTTTTAATGTACCAAACATACCAAGTTTGTATGAAAATGTGACTATTTTCTGTGCTGGTCAATGACCGAAATAAATGATTTGATATGTTCTAAGGATTTGACAGTGTTCTAAGGATTATTTCTACGTTTGATTTATTAAAATATTCCCATCCAAACCCAAGTAACGAAGGCGGAGGCATTACTTTTCATTCAACCCTTATTGACACTTAAGACTATTATTATTTCCTGAGACTATACATAATTTTACTTGGAAGACCTGTTAAATAGATCCTGCATCTAAAAAAACAAAATATGTAGTACTACAAGGCTTAAGACACAATTGCAACTGAGTCCAGACAGGTAAATAAAACCTGGATCATAACCTGTCCCATTAGGAATACAAGTGTGTGTTCAGAAGCAAACCAATCGATGCGCTCGGGGCCCGATTGCCCGCGCCTAGCCCTGCTCAATCCATTGCTCGGCATGTGATTAAGCTTCCTTTCTTCCCTCACCCGGCGTTGCGTCGCCTTTCCTCAGGTCACTGACTCGGACCGGCTCGCGAGAGAGAGAGAAAGAAAGAGAAGCGAATCGCGTTTCACCGAATACTTTTTGACCCTTTCAGGCACCTGTAGGGGAAGTTGCTGATTGCTGAAACAGCTGGGAAGGAGAGAGAAAAAAAAAAACAAAGAGGGAAAGGCCTCGCTCCACTCGAGGAGGCGGGGCCTTTTGGTCGCTGATGCTGTGACGTCACAGCGGGCCGCAGCCAATCCCGAGCGACTTCGCGCCAAATTCGAACGCCGGGGAAAAGAAAGAGGCGCGCGCGCTCGGCAGCAGAACTTGAACTCTTTTGGCCCCTCAGTCTCGCCGTTTCTCCCAAAAGAGTTCCTCTTCCATGGCGACTCCACCTAAACGAAGCCGGGCGGAGAAGAGCATCAAGAAGATCGCCATTGAAGGCAATATAGGTAAGCGAGAGGCAGGTTGGTGCCATAGTATTGAGCCAGAGCATTTGATATTCTACAATGTAGGCCTGGGCAAAGCTTGGGCCCTCCAGGTGTTTTGGACTCCTAACTCCCACAATTCCTAACAGCCTACCGGCTGTTAGGAATTGTGGGAGTTGGAGTCCAAAACACCTGGAGGGCCCAAGCTTTGCCCAGGCCTGATAATGCACTAGTCCAACTTCCTGCCATTCAGGAAACACACAATCAAAATACCCCCATCCAGCCTCAGTTTAAAAGTTTCCAGGGGATGAGCTCCTATCACACTCTTGAGGCAGAGAGTTCCACTGCTGAACAGCTCATTCGATCTTCCTAACGTTCAGGCGGAATCCCCTTTCCTGCAATTTGAACCCATTGCTCTCAGTCCCAGTCTCAAAACAAGCCTGCTCCCTCATCAAGGTAAAGTTCTATGCACTTGTTCAAGTTGGATTTTCAATGACCTCAATTAATAGAGAATAATACTTGCAGTTCCTGAACTACTTCCCTATACCATGTAAACCTTTCTTGAAGCTGGCTGCAGAAAATGGCTGTGGACGTGGCTGTGGAGTCAGGCCTTCGAGGAATGAGACAACACCATAGGACTCTGGATGGAAGTGGATATAGATCCATCTTATTAGGACGACTGACCACTGTAGTTTTATATTTAGTGTTTTTAAAGTTGTTTTGTAATTTGTGATATATGATATTTTAATGAATGTATATGTTTTATGGCTGTAAACCGGGCTGAGTCCCTCAACGAGGTTGAGAAGCTCGGTATACAAAACTGTGAAATAAATAATAAATAATAAAATGTCAAGAAATGTACACATTTAGCCTATAATATTCCATTGGTGTTGGTGAAGTTGCCTGCATGTTGTTTTTATAAGTCTGCCTTGAACAGATGTGAGGAATCTTACCTTTTCTCCACCACTGATCTTTCTGTGTCAAAGATCTTTCACAAATTCTTTCACAGATTCTGTGCACATCTCCCAGACTTTTTCTAAGAAACATGTTGTAGGCTACCAAAAATGTCCATATCTACTCTTTGTAATGTTTTACTAAGCTAAAGAAATGATGACAGAAGCTTCCTTAGGATATGTAAGGTTACTGCAAATTTAGCATTCAAAACAGCTAAAAGAAGGTGTCCAGACTGGGAAGAAGTCTCAGTGTTGTATAGAGGACTCTCTTTTAGTTCTTCAAGTGTTATCACCACCTCACTGTACAGTTCAGCAAAATGTAAAACTGCATCATACTGCTAAACCTAATGGGTTTCACAAAATGGCAACAGGCTGCTTGCTTTGGATTCAGAAAAACATGTGACATCCTCTCACATATTTATATACTTATTTATTATTTAATTATTTACATTATTTCTATCCCGCCCATTTCAGCCCGAAGGCAACTCAGGCCGCACAATTCGATGCCGAAACAAAATACATACATTAATAAAGCAAAAACATCAAGTGCAAATTAAACGTAAACGACAGTGCATAATAAACAATTTAAAAAGAAACTATGTCCTCTCGTTCAAATCTTCATCTGTTACATTTTCTTGGCCGTTCCTGGGTCAATTTCCAACTCTAGTTTGTCTGTTCCAAATGCTTGCTTGAAGATCCAAGTTTTTACTCTTTTGGAAAGTCAGGAGGGAGGGGGCTGATCTAATATTCCTAGGGAGGGAGTTCCACAGCCGAGGGGCCACCACAGAGAAGGCCCTGTCTCTTGTCCCCGCCAGACATGCCTGCGAAAAAGCGGGATCGAGAGCAGGGCCTTTCTTAGGCGATCCCTCGTTGTCCAAGTAGGATAGTCTTCCAAGGTCAGTGTACTGGCGGTGGGTCCATAGGTGACTGTGGAGCCCTATTCTTGATCTGCATCTTCTCCCATAGTGAGGGCATTGGTTTCCAGATGGAAACCGGTCCCGGTCGGGGTTGGCTTGACGCGCCTTCCTCTTGGCTCGTTTCTCTCTTTTGCCCTCCATTCGTGCCTCTTCAAATTCTACAGCACTGCTGGTCACAGCTGACTTCCAACTGGAGTGCTCAAGGGCCAGGGCTTCCCAGTTCTCAGTGTCTATGCCAGAGTTTTAAAGGTTGGCTTTGAGCCCATCTTTCAATCTCTTTTTCCGCCCGCCAACATTCTGTTTTCGTTTCTTGAGTTTGGAGTAGAGCTGCTTTGGGAAACGGTGGTCAGGCATCTGGACAACGTGGCCGGTCCAGCGGAGTTGATGGCGGAGGACCATCGATTCAATGCTGATGGTCTTCGCTTCTTCCAGCACGCTGACATTTGTCCACTTGTCTTCCCAAGTGATTTGCAGGATTTTTCAGAAGCAATGCTGATGGAATTGTTCTAGGAGTGGCATGTGACATCTGTAGATAGTCCACGTCTTGCAAGCATATTGCAGGGTTGGGAGGACAATAACTTTATAAACAAGCACCTTGGTATCCCTACGGATGTCCCGGTCCTCAAACACTCTGTGCTTCATTCGAGAGAGAGAAAAAAGATATGGCGCTATGTCTCCTTTTAGCCTTTTCATACAGGCCAAATATGCCCAGTTCTTTAAGTCACTCCTCATAGGGATTCATGATTTCCAGACCTTTGATCATTTCAGTTGCCCTCCTCTAGACACCTTCCAGCTTACAGTCAATTTCTCTTTCAAACTGTGGTGCCCAGAATTTGACACAGTATTCCAGGTGAAGAGGCCTATACAAAGCAGAATACAAAGGCACCATGAATCTTCCCTTGACCTTGGAGTCCTTGTGGACAACAAGTTAAACATGAGCCAACAATGTGATGTGGCGGCAAAAAAAGCCAATGGGATTTTGACCTTCATCAATAGAAGCATAGTGTCTAGATCTAGGGAAGTCATGCTACCCATGCTCTATTCCGCCTTGGTTAGACCACATCTGGAATATTGTGTCCAATTCTGGGCACCACAATTCAAGAGAGATGTTGACAAGCTGGAATGTGTCCAGAGGAGGCTGACTCAAATGATCAAGGGTCTGGAGAACAAGCCCTATGAGGAGCAGCTTAAGGAGCTGGGCATCTTTAGCCTGAAGAAGAGAAGGCTGAGAGGAGACATGATGAGGGCCCTGTATAAATGTGTGAGGAGAAGTCGTAGGGAGGAGGGAGTAGGTTTGTTTTCTGCTGTCCTGGAGATAAATAAAATCCCACATTTTCTGCTTTGAACTGGAACAGGCATTGTGGACTCAGATAAACCAGTTCAAAGCAGATATTGATATTCTGCTTTGATATTTGGGTTATATGGTTGTGTGGAAGGGCCCTGAGTCTACACTGCCATATAATCCAGTTCAAAGGAGATAATCTGGATTTTATACAGCTGTGTAAAAGGGACCTCAGACTGTGACAGTGTCCCAGCTCATACATACATCCAAGACAGAATGTGTGCATACAGAAAGAGAGTGTATGTGTGAGAGTAAGCAGCTGTCTATTATAAGGGATGTTTTCACTTATCAGGCTGGCAGATGGTCCTCATTATAATGGATGCACACTTATTTTAGGGTTTGAAGGATGTAGACTTAATGTGATGCCAGAAAATCTTGTATTTTGAGATGCAGGTCTTTCATAATGACAAAAAGAAGTGCATCATGTAGACAGTTTACCAGCTGTTAGGATTTCTGGGAGTTGAAGGCCAAAATATCCGGGGACCCAGAGGTTGAGAAACACTGAAGTAGATGTTTGTGGACAACATAATTTTGCGGAGAAATACATGGCTACGTTAACTTGAAATCAACACTATTGTTTGACATTTAGATGAAATGTAAACGTACTAATAGCTACTTCCTGTTTGTCAACCCTGACTGCCATGATTTGCAACTGGCCCCTTATTGCTGTTTTGAAAATCCAGACAACACTAATGTGTGCATGCGCATACAGACACATATAGGCAACATGTGATAAGCTCCCCAGTACCTGTGAAATTATGCAAAGTGTGGATATAAAATTGAGGAATATATAAACTATACAGTTAAAACTGCTGTGTTTTTTGACCTCAACACTCACTATTTAAAGTGAACATATTACATTATTGACAGCTTCATAATATTTCTTGTTAACAGTCTAACACAGGGGTCCTCAAACTAAGGCCCAGGGGCCGAGTGCGGCCCTCCAAGGCCATTTACCCGGCCCTTGCTCAGGGTCAACCTAAGTCTGAAACTACTTGAAACGACACAAAAACAACAACAATCCTATCTCATCAGCCAAAAGCAGGCCCACACTTTCCATTGAAATACTAATAAGTTTATATTTGTTAAAATTGTTCTTAATTTTAATTATTGTATTCTTTTAAAATGTTTTTTGCAGTACAAGTAAAATATGTGCAGTGTGCATAGAAATTCATTCGTTTTTTTTCTTCAAATTATAATCTGGCCCTCCAACAGTTTGAGGGACTGTGACCTGACCCTCTGTTTAAAAAGTTTGAGGACCCCTGGTCTAACAGGAAATCTATTCTTAAAACAAAAATTTAAGGTAAAACCACCAGTGGCTGTTACTTAAACACTTCCTGTTTGTCAAGTGATTTGAAACTATGACTCATTTTAAAGGATCCCCCGGTGGCGCAGTGGGTTAAACCCCTGTGCCGGCAGGAATCAAGACTGACAGGTCGCAGGTTCGAATCCGGGGAGAGGCGGATGAGCTCCCTCTATCAGCTCCAGCTCATGCGGGGACATGAGAGAAGCCTCCCACAAGGATGATAAAAACATCAAATCATCCAGGCGTCCCCTGGGCAACGTCCTTGCAGATGGCCAATTCTCTCACACCAGAAGCGACTTGCAGTTTCTCAAGTTGCTCCTGACACGACAAAAATTTTTTTTAAAGGTGAGCATAAATAATCACTTAAGCAGAGAATCTATAGAGACATACGATTTTTGGATCGATCAAGATACATTTCTTATACTGTGGTGAATATGAACAAATGCATGGCTTAAATGCGTATGGTTTCTACCCAGCTGTATGGGAGAAGTCATACAAAAATGTTTTTGGTCACTTCTTATGCCTGCTTCTCATTCCCTTGGGAAATGTATTTTACAATGACAAAACAGGCTACCAAAATGTTACATCTTTATGTATAGGTATTTAAACATTTCATTTACAGACTGTTAAAAATGGGTTTCATTGCCAGTGCTGTCTCATCAAACATGTCTCCATTCAAATATTGGCCTCTGGCATTTTCTAGCGAGTATGAGTGCCACAGTTAAACTGTTTCATCAGTTGAGTGATTTTTCCCACAGCTGCAGGGAAGTCAACCTTTGTGAATCTTCTCAAACAAGCCAGAGAAGAGTGGGATGTTGTTCCAGAGCCGGTAGCAAGATGGTGCAATGTTCAGAACTGCCAGGATGAATGTGAGGTAGGAGGAAATGTGACTATGTAAAAGGGGAAGGACTTCCAATGCTGAGAATTCCTAATGTCCCGCATCCCAGAAACTTAATTTGCTTACAACTCTCCGTGCATCTCTATATTAAAAATAAAACAACTTGGTTTCCCTTTGCTCATGCAAAGAGTGCAAATGCAGAAGTAAAACTGCAAAAATAAATATGGAAACAGATACTTTATGCAAGATTACTTTATTTGCATAATGATGTGCAGAAGAAGTTTTATGATTATTTAACAGATTGGCCTGCACGAAATATAAGAATGTTCAAGACTTTTTAAAAGGTCTGTTTTTAATTATGCTTAAAAATCTTTCCCCTTTTCCTTCAAGGCTGATTTCAAAGAGCAGCTTCTCTTTTTTTATTGCCAGCGCAGCAAGTCTGCTTTCTAGCGGTCAAAAGCATGAATAATGCTGAGACAGACGCCTCACTGTTGAGGTCTTTCAGTGCCTTTTAGCATTTCAAGAGCTGTTTATCCTGTATATCCAGTTTTGTATTGCATACAACAACTTTACTGTTGCCACAAATTGTCTGTAATGTTTTCCTCTGAGCTATTCTCTTTAAGATCATTTTACATATTAGCCTGGTTTGAACACTACAGTAAGCCAGAGCTGCATGCACAGTTAGCAGACTAGTACATGCTATTCAGTGATTTTCACAAGATTAATTATTATGCACCACTATGATGGCTTGTTCTCAACATGACAGAATGGTCTTAAATTTCAGCTTGCCAAGACATCCAAATGCACTCATATGCTGCTCATAGAACGGTTGCAGAGCATTCAATTCCTAATTCCTAATTATCATCCTTTTTTTTAAACTCTTAGGCTCATTTCAATCTTGTGGAATAAGTTTTAGACAGTAAGAATTTGAAGTCTCCAGAGTGAATTTTTAATGTCTAGAGCAGGTTCGAATCCAGGGAAAGTGTGGATGAGCTCCCTCTATCAGCTCCAGCTCCTCATGCGAGGACATGAGAGAAGCCTCCCACAAGGATGGTAAAACATCAAAACATCCAGGCGTCCCCTGGGCAACGTCCTTGCAGACGGTCAATTCTCTCACACCAGAAGCGACTTGCAGTTTCTCAAGTCGCTTCTGACACGACAAAAAAACAAAACAAAGAAAAACCCCATAGTTTGGTGTTGATGCGAACCAATTTATAAATGCCTGATATTACTTGGTTTTGTTCAGTATGTAGCCTTTTGTATCCCCATTCTAATTTCTCATATCTATGATTAGGCTTTCAGTAGTAAAAACATAATTAGTCAGTGTTTTAGCACTCATGGTTTTCTTATTGCGTTGGTGCTTTTTCCAAACTAAAATGCTAGTGAAAAGGTTTGAATTGATCAGCTATAATGCCAATTTTGGTCTAGCAGGTTTTAAGTATCGCTCTGTAAAGTGTGTCCTGCTTGTTTTTTTTTTTTTTCAGGAGGAGCTCTCAGCCTCTCAGAAGTGTGGTGGCAACTTACTCCAAATGATGTATGAGAAGCCAGAGAGATGGTCTTTCACTTTCCAGTCCTACGCCTGTCTAAGCAGAATCCGGGCTCAGCTCAAATCTCTTGAGGGGAAGATCAAAGAATCTGAGAACCCCGTAGTCTTTTTTGAGAGATCTGTTTACAGTGACAGGTAGGAACAAGTTCCTTCCATTGCTAATACTTATGTCATTTTTTGGTATGCAGACAATTGGAATTGATTTTTAGAAACTGGAATGGACTGCAGGAGAGATGTATCCATCTATAAAATCATCATGGAACAAGACAAGCTTATATCAAAAGTCATGCATTGCTGACTCTGTTTCAGGGCTGGTTTTTGTTTTTCCTTTGCAGAAGGCAGCAAACGCTGATAGGTTTGATATAAATGTAACCAAGGAACCTCTAAAGAGCTATTATCGGATCACCAAGCAGTTGCTAGGAGTAAGGGGTTGAGCAGACAGCTAGATTTTATAAGGAGATGGTTTTCCTGGAATTATATTTGAAGCACTGACACCGGCTTTGTCTTCATTTCCTGTGGCCCCAGACCTCTTTGCAGAGTATTCAACCTGAATGTTTGTTTTGCTTATTTAAAAAGAGACTGTATCCAAGGGATAGACAAAGTCCAACCCTATGGAGTGACCTAGAATCCAAGAGCATGCATATTACCAATCTCATTTATTTATTTATTTATTTATTTATTTGCGACATTTATACGCTACCCTTCTCACCCAGAGCAGCTTACAAGTGTTATATATATATATATATATATATATATATATATCAACATTATATCATGAGCACAGTACAATATCAGCGCTATACATCACTATATTGTACTATACAATTATATTGTAATATTATTAGTAATATTACATGTAATATAATATATATATATATAATTATAATATCATATTATTATTATTATTAATGTTATACTGTATGATGATGCAGTTTTGAAATTTTAATTATCTTTTTTAAAAAATGAAACAATTGAGGGGAAACAGGAAACATTTATAGCTTTACTCTTTCTTTGGCTGCCACCGAAAGTGTACTACCAAGGATTTCAGCAAAGGAGAATGAAGCAGGATGAGAAGACTGCCTCTAAAACACACCCTGAAAGATAGATCACTAGTACAAAGGATAAAGACCAGGCCTAGGCCAACCCCGGCCCTCCCTCCACTTGCCCTGGATTTCAACTCCCAACTTGGACTTCAACTCCCAATTATGGGAGTTGAAGTCCAAAATCTAGATCTAGGTACAGCCAAACACTCACATCAGCCTTCACATTCATCATTTCTCTCCTTCCAGCTAATATGCTTTACATACATTTTAGAAAGATTAAAGGTAAAGGTTCCCCCTCGACATTAAGTCCAGTCATGTCCGACTCTGAGGGCTGGTGCTCAGCTCCATTTCTAAATCAAAGAGCTGGCATTGTCCGTAGACGCCTCCAAGTTCACGTGACCTGCACGACTGCATGGAGCACCTAACTGCTGGAGCGGTACTTATTGATCTGTCATATTTGCATGTTTTTGAACTGCTGACCTTTTGGTCAGCAGGAACATTATTGATCCTGAATTACTCTTTTTCTTGATAGATACATTTTTGCATCTAATCTATATGAGTCTGACTGTATGAATGAAACGGAGTGGACTATTTACCAAGACTGGCACAACTGGATGAACCAACAGTTTGGATCACGTCTTGAATTGGATGGCATTATTTATCTCCGAGCGACTCCTGAGGTAAAATAAAAAGAGCTTCTGGACCAAGGAGACATAATATTATGTGTTAGCAACTGTAGATATGGCATGGCCCTCTCCCAACCTCATGGGAGGGCATTACTGCTGTGTGGCTAGCTATAGGAACACCTCTGGACACTTTTCTGTGCTTTCCCCTCCCTGCTATTTGGCTGGAAGTGAGTTTGGTTATTGAATTAGGTTGGTGGAGAACTCTGAGTTCCACCATCACAAAAAAAAAAAATAAAAAAATACAGCCAATATCAAACACTGTGGGCAGGATTCAGGCTTCTGGTGCCTGTTTGATATTGATATCTTTTATGGCACCGTATTATCATTATTATTATTATTATTATTATTTGAGACACCACAAGATGAGTCCACAGCAGAAACTCTGCTGGCTGTTGTATTGTATCACACGTCAGACACTTCCCAAGTGTCTAGGACTGTGTGATGTATTGGCGAATAATGCATGCAGATCCCAGTAAGGTGGCCTGCAACTGGCAGATGGTAATCTTGTCAGCACTGATTGTGTTTAAGTGCATGCCAAGGTCTTTAGGCACTGCACCCAGTGTGCCGATCACCACACTGAGTCTTTGCCAGAGTCTTTGCAGTTCGATCTTTAAATTCTCATATTGTGTCAGCTTTTCCTGTTGTTTCTCTGCAATCCTGCTGCCACCTGGGATTGCAACATTAACAATCCATACTTTGTTTTGTATTTGTATATTATTATTATTATTATTATTATTATTATTATGCGTTTCACCCTAAACAAGATCCAAAGCAGCTCACAACATTTTAAAACAATACTAATCGACCATACATAAAACAATAAACAAATCAACCGTACATAAAACAATAAACAATAAAAGTATTGGGTGCTTTGCAGTGATGTAACTGTCAATAACCCTGGCACGATGTACTTTTTATAGCTACAAGGAACAATTTGCAAAAAGATATAGAGAAAGCTGCCCCACAAGATCCTAAGCAGCTCATGAGTCAGTATAGCAGCGGCTTTCTCTTCACTGACCACCTAACGCAGGGGTAGGGAACCTTTGGCCCTCCAGCTGTGGTGGACTTCAACTCCCACAATTCCTTGAGGCTCGGCATTGGGCCAAGGTAAGCCTTTGGGGCGAATGCCGAGCCTCAAGGAATTGTGGGAGTTGAAGTCCACCACAGCTGGAGGGCCAAAGGTTCCCTACCCCTGACCTAACGCATCATTGTGCCTACAGGTATTTTGTTCCTGGTGTCTATAGTTATACCAATGCACACAATCATATATCATGGTTTTTAAGGAACTATTGAAACTGCTGTATTCCAGTTCTTTCTAGAAATTTTACATCAGAGTCTTGTCTATCTTCTTTAATATTTTAGAAATGCTTGAATAGGATTTATGTGCGTGGAAGGGATGAAGAACAAGGCATTCCCATAGAATACCTGGAAAAGCTTCATTACAAACACGAGAGCTGGCTCCAACATAGGACTTTACGGTAATCTTTCCCCAGCTATTTGTTTCTAGTGAACAGTCTTACCAATAGTCTTTTCATCATTATTTTTCATGATTCTTTAGTTCTTTAATACAGGTGGCTTTTGGCACACAGATTTCTTCAAAAGTTGGATCAGATTTTGTAGCATGCGCTGCTCAGAACTATAAGAACGGATTCAGTAAATAACATATTAGACATACTGGAGACTTGGTTGCTATGTCTTTAAGTTGTTTTTAAATTTATGGTTACCCTAGGCGGTGTAGTCATGGTATATTAGATTGTGTGATTTTAATTGATGTTTTAACTGCTTGGATTTTAATTGTATTTGTTTATTTTATGGATATATATGTGTATGGCATTGAATTGCTGCCTGATGTAAGACTGCCCTGAGTCCCCTTTGGGATGAGAAGGGCAGGATATAAATGTGGTAAATAAATAAGTAAATAAAATATATTCTTGGTGTGTTTTATCAGGGAGTTTGCTTTTGGTTTCTGTGGCTGAGAGGGTGTGACTTGCCCAGGGTCGCTCAGTGGCTTCCATGGCTGAGTGAGGATTTGAACCAAGTTCTCCAGAGTCATTGTCCAATGCTCAAGCTGCTCTACCATGCGTGCTCCTGCACATTTCCAAAAATACAGATGTGAAATTAATTGTAAAATTAATTATTTGTAAAAAAAAAAAATTTATTTATTTATTTATTTATTTACAGTGTTTATATTCTGCCCTTCTCACCTGCAGGGGACTCTGGGTGGATTACAATGTACACATATATGGCAAATATTCAATGCCAAAGACACACAACAGATATAGACAAACAGTCAGAGGCTATTTAACTTTTTCTGGCTGCCAGGGAGCTGTCACCTTCATCGTCCATCTGCGACACTGATGAAGTACTTCCGCATTCCTCGCATGCTTTTGCTGGAGTGCTTTGCTGGAGTCTTTTTTATCGCCTTATAAATTTTGTTAAATTAGCCTCCCTACACATAGGTGGTACCTAATTTTCCTACTTGACAGATGCAACTGTCTTTCGGGTTGCAAAGGTCGACAACAAGCTACACAATTGGTCAGAAGCTCACTTCAACCCGGGCTAGCTTCGAACTCATGACCTTGTGGTCGGAAGTGATCTTAATGCAGCTGACACTCAGACAGCTGCGCCACAGCCTAACTAATATGAGTTATATAGCAGGGAAATTGTGACAGAATCTCATTAATACACAGCAAGCCATCTGTCTTGGTTAAAAAAATTAGGATTGCAGTGTTATCTTCAGAGAATCTTATATTTTTGTGCATAATGCTTTCATTGTATATGTGGTTCCCAGATAAAATAGCAATATTTTTTTTACAGAATGGATTTTGAATACTTGCAAGACTTACCAATTCTAACACTGGATGTGAATGAAGATTTCAAAGGCAACAAAGATAGGCATGAAAACATGATCGAAAAGGTAAAGTCTGCCAAAAAGACATTTTTAAAATTTTAGGCTGACTGCTTTAGTATTTAAGATATTCTGTGTTGGGATGTTTCCATAGAGCTATACCACTGCTTTATTTATTTCATTTTTATCTCACCTTTATTTATTATTTATTTATTTGCGGCATTTCTATGCTGCCCTTCTCACCCCGAAGGGGACTCAGAGCAGCTTACGAGATATATATACATACTTAACAAAGACAAAATATAGGTTTAGAGACCGGAGATAAATACTGGGAAAAGGTTATGCTCACGGGAAAAAAGGGGATCACCAAATTGTATAAAATCTTCTTATGCTGGAAGACAGAGAAAAATCAAACTAAAAATTGCATATCGAAATGGACGGCAAACCTAGGACATACAATTGGAACAACAGAATGGGAAAAGATCTGGAAGACTAAATTAAAATGGATACATTCTTATGATCTGAGGAAAAATTGGATCAAAATGATGTACCAGTGGTACATCACACACAGTAAATTGGCAAAATGTTATAAAAATGTTCCTGACCCGTGTTGGAAATGTCAAAGAAAGAAGGGCACCTTTTTCCATTTATGGTGAACATTTGAAAAGAGATTCACGAAATAACAAATAAGATTTTGGATATAAGAAAAGAGATGAAAGCGGAATACTATCTATTGGGTGTTCTGGACTTTGAAATTGAAAAGAATAAGGACAAACTCTTCTTCCACATGGCAACAACGGTGGCGAGGATAGTAGCAGCCAAGAAATGGAAGAATAAAGAGATCCAAACGGTGGAAGAATGGATGCTTAAACTCCTAGATATAATGAATATGGATGTATTAACAGAATATTTGAAGAACACACAAACGACTGGTGAAAACAAGACGGACTGGTCCCCGGTCAAAAACTACTTCAATATCAAGTTGACATAAAGTGAGAGACAAGAGAAGAAGAAATTACAAATACTAACAATACCTCTTGGGGTAAAATCAGTAAATAAGAGCACCAACTCTCCCCTTCATATCCTGCAACTCCCACACATTCTCCCCCCCCCCCTGCATTTCTCTATTCCTCCCCTTTTTTCTTTTCTTTTCTTTTTCTCCTCTTTCTCTTCTTACCCCAAATCCTACCAACCTACCCCCCTCTGGGTATTGTCTTATTTTGCTTATAAGTTATGTTGATGATTGACATCCTCTCGATGTATACCATATTCAAAATACCCTTAATAAAAACTATTTTTAAAAGATGTGTATATATATATATATATATATATACACACACACACACACACACACACACACATACATACATACATACATACATACAATATACATACAAGGGATTGCTGCTATAGCAGGTGTGGACAAATTTTGGCCCTCCAGGTGTTTTGGACTTCAACTGCCATAATTCCAACAGCTGGTAGACTGTTAGGAATTGTGGGAGTTCAAGTCCAACTCAGAACTGGCCCAGAGAGTGAAGTCACTATATGGCAGGCTTGGGCAAACTTCAGCCCTTCAGATAAGGGAGTCTAGATTGCAACTATTGCAGTTAGAGACCTCATTTTTTGGGAAACTTAGTTTAACACCTGATTGGCACTCCAATTTGAACAAAATTGGAGAACATGATGGTGGGAAGGTGTAGACCACTTGGCATGGAATGACCTGATGCTCAATCTATACCAGGCATGGGCAAACTTGGGGCCTCCAGGTGTTTTGGACTTCAAATCCTACAATTCCTAACAGAAAGTGAGAGTTGAAGTCCACAACACCTGGAGGGCCCAAGTTTGCCCATGCCTGGTCTATATTGTGCTCTGGTTTACAGCGTGCCAATCATTTTTCAGTATGTACTAATGCAGAAGTTCCCTCGAACGTGATATTTACTAATCATAATCTTACCATGTTCAGTAAGTATATAACTAATATTCATATGCTTTTCTCTTTCCAGGTCAAAGAATTCTTGAGCACTTTGTAGCCTTTCCAGAAAACACACTGCATCCTGACGTCACATGATTTCTTTGTTGCTGCCACTATTTCTGCTTTTGCTTAAAGTTCTCAGAGGACAATATTCTGCTTTTGAAGTATTGCGTGGAGTTAGCTTGTTTCAGTTTCTTACATGAAGTGTTTCCTGCAGAAATTAAGATCATGCGTACATGCCTTTGGATGTGTAATGTAACTGAAATAGTTCAGTAAAATTACACGTGGTGTCTCTGGACTAGAAGTAATGAAAGTTGGGTGGGATTTCAAGTCCTTTTCATGAACAACCTAGAACTGGAATACTTTTACGTTCTGCAATTCTGGAGGTTCACCCCATAGGGAGGCATTTCCCACTCATGTGCCATGTGATTGAGAACGTAGAATCAGCATTTTGTCCAATCTGTTTATGTAAGAATGATGCATTTCAAAAAGAGCTATATAAATTAGCAACAGCAAACAAGCCATCATGAATGGAGAAATGTTCGTTACCAAAAAAATCAAAGTGGATCTTTAATGTCAGTCCTTTTTAGTATTTTGTTTTTGTTTCTGCAGACCAAAATATCAAAACAATTGTAAGTGTTTGCCCTTTTCAGGTAACTAGATTCTATTTCTTCGGTTCTTAAACTGGCCTATTATACCAATTTCTCACTGAGCTGAAAAATGAGCATATAGTCTTAAAGCAAAAGGCCAGCAGTATGGCAAATAGGATTCCTCACCCTGCTCCCAAATCTTTGAAATGAAATATTTATTATATCAGCATTTTATGATGTGTGTATTTAATAGAAGCACCAGAAATGTCTCTAAATTTTGTGAAATCTTTGGTTGGCCGTTCTTGTTTAAAATCTGGCGATATCTATTCTGGTGCCCGATTGTTGCTACCCTTCACATTTACGGATTTTTGTGTATTCCTGCAATTTCTCCTCAAGATAAAGGAGGCTTTATTTAATACACCTGTCCCTTTCCTGTTGAGGCTCCATTAAAGGAAGGGACAATGGCACCTGTATTTTTACTCACTGAATAAATGCAGTCTTTGAAAAATCGCTTACCATTGCAAGTAGTAAAAAAGGGGTCCATAGCAGTAATATATTTTAAATTATTTGACAACTATTTTTTTGTATTGCAAAATATAAATTGTGAAACATTCCTTGGATACTGTATTTTAATATGTTTTGTTTTTCTAGACATCGTTGGTCTTTTTGAATACTTTTTGCATACCATGATTCTTCTATGTTAGCGCTGAGCATTTTATGCAATCATGTTGGAAACCTTTGTTAAACTGAAATAAATATGGAAGTATCTTAGCTCTGTGTTTCTTTCAACCATTTTACGCTATCCTTGATCGACATTGCTTGCCTTTTAGTCTTTAGTGCCAAGTTTCCAGGTTTTAATGTTTTCAAATTGCCAGAAATTGGGGGGTTCTCCTTCATTTTCATTTCCACAATGCTCTCAGACTGAAAAAAACCCCTTCTGCTGGCCCAAACAGATATAGAACGAAGTGGGTTGAATGACTACATCAGCAGTTTTGACTTGCTGTGTGCCACTCTGCTTCTGCATGCATTGCAGCTGCTGTATGCAAAAATAACCCCAGCATCCAGCCACAGACACTAACCCACCTACTCCCCAGCCCCATAAAAATTCTTTGCATTCACTGCAGTGGCTTAATGCTGACTGTACAAGCAGCAGTCGTTGTCCTCTTAAGAACACAGTCTCCTGGTTGTATTGGGCTCATTTTACTGCACACCGGGCAGGAACTGTTGGCTTTAAGAGAGAGTGTCGTTTCAAGCAGGAATGTCCTTGCTGTATCTAGAACAGTGGTCCCCAGATGTTTTTGGCCTACAACTCCCAGAAATCCCAGCCAGTTTACCAGCTGTTAGGATTTCTGGGAGTTGAAGGCCAAAAACATCTGGGGACCCCAGGTTGAGAACCATGGGGTTAAAACCTTGTGTCGGCTGAACTGCTGACCAAAAGGTCAGTGGTTCGAATCCGGGAAATGGGGCGAGCTCCTGTCTGACAGCTTCAGCTACCCATGCAGGGACGTGAGAGAAGCCTCCCACAGGATGGTGAAACATCTGGGCGTCATCTGGGCAACATCCTTGAAGACGGCCAATTCTCTCACACCACAAGTGACTTACAGTTTCTCAAGTCACTCCTGGTATGGAAAAAAAATCAAAACAGATAATTCACTATCTGCTTTGAACTGGTTTATAGGAGTACACTGTTATATAATGCAATTCAAAGCAGGTAATCCAGATAATTCACATCATCTGCTTTGAACTGGTTTGTAGGAGTCTACACTACCATATATCCAGTTCAAAGCAGTTAATCTGGATTTTATATGGCAGTGTAGATCCAGCCTTGGTTGTCACTAGATAGGAATGCTCATTTGCCTTCCAGAGTTTGTCATCTAAGTTGTTGTGTACCTTCAAGTCATTTCCAATCTATGGTGACTGAGGCAAATCTATCATGGAAGGGTTTTATTTTGTTTTGTTTTGCCAGTATTCATTCAAAGGTGTTGCTTTTGCCTTTTTCTGAGGTTGAAGGCATGCGGCTAGTTCAAGGTCTTCCACTAAGCAAACTTGCCCAACATAACAAACTTTATGTACTGATGGCGTTTTTAGAGGTTAACCTGGCATAATGTGAGTTGTAGTTTACCCACAACCTTATGCAGAGACTGTGAAGGGCCTCTCCCAAGAATGTGACCATGTGAATCTTCCAGAGACAGATCAGGCCTCTCGTCTGAGCTTAACTCAGGCCCAGGCAAACGCTCGTCCCTATTGCTAACAGATCCAGGCCCACCATTAAGAACATCATCCCCATTCCCATCGTGAACATTAAACACAATCACTGGCTGAATAGGCTGACATACAACACTATGGCTGAAGGAATGAAAAGCAAACAAGTTGTAGGAGAACCAAGAAAGAGAGAGAGACTCTCCATGCCCACTTCCTAGAGGAGGTCACTAAGGCCACCAGAGATGTCCAGCCCCCAAACCAGATTGTAATGCTTGTCATTGATGGGACAAAGTGATAAAGTACTACAGGTGTATTCTACACCAATGTTAGTCAAAGTTCTGGTTCCTGGCATGCATTCATGACAGGAAGAACCAATTATATCTAAATATGGTGCTAGATCCTTGCACGTTGGGAAGAATGCACTGTAACGTTCTGCTCTACACTCCCAGTTTCTTCATTTCCAAGGAGATGTAGGATACCAATGTGGGACTCCTGAGCTGACTATAAGAATACATGTTTGTGGGGAATCTTTTTGGAGAAAAGAAGGCTCTTGCAAAAAAGGGCCTGGGGCTGTGGAAGGCAATCTTCAAAACTGTGGTTGAAAAAGTGGACCATTAAATGTAGAACTAGGTTGTATTGTTAGATAACTGCCCGAACCACGCAAAATTAAAGTTGGGACAAACAGAAAAACACTGAATTTCCAATCATCACTCTGCAAGTCTTCCTTTCAATTCAAATTTGATCAAGCCATTCCTGAAAGCTGGAATTTGGACATGAATTCCAACTTGCTGCGCTCAGAGTATCTGCAACTTCTGTTTTGAGGTCCACCAACACTTTTAATACTTCCAGGAGTTTCTCCAATCATGAGCAACAGAAACATTATAAAAGACATGTTTCAGGGTTATCTACCTGCTGGAGCTCTAAGAGTAATTTCCTGCTTCCAACAAAGCCATCGCTTTTAGGATCCTAATTCCCAAAGATAATGAAAGTATTATTTGGACTTACGCATATGTGAGACTGTATAATACTTTAGTTGCCAGCAGGGAAATGACAGTCATTTCAAAGTCATAGCCAGGCGAGATTACTTATTTGGGTTGGAATCAGATTATAAAAATCCATCCTCAAATCTCATTTTCACGCAGGTTCTTTCAATGAATATAATTGACCTTGGGATGACAGTTCGCTCTACTGAGCTCTGAGAAACTGCTGTTTGATGGAAGCCCATGAAACATCATCAGCCAAGGCTTTTGTGCAGAAGCCTTTATGGGAGGCAAGACCTTGCCCTCTTTGAAAAATGCTCAGTTGTGGTTGTGCTCAGTTGTGCCACATGAGGCCGCTGTATGCTCACGACTTGGCCACTATGGATAAAACACTCTGGCCTTTACAATGAATGAGAGGAATCCAGGAGGGAGTTCAGTGTATGTCTGTGCCCGAAAGCACACGCATTAAGTGATTACTAAAAAGAGTCTTCTGAATGGGCAACTCGTACTTTATGAACTGGAAATAAGCTCCGGTGGCTTAAGCGAGAGGGGTTTCGGAAGGCAGGGGACTATTTTTTGACACCAGAAGGTTTTCCTCTCTAGCTCCCAGCTGTTTCAGCTCTGCGGTGGGAGATTAATGCAGAGATAATACTAATCCTGGCGTGCCTGCATGAGAACCGTCTTCCCCGGCAGAATCTCTTGGGCTTCGATCCAAGCAGCTGGAGGTTGTAGTGCTGGCAAGCGAGGAACAACAGAGCAGCGGTTAGAACATTTACGAACTTGGGCCACTGCTGTTTGTACCAGCCAGTCACATACGCAAGGAAGCGCTTCCATATTATATCCAGAATTTTCTCATTCTAAAATCAACTTCTTCTCTCTTAGGCTATGTGTTCCCTTATGTGTACCCGCCAACATTTCAAAGACGGAAAATGGGGACGCATAAATGTGGGGTAATGCATGAGCTAGAACACCTAGGAATTTCTAGGTTCTCCATTGTGATTCTATGGCAGTCATGGGCAAATGTGGGCCCTCCAGGTGTTTTGGACTCGAACTCCTACAATTCCTACAATTCCTTACAGCTTACCAGAGGGAGGACCCAAGTTGGTTCAGGCCTTTATTTATTTATCATGTCAGGAGCAAACCAAACAGTTGTATTGCATTTTTAACACACACACACACACACACAAACAAAACACAAAGTTTGCAAGCTTGCTAGTTGATTAAATGTCCTTTGACCAGTAGCTGGCCACTGATGTTACTATAAGAAGGTCCTCCATTGTGCATGTGGCAGGGCTCAGGTCGCATTGCAGCAGATGGTCTGTAGTTTGCTCTTCTCCACACTCGTATGTCGTGGATTCCACTTTGTAGCCCCATTTCTTAAGGTTGGCTTTGAATCTCGTGGTGCCAGAGCGCAGTCTGTTCAGCGCCTTCCATGTTGCCCAGTTTTCTGTGTGCCCAGGGGGGATTCTCTCAATTGGTATCAGCCATTGATTGAGGTTCTGGGTTTGAGCCTGCCACTTTTGGTCTCTCGCTTGCTGAGGTGTTCCAGCGAGTGTCTCTGTAGATCTTAGAAAACTATTTCTTGATTTAAGTCGTTGACGTGCTGGCTAATATCCAAACAGGGGATGGGCTGGAGATGTCACTACCTTGGTCCTTTCACTATTAGCTGCTACTTCCATGCCCGATCCTAAATGATCCATACAGGAGGAAAGGGCCATATCTGAGATGAGTAACATCAAAGAGAGAGGCCAAAAAAAGCAATAGTAAGACTAATCTTGCAGAAGCCGTCCCTGTACTCCTCAGTATTAAATAACTACCGGCCCATTTCTAATCTCCCTTTTTGATGCAAGGTTCTAGAGCAAGTGGTGGCTTCTCAGCTCCAGGGTTTCTTGAATGAAGCCGATTATCTTGATCCTTCACAGTCTGGTTTTGGGCCTGGTTACAGAATAGAACAACTTTAGTTGGCTTGGTGGATGACCTCCACAGAGAATTAGACAGAGGGAGTGTTTCCCTTCTGGTTCTCTTGTATCTCTCAGCAGCTTTCGATACCATCAACCATAGTATACTTCTGTGTTGGCTTTCTGGAATGGGTCTTCGGGGCACTGTGATACCAGGGGACACCTGCTCAGACCCCTTGCCATTGACTGTGGGATGGCCCGTAGCCAGGATTTTGATTTGGGGGGGGGGTGAGTTTAATTGGGGGGGGCTGAGTTTGATTGGGGGGGGGGCTCAGGATCTACCCTAGCAAACCTTTTGTATCATTATCCCAATACCCCCATGCATATAGGATATATTGAGCATGGTGATCAGATCATGATATGAATAAACATAACAGTTTAAATAATGTACCAGTAAGGCCTTCTTGCAAACCACTCTGAAGCCCCTCAAGCTCCTCCTGGATACCGGCCTGGTTGCAAGGTTAAATTCTATTACCCATGCTTTTCAACGTCTACATGAAACCATAGGGTGAGGTGATCCAGGTATTTTGGACTTGAACTCCCACAATTCCTAACAGCCTACCGGGTTTGGTGGGCATTGACCTTGAGTTTTGGGGTTGTAGTTCACCTACATCCAGAGAGCACTGTGGACTCAAACAATGACGGATCTGGACCAAACTTGGCATGAATACTCAATATACCCAAATGTGAACTCTGGTGGAGTTGGGGGAAAATAGTCCTTAACATTTGGGAGTTGTCATTGCTGGGATTTATAGTGAGCTCACCTACAAATCAACGGGCATTCTGACCCCTAGGTTGAGAAACGCTGGCATAAAGGAAAGCTGTAGGAAAAAAGGAAGATTCCATTGGATTGATTCAGCCAAGAAAGTCGTGTCCTTGAGTCTGCAAGACCTGAGCAGAACTATTAATAACAGGGTGTCTTGGTGATCTATTCAAAGATTCTCCATTACTTGGAGAAGACTAGACCGCAATTAAGAACAATGTGACCTTCCTATTGTAAGTTTGAGGATGGTGCCTTTTGCTGGCTAAGAAGGTGTGTAGCTAAACACATTTTTTTAAAGGCAGGGGTCAGAGCCTTAAAAGAAGCAAGCTCATCCAAGGCAGTGCAGCTACGGGGGCTGGACTAGAAATGTGCTACGGAAAGTCCAGCTGGCAGGGAACAATTAGGGAAGATGCTGATCGAAAATGAAATGCACTTGCTTATTCAGCTCTCTGTGCTGTGTCTGCAGTCAAGCAGAAGGATGGTGCTTCCTCGCCTTGACTTGGAAGAGCAGCACTGACCTAATATTGCTGAAAACACATTGGAGCAACTTTTTGCAAGAGTGAGAAATGGAGGAAGGATGGCCAAGTGCAATTCTGGCAGCCAGAAACATTACAGTGGCGCATAGTTCTGTAGGCAGGTAGGGTTCTGCAACAGCCTCAAATAGTTTTTGAAGTTGTCAAAACTATTTTAATAACATTCCAATGGGATACAATTAAAAACGTAAGTGAAAAGGGATTGCCAGCCATCCCCTTGCCTTTCTAGGCGTTGGCCATAACTATTTACCTTTCTGTGTGAAGTCAACTCTAAGTTATAGCAAACCTATTCTAGGGTTTTCCTGACAACACTTATTCAGGCTGTGTTAACACTGTGGATAATAGCAATTATAAACATTTCTGGCGATTAAATGCCAATAAGAGCAAGTCAATACTTTGTCCAATTCTGGGCACCGCAACTGAAGGGAGATGTTGACAAGCTGGAATGTGCCCAGAGAAGGGTGACTAAAATGATCAAGGGTCTGGAGAACAAGCCCTATGAGGAGCGGCTTAAATTGCTGGGCATGTTTAGCCTGCAGAAGGGAAGGCTGAGAGGAGACATGATGAGGGCCAGGAATCAAGATGTAAGGGGAAGTCATAGAGCAGTGGTTCTCAATCTTCCTAATGCCGTGAAGCCTTAATACATTTCCTCATGTTGTGGTGACCCCCAACCATAAAATTATTTTCGTTGCTACTTCACAACTGTAATTTTGCTACAATTATGAATCGTAATATAAATATCTGATAATGTATTTTCATTCACTGGACCAAATTTTGCACAAATACCCAATACACCCAAATTTGAAAACTGGTGGGGTTGGGGGGATTGATTTTGTCATTTGGGAGTTGTAGTTGCTGGGATTTTGTTAACCTACAATCAAAGAGCATTCTGAACTCCACCAATGATGGAATTGAACCAAACTTGGCACTCAGAACTCCTATGACCAACAGAAATTATCAGAAGGGTTTGGCGGGCATTGATCTTGAGTTTTGGAGTTTTAGTTCACCTACATCCAGAGAGCACGGTGGACTCAAACAATGATGGATCTGGACCAAACTTGGTATGAATACTCAATGTTCCCAAATGTGAACACTGATGGAGTTTGGGGAAAATAAACTTTGATATTAGGGAGTTGTAGTTGCTGGGATTTATAGTTCACCTACAATCAAAGAGCATTCTGAACCCCACCAATGATAGAATTGGGCCAAACTTCCGACATAGAAACCCCATGACCAACAGAAAATACTGTGTTTTCTGATGGTCTTTCGTGACCCCTCTGACACCCCCTTCGCGACCCCCGCAGGTGTCCCGACCCCCATGTTGAGAAACACTGTCATAGAGAGAAGAGAGCAAGCTCAGGGAGGCAGTTCCAAGGGAACAGGCTTGTTTCCGGCTGCCCTGGAGACTAGGGCACAATAGAACAATGGCTTCAAACTACAGAAAGGAAATTCCACCTGAACATAAGGAAGAACTTCTTAACTGTGAGAACTGTTCAGCAATGGAACTCTCTGCCCCTGAGTCTGGTGGAGGCTCCTTGGAGGCTTTTAAACAGAGGCTTAACTGCTGTAATTCTGCAACGTGGATGGTCTCCCAAAAGATGTTTGTCATTGCCTTCCTCTATGGCTGAGAGAGTGTAAAGTACTGTCTTATGTGACCCTGCATCTTGGTGGGTTTACCTGTTGGTGGTCACTGGTGAGTTACAACAGCTGCACTTTGATCCACATCAGGAACTTGAGCCTAGCTGCTGGCAGAGAGAGAAATATATTGTTGTGTATGGGAATATGGATTCTAGTCCATGAAAGCTTATGCTACTTTAAGTCTGTTAGTCTTTAAGGTGTTTGGCGGAATGAAAATCATGCATAGTTCACATTTTACCAGTCCGCACACTGTCTTGCAAGAGAAAGAAAATATACCACACAGATGATCAGTAAAAAACAAGATGGTTGTTTTTTACTGATCATCTGTGTGGTATATTTTCTTCCTCAGAGGTATGCTTGCCATAGATGCAGGCGAAACGTCAGGAGAAATGCCTCTAGAACATGGCCATATAGTCCCAAAAAACCTACAACAACCCATTGATTTCGGCCATGAAAGCCTTCAACAATACAAAAAACAAGATGTTTACTCAAGGTAATGCAGAGCAACGTATATACAATAATGAGAACAATTGCATTGACACACACAATGTCCTTTTTGAGAGAGATTCAAATAGTATTTAGGTGTCCATGTAGGAGATCTTCTTCTAGCAGCTCATGAAGCAAGAACTGTCCCTCTCTCTGTCTGCAAGCTCATGCACAGCTAAAACCTAAACATGTAACTGTTGCCAAAACTCCCAGGCTCAGCTAGCTTCTTGGGTATGGCCCAACCAATCAGCTTTGTGTTTTGAATTTTCAGCTAACACACTCACCAATTGATGTTTACATGCCCTAACAAGGTGCTTCATGATTGTCGAAGGGGCTAGATGTGAATGTTTCAGCTGATCACCTTGATTAGCATTCAATGGCTTGGAAGTGCCTGGGGGGAATCTTTTGTTGAGAGTGGTTTTATGTGCCTGTTTGTTTCCCCTCTGTTGTTTTGCTGTTGTAATTTTTGAGTTTGCTTCATGATTTTCTGTGTTTCACTGTTGCTGCTTGGATAAGCCACATCTTTAGCTTCTTCTCCATTTCAGTTTGATCATCTTTAATGTTTCCCTCACTGGTCTTTGGCTACATCATCTCTGCTATAAATATCACCAAAATAGTTATAGTTCAAATGGAAAGAAAAGGGAGGCTAGATACAACAAAAGATAGGAAAGATCTACATACATAAGCAAGACACAATGTTGTGGGGGTTACACTCTCCTTTGGATTGAAAAAAAAATCGCAGGCAGACTTCATTCTGGCTGTTCTCAGTTTTTGTTTTTGGAGAAGGATATGCTGAAGGAGCATTTTTATTAATCAGGTGTTTAAAGGTATGGACAGAAAGGCTGCAGATGGGATGCCAGCGTGTACAATGTTCCAAAGGCGAAGATCAGCATTAGCAGTGGAAAGTGAAAGGTGAATAAGTTCTGGTTTGTAAGGAACCAAACAAGCCAAGAGAATACAAATAAATTGTGTGAGAAGAGAAGGAGGATGTGGACGCAGAGATTGGCAATGCGATGTCCTTGGCTGCATTATGTTTCAACAAGCCTGGAGCATGAACATTGAAGATCTTTGGCACAGAGCTGAGCAAGCATCCTCTGGCACACCTGGGCATTCGGTGGGCGGAACAGGTGATTTCTGCCTTGATGGGTGTTCCATGGAAAGGACTTCCAAGATGATTCCTCATGAGAATGAAAGTGCTGGAGAAAGGATTATTCCAACACAGGCTCCTGGGAAGTGTAACTCACTCGGGTTGATTTTCCAGAGGCAGAAGAGTCATGGTTGTTAATCAGAGGCTCACTTTTCAAGTATGAGATAATTGGGAGCCAATATGTTGTTTATCCTGTGCTGTAACTGTTCACTATTCCATTTTAAAGACTGGCAGATGAAACCAAAAGCTGGCTTGCATGTTACTTTTATCCATCCTGTCTCCCATTAAAGTTATTTCTAACTTACGATCCAGTGTTTATCTCTACACCACACTATTTCTTTCTCTTAAGTATACATATAAAAGTCTAAGTGAAAATCAAAGTTATCCAGCTTGCAGGTCACGTTATCTCCGTTCATTGCACAAATGCACAGGTGTGAACCTTTAGGGTTGTTGGCTCAAAATGCAACTGAAAAGAACATCAGTATGGGAAGCTGGTTGACTTTCTGTCTTTGTAGTTGAAGGGGGGGGGGGGGATCTGGAAGAGATGTTTTCCTGTCCTCATAGCTGTGAACTTTCCAATTTAATAAAACATACTTGGCAATGAGGAATGCAGTTTATGTTTCCCCAAATAATGCAGCGTTGGCCTTCTGCTACACAAAATACACATTGGGTCCATTTGAGTGGCTTCCTCATTTCCACCCTAGTCAATGTTCATCTGGACAAATATCAATACTGGCTGGTGTCCCTCGTGTATTTGAATGCTTTTTGGATGTTACCCTACTTTTGATATCTCTCCATAGACCAACAGTGGTCCACAAGAATGAAAATATGGTCCATGGCCTCACCATTACTACACTGTTGCCTCAAAAGCATGTGGCAATGAGAGCAACTGGCCTCACAAAACCCTCTTACAGTGCCGAGACAACAGGGATGTCGGGAGGGGAAGGGCTGACTATCCACGAAAGATTACTACTACCACACCAGCTCTAGATGATTAAATATGGTTTTTCTGTGGGCGAGCAGATGGTGACTACTGGATGGCCTATGTTCTGTGTCAGAAACTGGAGCTGATGTGATCTATCCAATGCAATTTTCTGAATCAGCACCCCAAATAACCAAACCAAATTAATGTTAACCAAAAAGTGATTTGTAACCCTTTTGGTACTAATGTTGGAGAGTGGTCCCTGGTCAAAGTGGTCCCTGGTCAAAGTGGTCCCTGTTCAAGTGGTCTCTGATCAAAGTGGTCCCTGGTCAAAGCGGTCCCTGGTCAAGTGGTCCCTAGTCAAGTGGTCCCTGTTCAAGTGGTCCCTGGTCAAAGTGGTCCCTGGTCAAAGTGGTCCCTGGACAAGTGGTCTCTGGTCAAAGTGGTCCCTGGTCAAGTGATCCCTGTTCAAGTGGTCCCTGGTCAAAGTGGTCCCTGTTCAAGTGGTCCCTGGTCAAAGTGGTCCCTGTTCAAAGTGGTCCCTGTTCAAGTGGTCCCTGTTCAAGTGGTCCCTGGTCAAGTGGTCCCTGGTCAAGTGGTCCCTGGTCAAAGTGGTCCCTGGTCAAAGTGGTCCCTGTTCAAGTGGTCCCTGGTCAAAGTGGTCCCTGTTCAAGTGGTCCCTGTTCAAGTGGTCCCTGTTCAAGTGGTCCCTGGTCAAAGTGGTCCCTGGTCAAAGTGGTCCCTGGTCAAAGTAGTCCCTGTTCAAGTGGTCCCTGTTCAAGTGGTCCCTGGTCAAAGTGGTCCCTGGTCAAAGTGGTCCCTGGTCAAAGTGCTCCCTGTTCAAGTGGTCCCTGTTCAAGTGGTCCCTGTTCAAGTGGTCCCTTGTCTAAGTGGTCCCTGGTCAAAGTGGTCCCTGCTCAAGTGGTCCCTGGTCAAATGGTCCTTGGTCAAGTGGTCCCTTGTCTAAGTGGTCCCTGGACAAGTGGTCCCTGGTCAAGTGGTCCTTGATCCAAAAAAGGTCAGAAACCACTGCCTTACGATTTGGTATAGACTTCTAATATTCAAGCCCTATATTTGAGCCCTTATCTTTCAGCCCTTATTTCCGTTTACCATTCTGTTCCAAATCCAATTTCTAGATATTATATGCTTCTTCCATTGGTTCAGCTTCTTCTTTTTTCACTTGGTGCTCCGTAATCTTGGAACTGCCTCCCTGAGCATTTGAGGACTGCTCCCTTATTAAGATCTCAATTTAAAACCTTCTCATTCTCCAAAGTTTGTGGGATTTCAGTTTAATAATCCTATGCCTTTTCATTACTTATATTGTTCAGCTTGATTGATCTTATATTGTATTTTTTGTATTTTGTCTGGATAATTAGTTTTACAACTTCATTCTTTTACATTTTATTATTCCTTCCTTCTCTGTGTGTACGTGTATAAACATATACCTTGAATTGCACACCTTTGGCAGAATCCATTGTCTGATTGTTTAACACATAACACAACACCTTGATGGTGCAATGTAAATTTTTTAAAAAGGTAAAGGTTTTCCCCTGACATTAAGTCCACTCGTGTCCGACTCTGGGGTGTGGTGCACATCTCCATTTCTAAGCCAAAGAGCCGGCGTTGTCCGTAGACACCTCCAAGGTCATGTGGATAGCATGACTGCATGGAGTGCTGTTACCTTCCCGCCAGAGCGGTACCTATTGATCTCACATTTGCATGTTTTCGAACTGTTAGGTTGGCAGAAGCTAGGGCTGACAGTGGGAGCTCACACCGCTCTCTGCATTCGAACCTGTGACCTTCAGCAAGTTCAGCAGCTCAGCGGTTTAACCCACTGCGCTACCAGGATCAAAGGTAGTACTACTGGGGTATTAAAGGTAGTAAAATTGGGGTAAATCTACACTGTAGAATTAAAGTGATGTCAGACTGCATTAATTCTACAGTGTATCATCCAGCCTTAGTTGGAAGGACCCAAAGGTATGATGGAATCTGTTGAATTCAGAGGAACTATCAAATGTACTGAATCTATTTTGGGGATAGAGTTCAGCTTTTTCAAAGTTTGGCCCACTGCTCCACTAGTATGAAAGCCATCCGTTGCCACTGACAAATGTATTCTAAGGGAGTCATAGTTCAAATCCCCTGAACTTTTTTAAACTCTGGGGAGCAGACATTCTGAATGCGCATCTCCAACTAGACGGGTTATTGCATACGCAACGGCTGAGTCTGGACAGACTGGTCTGACTATGAAAATCATAAATGGTGCCAACACTCTGATTAGAGACGAGAGATATATTTAGTCTTCCCCTTTCTCGCTTCCCCTGTAAGGCTAATTGGTGCTATTACCAATTATCTGATGTGGATTCGGTAATTGGAGACAGATGGGAGACCGAATTTGATGTTTTTCAGCGCTGGCTAGTAGATCCTTGCTTCTATGTGCAGTTGTGGGTAACAACCAATGGAGAAGCCTTGACATATTTGAATGGAGGATGAGGGAGAACGAGATTGACAGCCTGAATCCTATTGATGAAGGGACTATTTATCGTGTCAGGAGCAAACCAAACAGTTGTATTGCATTTTTAACAAACAAACAAACAAACCAAGCACAAAGTTTGCAAGCTTGGTAGTTGATGAAATATCCTTTGACCGTTAGCTGGCCACTTGGAGTGCTTCTGGTGTTACTATAAGAAGGTCCTCCATTGTGCATGTGGCAGGGCTCAGGTTGCATTGCAGCAGGTGGTCTGTGGTTTGCTCTTCTCCACACTCGCATGTCGTGGATTCCACTTTGTAGCCCCATTTCCTAAGGTTGGCTCTGCATCTCGGGTGCCAGAGTGCAGTCTGTTCAGCGCCTTCCAAGTCGCCCAGTTTTCTGTGTGCCCAGGAGGGAGTCTCTCATCTGGTATCAGCCATTGATTGAGGTTCTGGGTTTGAGCCTGCCACTTTTGGACTCTTGCTTGCTGAGGTGTTCCAGTGAGTGTCTCTGTATATCTTAGAAAACTATTTCTTGATTTAAGTCGTTCACGTTGATGAAGTGACTGAAATGGGACTTTAAGCCTCTAGTTGGGAAGAAGGAGCCAAGAGCATGACATTTGCTTTGGAAGGAATCAGTGATGAGCAGCATTTCTCTTCCTAGGTTGCAACCATGGCACCCTTAATCTTCAAGCATTTCCCCTGCAGTCCCTCTCTGACTTTTCCTCTCAGACAAAATTCAATTTTCTTTATTTCTAGGAGGAGATGTGCAGTTATGGTTCTCTCACAAGCATTTTGTTTGTACTGCCTCAAAGCTACAGCTCTTGGGGACCCTCTAAGGCAGGGGTCCTCAAACTACAGCCCGCGGGCCACTTCCGGCCCACCAAGGGGAGGAGCGCTCCCCCCCCACACACAGTGCCCCTCCCTTGGCTGGCTCACACTATCTGTCAGGCCTGATGGGCAGTGTGAGCCAGCCAAGGGAGGCTGCCCCGGCGCTCCATGCAGTCATGCCGGCCACATGACCTTGAAGGTGTCTACAGACAACACCGGCTCTTCGACTTAGAAATGCAGATGAGCACCACACCCCAGAGTCAGACACGACTGGACTTCATGTCAGGGTACAACCTTTAACTAGGAAAATTGTAGAAGATCCAGGGTGGGAGAAAGAACTCTTGTCTGTTGGAGGTAGGTATGAATGTTTCAGTTGGCCACCTTGATTACCGTTTCATAGCCTGACAGTTTTTAGGGAGAATCCTTTGTTGAGAGGTGATTAGCTGGCCCTGATTGTTTTTTGTCTGGAGTTCCCCTGTGTTTGAGTGTTGTTCATTTACAGTTATAATTTTAGAGGTTTTTTTTAATACTGGTAGCCAGATTTTGTTCAGACTAGAAATAGGAAGATTTCCCATTCTCTGCTCCTGGAATTACTGCCTAAAGAGGGCTAGAAAGAACCCCCTCTAAGGGCCCTTCCACACAGCAAAATAAGATATGTGCAATGTGCAGAGGAATTTTTTTATTGATTTTAAAAAAAAACTATAGTCCGGCCCTCCAACAGTCTGAGGGACAGTGAACTATCCCCTGGTTTAAAAAGTTTGAGGGCCCCTGCTCTAAGGTAAACATTTAAACCAGCTTAAATATATTTGTATTTGCATGGCTTTCAGCTCTCCTGTTTGCAAATGCCTGCCCGTACACCTGGCCAGGTAAGACTGCCCAAGGGGCAACCCTGCAGAAATGCCTTTGGCCAGGCTTTACTAATTGTTGTGATAAAAGATTGCCCAGCTTCATCTTGAGACTTGGCTGTCCTTGGCCCTTAATTAGGTTGTTTCTTATCTGGAGTCTCCTTCTTTGGCAATTGCAAGGAAAGCATAAATCCTGGATCCTGCAGGTTTTGCCATCCACTGACTCATGCTTTGACTTCAGGTGCCAACTCAGCTCTATCCCCTCCAGCAGGGATTCTGAAATACTGTACACATCTTCACTCTCCCTTTATGATGATATGCAAATGACACCTCTCCCCATATGACTAAAACTATTTTCATAATCCTTTGGAAAGGAGGATAAAGACCTTGTAAAATGACAACCTTCATGATTCCATAGCATTGAGCCATGGCAGTTAAAGTGGTGTCAAACTGTTTTCTTTTCACTGTGTAATGTCCTGGGAGAACCTAAATGAAGCATAACTCTCTTGGTGCTCTTTTTTTTTTGGGGGGGGGGGGTGCCAAAGAATTGTCAGCATTTGCCCATCCAGGCATTCCAGAAGCTGCTGCCATTTTCCTGTCCAGAAAGTCAAAAATGTCAAACATTTATTTAGTTATTTATTTATTTACAGTATTTATATTCCACCCTTCTCATCCTGCAGGGGACTCAGGGCGGTTTACAGTGTACATATACATGGCAAACATTCAATGCCATAGACACACAACATATATAGACAGGCACACAGAGGCTATTTAATATTCCAGCTTTTTCATGAGGGAATTCTGGCCACCAGGGGAGCTGTCGCTTCACCGTCCATCTGTGACATTGATGAAGTACTTCCTCATTCTTTGCATGCTTGCTGGAGATTTTTATGGCATCATAAATTAGTTAAATTAGCTTCCCCACATACTTGGTACCTAAATTTCCTACTCAAGAGATGCAATTGTCTTTTGGGCTGCAAAGGTCAACAGCAAGTTACACAAATTGGTTGGAAGCTCACTCTGACCAGGGTTGGCTTCGAACTCATGAACTTTTTGGTCAGTAGTGATCTGAATGCAGCTGGCTCCCACAGTCCCAGTGCTGTGATGGCACCGTGATGAGGTTGTTTTCTTTGTGTGTCTGCAAAGATGTTGCCTAGGGTGTGCCCGGACGTTTGATGTTTTTATCATCCTTATGGGATGCTTCTCTCATGCCACTGTATGGGGAGCTGGAGCTGACAGAGGGAGCTCATCTGCACTCTCCTCAGATTCGAGCCTCCGACCTGTCGGTCTTCAGTCCTGCTGGCAGAAGGGTTTAACCCATTGCTCCACCGGGCGCTCCTCATGGGATTGGTGATTATGCACAATGGTCTGATATACAATGGAATGCACTTCGTTTTGTTGTTATTATTTATTTATTATTTACAGCATTTATATTCCACCCTTCTCACCCCGTGAGAAGGGCGGACTCAGGGCAGATCACAGAAAACATACACATTCAGTGTTGTTAAACAGACAGGTCAGACAACAGATAGAGGTATTATGTCTGCATTTTTCCCAACTTTGGTATCCTGGAGGTTGTGCTCGATTCTGGCCACAGGAGGGTGCTGTTGTTCCATCCCCTATGATGAAGAACCCTTGACCACAGACTTCCTCTTTCCTTTGATTGCTGGCATTTTCTGGTATTTCTTTTATGGAGCTGTAAAATACTTCCCCACTTAAGTGGTGCCTAATTTCTCTGAGACAGGAAAGCCTAGAGAAGACAATTATGCTGGGGAAAGTAGAAGGAAAAAGGAAGAGGGGCCGACCAAGGGCAAGGTGGATGGATGGCATCCTTGAAGTGACTGGACTGACCTTGAAGGAGCTGGGGGTGGTGACGGCCGACAGGGAGCTCTGGCGTGGGCTGGTCCATGAGGTCACGAAGAGTCGGAGATGACTGAACGAACAACAATTTCTCTACTCACAGCTCACAGCTGTTTTTGAACTGCTTAGGTGGACAGTAAGCTGGGTTGAAGGTTGGGTGCTTACCCCAACCTGGGCTTTGAACTTCCAACCTTTTGATTATTAAGATCTATTGCTGCCGGTGATTAACCAGCTGTGCCAAAGCCTGGCCCTGTTTCTAATACACATCAGATAGCAAGGTGCATCAGTGTTCTGTTACACATCTAATGTTTTCTTACTGTCTCTTTTACATAACTAAATATAGTTAAATGTGATGTGGGATTATGTAGAGTAATGTAGGATCCTGGAAATCTGCTATACCTTTAGGAACAGGTATCTGTGCTCGTTTCCCCCTTCTCCTTCCCCATCCTTTTCTTTTACATCTTTTAGATCATAATCCTAACAAGATGGACTGTTTCACTGCTGACATTTAGGAGCCTTTTCAGCCAAGAATAAAGGTAAACATGGTTTCAATAAGTAAGTCAAATATGAGACTGAAAGATGGGCTTTAGAAATGTACATTCCTCCATGCCTGAAAAGAGGAATTTGAAGGCGCAATTAGGGGCATAACTATGACAACAGGACAAGGACATAAGCATTTAGGGGTTTTGTGTTCCTCTTTCCTTAGAATGTGTGGCAGGATCTTTTCCTTGGCAACAAAAAACGTATCTGCAGTTGCAGAATGCAAGACGGATTTAATGTGTTTGTTACCAAGCAAGCAATGGAGACTGTTCATCTAATTAAAAGACATAATTTCATCACTTCTCTTCTTATGGCACCAACAGAGCTACAGCAATGACAATGATCTAATCTAGGAAATACAGCATTAAGCCCTGTCTGGTTTGGCTTAATCTAGGCTGGTTGATACCTTCTATGAAACAAATTTGAAGACCCAGGTTTTGATTCTTGGATCCTTTCACACCACACAGTTATAACACTATGATTCCGCTTCAACCTCCAAAGAATCATTGAGTTGGAAGAGATCTTATGGGCCATCCAGTCCAACCCCTTTTGCCAAGAAGCAGGAAAATTGCATTCAAAACACTCCTGATAGATGGCCATCCAGCCTCTGCTTAAAAACCTCCAAAGAAGGAACCTCCACCACACTCTAGGGCAGAGAGTTCCACTGCTGAACAGCTCTCACAGTGAGGAAGTTCTTCCTCATGTTCAGGTAGAATCTTAATTCCTGTAGTTTGAAGTCATTGTTTTGTGTCCTAGTCTCAATCATAGACTCATAAAGTTGGAAGAGACCTTGTGATGGCGTGTCAGGCCCCACTTGTATGTGAATGTACAGTTGAATTGTTCGGCTATCTATTGCTTTCTATCAATGTTGTTTGAATCTGTTGAGCCAACAATGTGATGTGGCGGCAAAAAAAGCCAATGGGATTTTGGCCTGCATCAATAGGAGCATAGTGTCTAGATCTAGGGAAGTAATGCTACCCCTCTATTCTGCTTTGGTTAGACCACACCTGGAATATTGTGTCCAATTCTGGGCACCACAATTCAAGAGAGATATTGACAAGCTGCAATGTGTCCAGAGGAGAGCGACTCAAATGATAAAAGGACTGGAGAACAAGCCCTATGAGGAGCGGCTTAAGGAGCTGGGCATGTTTAGCCTGAAGAAGAGAAGGCTGAGAGGGGATATGATAGCCATGTATAAATATGTGAGAGGAAGCCACAGGGAGGAGGGAGCAAGCTTGTTTTCTGCTTCCCTGGAGACTAAGACACAGGACGATGGCTTCAAACAACAGGAAAGAAGATTCCTCCTGAACATTAGGAAGAACTTCCTGATTGTGAGAGCTGTTCAGCAGTGGAACTCTCTGCCCCGGAGTGTGGTGGAGGCTACTTCTTTGGAAGCTTTTAAGCAGAGGCTGGATGGCCATCTGTCAGGGGTGATTTGAATGCAATATTCCTGCTTCTTGGCAGGGGGTTGGACTGGATGGCCCATGAGGTCTCTTCCAACTCTTTGATTCTATGATTCTATGTTAAATTGCCCCCCCTGCTTAATTGTTTGGCTCCTCCCCTTCCTGGGGAAGAGGGCAGGGCTTTCTACTCATTCCACCATCAAACATCTCAGCAGATGGAAGTGAAAAAGGATTTGGCTCTAAAAGCCCTTGGATAAGTTATATCTCATTACCAATTCTCAGGTTTTACCCTTGGGACTCATACTTCATGCCCAGTTCACCCTGGATGACGTTGAGGAGACCCAAGCGCCCTCAAATTGATCCTTTGGCATCAAAAGGAAGACTCTGTGCCTTCAACATAGGCCATGGGACTGGGGGTTGTGTTTGTTCCGACTTCCACCACCGCCATTGAGAAAAGAGGGAACAGGGAAAGCTTCTCAGCTGCAAAACTCCTTGGACCCAGGACTCCAGAGACTGTACTGTATATTTCCTTTACCCCCTTTAAATACCAAGTTTAATGCCTTAAAGAAAGATAACTCATGGTGAACAATAAACCTATTTTGAGTTATCTATAGTGTTATCTATAGTTATCTATAGTGTCTTGGTCCTTGAAAGTTCCAGTTCCCTAAAGGAGGGCAAGAAGCAATCCCCTGGGGAAAAGATGTCACATCCATGCCTTTTTCACTAAGAGTTATAGCCCCAGACGCGACGGCACAGACCTCATGGGCCATCCAGTCCAACCCCCTGCCAAGAAGCAGGAAAATCACAATCAAAGCACCTCAACAGTTGGCCGTCCAGCCTCTGTTTAAAAGCTTCCAAAGAAGGAGCCTCTACCACACTCAGGGGCAAAGAGTTCCACTGCTGAATGGCTCTCACAGTCAGGAAGTTCTTCCTAATGTTCTGATGGATACTCCTTTCTTGTAGTTTGAAGCAATTGTTCTGCATCCTGGTCTCCAGGGCAACAGAAAACAAGCTTGCTCCCTCCTCCCTGTGGCTTCCTCTCACATATTTATACATGGCTATCATATCTCCTCTCAGCCTTCTCTTCTTCAGGCTAAACATGCCCAGCTCCTTAAGCCGCTCCTCATATGGCTTCTTCTCCAGACCCTTGATCATTTTAGTCGCCCTCCTCTGGACACATTCCAGCTTGTCAATATCTATCTTCAATTGTGGTGCCTGGAATTGGACACAATATTCCAGGTGTGGTCTAACCAAGGCAGAATAGAGGGGTCGTATGACTTCCCTGGATCTAGACACTAGACTCCTATTGATGCAGGCCAAAGTACCATTGGCTTTTTTTGCCACTGCATCACATTGTTGGCTCATGCTTAACTTGTTGTGCATGAGGACTCCAAGATCTTTTTCACACGTACTGCTCTTGAGCCATGCGTCCCCCATTCTGTATCTTTGCGTTTCATTTTTCCAGCCTAAGTGGAGCATCTTGCATTTGTCACTGTTGAACTTGTTAGTTTTGGCTAATCATCTCTCTAATCTGTTCAGATAGTTTTGAAATCTGCCCCTGTCTTCTGGAGTATTGGCTCTTCCTCCCAACTTGGTGTCATCTGCAAACTTGATGATCATGCCTTCTAACCCTTCATCTAAGCCATTAATAATGTTTCCATCCTATGAATTCTTGGGATTTATAGTTTCAGGAGGGTTATTTAGAATATTTAATTCTTATTTTATGTCAACATGCTGCTGAGGAAGAGCAAATGCAATCGATAGAAGACTCAGGTGCAAACGCTCCGAAACATTCAGGATTATAGTGCCCAAGGACAATGATGCTGAATGAGATAATCTATTGGGTGCCTTCCAGTTCCATCTGAAAGCCATTTGGCTGTTTCCTCCTGTCTTGTTCCTTTGTAACATCTCCTAGGATTAACAAAACTTTTGCAAAGTCTTATAATTTAGGAAGCTGATATGCTTTATTGCTCGCTTCTTCCTTTGATGGCTTCTCTGTTTCTGAGGAGTGAGCTTCATTTTTCTCCCCTTTTTAATTGCTTGTTGTGTCCAACGGCTCCTCTAAGGAGCAATAACACGCAGTGTCCTTTACAAAAATAAAAAGTGACTCATGGAAACAAGACAAAGGGCTGAAGAGGGACGAGAATTATTGCCGGCCTCAATCACGCTATTTCTCAGAGGCTTCCAGGTAGATGCAATGCCATTGCACAGCACGTGTTGTCAAGTAGTTGCTTTGGTTACTCCTAATTTTTTCCCCAAAGTTCATGGCAGGTTTACATTCCTGTGAGTTTCCAGTGCAGTAAATTAAATATGTAGTTTTGGCAAGTAGACCGTCATGTTCATGGAATATCATAATTCATGCCATCATGTCAGCAATTAATGGTAGCCTAGCATTGCTGATGGGTTGTTCCCTGTTGCTTTATATCTAATTGGCTCCAAATTTATGAGCTTTCTTGGGGTTGCTTTTCAGAAAGCCTTGTTTGCTCTTCAAAGGAACTTGTGCTGGCACGGCTGTGCCAGGAGATTTGAATTTCTTTTTCTTGCACTGTTAGTTTGTTTGAATTTATTTGGGCCTTGCATTTTGCAATTGGGTAGCTTTCCCCAGGTTGCAATCATAGAGCTGGTATTGCACCACCTGACATCCGCCGGGAAGTGGCAGCCAATAGTAAAAGGACCAAGGCAGAGACATCTCCAGTTCATCCCTTGTTTGGGCATCAGCCAGCACGTCAACGACTTAAATCAAGAAATAGTTTAATAAGATCTACAGAGACACTCGCTGGAACACCTCAGCAAGCGAGAGTCCAAAAGTGGCAGACTCAAACCCAGAACCTCTATCAATGGCTGATACCCAATGAGAGACTCCCCCCTGGGCACACAGAAAACTGGGCGACTTGGAAGGCGCTGAACAGACTGCGCTCTGGCACCATGAGATGCAGAGCCAACCTCAAGAAATGGGGCTACAAAGTGGAATCCACAACATGCGAGTGTGGAGAAGAGCAAACCACAGACCACATGCACAATGGAGGACCTCCTTGCGGCAACACCACAGACACTCCAAGTGGTCGGATACTGGTCAAAGGACATTTAATCAACTATCAAGCTTGCAAACTTTGTTTTGTCTGTTTGTTAAAAATTTGTTAAAAATGTAATACAATTGTCTGGTTGATACTGACACGATAAATAAATAGAGCCTTTAGATCCGTCCCTTTCCCAGGTTTGGAGGGAAAGGGGGACTTTTAGTTCAGTCTCACAGTTTGGAGCCTTACAGTAGGACGTGTGGGGTTTCTCTGTTCCACCTGCAAAAAGCTTCACTTCTTACAGCTTTGCTGGGGTTAAAGAAACAGATCTACAGCCAGCTTTGCTGGGGAGTAAAGTTACAGTTCCACAGCTTTGCTGGGGGAATACAGCCAGCTTTGCTGGAAAATAAAGGAATGGTTCCACGGCCTTCATGGGGCAAATCTACAGGACACCAGCTTGGCAGATCTACAGCAACCATTGCCTGGTAAGGGACCACTCAGGCTATCCATAACGCAGCTTGGAGCCGGGAGTTGGGGCCTCACACCAGCAGAATAAAGAGAGATTGCCCAAGGAGGGGTCGGAAGATTTCCCTAAAGAGGAAAAGAACAGTTTATCAAGCAGTTGCCTGTCCCTTGTTGGCAGATCGAAAAAGCTATTAGTTTTTCAAGATTATAAAGCATTTAATTCGTTTGTTCGAAGATTTAAGCCTTAATAAAGAACTTTGTTGAACCTATTTGAGCCTCTACAGAACTTTGTGTTGGGAAACCTATGGGACTCTTTAGCGGAGGCACCCCGGCGTCCCGTTGGGCATACAGAAAGCACATCCTGTAAACAGACATTGTCATAGGCCCAGTGCGTGACAGCACAGAACTCTTTATCAGCTGGGAATGCTGTTGTGTACATATAAATTGCCCTGTATATGTTGTTGTTATTATTATTATTTACAACATTTCTACCCTGCCCTTCTCAACCCCCAGAGGGAGTCTTAGAGCAGCTAACACTGGCAGCAATTCGATGCCGTAAATCACAATATAACAATATAAAACCATAAATACATAACAGATTAAAACAATAACATTAGTTATACAATCATATAGCCGTTTCCATTATTATAACAATCATATGGTCCAGTTCAGTGTCCAAAGTGCCATTATACCTGCTAGCCCAGTGGTTCTCAACCTGGGGTCCCCAGATGTTTTTGGCCTACAACTCCCAGAAATCCCAGCCAGTTTACCAGCTGTTAGGATTTCCGGGAGTTGAAGGCCGAAAACATCTGGGGACTCCAGGTTGAGAACCACTGGCTAGCCAAAGGCCTGGTTCCAAAACCATGATTTCAGTTTTTTCCTAAAGGAAAGGAGGGTGGACGTCGATCTAATCTTGCTGGGGAGTGAGTTCCACAAGGGGGGGTCACCACCGAGAAGGCCCTGTCCCTCGTCCCCACCAGACACTTTTGCGAGGCTGAGAGCAGGACCTCCCTGCTGGATCTCAAACAATGAGGCGGAACGTAGAGAGAGATACATTGGAACAAGTAAGCTGGGCCGGAGCTGTATAGGGCTTTGTAGGCCAAGACCAGCACTTTGAATTGTGCTTGGAATTGGAGTGGCAGCCAGTGGAGCTGACATAACGGGGGTGGTGTGCTCCATGTATGGTACTCTGGTGAGTAATCTGGCTGTCGCCCGCTGTATTAGCTGAAATTTCCGAACAGTCTTCAAAGGCAGCCCCACGTAAAGTGCATTGCAGTAATCTATCTGGGATGTAACCAGAACGTGAACCACCGTGGCTAAATCAGACTTCCCAAGGTACAGGTGCAGCTGGTGCACAAGCTTTAACTGTGCAAAAGCTCCCCTGGTCACTGCCAAGACCTGGGGTTCCAGGCTTAGCGATGAATCCAGGATCACTCCCAAGCTGCGAACCTGCATACATTATCAGTGCATGTCGTTTGTTTTCATGCAGTTTGCAGCAGTTGAAGTACACTGAGGACAAAGAGGAGGAAATGGGAAGAGGAGACACAACCTGGGACAGTTCAAAAGTGGGATTGCAGAAGGGTGAATTGGGATTATCCCTGGCAAATTAGTAGTTCAAATACATGCAAATGTGAGTAGATCAACAGGTACTGCTTCTGGTACTGTGGGACAAGTAATGGTGCTTGTTCCGTCTTCTAGGAGCTTGGTTTGCATTGCCCTTTAGTTGCTTGAGATAGCACCCCATTGCATTTTCCCCAGGGTTGCAGCAGCACACTGAAAGTTAATTATTAACAGAGGCTGGAAGCAAGCCTGCAAGCCTTTTTGCAGCTATTGGTTTAAAAAGTGTTCTTTTGGTCTAGAGACCGCCCTTTTTCCTGGGGATGAGACCTCCATTTTGGAAAGCCCTCCTGCTTTCTTTAGTATAGAAAAAGCCTTAGATGTGCTGGTGGCCAGCTAGGCAAGCTCGGATAAGCCATTGTGAGTACAATTGATATTGAGATTAGGGTCGAGGTTACCTTCTCTCCTTTGAAACTGGCATTGAGCTCAGATAGAGAAAGACCTGCTCTTTCTAAAGGACAGTAGCCCATTGCTGGGGTAGGGAATATCTCCGGATTTCCCTGCCATTGAGAAAGGCTCCTTTACTTGATCTCCAAAACTAATTTTGAGCTTAGATAGGGGAAGACCTGCTCTTTCTGAAAGGTAACAGCTCAGGGTTAGGGTAAAAGATCCCAGGATTTTTCTACCATTGGGGAAAAGTTAATTCAGTAACTGAAGGAAAAAGGAAAGAAAGAACATCTATATGGTTTCCCAAATTGACTGTGTTTGTAACTTCATCAAGCTGTGCCAAGTCTGCCAAGGACTTTGTAAAAGAAATGTTTTGTTGATGTTCAATTCTTGACTGGCTTCAGTTGCTGAGAATCTGGAGCTTCTAAGAAAGGCATCTGCGGTTCGCCCAGATAAAGAGAGAAGCACATCTTAGTTTTAACTTCATAGTGTCTGGGTGTGACGGTGTGCTGTCACACGCTGGGCCTGTGCATCAGACTGTAGACAAGACATAAATTCTGTGTGCCCAACGGGACGCCGGGACTGCCTCAGATTAAAGGCCTTTGGATTTCCTTAAAACACAGAGTCTTTAGATTGCTTAAAGGTTCAACAATGTTCTTTATTAAGGAAAACAAACAGGTACTTTAAAGCTTTCTTACCAGTCTATAGGCTCTTTCAATCTTGTCCACAGGGAACAGGCACTATCTTCTTAACTGTAACTAATGGGGAAATCCTTAACTTCTAGTCTGTCTGCCTCTGTTGGCGTGGAGCCCCTGCACCCGGTACCAACTGCTTCTGGCTTCCGTGAGAGACCCTTACCAAGCAGAGCTTTGTAGACTTCCAGGGAAAAGGGAGTTCAGGTTTCGGTGATGGCTGGCTGAAGTCCCTCAGCAAAGGAGCTGTAAGGCTGTATGATCCTCGGCCAAGCTGTGGGCTGTATAACCCCGGCCAAGCTGTAGAAGACGAACCTTTCTACAGGAGCTCTTGGTATTATGTCCTGCATGGAAAGCTGCTTTGTGTGGACTGAACCCAAAAAGGCTCCTATTCCCTCCAAAAACCCAAAAAGGGGGCGGGACCAGGGATCCTAACTATAATTGACAAGTGGCTTGCCCTATGATTGCAGCCAAAAGAAGCCACCTATCTGCAGAGTCCCTGAAACTTAGGACTATAACAAACATTAAATGCAAAGCAAACAAAATTGGAGCCCCTGGTGCAGTTGTACCTGCACAGACAGCACAGTGCTCCATGCAGTCATGCTGGCCACATGACCTTGGAGGTATCTATGGACAATGCCAGCTCTTTGGCTTAGAAATGGAGATGAGCACCATCCCCCAGAGTCAGACATGATTAGACTCAATGTCAAGGGGGAAACCTTTACTTTACTTTAACATCCTTTCATTGCAGATGTTATTTCTGACATGTTTAAAAACAAACTTGATCACAGAAGAAAGTTTGTGAATCTTTGCACATCATTACTTTGTAGTGATTTCACCACACTGAGAAATGAATATACATTCATAAGGGTGTGAATGACCCAAATTCGACTTTTACTCTCTCTCTCTTGCATAGTGTTGTGCTGTGAATGAGCTAATTAACACAGGTTCAGTTGCACGACTGACTCATCAAAAGTGCTACTTTGCTTGACTCACAAACACTAGCCCTTTAAATTGCTGTGACTTGGCCATTTCCCATTGAGAAGCAGACACCTTTGTTTTAGGCAACATACAAACAATTTGCATATTTGGGTGGTGAGGCAGAAGAACATCTTCCCATTGAGGGCCATCTGGTGTTAGTGGCTACATCAGGGCAACTGAAATATGTTTATGTCCAATTATGGGCTGATAAATTACCAAGCTAGGCCAACTGTGGCATCAGCGCTTGGCACACAGAAGTGTTTTCTAGGGCGCACCGACTCTGGCAGTGTCCTTGCACGGAGATCTTGCCCAGAACAGTCCTGCGCTTGCTCTTCTTTGTAAAACCGGAGTGGCTTGCCATGATGAAGAGAGACATAAAAAGCAATAAAATAACAATGTAACAAAAGCTAATGAATAAAAGAAGACCAGTCTTATAGGAGCCCAAGTATCAACGCAATCAGCCTCCACATTTACAGGTTTAACTTTTGTGCAATTGATTATTTACGGATTTGATTAATATAACTTCTTTAGGAAACTCTAAGTGCTCCAGTGCAACATATGGTCAATTTGTTTCATAACAGTAGACCTAGAGCAGCGTTTTTCAACCTGGGAATCGGGATCCCTGGGAGGGTCACTGGGGGTGTCAAAGGGATCGCCAAAGACCACCAGAAAACACTGTATTTTCTGTTTGTCATGGGGTTCTCTGTGGGAAGTTTGGCCCTATTCTATCATTGTTGGGGTTCAGAATGCTCTTTGATTGTAGGTGAACTATAAATTGCAGCAACTCCAAAATCTCAAGGTCCGTTTCCCCTAAACTCCACCAGTGTTCACATTTGGGCATATTGAATATTGGTGCCAAGTTTGGTCCGGATCCATCATTGTTTGAGTCCAGTGCTCTTTGGATGTAGGTGTACCACAACTCCAAAACTTAAGGTCAGTGCCAACCAAACTCTTCCAATATTTTCTGTTGGTCATGGGAGTTGTCAGTGCCAAATTTGGTTCAATTCCATCATTGGTGGAGTTCAGAATGCTCTTTGATTGTAGGTGAACTATAAATCCCAGCAACTACAACCCCCAAATGACAAAATCTATCCCCCTCCCAGCCCCAACAGTATTCAAATTTGGGCATATTGAGTATTTATGCCAAATTTGGTCCAGCATATGAAAATACATCTTGCATATCAGATATTTACATATTTATTTATTTATTTATTATTTACAGTATTTATATCCTACCTTTCTCAGCCCGAAGGCGACTCAGTGCGGCTTACAAGTTGGTAGCAATTTGATGCCCCATCAGACATAAAATACAGTTTAAGAAACATCTAGCATATAATATAAAACCATACAAAAACCATTAAAAACATAAATCATTAACGTCTTCTTACTAAACTCATTTTCCAGTCACATCGTCTAAGCCGTTCTGTAGGTCCATATTTACCTATTACGCATTACGATCCATAACAGTAGCAAAATTAAAGTTATGAATTAGCAATGGAAATAATGTTATGGCTGGGGGTCACCACAACATGAGGAACTGCATTAAGGGGTCAAGGCGTTAAGAAGGTTGAGAAACACTGAACTAGAGATTTCTAGAGAGATGTTCTCTCAGATCAAAAACCCAAACAAATTTATTTATGGTTTTTCAACTTTCATGGGATCCTATGCCCTTAACCTCAAAGAGTCAATGGTATCTGTTGCCACTCTGACAAACTCTCCCAACTCTTAAATTCAAAGGCCATCATCTTCAGAAGAAGAAAAATGAGACCACATGTATTATTGACTAGGGTTCTCTGCCTACGTCACCCGAGATCTCAGCACAATGTCCAAACGTATCCACTACCGAAGGCTCACATGATATCCTTTGCAAACAAACTGGCGTTTCTACGACACAATCAGTAGAGATCAAATGGCAAACAAATGCTGCATAATTTACTAAATGGATGAAAGCAAGCAATTAGTGGAGAGATGGGACTAATCGTAGTGCAGAGGAGGGAAATGGAAATGCCTCTGATGAGATGCCAAAGGCCAGAAGCCACAGCAGGGATTGGGAAAGGGGGATGCGCTACCTTCGAAAGATCAGGACTTTAACGACACAGAGAGTGGGCATAGGTGGCAGTCGGGTACTAGGACAGCAATCGAATATAGGGTCACCTAGAATTGTTGCCAACTTGTAAGCCTCCTTGAGTCGCCTTTGAGCTGAGAAAGGTGGGGTATTTATAAATAATAATGTAAATATCTGATGTGCAGGATGTATTTTCATTTACTGGATCATATTTGGTGCAAATACCCAATATGCCCAAATTTGCACCTAGACAGTAGACTGAATGTGTCGGAACCCAGACGCCTTTAAAGAGCCACACTCAGGATTATGTCCGAAATTAATACAAAGCGAAAGAGACTCAGAGACACTTGTTTCAGTGTCTCTGGTCAAAACTCAAAAGTAGCAGCAGTTTCTAGCTTGAAAAGCAAACTAAAGCAATAATCCGGATTATCCAGGAAAAAGATCCGGATTAAACTGAAGTACTTCCAAAATCCCACAAAATCCCACAGGTGTTTTGGACTTCAATTCCCACAATTCCCACAGGCTGTTACGAATTGTGGAAGTTGAAGTCCAAAACACCTGGAGGGCCCAAATTTGCCTGTGCTTGGTCTACACTGCCAGATAATTCAGTTCAAAGCATATAATTTGGATTTTATATGGCAGTGTAGAAGGGACTTTAGAATCTTATCCTATGCTCCAGTCAGCAAGTATCTCAGGAAGCAGGTGGTTAGAAAGCAAGAACTGCTGAGTTGAATAGTTAATTTCAACTATTAAATTGAATAGTCCAGAGGCCAGTCACAGATTATCCAGCAAGAAAAAGGACAAAACAAGAGAGTGGTAGTCATATAAGAAGCTAACAAGGAATAAATGGAGCTGTGTAGCAATAGTTTCACAAAATTCCAGTGTCTAAGGTCAAGAAAACTCAAATTCAGATAAGAAGGATGTGAGCAACAGCGATGCTGGAGCTGCTTTAAAATTTATGGTCTGCTCTCTCCAAAACACCAGGTGCCTAATTAATCAGCTTCTCCTATTTTAACAGCCACTGGGATTGGCATAACATCTCTATCTCTTTGTAGTTCAGAAAAGCTTGGTAGCTTGTGTTAGGCATCCTCCTTCGGCATCCTCCTGCTGGGGTAGGATTCTCCCCTGCCCCAGTCTTCAGCTCCCTGGACTCAGAAGGACCACAGTGATCAGGTTCTACATATTCCTGAGCTCTATGAGTGCAGCATTTTTCCAAATAAAGCAGAGAGTGTTTGAGGACTGGGACATCCATTGGGAGACCAAGATGCTTGTTTACACAGCTACTGTCCTCCCAACTCTGCTATATGCTTGCAAAATGTGGACTGTTTACAGATGTCACACTCAACTAGCATTGAAGCGATGCTCCTAAACCATAATCTCCTCTGGACTGGCCACGTTGTCTGAATGCCTGATCACTGTCTCCCAAAGCAGTTACTATACTCAAAACTCAAGAATGGGAAACATCATATTGGCAGACAGGAAAAGAGGTTGAATGATGGTCTTAAAGTCAAACTTAAAAACTGTGGCATAGACAGCCAGAACTGGAAAACCTTGGCCCTTGAGCGCTCTAGCTGGAGGTCAGCTGTGACCAGCAGTGCTGCAGAAATTTGAAGAGGCATGAATGGAGAGTGAAAGGGAGAAACATGCCAAGAGAAAGGGACATCAACTCAACCCTGACCAGGTCCGCCTTCCACCTGGAAACTGATGTCCTCACTGCAGGAGAACATGTGGATCGAGAATAGGGCTCTACAGCCACCTACAGACCCACCACCAAGACCCTCCACTTGGAGGGCCATCATCCTCAGGCTACGAGGGATTGCCTAAGTAAGTAAGTATTCCTGGACATATGATTATCTAACCCCAGAGGATGAGTTATGGCAAATCCTAGTCCATCTGGCTCTCAGATAACCATAACCCTGAATGAAGAAGAGAGTTTGGAACAGCTTTAACACAGATGCAAAATGATATTCCTCAAAAATGCAACAAGTGGAAATGGAGGCAACGACAGTTGGCTGAAACCTAGAAAACACATGCTGTTTACACCGATTTAGAAGAGCATAATGCATCACTGACATGGTTCCCCTCCCTGACATCATCTGCCTGCAGAGATCTATGCATAGTAATGGGTCTGGATTCTAATAGGGTTGCTTACCTCCATATAGGAGAATTTGAAAAGTACTCTTTGTACCACTTTAAAAAAACTGTTGCAACCATTTGAAGTCTTTAGCATCAAGCAGGGTGTGAAATCCTCCCAGTCGTGTTTCCGTGACTTCAGCGACAGCCTTGCTGCTATTTTAATAGTGCCGTACTGAGAACAGCACGAGAACAATTAATTGCCTGTACATCATCTCATTGCTGCGGCAACATCCAGAGTGAGTTATAATTGTCTAACCTTTCTTTTTTTCAGCCTGCATTTTGCATCACAGATGTTTTAAAAACAATCATCCAACCGAGTAGATTTCCTCTGCAAACATCCTGTTGATTGCTCATAACCCCAGTGTGTGAAAATCAGCCGTGCTAATAAGTTTGAGTGCAACAATAAGTTAAAGAAGGAAAAGGAAAATCAACTGCCTGCGAATAAAAGAGCGTGGCCAAGATCCGAAGAGCTACTTTGCAATTCTAATGACAGTGCAGGTGTGATTTGCAATAGGACCCATTTATTGATCATTTTGGCAGTTTCTCATACCTGCAGAACTTTCCTATAGCATTACATTTCAAATGAGATTGTTATCTTCCTGCCACTTATAATTTGGTCTTAGGTACCAAGGAAGGAGGCCGTGGTGGCACAGTGGGTTAAACTGCTAAGCTGTAGAACTTGCTGACTGGCAGGTCAGTGGTTCGATTCTGTGGGATGGATTGAGCTCCCATTGTTAGCCCCAGCTTCTGCCAACTTAGTAAGGGTAAAGGTTTCCCCTGACACTAAATCTAGTCATGTCCAATTCTGGGGGTTGGTGCTCTTCTCCATTTCTAAACCGAAGAGCCAGCGTTGTCCGTAGACAACTCCAAGGTCATGTGGTCGGCATGACTGCATGGAGCGCTGTTACCTTCCTGCTGGTGTTGTACCTATTAATCTACTCACATTTTCATGTTTTTGAACTGCTAGGTTGGCAGAATCTGGGGCTAACAGTGGAAGCTCACACCGCTCCCTGGATTCATACCTGCGACGTTTCCGTCAGCAAGTCAGCAGCTCAGTGCTTTAACTCACTGTGCGACTACCAACTTAGCAGTTCAAAACCATGCAATTGTGAGTAGATCAATAGGTACTTTTTCAGCGGGAAGGTAATGCTGCTCCATGCAGTCATGCCAGCCACATGACTTCGGAGACGTCTACGGACATTCCAGCTCTTCATGTTAGAAATGGAGATGAGCACTACTCTCCAGAGCTGGACATGACGAGACTTAATGTCAAGGGAAAATCTTTACCTTTCCCTTTACCAAGGAAGAAAAAGTTATGATAAAAGGTAGGAATGGGATTCCCACGTTAGTACTATAACTTCCGTAGTTCTCAATATAATGCTGCATTTTTCAACCTGGGGAGTCGTGAGGGAGTGTCAGAGGGGTCGCCAAAGACCATCAGAAAACACAGTATTTTCTGTTGGTCATGGGGGTTCTGTGTGGGATGTTTGGTCCAATTCTATCATCGGTGGGGTTCAGAATGCTCTTTGATTGTAGGTGAACTATTTGTCATTTGTCATCCTCCTCCCTGACTCTGAGAAAGACAATTCCTGTGAAACGCAGTAAGGGTTTTATCTGGAATGCTTTAGTGTCCACATGGTACTTAATAGCTCCTGCTGATATTTTAATGAACGGGAAAGGTACAAAGGTAAATTGTAGTTGGCTTTGCTACCCCCAACCTTCCATTGTATCCATATGTTTGGCAGACTGCAAGAGCAAAACATCCCAATGGGTTGCTGTGAGTTTTCCAGGTGTATGGCCATGTTCCAGAAGCATTCTGTGTAGGGCCAACAAAGGTGTAGGGCTACACCAACCAACAAAGGATTCCCCTGGGCAGTAACCAGCCAGGCCTTGAAACTGCAGGCTTTAAATACTAATCTAGGTGGCCAATTGCAACATTCACACGTACCTCAAACAGGCAAGAGTTCTTTTCCCCACCCTAGACTTTCCACAGACATATAAACCTCAATTACCTAGTTTCCAACAGACCTCACAACCTCTAAGAATGCCATAGATGTGGGTGAAACATCAGGAGAGAATGCTTCTGGAACATAGCCATACAGCCCAGAAAACTCACAGCAACCAACCCAGTGATTATGGCCATGAAAGCCTTCAACAACACAAGGTGATAGATAGATGGCAGATAGATGGGCAGATAGAAAGATGGATAGATTGATAGTAGATAGATAGATTATTGAGATAGATGATAAATGATAAGACAGAAGATAGAGAGTTGGATAGTTGGCCAATGGCCATTCATCATTATATAAACCTCACTTACTTAGTTTCCAACAGACCCCTCACACTCTGAGGATGGCTGCCATAGATGTGGGATAAACGTCAGAAGAGAATGCTTCTGGAACATGGCCATACAGCCTGGAAAACTCACAGCAACCCAGTGATTCTGGCCATGAAAGCCTTCGACAACACAAGGTGATAGATAGATGGCAGATAGATGCATAGATTGATAGTAGATAGATGATAAATGATAAGATAGAAGATAGAGAGTTGGATAGTTGGTCAATGGCCAGCCATCATTATATAAACCTCACTTACTTAGTTTCCAACAGACTCCTCACACTCTGAGGATACCTGCCATAGATGTGGGATAAACATCAGGAGAGAATGCTTCTGGAACATGGCCATGCAACCTGGAAACCTCACAGCAACCCATTGATTCTGGCCATGAAAGACTTCGACAACACATAAAAAAGCTCAAGTTATCCTGGTCTTTTATATTTTCACCAAATATTTGTCTCCACTGGCATTTCAATTCACTTTCTTCTTTCTAACAGCTGTTTAATACATTTTGATATCTTGTTGACTTGGTAACCATATTGTCAAGATGACATGTCCCGAGACAATGAAAATACATTGAACTAACAATGTTTCGCCTTGGCCTTTGGAAGGAAAACACCAGTCTGGAGGAAGAACCTGTTTGCTCAAATGCTGATGAGATGGCTGCATTTGCCACAGGACTTCACAGTGAAGCAAATGTTTTCAGCAAACATAAGTGAAAACAGAGCTAGAATTACGCAGCAGACTGGGCCTGCCTGCCACCTTGAATTAGCTGATGGGAAACAAAAGTTTCCAAAACAATCGGCAAAAGGACAACAATTGATAGGAACTAATTGCACACTGTGGGTAAAACAAGACTCGTTCACCAGGCGTGTCGGACAAAGATTGCGGAAAATCACAGCTTTCACTGCTTGATAAATATGAGCAGTGCAGGGAAAATTCACTAATGCTCTGAGAGAGTACCATATTCCCTGGAAAAGTGTCTTCTTGGGTCAGATCTAGCTCTATACGAAAGAGCAACAACACTATACTGTGTTCAAATCCCCATTGAGAATAGCATTTTCATTGGTTGATCTTGGATATGTCAAAATTTCTTAACCTAAAGTGGTGGATGAGCAGGAGGAGATGGATATATGCCATTTATGCACCAAATTTGTCTGGCTGAATATGTTACTCAGAGTTAAAATTTGTTTTCAGTTCTGAGCATTTTGGTGAGATAATCATACAACATAAGATGCAGAGCAATCTTAACCTGAAACAATCGGGGCCAGTTAACGCCTCCCAAAAAAAAGGATTCCCCCAGGCAGGAAGCAGCCGGGCTTTGAAACTGCAAGCCTATTCAATGCTACCCAAGGTGGCCAATTGCAACATTCACACTTGCCTCAGGCAGACAAGAGTTCTTTCTTCCACCCTAGACAATCTCTCTCTCTCTCTCTTTATATATATATATATATGTATATATACACATATATACACACACACACACACTCCACTTGCTTAGTTTCCAACAGATCTTACCTACGTCTGAGGATGCCTTCCATAGATGTGGGTGAAATGTCAGGAGAGAATGCTTCTGGAACATAGCCATACAGCCTGGAAACACATAGCAACCTAATGATTCCAAACATGAAAGCCTTCAACAACACAATCTTGTTCTGTTGGACTGCCATCAATTGAGGTTGATGTGCCCCTCCAGCTGATAAGAAGCCAACTGGAGGGCTTTGTTATTGTCTGTTCAGTTGTTTGCTATCCATGGTGACCTAGAAGCAGTACTATCATGTTTTTCCCCTCAGCATTATAGGTTCACATGGGGGTTGCTTTTGCCTTCCTCTGAGGCTGAGAGAGAGTGATTTGTCCAAAGTCAAACATTAAATTTTCATGGTTGAGTGGTGATTTGAGCCCTGATCTCCACTCTCAATGCTACATTGGCTTCCAACTGGACAGCTAGATTGTGCTAATCCTTAAGAAAGGGCTGCAGGGGGTCTGTCTGCATTATACACAATGTGTGCTGTGACTTAAGAAAAAAATGGAAAACTCCAAATATTTAAAACTGTGCTTGATTATTTCTTTGATACCTTGCCTTTTTTCCCAGGGACCCAAAGTGGTTTACATATAAAAACGGAAACATCAGAGCTAAAGCAGTGTGTAGTGCAGTGGTTCTCAACCTTCCTAGTGCCGCAACCCCTTAATGCAATTGTGGTGACTTCCCCAACCATAACATTATTTTCGTTGTTACTTCATAACTATAATTTTGCTACTGTTATGAATTGTAATGTAAACATCTGATAGGCAGGATGTGTTTTCATTCACTGGAACAAACTTGGCACAAATACCCAATATGTCCAAATTTGAATACTGGTGGGGTTGGGGAGGGGGTTGATTTTGTCATTTGGGAGTTGTAGTTGCTGGGATTTATAGTTCACCTACAATCAAACCCTAAGATCTACAGAGACACTCGCTGGAACACCCCAGCAAAGCAAGAGTCCAAAAGTGGCAGGCTCAAACCCAGAACCTCAATCAATGGCTGATACCAAATGAGAGGCTCCTCCCTGGGCACATAGAAGACTGGACGACTTGGAAGGCGCTGAACAGACTGCGCTCTGGCACCACGAGATGCAGGGCCAACCTTCAGAGATGGGGCTACAAAGTGGAATCCACGACATGCGAGTGTGGAGAAGAGCAAACCACTGACCACCTTCTGCGGCAACTCCAGAGGCACTCCAAGTGGCCAGATACTGGTCAAAGGACATTTAATCAACTATCAAGCTTGCAAACTTTGTGTTGTTGTTTGTCTGTCTGTTTGTTTTGTTAAAAATGTAATACAAATGTCTGGTTGCTCCTGACATGATAAATACCGTAAATACAATCAAAGAGCATTGTGAACTCCACTAACGATGGAATTGAACCAAACTTGGCACACAGAAGTCCCATTACCAACAGAAAACATTGGAAGGGTTTGGTGGACATTGACCTTGAGTTTTGGAGTTGTAGTTCACCTATATCCAAAGAGCACTGTGGACTCAAACAAACATGGATCTGGACCAAACTTGGCACAGATATTCAATATGCCCAAATGTGAAAACTGGTGGAGTTTGGGGAAAATAGACTTGACATTTGAGAGTTGTAGTTGCTGCGATTTATAGTTCGCCTACAATCAAAGAGCAGTCTGAACCCCACCAATTTTAGAAGTGGGCGAGACTTCCTAAACAGAACCTCCATGCTTTGAAGGGACTTGCTGGCGCGAGCCTCCCTCCAGCCCCACATGCTCCCCCTTACCCATAGATGCGCACCACACTGCTATGCGCTGAGCATGCGTGCTCTCCCCTCTACTCAATATGCCCAAATGTGAACACTGGGGGAGTTTGGGGAAAATAGACTTGACATTTGAGAGTTGTAGTTGCTGGGATTTCTAGTTCACCTACAATCAAAGACCATTCAGAACCCCATCAACGATAGAATTGGGCCAAACTTCCTACACAGAACCCACATGACCAACAGAAAATACTGTGTTTTCTGATGGTCTTTGGCAACTCCTCTGACACCCCCTTGCGACCCCCCCAGGGGTCCTGATCCCCAAGTTGAAAATCACTGGTGTAGTGTAAAAGTTATTTTAAAAATCATTATATAAATGAGCCAATTAATTTAAAACTATTATAAACACTAAGGACTTCATTGCACAAAGTTGCTATCTCGTGGCTGTTGCATGATCTCAGTTGGTTCAGGAATTCTGAATCTTGAGTCCATTGAAAATAATGTTTCCAAGCACTGATCTGATTCATATACTTGACAATACCTGGAAGGCCACTTAGTAATAGCTGCTAGGTGAGACAATTTAAGGTATTCTTCCCGTGGCAGTTGTAACATGCCCATGGGATCATCCTTCAGGTCCTAACCCAATATATTGTTCGCCTGTCAAGCAAGTGCTGGCTTGGAAACTAGCAACACAATCCCTGGGTTTGTATATTGACTCAAGAGAACAGGTTTTCTGCTCCGTCCGTTGTTTTTGGAATACAGCGATGTAATAACAGCTAATTCTCAGACAAGCCTTTTAAAGATGTTGTGCAATTTTCCTTTTGGGACATGGATGGAAAGGCCAAAGGCATCCTGCGAAGTTTCTCTTGTTTTTACCACATTTTCATATCGTATGAGCTCTGTTAAACCCCTGTGCCGGCAGGACTGAAGACCGACAGGTCGCAGGTTTGAATCCGGGGAGAGGCGGATGAGCTCCCTCTATCAGCTCCAGCTCCTCATGTGGGGACATGAGAGAAGCCTCCCACAAGGATGATAAAAACATCAAATCATCCGGGCATCCCCTAGGCAACGTCCTTGCAGACGGCCAATTCTCTCTCACCAGGAGCGACTTGCAGTCACTCCTGACACGAAAAAAAAAGCTCTGCTGCACTCCGGTTGACACACAAGCTACCAATTATCCATTCACACAAATTCCTGCTTGTGGGTGAACTATAACTCCTAGAAAGCAAGGTTAGCTCCCCCCAAACCCTTCCAGTAATCAAATTTCGGCATATCAGGTATGTGTGCCAAGTTTGCTCCAGCTTTATCGGTGTTTGAGTTCATAGTGCTCTCTGGATGTAGGTGAACTACAACTCCCTCCAATTAAGGTGAGTTTTCCCCAAAGACCTCTACTAATTTTTTTTTTTGCTGGTCATGGGGGCTCTGCGTACCAAGTTTGGTTTGATTTCATCTTTGGTGTTCAGAGTGCTCATTGATTGCAGGTGAACTATAAATCCCAGTACCTACAACTCCAAAATGTCCAGGCTAATTCTCCTCAAAACCCACCAGAATTCAAATTTGAGTATATCAGGTATGCATGTCAAGTTTGGTCCAGATCTATCATTGTTTGGGTTCGTAGTGCGTTCTGGGTGTAGGTGAACTACAACTCTTATAAATCCCTCCAAAGATTTCCAGTATTTTTTTTCATGGGGGTTCTGTGTGCCAAGTTAGTTCCAGGTCCATCGTTGGTGGAGTTCAGAGTGCTCTTAGATTGCAGGTGAACTATACATCCCAGCACCCACAAATCCTATAAATCATTGTGAATTCTCCCTAAATCTCTCTAGTATGTTCAGTTGCTGATCAGTTCCTCTGTTTGCTGTGTGCCTTAGAAAAGAATAGGAAGGGGTTATGGGAGAGGTAGTGTGTGGGCTCATGCAAATTCCACACCAATGGAGAGAGTAAGGAACACTGGGATGTCTGTACTGGAGGAAACAAACTCTAAGATGAAATTGTCCCTGTATGAAAGCCTTCACTTGAGTGGTGGGCAATATGGTGTTTGTGAAAGACATTGGCAGGGCTCTTGGATATGTTCATGGAAATTTCTATAACCTTCAACGTCATTAGAGGGAGGGCCATTGGTGTCGCCTGAGTAGTGGGAGTTATAGCTACTTGTGGAAGTGGGAGCTTGTCTCTGGAGCTTGTCTCTCCAGCCACACACATTGTTCTGGGACAGCCGCATCAGGAGCTCCAGCTTATCTTGCTATTTGTTGATTGCTGCATGTATTTTAAAGTTCTATGCCTTTGCAGTTAGATGGCTTTCCTTAGTTTGCATTTATTGGATCTATGACCTGTCAATTATCGTTAGATTCCCTGGTCCCACCCCCTTTTTGGGTTTTGAAGGGTATAGGAGCCATTTTGGGTCAGTCCACACAGAGAAGCCTTTCATACAGGACATAAAACTAGGAGCTCCTGTAGAAAGCTTTGTCTTTTACAGCTTGGCCGGGGATATACAGCCCTACAGCTTGGCCGGGGATATACAGCCCCATAGCTTGGACAGAGAGATGCAGTCTCAGCACAGCCCTTTTGCTGAGGATTTTACAGCCTTATAGCTCCTTTGCTGAGGGAATCCGGTCCCACAGCACTTCAGCCAGCCATCACTGAAACCTGAACACCTTCTTTTCCCCTGGAAGTCTACAAAGCTCTGCTTGGTAAGGGTCACTCGCGGCAGCCAGAAGCAGTTGGTACCGGGTGCAGGGGCTCCATGCCAACAGAGGCAAAGACAGACTGCCCAGATAAGAGGTTAAGGATTTCCCCGTTAGTTAAAATACAGTTATGAAGATAGTGCCTGTTCCCTGTGGACAAGATTGAGAGAGCCAATAGACTATTAAGAAAGCCTTGAAGTACCTTGATTTCAATAATAAAGAACTTCGTTGAACCTTTAAGCAATCTAAAGACTTTGTTTAAGGAAATCCAAAGGTCCTTAATCTGAGGCAGCCCCGGCGTCCCGTTGGGCACACAGAATTTATGTTCTGTCTACAGTCTTATGTACAGGCCCAGCGTGCGACAGCACCACATACATAGACATTTTCACTTTTATTATGTGTATAGATAGATATTAAAAAGACTGCCTCAAAGCTATTGTTTGTGTCCTGATGGACAGACAGAATGACAAAACATTGGGTTGCCACCTCCACTATCTCACTGGTGAAGACACCTCTCTGCCAGAGTCTTGTTCACAATATCTGGTGAGGTCAGAACAGGACATCCAAGTATATCATGTTCACCAAACCAGCAAGACTCGGATGGGAAACTGCTTCTAGCTGGCGACATAGCGGTGGGTCTTTTTGACATGTGGGAACCAGATTGGGCCAGAGCCAGCCCGATCCATCTCTCCACACCTCAAAAATATCGTGATTGCTCCAGAGTAAATTGTTTTTGTTTTTTTTAACTATTTTTAATTATTAGAGTAAACACAAGTGGAATGATACAAATCTCAATAACAATTACGCAAGGTTAAGCAGAACCAACAAACAATTATATTCCACTTACATTTTCTCTCAATTTGATATGTCACATTTTCTTAATCCTACCAATCCTGTACTTACCTCCCACTTGTGTCCATCACTTTTTCTCCCCTCCCTCCCCGCTCTCTCCCAACTCTCCGGGAACAGTTGTATTTTCAATTCAAATGTTCTTTTAATTGATCAATCGTGATTAGAGTGTGGTTCACTTTGTTATATTTGCTTTTTCCCTTTCATTCCAGCTACTGGGAATCCCTATTTCGAGTCCCAATTCTTCTTGAAACGGCCTGTAGTGTGTTTAATTCTCCTATAGATCACAATATCTATAAACCCAGATATTGCAACATTTTCTCACCCAGTTTTATTCCCAAGATGGATTGTAATCCATTTAAGGTTTTTGTGTAAGAGTTCTGATTTTTGGATGTTTATGACCGAAAGGTCAGCGGTTGGAATCCGAGGAACGGGGTGAGTTTCTGCCAACCTAGGTAAAGGTAAAGGTAAAAGTAAAGGTATTTCCTTGACATTAAGTCCAGTCATGTCTGACTCTGGGGGGTGGTCCTCATCCCCATTTCTAAGCCGAAGAACTAGCATTGTCTTCAGATACCTCCAAGGTCATATGGCCAGACTGCATGGAGCGCCGTTACCTTCCCACTGGAGCAGTACCTATTGATCTACTCACATTTGCAAGTTTTTGAACTGCTAGGTTGGCAGAAGCTGGGGTTGATAGCGGGAGCTCATGCCACTCCTCAGATTTGAACCTGCGACCTTTCAGTCAACAAGTTTGGCAGGTCAGCTGTTTAACCCGCTGCACCACTGGGGGCTCCATTTGCTAACCTAGCAGTTTGAAAACATGCAAATGTGAGTAGATCAATAGGTGCCACTCCGAAGGGAAAGTAACGGCCCTCCATGCAGTCATACTGGCCACATTACATTGGCAGTGTCTATGGACAACGCCGGCTCTTCAGCTTAGAAATTGAGATAAGCACCAACCCCCAGTATCGGACACAACTAGACTTAATGTCAGGGGAAACCTTTACCTTATGGTCATCCCTGATAACTTTTCAGATTTGCTCCAGAGTAAATTGTGGTTCTCGTTTTGTTGGATTAACGACTGGAAGCCACTCTTCAGCTACAAAACTGGCAGTACATTATGTGGATTACTTGCAAGGTGAGTCTGTTTTATTTGGCCGTTGCAGACGTGACATGTGAACATTATGGGATGAGAGTGATAAACGAGAGGAATACAGACACCACTCAGTAGTCATTTGGGGTTGGACTGGATGGCCCTAGTGGTGTCTTCCAACTCTATTCTTCTTCTTTTTTGGTCGTGTCAGGGGCGACTTGAGAAACTGCAAGTCGCTTCTGGTATGACAGAAGTGGCCGTCTGCAAGGACGTTGCCCAGGGGACGCCCGGATGATTTTGATGTTTTTATCACCCTTGTGGGAGGCTTCTCTCATGTCCCCGCTTGGGGAGCTGGAGCTGATAGAGGGAGCTCATCCGCCTCTCCCCGGATTCGAACCTGCGACCTATCGGTCTTCAGTCCTGCCGGCACAGGGGTTTAACCCACTGCGCCACCGGGGGCTCCTTATGACGACCCCAAAATATTCTATAATGGTATTATGGTATTACTGTCCAATTTCTGCAATGCTTTGCTTCTCAAATGACAAAATTACTTTCCGGGCTATAGAGCTCATAATCTCCAGTATTATGGGAATTTTAGTCAAAAAGTAACTTTCCCAAGCAGTGGGCATAGGCGCCCCCCCCCTTTAAAAAAAATCCTTAGCCCTCTTCTAGCTATTGCTGTTGTTTTGCTGATTAGTCTGTTTGGCAGCTGGTGAATTTCACTGTTTGCTTCCCTTTGTTGTTTCACTAGGTTATTGGGTCAATTTCACAGACGGAGAACACGAGGAAAGCTGGCATGCCCCCTTCCTGGCTGTCCAAGTGGTTGGGCTTCTCCTCCTCAAATACTCAGCCTGGATTTTTCTGCTTGGTTCACACACAGAATGAGTGTTTAATGACTCGCCGGTTCCCGAAAGGAACACTCCCAAAGAGAACTGGGCCAGCCGTGCATGTATTTACGAACTGCTCCCACCATTGTACATTCAGGAAAGAGGCGTGCCAAAATCAATGTTGTGCTAGGCAATCAAGTTCCAGCTAATCCTGAAGAAATAAAAATGGGCTTCAGTTGTCTAGGAATAGGGGCACAGCAGGACACTGTTTTGGCTTGGGCACCCCATTGCACCAGAGCCTGAAGTGGAACGGGAAGAAATCAGGTTGAATCAGGTAACTGTTATTGAACAGCACTTGATGGCATGAAGATGGTTAGGAGGTGCGAGGAAGAGTAACGTTACAGATGTTTGCTTCTGATGGGAGGTTTTTTATTTTATTAAGTTCTGCTATAGCATCTTTCACTCTTCTGAGTCATTGAAAGTCAAAAGCTGAATCTGCACAGCTTAGCCAGCACGTTTAGCGTGTTGTTTCTTGCTACGATCAGGTTTTTGTACTGAGTGAAGACTAAGGACTTGTCAGGAAATCAGAAGACGCTTACTTCTTGGGAGGAGAGCAATGTCCAGTCTCGATAAAATAGTAAAGAGTAGAGACATCACACTGGCAACAAAGATCCGCCTAGTCAAAGCCATGGTATTCCCTGTAGTAACCTACGGATGTGAGAGCTGGACCTTAGGGAAGGCTGAGCGAAGGAAGATAGATGCTTTTGAGCTGTGGTGTGGAGGAAAGTTCTGAGAGTGCCTTGGACTGCGAGAAGATCCAACCAGTCCATACTCCAGGAAATAAAGCCCGACTGCTCATTGGAGGGAAGGATACTAGAGAGCAAAGTTGAAGTACTTTGGCCACATCATGAGGAGACAGCAAAGCCTAGAGAAGACAATTATGCTGGGGAAAGTGGAAGGCAAAAGGAAGAGGGGCCGACCAAGGGCAAGATGGCATCCTTGAAGTGACTGGACTGACCTTGAAGGAGCTGGGGTGGTGACGGCCAACAGGGAGCTCTGGCATGGGCTGGTCCATGAGGTCACGAAGAGTCGGAGACGACTGAACGAATGAACAACAACAACAAAGGGCTTGTCAATATGAGCTCAATAGTTTGTGAAGTTGCTCCTGGATGTCTTCATGACATCAAGTCCTTATCACAGGTTACTCTGGTTTAGCTCCATGTTATGGTAAGTCAGGATCCCACCACCAAGCTCGCTCATTATGTAGATCAGCGTTTCTCAACCTGGGGGTTGGGGCCCCTGGGGGGGTCATGAGGGGTGTCAGAGGGGTCATCAAAGACCATCAGAAAATGCAGTATTTTCTGTTGGTCATGGAGGTTCTGAGTGGGAAGTTTGGCCCAATTCTATCAGTGGTGGGGCTCAGAATGCTCTTTGATTGTAGGTGAACTATAAATCCCAGCAACCACAACTCCCAAGTGTCAAGTATATTTTCCCCAGACTCCATCCGTGTTCACATTTGGGCATATTGAGTATTTGTGCCAAGTTTGGTCCAGATCCATCATTGTTTGAGTCCACAGTGCTCTCTGGATGCCGGTGAACTACAACTCCCAAACTCAAGGTCAATGCCCACCAAACCATTTCACTATTTTCTGTTGGTCATGGGAGTTCTGTGTGCCAAGTTTGGTTCAATTCCATCGTTGGTGGAGTTTAAAATGTTCTTTAATTGTAGGTGAACTACACATCCCAGCAACTGTAACTCCCAAATGACAAAATCACCCCCCCCCCCAAAAAAAAAACCTTACTAGTATTCGAATTTGGGCATATCGGGTATTTGTGCCAAATTTGGTCCAGTAAATAAAAATACATCCTGCATATCAGATATTTACATTACAATTCATAACAATAGCAAAATTAAAGTTGAGATCTTCCGGGGAGGCCCTGCTCTCGATTCCGCCTGCGTCACAGGCACGGCTGGCGGGGACGAGAGATAGGGCCTTCTCGGTGGTGGCTCCTCGGCTGTGGAACACCTTTCCCGTGGACATCAGGCTAGCCCCCTCCCTGTTGATTTTCTGCAGGAAGCTAAAGACCTGGCTGTTTAAGAAGGCATTTGATTAAGAAGTGCAATGACTGGAGATTTGACCATAGGAATGGAATAACGGAAATGATATCGGATTGTGGGCTTGACGATGAGACGATTCGGAATGTAGTAGAAATTTTGTTGTATTGTTGATGTTTGATAAGATGTTTTTGATACTGATGATTGTGGATATCTTGCACTATGTCTTGTAATTTGCACCTGTTTTTATGTTGTACACCGCAATGAGTCGCCCTTGGGCTGAGAATTGCGGTATATAAGAGCAGTAAATAAATAAATAAATAAATAAAGTTATGAAGTAGCAATGAAAATAATTTTATGGTTGGGGGTCAACACAACACGAGGAACGATATTAAGGGGTCACAGCATTAGGAAGGTTGAGAAACACTGATGCAGATGGAAGTATTTCAAAATCTGAAATAAAACCCACCCTTGAAATACACAACATTCCAGTCCCAAGAATTTTGCATAATGTATAGCAATGTTTCTGAACTTTCCTAATGTTGTGACTCCTTAATACAGATCCTCATGTTGTGGTGACCTCCAACCATAACATTATTTTCGTTATTACTTCATAACTGTTATGAATCTTAATGTAAACTTCATAACAGTTATGAATCGTAATGTAAATATCTGATATGCAGGATGTATCTTCATTCACTGAATCAAATTTGGCACAAATACACAATACGCCCAAATTTGAATACTAGTGGGGTTGGGATTCATTTTGTCATTTTGGGAGATTATAGTCAATCTGCAATCAAAGAGCATTCTGAACTCCAACAACAATTGAATTGAACCAAACTTGGCACACAGACTTCCATGCCCAACAGAAAATACAGGGTTTGGTGGGCATTGACCTTGAGTTTGGGAGTTGTAGTTCACCTACATCCAGAGAGCACTGTGGAATCAAACAATGATGGATCTGGACCAAACTTGGCACAGATACTCAATATGCCCAAATATGAACACTGGTGGAGTTTGGGGAAAATAGACATTGACATTTGGGAGTTGCAGTGCTGGGATTTATAGTTCTTCTACAATCAAAGAGCATTCTGAATCCCACCAACGATAGAATTGGGCCAAACTTCCCACACAGAATCCCCATGCCTTGAAGGGACTCGCTAAACCTCCCACCAGCCTCACACTCTCTCCCTCGCCCGCACATGCACACCACGCTGCCATGCGCCGAGCACACCTGCACTTCTTTCCCCACTTGGAGTCTCAGAAGCAGCCCTCCCCTTGGCTGAATGGCCAGCCAATCACAGCAAAAGAGGGCTTTTGGTGAGAGGATTCACTATCTGTTTCTAAAAAGGAAGAGAAGGACAGGTGATCTTTAGCCTTCTCTGTCAAAGGGGTTCATAAGACGATCAGAAATCTATGTTTTCTGATAGTCTTTGGTGAGCCCTCTGAAACCCTCTCGTGACCGCACTCCAGGGGTTCCGTCCCCCAGGTTGAGAAACACTGATGGATAATCAACCTGCATGACAGATATGCTTGCGACTTTGCCTGCTCAATTGGGATATTGGGAGAATATGAAATATGTTGTCATTTTGTGCAGTTATTAATTGAGACACTATTTTGAGCTAACGTTATATAATTGTTTGCGTGTTGGACTAGGACTTTAGGAGATTTTAGGAGACCAGGGTTTGAATCTCTGTGCTTAGCTATGGAAAAACCCACCAGGTAAACCACACTTTCTCTCACTCTCAGGGGAGAGCAATGGCAACAAGTCTGCTGTGAAGAGATATATTGCGAAGAAAATCCTAGAAACGAATCGCTGTGTTGGAATTGACCTGAAGGCATGTAACAACAACCAGAAACTCTTCTGATCTGTTGCAACTTACAATATAAGACTGACATCATCTTCATAACACCTGGCAGCCAAAGTGTTCACGTTCATGTCACAGTGAAAGGAGGGGAGGTAGGGAGGGAAATTTACTAATTTTTCCCCAGCCGCTGTCCCCCCCCCCCCACCGGTCTTTTTCCAAAAGGAATTGGGAAAACACTGCACAGAAATGCTTTAATGATTGAAACTCTCTCCGCCTCAAACTGCTCTGTTGTGGTTCAATCCTATATTAACTGCAGGAGGATTTCCAATGCATTGCTCTGAGGATCTTGTACAGACAGAACTTTGTGATCCTTCGCTAACCTACAATTATCAAGTGGGTCTTTTGCCAACATGCGTTAGAACTGACGTGGACAACTATTTAAAAAGACAGTTTGGGGCAGGTGGAAGATTGGGTATGTGCGCCACCAGGCAAACATCTGGTGAGTCGGAGGCCAATGTATCCAGATTTTTTTCCCAAGACAGTTTTGCCTTAAGCAGATTCAGGGGATGGTGATCAGGTGAAATGTTTGTAGGGATTTCAAGAAATATTAAAAGAACGATAATGTTTCCAAAGTTTTATCAGGTTGTGGTTGAAACCACCCAATATCTCAAATCCAGGGCAGAGCTTGGAAAGTTATGTTTGACTAAAACAATGACATGCTGAACACATTCATGGCTGAGCCATAGATAAGATGATGCCCTATGGCTCAAGCATCATCCTATGAGATCTGTTTAGTGAGTAATGTCATTATAGCCATGCTTCCTAAAAGTTACTTTTCATGGATTTAATTAGAAATGTGCACCTAGACAAACCCTTCTCTCTCCAGTTCTTTGAGACTACAGTAAGACTGTTGTGGTTCAGCCTGTGATTGTTTCATTGTCTGAGGTTTCACAGAACATTGAACAAGCCTTTGCAGATTCGCAGGAGTCTGAGGCTGGGTATTCTGGGCAGGAGCCTGGTGTTGCTCCTGATGGGGCTAAGTGGTGTTCAGTTGGAGACGAAGCTCTAGGTGCTGTTACTGCCTACTACAGGGAAAACCTGATCCCTAATCCATCTAAAACACAGACATGTGCTTTTCATCTCAAGAACAGACAAGCATCCCAAGCTCTGAAGATTACCTGGGAAGGAATCCCACTGGAGCATTGCAGCACACCCAAATACCTGGAAGTCACTGTGGACCGTGCTCTTACCTACAAGAAGCACTGCATGAATATCAAGCAAAAAAAGGTAGGTAGTCCCCTGACATTAAGTCCAGTCATGTCTGACTCTGGGGTGTGGTGCTCATCTCCATTTCTAAGCCGAAGAGCCAGCGTTGTCCGTAGACACCTCCAAGGTCATGTGGCCGGCATGACTGCATGGAGCGCCGTTACCTTCCCGCCAGAGCGGTACCTATTGATCTACTCACATTTGCATGTTTTCGAACTGCTAGGTTGGCAGAATCAAGCAAAAAGTGGGTGCTAAAAACAATATCATACGAAAGCTGACTGTCACAACCTGGGGATCACAACCAGACACAGTGAAGACATCTGCCCTTGCGCTATGCTACTCTACTGCTGAGTATGCATGCCCAGTGTGGAACACATCTCACCACACTAAAACAGTGGATGTGGCTCTTAATGAGACATGCCGCATTATCACGGGGTGTCTGCGCCCTACACCACTGGAGAAATTACACTGCTTAGCCAGTATTGCACCACCTGACATCCGCCGGGAAGTAGCAGCCAATAGTGAAAGGACCAAGGCAGAGACATCTCCAGCTCATCCCTTGTTTGGGCATCAGCCAGCACGTCAACGACTTAAATCAAGAATAGTTTTCTAAGATCTACAGAGACACTCGCTGGAACACCTCAGCAAGCAAGTGTCCAAAAGTGGCAGGCTCAAACCCAGAGCCTCAATCAATGGCTTATACCAAATGAGAGACTCCCCTCTGGGCACACAGAAAACTGGGCGACTTGGAAGGCGCTGAACAGACTGCGCTCTGCACCACGAGATGCAGAGCCAACCTCAAGAAATGGGACTACAAAGTGGAATCCACAACATGCAAGTGTGGAGAAGAGCAAACTACAGACCACCTGCAGCAATGCAACCTGAGCCCTGCCACATGCACAATGGAGGACCTCCTTGCGGCAACACCAGAGGCACTCCAAGTGGCCAGATACTGGTCAAAGGACATTTAATCAACTACCAAGCTTGCAAACTCTGTGTCTTTTGTATGTTTGTTTGTTTGTTCTGTCAAAAATGTAATACAACTGTTGAGTTGCCTGACACGATAAACAAACAAACAAACAAACAAACAAATAGTTTCAGACGGATTCAGAGGTTGGCAAGTCTGAGCTACCTTTCCCAAGAGAACCAAGGTCAGATTTTGATCAGAGTGTGTTAATTGCAGATGTAGATTCTTCTGACTCTGCTGAGCTAGATAGAAGGAGGGAGATTTGTCAATAGATACAGGTGGCCAAAGGGAGGTGCCATTCTTAGTGGCTGTTATCTAAAAGAGGCCCTCCTTAGAGTTCTCAAGGAAAAAGACATAGTTTCTTACATATAAATAAGGGTTGATTTGGAGTGATCCTTTAGAACAGGGGTCCTCAAACTAAGGCCGGATATGGCCCTCCAAGGTCATTTACCCAGCCCTCGCTCAGGGTCAACCTAAGTCTGAAATGACTTGAAAGCACACGACAACAACAACAACAACAACAACAACAACAATCCTATCTGCCAAAAGCAGGTCCCCACTTCCCATTGAAATACTAAGTTTATATTTGTTAAAATTGTTCTTCATTTTAATTATTGCATTGTTTTTAGGTGTTTTTTTGCACTACAAATAAGATATGTTCAGTGTGCATAGGAATTCATTCATGTTTTTTCCAAATTATAATCCAGCCCTCCAGCATTTTGAGGGACTCTGACCTGGCCCTTGGTTTAAAAGGTTTGAGGACCCCTGCTTTAGAGGAATCAACATCTAGGTAAAGGGCACATGCCTACGTACCTCTCTCTTGTTTCAAGATTCATGGACTCAATCCTTGGATTTTCCTATGTGGTTTTTCATGGACTCATGTTTTGAATATCAAGTGTTTTTTCATGGTTTCTTGTATTTCTCCTAGAATCAAGTGGCTTCATGGACTCATGTACTTTTGGGACCTTTGCTATACATATCTTGTACCTTTGATACTCGGGATTGTTATGTTTGCCAAGACTCCAGTTTAAAGGTCTCTCCTGTATCTTGATCTTTTGGATTATTGCTTTCAAGTTTTCCAAGTGCCTGTTTTTACATGGAACTATATTTTGTATTACTTCTACATTTATTCTTTAATAAACTGCTTTGCTTATATAATTAACTCTGGAGTGTGAGATTGGTTCAGGGGTGCCTTTCAAACCCTGATATGTGACAAAGACTTCTTTTTACCCGTGGGAGTTATTAATTATCAGGATTGAATGAAGCATGGATAGTTTTTTTTACTCTTCTGCTCAGATCTGAAGATCATCATTCTGAATCTAAGTTTTGGTTGGAGAAGAATCATGTATTAGTGCCATTGAGGCCCTTGAGCGCTCCGACTGGAGGTCAGCTATGACCAGCAGTGCTGTGGAATTTGAAGAAACACAATGGTGGGCAGAAGGGAGAAACGTGCCAAGAGGAAGGTGCATCAAGCCAATCCTGACTGGGATCACCTTCCACCTAGAAACAGATCTCCTCATTGTGGAAGAACATGTGGGTCAAGAATACGGCTCCATAATCACCTATGTATCCACTGCCAAGACATTGCTCTTGGAAGGCTATCATACTCGGGCAATGAGGGATCACCTAAGTAAGTCAGATCTCCTTCTGAAGCTAATTTTTGGTTGGAGAAGAATCCTATATTAGTTCCAGTGGAGGGGAGGAAGTTATTAATGCTAACAATGCTAACGGTAGTCCACTCTCTGGTTACATCCCATTTAGACTACTGCAACACTCTCTACATGGGGTTGCCTTTGAAGACGGCTTGGAAGCTCCAACTAGTCCAACTCGGCAGCCATGATTCTAACAGGAGCGGAGCGCAGGGAGCATACAACCCCCCTGTTGCGCCAACTCCACTGGCTACCGATCTGCTACCGGGCTGAATTCAAAGTGCTGGCGTTGGCCTTTAAAGCCCTAAACGGTTCGGGCCCAAGCTACCTATCCGACCGCATCTCTGCCTATGAACCCACCAGGACTTTGAGATCTTCCGGGGAGACCCTGCTCTCGATCCCGCCTGCTTCTCAAGCTCGGCTGGTGGGGACGAGAGATAGGGCCTTCTCGGTGGTGGCTCCTCGGCTGTGGAACGCCCTTCCTACGGACATTAGACTAGCACCATCTCTAATGGTATTCCGCAGGAAAGTGAAGACCTGGCTGTTTGAGCAGGCGTTCGAATAATTAGTGCAATGATTGGTTAATGAACATTGGAACGGAATAATGGATGACGAATCTGGATCATGTTTTTGATGATGAGACGATAGTGAATATGAATGGTTATTGTAGTAATTGTTTATTAATTATGTAATATGTTAGGTTGTTAACTGTTTTTACACTGTAGCATTGAATTTTTGCTGTTCTTATTTGTTGTGAACCGCTGTGAGTCGCCTTCGGGCTGAGAACAGCGGTATATAAGTAAAGTAAAGTAAAGTAAATAAATAAATAAACAACAGCGTCACCAGAAGGGATTGTTGTTCAGAATTGTAGCTGAAAGGCCCTAAATAGCCTAAACCCAACAGATATGCCTGAGCTTGGAAGCAAAGTGGGCCATGTGTTTGTTATGTGATCTTTAGTGCCTCTTCCTTTTCTGAACCCAGCATGGCCATCTGGCATTTCTTGCTCTATATAAAGCCAAAGTCTTTGTTGTAGAACAGGCATGGGCAAACTCCGACCCTGCAGGTGTTTTGTGTCAAGCTAAGGCACAACTTGACAGAAACCAATGCTAGATACACCAGATACAGCTCTGTAAAATCATGGACTCTGGAGACGTCAGGTTACAAGGAAAACTCAGTTTACTAAGCATATCTAAAACATGTCCATCTACAGCGAGCGACACACAAGAACACACCAGAAAACTGAAAGTCAAAACAGTTCTTTGCAGCTGCTTAGCTCTGCTGCTCCAAACGGTTAACTCCCTAAATTTTCTCAGCAGCAGCAGAGAGCTTATCTTAAGGTCACTCAATCACAGCCTCAACATAAACATTTCAGCATAGCATCACATTCTAAGTGGCATCCATATTGGCAATACAAGAATTACATTTAAAACACACAATATACCTCAACATATTCTGACATTTTGGACTTCCACAATTTCTACCAGCCAATAGGCTGTTAGGAATTGTGGGAGTTGAAGTCCAAAACACCTGCAGGGCCAAAGTCTGCCCATTCCTGCTGTAGAATTTTGAGCATCTCTCTGCTTGCATGGGAACTTAATGCAATGGTTGTGTGGTTACTACAATCCCTTTCTTGTGGAATATAGATTGGGCATTTCCAGATTGTGGACCATAGTTATTTTCCATATTTATTGCCAAATGAAAGATAGAGTTAGAATAGATTCTATCTTTGCAGCTGGAAATAGCTCTGTTCCTGATGATTTATCTCTCCCAAGCGCTCTAAGTGCAGCTTCACTTTCTAAAATTGGAGGTTCGTCTTCCTTGAATGGATCTATCGCTCTATCATCTCTTTTATATAGTTCTTCAGTGTATTGTTTCTATCATATATTATTTCTACTTAGTCATACTGGGTATTCCTGCTCAGGAAGGGTGGGAGAAGCAAGAGAGAGGGAGGGAAGGAACTACATGGGTAATGGTGGGATCCTTTCTTTTATATAAGGGACTTAAGCATCTGTGTTTTTGGATATCTACAGTGTGTCCTGGAACCAAGACTTGTGGATCTAGAGCAGTGTTTGTCAACCTTCCCAATGCCGTGACCCCTTAATACAGTTCCTCATGTTTTAATGACCCCCAACTATAAAATTATTTTCGTTGCTACTTCGTAACTGTATTTTTGCTACTGTTATGCATCATAATGTAAATATCTGATATGCAGGATGTACTTTCATTCACTGGACAAAATTTGGCACAAATACCTGATACACCCAAATTTGAATACTGGTAGGGTTGAGGGAAGGCTTGATTTTGTCATTTGGGAGTTGTAGTTGCTGGGATTTATAGTTCACCTACAATTAAAGAGCATTCTGAACTCTACCAATGATGAATTGAACCAAAATTGGCACAAAGAATTGCCATGACCATGACCAATACTGGAAGGGTTTGGTGGGCACCGACCTTGTGTTTTGGAGTTGTAGTTCACCTACATCCAGAGAGCACTGTCGACTCAAACAATGATAGATCTGGACCAAGCTTGGCACGGATACTCAATATGCCCAAATGTGAACACTTGTGAAGTTTGGGGGAAAAGACCTTAACATATGGGAGTTGTAGTTACTGGGTTTTATAGTTCACCTACAATTAAAGAGCATTCTGAACTCCACCAATGATGAAATTCAACCAAACTTGGTACACAGAACTCCCATGACCAGCAGAAAATACTGGAAGGGTTTGTTGGACATTGACCCTGTGTTTTGGAGTTGTAGTTCATCTACATCCAGAGAACATTGTGGACTCAAACAATGATAGATCTGGACCAAACTTGGCACGGATACTCAATATGCCCAAATGTGAACACTGGGGAAGTTTGGGGAAAATAGACCTTAACATATGGGAGTTGTAGTTACTGGGATTTATAGTTCACCTACAATCAACGATCATTCTGAACCCCACCAATGATAGAATTGAGCCAAACTTCCCACACAGAACTCCCACACTGTCCTGTTTTGCTCTTAAAAAACAGGCTCAATACAAAATTGAAAGTAAAAGAAAAATGCTTTACTCCAGCAAACAAAATAAGCAAATGCAATTGAAATAGAAAACAAGGAAGTCTTACTACAGACACCAATGAAAGTATTTTGCAAAAGTTCCAGCAAAATCAGCAGACAATAACAGAGTTGTTGTTAGCAGCGAAAAGCTACGTTCTCCTGCTTCTGATTTGTACCCCATGCAGGAGGGTTTAGGGCAGTGGTTCTCAACCTTCCGAATGTCGTGACCCCTTCATAAAGTTCCTCATGTTGTGGTGACCCCCAACCATAACATTATTTTCATTGCTACTTCATAACTGTCATTTTGCTACTGATATGAATTGTAATGTAAATATCTGATATGCAGGATGTTTTTTCATTCACTGGACCAAACTGGGCACAAATACCTGATATGCCCACATTTGAATACTGGTGAGATTGAGGGGGAAGGAATTGATTTTGTCATTTGGGAGTTGTTGTTTCTGGGATTTATAGTTCACCTACAATCAAAGAGCATCCTGAACTCCACCAATGATGGAACCAAACTTGGCACACAGAACTCCCATGACCAACAGAAAATGCTGGAAGGGTTTGGTGAGCATTGACCTTGAGTTTTGGAGTTGTAGTTCACCTACATCCAGAAATCACTGTGGACTCAAACAATGGTGGATCTGGACCAAACTTGGCACGAGTACTCAATATGTCCAAATGTGAACACTGGTGGAGTTTGCGGAAAACAGACCTTGAGATTTCAGAGTTGTAGTTACTGGGATTCATAGTTCACCAACAATCAAAGAGTATGCTGAACTCCACCAACGATAGAATTGGCCCATACTTACAGAAAATAGTGTTTTCTGATGGTCTTTGGCGACCCCTCTGACGCCCCCTCGTGACCCCCCCAGGGGTCCCATCCCCCAGGTTGAGAAACCCTGGCTTAGGGCGTCACCTAATTAGCTCATCAATCTTTTGGCCGCTAATCGGGTTGACCGCCGCCTGTTCTCTGACTCCCTCCGTCTTTCTATAAAAGTAGGCACCTGCAAAGCCTCATTGTCAGATTCTTCTTCCTCTCCCTCCAAAACCTGAGTACTCCCTGCTCCCCTTCCTCATCTGACGATGAGGAATCCTCAACATACACCTTGAAGGGACTCACTGGCGTGAGCCTCCCTCCATCCTCACATGCTCTCCTTCGCCCGCACATGCACACCATGCTGCCATGTGCCTGCTTTCCCTTTCTCACTTGGAATACTGGAAAAGTTCTCCCCTTGGTTGAGAGGTCAGCCGAGAGGCTGTCCAATCACAGCGGAGGAGGGCTTTTGGTGAGAGGATCTGTTTCCAAAAAGGAAGACAAAGACAGGAAGAGACGTCTTCAGCCTTCTCTGCTAAAGAGGTTCCTAATGCCATCAGAAATATATGTTTTCCAATGATGTTTGGTGATCCCTCTGAAACCCCTTTGCGATCCCCCCCCCAGGGGTCCTGATCCCCAGGTTTTGGTTGTGTCAGTAGTGACTTGAGAAACTGCAAGTCGCTTCTGGTGTGAGAGAATTGGCCGTCTGCAAGGACGTTGCCCAGGGGACACCCAGATGATTTGATGTATTTATCATCCTTGTAGGAGGCTTCTCTCATATCCCTGAATGGAGAGCAGGAGTTGATAGAGGGAGCTCATCCACCTCTCCCCGGATTTGAACCTGTGACCTGTCGGTCTTCAGTCCTGCCGGCACAGGGGTTTAACCCACTGCACCACTGGGGGCTCCACCCCCAGGTTGAGAAACATTGATATAGAGGGCTGATTGAATACTATAAAGGGAAGCAAAGATTAGAAAATCTGTTCTTTTGAATTACAGCTCCCCAAATGTCCCAGTCAGCCCCAAGAAATTACAGTAGCTCCAAAGGTAACTTTCCTGTGCTCTGAGGGAGTTTCTAATTGGGGCTCACTTTACGGATGGGTTGGAGTTGGGATCATCACCCATAGTATCAGATGAATATGTTGGGCATACTACAGGCTCCTTCTGCAGTTCCATATAAAATACGGATTATCTACTTTGAACTGGATTATATGGCAGTGTAGACGTCACATGCAACTCCTGGAATGATTCCATCATTGCTGCCTCCGGAAAATCCTGCAAATCTCTTTGGAAGACAAGCGGACAAACGTCAGCGTGCTGGAAGAAGCAAAGACCACCAGCATTGAAGCGATGGTCCTCCGCCACCAACTCTGCTGGACCGGCCACGTTGTCCGGATGCCCGACCACCGTCTCCCAAAGCAGTTGCTCTACTCCGAACTCAAGAACGGAAAACGGAATGTTGGAGGACAGGAAAAGAGATTGAAAGATGGGCTCAAAGCCAACCTTAAAAACTCTGGCATAGACACTGAGAACTGGGAAGCCCTGGCCCTTGATCACTCCAGCTGGAGGTCAGCTGTGACCAGCTGTGCTGCAGAATTTGAGGAGGCACGAATGGAGGTTGAAAGGGAGAAGCGTGCCAAGAGGAAGGCGCATCAAGTCAACCCCGACCGAGACCACCTTCCACCTGGAAACCAATGCCCTCATTGCGGAAGAAGATGCAGAGCAAGAATAGGGCTCCACAGCCACATACGGACCCCCAAGAATATTGGAAGACAATTATCCTCGGAAAACGAGGGATTGCCTAAGTAAGTAAGTAAGTAAGACTTGGCTCCATTCCAAGTTGCCTCTGGGCTGAGAGAGGCGGTATATAAATATAGTAAATAAATAAATAATAGACTCATAAAATCCAGTTCAAAGCAGAAAATGTGGATTATCTGCTTTTTGATAATCTGGATTTTATGGCAGTGTAGAAGGGGCCACAGTCTCCACTTATTTCTCACACTACGTATAATAATAGCTGAGATAGTTGAGGCGGTTGCCGCTTGCACATCTCACAGATATCTGAATTAGATCCGAGTGGCATTTTCTAGCTCGACTATTATTACCAATTCCATATTATTTGCTCTTTGTTTCTTAATACGGCTTAGCGTTCCATTTGCCATTCTGGCTGCTATGCTGTAGCAGATGGCTTCAGTGCGTTACCCACAATGACTCCCAAATCCCTTCCCCAAAGTAGTAACAGTTAATTATAGCCCAATTTGTGTTGAATGTGTGTGTATAGATCCATCTAGTTTTCTCTTTATTTATAGTAAACAGGGATAGAATGGGGTATGTTTCTCAAGTTTTGTTTATTCATGGACAGGAATGGCTTCTGAGGTTCACTTACACTTAAAGCACATTTTAGGACTGGGCAACTGGCTTTGGGAAATGCCATATTAATTTTCCACAGGGCTTACCAGTGCATCATTGGCTTAAGCTATTAATTTAAATGGGATCTCAACCAAGGGATTGATTCTGCCAGAAGACAAGCTTGCTATGGGCGGTTGTGACAGATCTGATATTGAAGGGGCCACCAAAGAGAACTTGACTAAGATATCCTTAAGTCAGTGTTTCTCAACACTGGGGGGTTACGAGGGGGTTTCATAGGAGTCGCCAAAGACTATCAGAAAACACATATTTCTGATGGTCTTAGGAACCCCTTTGGCAGAGAAGGCTGAAGATGTCTCCACCTGTCCTTCTCTTTCTTTTTGGAAACAGAAGGCAAATCTTCCCACCAAAAGCTCTCCTCTGCTGGGATTGGTTGGCCTCTCAGCCAAGGGGAGGGCAATTTCTGAGACTCCAAGCGGGAGGGGAGAGCAGGCATGCTCGGCGTATGGTAGCGTCATGCTCATGAGCGGGCGAGGAAGAGCACATGAGGATGGATGGAGGCTCGCACCAATGAGCCTCCATCAAGACAGAGGAAAAAGCACCAATTTTGAAATTGGTGGGATTCAGAGTGCAATTTGATTGGAGATGAACTAGAAATCCCAGCAACTACAATTCCCAAATGCCAAGGTCTGTTTTCCCCAAACTTCCCCAGTGTTCACAGTTGGGCATATTGAGTATTGGTGCTACGTTTAGTCCAGATCCATCATTGTTTGAGTCCACAGCGCTCCCTGGATGTAGGTGAACTACAACTCCAAAACTCAAGGTCAATGCCCACCAAACCCATCCAGTATGTTCTGTTGGTCGTGGGAGTTCTGTGAGCCAAGGTTGGTTCAATTCCATCATTGGTGGAATTCAGAATGCTCTTTCATTGTAGGCTAACTTTAAATCTCAGCAACTACAACTCCCAAATGACAAAATCAGTTCCCCAACCCCTCCAGTATTCAAATTTGGGCGTATCGGGTATTTGTGCCAAATTGAATGAAAATACATCCTACATATCAGATATTTACATTATGATTCATAGCATTAGCAAAATTACAGTTATGAAGTAGCAACAAAATTAACGTTTTGGTTGGGGGTCACCACAACATGAGGAACTGTATTAAGGGGTCGTAGCATTAGAAAGGTTGAGAACCACTACCTTAAGCAGTCATCCTTGTCCACATCCAGATCCAAAAGTATTATTTTGAAAGGATAGCAAACACTCTTAGCTCTTTAACATTCCCACCAATCCTCACATGCGAGATATCTGGCATGGGGGGGGGGGTCCTTTTTCTGCTTGTCACGCCAGAGATCACTCATGGGAGGATCTCTGACTGTGAGAGCCATTCAGCAGTGGAACTCTCTGCCCTGGAGTGTGGTGGAGGCTCCTTCTTTGGAAGCTTTTAAACAGAGGCTGGATGGCCATCTGTCAGGGGTGATTTGAATGCAATATTCCTGCTTCTTGGCAGGGGGTTGGACTGGATGGCCCATGAGGTCTCTTCCAACTCTTTGATTCTATGATTCTAATGAAGACATATATATGTGGTTTTACAGTGCAAGCTGGTGTCTCCTCACCAAAGTAGTGGAATTCTTTTCCTCAGGTTTAGGCATGCCCTTTGTTAATGTTGCTGTAATAATGTAATAAAAACAACATGTTTAAGATTTGTGGTTGCATGCTCACTTGCTTTTTACAACCAGAGCAATGAACGTCTTGTTGGTAGATTTGACTCTCTATCATTTCATCATCTCGTAATGGCGTACGTGTTGTCAAGATTTGCTTCTTTCAACATAATTTGATGTTGGAAGATGGAAAGTTGCCTCCTGTGCAATAAGTAATAGTATTAACAAATTAAATAAGTGTACGTTTCTTTATCAAATTGTATGAAGAGTACCTACTCTATTAGTAGAATACCTTGACAATGCTGTGGGTGTTTCAAAGAGTATATTGTTATGGATGTAGGCATGGCCAAAATTTTTGTCACAGTGATGACTAGCAGATGGCTAGGGAACAAAGTGGAAATATCTCTGAAATATCCTGAATGGAGAAAACCAGCAGTTTGGAGCAGGAACATCAAAATTGTTTTCAGGATATATGTTTGGGTGTGTCCATGCATGGAGTTGACCATTGGCAAGAAGGTTGCTGTTACTTTTGCCTCCTTACAGCAAGACCCGCATAACTATGGAACCTATATCTGCAGTTTTACTTGCCAGTGCCTGGGGGAGAAATGATCTCTGTAGGAATTTGCTAGGTCCCCCAAGCAATTCTTTTACACACGTTTCCCAGATGTCCCCTCACTCTGATCAATTTTACTCTTTCTTCTGATGGAGAAGTCCATAAAGTGTTGAAAACTTGCATTGTGTATGGGATGAAGCAGAGAGTGAGGATTGGGACAACCGTAGGGAAACCAAGTGCTTGTTTATAAAGCTATTGTCCTCCTAACCTTGTTATACACCTGTGAAACGTGGACAGTCTACAGATGTCACACTCAACTCCTGGAACAATTCCATCAACATTGCCTCTGAAAAATCCTACAAATCTCTTGGGAAGACAGCAGACAGATGTCAGCATGCTGGAAGAAGCAAAGACCACTAGTATGGAAGAAATGCTCCTACAGAATCAACTCCTCTGGACTAACCACGTTGTCCAAATGCCTGACCACCATCTCCCAAAGCAGTTACTATACTCTCAACTCAAGGACGGGAAAGATAATGTTGGTAGACAGGAAGAGATTTAAAGATGGGCTTAAAGCCAACCTTAAAACTGTGGCACAGACACCGAGAACTTGGAAGCCTGGCCCTTGTGTGCTCTAACTGGAGGTCAGCTGTGACCAGCAGTGCTGTGGAATTTGAAGAAGGCACGAATGGAGGGCGAAAGGGAGAAATATGCCAAGAGGAAGATGCATCATGCCAACCCTGACCGGAACTGTATTCCACCTGGAAACAGATGTCATCACTTTGCAATAACATGTGGGTCAAGAATAGGACTCTGCAGTCACATATGGACCCACTGCCAAGACCCTACCCTTGGAAGGCTATCATACTTGAACAACGAGGGATTGCCTTAGTAAGTAAGCTTTGTAGATAGCCCAATAAAGATATTGCTATTTATGGATTTTAGAACGTATTTCATTGCACAGCCAACAAATCCATTCCTGAATCAATCAATTTCTTTCTCTTCTGGATTTCAAGAATCCAAATTTAGTTGCAACAAGGGAATCCTAAAGAAGAAGAAGAAGAAGAAGATAATAATAATAATAATAATAATAATAATAATAATAATAAAAATAATAATAATTTATACCCCACCACCATCTCCCCGAAGGAACTCAGCGTGGCTAACATGAGGCCAAGCCCAAGAATTACAATAAAGCAAAAGAAAGTACATAGAGCAGACAATAACATGAAATAAAATGGTAAGCAATAACAAAATAAAACAAAAAATAATAACAATAACATGATAACACAAAATATAAAGCGACAAAAGAATTAAAACACAGCGAGCTGGGCCAGTTGGAGAAGATAAAATTATAAAAACTCCTGGGTGGGATAGAGAAATAGAGCGATGGGTCTAGTGGGAGACTTGGGTGGGGGAAAAACAATAGGGATTTAATCTTCAATGAAGGATGAGATAATGTGCATCAGTAGGTCAAGTTTGTACTGGGATGGGCATAGTATGGGGATTTGTTGTTCATTGCTCAAAAGTACACTGGAAAAGCCAAGTTTTTAGACTCTTCCTAAAGACTGCCAGGATAGGTGCTTGCCTGATCCCCCTTGGTAACGAGTTCCAGAGCCGAGGGGCCACTACGGAGAAGGCCCTCTCCCTCGTCCCCACCAACTGCACTTGTGACAGAGGTGGGAGTGAGAGGAGTGCCTCCTCCAAAGATCGAAAAAATGGAACCAATGGACCAATGGACTGTAACTTGACTTCAATAAAGGTAAAACTCTTCCATTGGACTACAATTTGGGACTAGATTTGGCAAGTTCTACATATGCACCACCTAAAAGTTTTTCCAGACATAATAGTACGGGACTGGTTCAGAAAGTCAATGTTCTCTGCCTAAGAAAGGAGCTTTGTGTGGAGAGGGGCAACTGGATCTCAAGAGAAGCTACTGTTTGATGGCTAAAGGAGCTGAAATTTATTACCTCTCTTTTATTCCTCTTTGTCCCTGGTCCCCACACGGGCAATAAAGGCGATGATTTCTGCCCGAATTGAAATCCCTTAGTGCCATTATAATTGATAATGTCTCAGAATAGTGTAGACTTGCAGCTCTAACATCACTACAATTTCCTTTAATTTTGACTGACGAAGAAGCCAATGCTTGTGGATTTTGGATTTCTTGCATTCCCTGCCCAGAAGAACCGCTGCACTGATACAAGGTTTTGAGAGGAAGAGAAGCCAGGAGCCGGCCACCCAGATGCAGAGGATCAATGCATATGTTTATCCAGCCGAAATGAAGTGTGAGATCCTCCAAAGGAAATATTTTATCCTGGTGCTTTGAGAGCCTGAAATAAAAGCTTGCCCTTTGACAGCACAAATGTTTACGCTTGGCATGTGAGCCCAGAACACGATGTCTTCTCCACGCACATCGGCATCCCATTGCGCCTTGTTCAAACCCCGTCAAGTCAATGGAACGGAACGGCCGCACCAAGATAATGGCCCCCCGTTGCTGAGTAAACCTTGCGGTGAAGCCCCAGTGTTGATTATTTTGGAAAACTGAGACATTTGTACCACATCATTCTCTCTCTTCTGAGAACGATTTCCTGCTATGCCAGCCGACAAGGATGGCCTTTCAATTGGATATTTTTCAAAGATATTTGACATAACTGGATCCAGGTGCTCAGAGTAAATGCGAACCAGCAATATCCTTGTATGCAGTTAAACCTTACGGATTGGGCTTAAGCAAGTGCCTTTTCTTGAACATGGATTGATGTGGCTCTTGAGGAAAGTGTCTTATGCTCCAACCACTTTATTACACGGTTTCTCCACTCCTGTTTTGCACGCTTCTTGCAAAACTATTTTTAGGAGGGGAGCTGTGTAATATTTTATTCTTGTCTCTCCTATTATTTTTTTAAAAAACTGAGATTGCCTTTGTCCAGATGCTTTTTTAAAAAATGAGTAATGCATAGGAAAAAGAAGAATGTAAACTGAACACATGTTGCTTTTAGACCCAAACAAGGAGATAATACAAACCAGCAAAACATCAAGGATGACACCAAACATCTAAGTTAATAGGAGCTCCAGATAGTTTTTCATCTAAGCTCCACATTGCTCTAAAGCAGTGGTTCCCAACCTTTTTTTTGACCAGGGACCACTTGACCAGGGACCACTTTGACTACGTACCTCTTTGACCAGGGAACACTCTCCAACATTAGTACCAAAAGGATTACGAATCAGTTTTTGGTCAACTTTAGATTCAATTTGGTTATTTGAGGTGCTGATTCAGAAAATAGCATTGGATAGACCATATCAGCTTTAGTTTCTGATACAGAACATATGCCACCCAGTAGTCACCATCTGCTCGCCCACAGAAAACCATATTTAATAATCTAGAGCCACGGACCTTATTTTAGGTCCACAAGTTGGGAACCACTGCTCTTAAGAGCCAAGTCCAAAGTCAAACCTAGCCATTGCCTTGCATGGAGGGACCTTTCAGGCATATTAGCTCTTCCATGTTAGCATGCATATTAGATTCCTCTAAGTAGAAAGAGAGCATAAGAAATATTTCCTGTTTGTAACCAGGAGGTGGGAATGGGAACCTATTCTGAGAATGAATGCATCCAGAGATGTGTAGACAGGCACGGTTTATCCTTTGGAAGTAGGGTATAAACAATAATAATAATAATAATAATAATAATAATAATAATAGTAATAATAATAATAATCATCATCATCATCATCATCATCATCATCATGTATGTTTTGTGTTGGAGCGAGGGATGAGTTGCCCTCAAAAATTCGTAACCTTTAACATTTCACAGATGAAAACTGGGACATGTGTGTCCAAGCAACATTATGTGTGTCAGGATTGGGAGAGTAAGCTGGAAGAGGAAGATAAAGAATTACTGGAACAACCTATTAAGAAAAAAGAAATAGAGGAAGTTATTAAGAAATTAAAAGTTGGCAACGCTCCGGGCTTGGATGGTTTAGGGACAGAATATTATAAAAGCTTTAGAGAAGTTTTAACCCCAAAATTATTAGAATTGTACAATGGAATAATGAAGGGAGATAAAATACCCGAATCATGGAGGAAATCATTAATAATATTAATACCTAAACCTGATAAAGACCTAACAGACCCAGGGTCATATAGGCCCATATCATTAATTAATCAGGATGCAAAGATATTGTCCGCGATATTAGCTAATAGAATGAATAAATGTATGTATAAGTACATAAAAGAAGATCAGTGCGGGTTTATAAAAGGAAGACAAATGTCAAATTTGATAGGGAGAGTACTAAATAAAATTCATTGGGCTAAAGAGGGGAAAGAAAAAGCAGGGATATTATCATTAGACATTTTTAAAGCGTTTGATTGTGTGGAATGGGAGACATTAAGGGAAATATTGAATAAATTCGGAATGGGAAATAGAATAAAAGGAGTATTAAAACAATTTTATTCAAGGAACTCGGCAGTGGTAACTATAAATGATGGAGTGACAAACGAAATAAAAGTGACTAGAGGAACTAGACAAGGGTGCCCTTTGTCCCCGATACTATTTGCCATGGTGATAGAACTGTTTGCTAATAACATAAGGAATGATAAAAATTTAGAAGGGTTAGGAAAAAAGGAGAAACAGAAGGTGAGTTTATTCGCTGACGATACATTGTTATTTATAGAAAATATAGTGGAGAAAATGGATAGAATAAAAGAACATTTGGAGATATTTGGGAAAGCAACAGGCTTACAAGTTAATTGGAGTAAGTCAGAAATGATGCTACTTAATTATACAAGAGAAGAAGAAAAAGATCTTATAGAACAGAGCAAAGGGGGAATAAGAATCAAGAACAAACTAAAATACTTGGGAGTAATAATAACTAAGGATTTAAAAGAGATAGAGGAAGTAAATGTAGTAACATTAAGGAAAGAAGTCCAGAAAAAGTTAATAGAGTACGAAGGAATACGCTTATCATGGTTTGGAAGAATAGCATTAGTAAAAATGAAAATACTTCCAAAAATAAATTTCATATTTAGGATGCTACCACTTCAAATTACAGAAGAAGAACTAACTAGATGGCAACAAATGATTAATAAGTACTGTAATGGAAGTAAAAGGAACAGACTAAATAAACAATTATGGTATAGATCGCAAAAGGAGGGTGGACTGGCATTACCTAATATAAAAAAATATTACGAAGCAAGTAGATTAAGTTTGGTTATAGAAGGAATGGTCAAAGAAGAGGGAATAGATTGGCTTAGTAATGATTCAGGAAAAGTGGAAGATGAAACTTGGAATATATTTTTTAAACAGTTAACTAGAAAAGAAATGAGGGAAATTAGAAACCCAATGCTGAGCAATATACTTAAAGTATGGAATAAATATAAGGGGAGGTTAATAAAGGAGGGATCAACTATAACCCCAATAGTGATGGAAAAGAAGTTCCCAAAAAATCTAAAAAAGTAATGGATAAAAAGGTAAGGGAAATAAATTTAGACAGGATAGGGGATTGGATGAAGGTGGAAATGAAGAGGGAAAGGATGTTGGAAGAGTTTAAAGAAATAAAATTGTCATGGTTTCATTGTATACAATTAGAACAATGGGTAACAAATTGGAAAAAAAATAATAGAAGTGAAAGCCAACTCAGTCAATTCGAACAAATAATACAGAAGGGAAGGACTGTAGAAGAACACGAAAATTTGAGAGGTATAATTAGCAAAATTTATAAGATATTAATTGAAATGAAAGATGAAAAAACAAAAAAGTGCACCCTTAAAGAGATTTGGGAAGAAGATTTAGGGATAAAAATAAGCGAAATAGAGTGGCAACAATTATGGGGACAAAGACATTTAAAAAATTTATCGATACGAGTTAAAGAAAATTATTACAAGTTAATATGGAAGTGGTACTTGACACCGGTAAGAATAGCATATATGAATAAAAATAACTCAATAAATTGTTGGAGAGGGTGTCAAGAACCAGGAACATATATACACATGTGGTGGCAATGTAAATATGTAAATAATTTTTGGAGGGATAGTATTTAGAGAAATAGAAACTATAATGAATATAAAACTAGATAAAAGTCCTAGTATAGCATTACTATCACTATATAACGATAAGCATTTGAAAAAGGAGGATAAAGAAGCGATAACAAACTTACTAACTATAGCAAGACCTGCTTATAGCAAGGAATTGGAAAAAAGAAATGAATATACAAATAGAGGAGTGGTATAAAGAAGCATGGAAAATAGCAATAAACGATAAATTGACATGTATATTAAAGGTTAAAAAAGGTATATGGAAACAAAGTGATTTTGATGCTGTATGGGGAAGATTTGTGGTAAATGGATTAAAAAATAAGGAAGGAAAATTACCGTCACAAGAAGAAATGAAATTTTGGACAGATGAAATGTAAGAAGGGTGGCTTGAAATGGGTGGAGGGGAGCACTGTGGTGAAAAAAGGGGGGAAAAAAATGAGAAAAAGGGGGAGAAATGTTAGAGTAAAATAATAAAATAACATGTTAAAGAGGTTGATGTACAAAATGTAATAGTATGTAATAAAGTGATAAATCAATAAAAATTTAAAAAAAAAAAATGTGTGTCAGGATCCAGCTTCCAGGCCTTGGGTTTTGGCGCTGGAACACGGGATCCTGACGTAGGACATTGATAAGACTTTTGCAGCTGCCGACCTTGAAGGACAACAGCTTGTAGCTTGGAGGGAATGTTGCACAGGGTTTTGACTTGGCGGGAAATGTACTTTCAAATGAGGAGGTGTGAATATAAGGAGGGACCGACTGATGCCGAGCAATCTCGGCTTTTCACATGTCCATGCATCCAGTAGTAAAGATTCTCGTTGATACCAGAGCGCATTCATTGGGAGCAGCTGCTGTGAGCTGACAATAGTGTAGTTAAGATGACAAAAGCTATTAATATTAGGTTCTTGTGGGTTTTTTTCGGGCTATAGGGCCATGTTCTAGAGGCATTTTCTCTTGATGTTTCGCCTGCATCTATGGCAAGCATCCTCAGAGGTAGTCAGGATGTTTGCCATAGATGCAGGCGAAACTGCATCTATGGCACTACCTCTGAGGATGCTTGCCATAGATGCAGGCGAAACTGCATCTATGGCACTACCTCTGGGGATGCTTGCCATAGATGCAGGCGAAACGTCAGGAGAAAATGCCTCTAGAACATGGCCCTATAGCCCGAAAAAACCCACAAGAACCTAGTGATTCCAGCCACGAAAGCCTTCGACAATGCTATTAATATTATTTATTGAATCAAAAGCAGAGAGGGCAATGCATCTGGTGAACTCAATAGAGATGCAGCAAAGAATGGACACTTACAAGACAACTTTTAAGGGCAGTCGTCTTGCAAACGTTCATTCTCTGCTGCATCTCTATCAAGGATCAGATCTGGGATCCCGTTGGCTCTTGTAAACCTCAGAGCAGCTATGAAATTTCTAGAGACAACATTTTAATCTAGCCCACAAATTATCAAATCTACCAAAGTCAAATCTACAAATGTGGAGGGCCAACTATAGTGCCACAATTGTCAACACAAACATGAAATGGTTTATGCATTTCAAATTGCTCTGCAGCATGTAAACCTCAATGATTGAGGAGATGGAGTGTAACTTTATGTTCTCAGATCTATATAATGTCACTCCATTAATGAATTGCTATGCCGAATATGCATTCACACTTACATGTTCAATGTGCAGCTTGCAATGTATATGAATGCATAATGGTGCTGTGTATGTAATCTCTCTTCTGTGACCTTGACCTGAATATAGCCGTTCCACACTGCACAAAAATACTTTCATGTTCCCCAAGGAAACTCGTGCTTGTGTATATGACAGCAATCACGTGCTAGTCTATATTTTATTTTGCTATTGCTTTAGCCACTGGAACTGCAAACCATAACCAGCAGAAGTCAAATGTTCAATAAAAAATGTATGACAAAAGGCTACTCAAAACAATAAAGCAGAAACAATAACAACAATTTTAGAAAGGAAAAAAAAAACCTTAACAACAATGAATCCCTGGGTCATAATTTACTAACCAGATGATTACAGCTGTAAACAGTCATAAATTCTTTTATGTGGAGAAAAATCACAGAAGTAAAGGACCGGTAGAGCTACAATTCTGTGCAATAAAATGTCAATAAACACTAGTTTTCATATATATATTCTCTCTTTCTTGTACAGCCAGGAGGGGGCACTCAGACAAGGTTCAGCAGTGACCAAAATTTACAGGAGCGCATTGCATCCACTTTGAGCCATAGCTAATGCATGTTTCTTCAAGATCTGCTCAGAACAAGCTGTGATAATTTCAGAGTTAAATTTGTATTATAGCAAATGTACAAATGAATCCAACACTGAATGGTATTGATGCTGGAAGGTATATCAGAGTTATTAGCAGAGAACTATCTTTGAAGCTACAGACCTGAAATTGAGCGCAAGAATAATACAGGAGAGCATGGCTTAAATCCAGTTCACCAGACTCCTAATCTAACAGGTGATTCAACGGGTTTATTCAAACTGGAATGAACCAAAAGTTTGTGATTACTTGGGGGGAAATTCCTTCCCTCTTCAAATTGAGATATTCATAGAAAAGTTAAAGGTTTTCCCTTGTTGCGTCTGACTCTGGAGGTTGGTGCTAATCTCCATTTCTAAGCTGAAGAGCTGGAGTTGTCCGTAGACACCTCCGTAGACACCTCCATGTAGCCTGCATGACTGCATGGAGCTCCATTATCTTCCCACCGAAACGGTACCTATTGATCTACTCATATTTCTATGTTTTTGAACTGCTAGGTCACCAGAAGCCGGGGCTAACAACAGGAGCTCACCCCGCTCTCTGGATTCGAACCGCCAATCTTTTGGTCAGCAAGTTCAGCAGCTCAGTGAGGTTCAGGAGGCCCTTGAGATATTCATAGTGAACCCTAAGCTAAGAAGCTCAAATTTAACAAACGTTTGCTCCAAGAAGGCATAAGTCAAACAATTGTAATTATAGTATGACCCCTGTATCCATGGAGGATACATTCCTGGACTTTGTGTTGATATGCAGATTTGTAAAACAAACCTTATGAAATGAAGAACTTCCAACTTATAGAGTCATGCTGGAGGATGAAGAAAATATTTTGATGGGCATGGATACATAAATTTCAGATACCAGTCCAGCGGATACAAATGGGTCATCCTTGACTTTCACGTTCGTCGGGCAGTTGAAATACCATAATAGATGCATTGGCCAACACATATTTTGGTGCCTCAAATATTGGTCCTCTTTCTGGGTATATTTGACTGGCTGATTCCAAAAATGGCACCTGCTTTACATTATCAGCATTAGTTTTCTGATCCAGTCTCAGCCACTGTCTGAGGTTCCGGATTTTAGCCTGCCACTTTTGGACTCTAGCTTACTGAGGTGTTCCTGCGAGTATCTCTTAGGATCTTAGAAAGCTGTTTCTTTATTTCAGTCATTGGCATGCTGGCTGATATCCAAACAGAGAATGGGCAAGGCTTTCATGGCCGGAATCACTGGGTTGTTGTAGATTTTTTCGGGCTATATGGCCATGGGCTAAAGCAGGGGTCCTCAAACTAAGGCCTGGGGGCCAGATACGGCCCTCGAAGGTCATTTACCCGGCCCTCGCTCAGGGTCAACCTGTCTGAAATGACTAGAAAGTACACAACAACAACAATCAGTCTAAAGCAGGCCCACACTTCCATTGAAATACTAATAAGTTTAGGTTTGTGAAAATTGTTCTTCATTTTAATTATTATATTGTTTTTTTAGTGTTTTTTTGCACTACAAATAAGATACAGTATGTGCAGTGTGCATAGGAATTCATTCATGTTTTTTTCCCCCCAAATTATAATCATTATAGATATATAAACCCTTTTTCCTAGTTCGAACAGACCTCACTACCTCTGAGGATGCTTGCCATAGATGCAGGCGAAACATCAGGAGAGAATGCCTCTAGACCATGGCCATATAGCCTGAAAAAACCTACAACAACCCAATGGGCAATGTCTTTGTAGATAGCTGATTCCTTCATACCAGAAATGACTTGCAGTATTTATCTGATGACTTTGGGCAAGCTGCACTTTCTCACCCTCAGAGGGAGGCAATGCCAAGCTCCCTGTGACCAAATCTGTCCAAGAAACCTTTGACTTGAAGGCAGACAACAATAACAGTACTTGATCTGAAGGAACAGCAAAACGTGCAAACTTTCTATGCATTTCAAAGTGTCATATAGGCCACGTCACTCCAGTAAGAAGTAATACAGGCCTGCAAGAGATAAATGGTGGGATTTAGCTGATCTTATGTTCCATTTCTTGAAGATAAGGTTTTTTTAAAGTTCTTCCTGTTTTGGTTAACAAACGTTTCCAGTTTGCAACCAGGGTTTGTGGACGACTATTGTTGGTTTGCTAGGATGATACAGAAGGTCACAACCAGATTAACAGAGTGCAGACCCTCTTGAAATTATGATTTATGACTTAATGGAAAAACAGAAGACGCTGACATTCTTCCTACTCTGACTTGTTTACAATCTGGGAAGGATGTCATGAAGTGTGGCAGCATGAGAAAAAGGCAGTAAAGCTGCTCATAACTCTCGTTGTTTGACTGCTTGGAGAGACTATTTATTCGTTCCCAGATGAATAACTGTAAATCTGTGATTGGCTTCAGAAAGCACATTTCAACTGGCCATTAAACAAATTGCAGCTTCATCGTTTATTTATTAAAATATTTCCATCCTGCCTTCGATCTAAAGATATCAGCCAACACACAATACAATAACATGATTAGTTTAAATTAAGGTGAGCTGTAGAAATGGTTTCAAAAGACCAAAAATATATAATAAAGCAGACAGATTAAACCAATGAAAAGGCCATTGGAAACCATAGACATGTGAGGATCTATTTATAAATAGTTAGGCTCCAAAGGCTTTTGAAAAGGTTTTTTTACTTCATGCTAAAATGACAGCAAAGAAGGCACTAATCAAATCTGTTAAGGGAGAGCATATTTTCCAACTGTCCTGAGTTGGAAGGAACAGCCTTGGATCATGGGAGTTGCAGTTTCACAAAGTATTGCCAAAAAGTGTTGATGCATCACCAAACTACAGCTTCCAGGACTTCACAGCATTGAGCCATGCATTTAAAGTGGTGTCAAAACACTAGATGCTCCCACAGAATTGTAGAACAAGATGCCTTAGAGCAGATCAAGTCATTTAAACACCAGAAATTATTTCACACACACACATTTACCTCTATTACACCTTGCCCTAAGCTTTTTTTATTTCAGCAAGTTAAGGAATGCGGATTTTTGTTCTCATTGTTTTGAAAGCACAATATGAGCTTCTGACCAATTGTGTAGCTTGTTGTCAACCTTTGCAACCTGAAAGACAGTAGCATCTGTGAAGTAGGAAAATCAGGTACCACCTATGTGTGGGGAGGCTAATTTAACTAATCTACAAAGCCATAAAAAAGACTCCAGCAAAGCATGCGGGGAATGCGGAAGTACTTTATCAGTGTCGCAGATGGACGATGAAAGTGACAGCTCCCCTGGTGGCCAGAAAAGTTAAATAGCTTCTGACTGTCAGTCTGTATCTGTTGTGTGTCTTTGAATGTTTGCCATATATGTGTACATTGTAATCCGCCCTGAGTGCCATGCGGGGTGAGAAGGGCGGAATATAAATACTGTAAATAAATAAATAATAAATAAGATTTTGGGATACTTGTATTATACATAATGCGATCCTGAAATGAAGCACAAACGTAAACACAACATAGTTGTTGTTGTTCATTCTTTCAGTCGTCTCCGACTCTTCGTGACCTCATGGACCAGTCCACGCCAGAGCTCCCTGTCGGCCGTCACCACCCCCAGCTCCTTCAAGGTCAGTCCAGTCACTTCAAGGATGTCCATCCATCCATCTTGCCCTTGGTCGGCCCCTCTTCCTTTTACCTTCCACTTTCCCCAGCTTAATTGTCTTCTCTAGGCTTTGCTGTCTCCTCATGATGTGGCCAAAGTACTTCAACTTTGTCTCTAGTATCCTTCCCTCCAGTGAGCAGTCGGCTTTATTTCCTGGAGGATGGACTGGTTGGATCTTCTCGCAGTCCAAGGCACTCTCAGAACTTTCCTCCAACACCACAGCTCAAAACATCTCTCTTCCTTCGCTCAGCCTTCCCTAAGGTCCAGCTCTCACATCCGTAGGTGACTACAGGGAATACCATGGCTTTGACTAGGCGGATCTTTGTTGCTAGTCTGATGTCTCTGCTCCAGCTGTATTAAATCACTACTGACCGAGAGGTCATGAGTTTGAAGCCAGCCCAGGTCGGAATGATCTCCCGACCATTAATAGTCTAGCTTGCTGTTGATCTATGCAGCCTGAAAGACAGTTGCATCTGTCAAGTAGGAAATTTAGGTACCACTTTATGTGGAGATGCTAATTTAACTAATTTACGACACCATAAAACCTTCCATCAGCATGCAGAAGAATGAGGAAGTACTCCATCAAGGACTCGGTGTCACAAGTGTACGGTGAAGTGGCAACTCCCCCTGTGGCTGGAATCAAGCATACCCTCATGAAGACAGAAAAAGCTGGAATGTTAAGTTGCCTCTGTGTCTGTCTATATATGTTGTAGGTCTAATGGCATTGAATGTTTGCTATGTATGTGTGCATTGTAATCCATCCTGAGTCCCCTGAGGGGTGAGAAGGGCGGAATATAAATACTGGAAATAAATAAATATTTGACTTATACAGATGACATGGAACATAAATCATGCTAAAACAGTGGTTGTCTATGCCCTACACCACTGGAGAAATTATACTGTTCAGTCGATGTTGCACCACCTGATATCCGCTGGGAAGTAGCAGCCAATAATGAAAGGGCCAAGGCAGTGATAGCTCCGGTCCATCCTCTGTTTGGATGGGCCAGCATGTCAACACCTTAAATCAAGAAATAGCTTTCTAAGATCTACAGGAACACCTCAGCAAGTGAGAGTCCAAAAGTGGTATGCCAAAAGCCAGAACTTCAATCCATGGTTGATACTGGATGAGAAACTTCCTTCTGGGCACACAGAAGACTGGGCGACTTGGAAGGTGATGAACAGACTGCATTCTGGCACCACGAGATGCAGAGCCAACCTTAAGAAATGGGGCTACGAAGTGGAGTCCACTACATGCGAGTATGGAGAAGAGCAAACCACAGACCACCTACTACAATGTGGTCTGAGCCCTGCCACATGCACAAGGAAAGACCTCCTTACAATGACACCAGATGCACTTGAAATGGCCAGCTTTGGTCAAAGGAAATTTAGTATAATACCAAGCTCTTAACTTTTTGTATGCATTATAACTGTATTCTCAGTTTGCTTCTGACATGATAAATAATATAAAACATGACATGGACATAATGTCATACACAATACTTTAAATAATGTGTGCATGAAACAAAGTTTGTGTACTTTGAACTATAAAGCAAAGTGTCCTCTATCTCAGCCACCTTCATGGACAATTTTGGATATTACAATTTTTGGAATTCTGAATAAGAGATACTCAACCCATATTATAAGCATGTCAACAAAACCTTATTCTCTTATCAGAGGCGGCCCTAGGTAATTTCAACGGTAAGCAAACAGTATTTTGCCCCCCCCCCCAACCAATCACTGATATATATTTTTTGTTCGTCGTGAGAGTTCTGTGTGCCATATTTGGTTCAATTCCATCATTGGTGGAGTTCAGAATGCTCTTTGATTGTAGGTGAACTATACATCCCAGTAACTACAACTCGCATATGTCAAGGTCTGTTTTCCCCCAAGAGCACCTCAAGAGCGCCCCTGGGCAAAATTAACTATACTGCAAATGCTTACTTTGCGTAATGGATTGAGCCGCCCCTGTCTCTTATGACAGTTTTCATATTTTATAATGTGTCTTCAAGCTTGTTAAATAGAGTAATGTATTTATTGAGGTGGATTTTTAATCCATTCATCTTCTGTGTTGAACTGAGACACACCTGTTGTTGTTATCTTTATGTTATTTGCTTACTTGGTCTTTGTCATACAATGTGATGCAGGTATTCCAAACTATCAAACTATGACCAACTTCACTAGTCCTTTTCTTCCATTGGTAAGCAACATACCCAGTCCCTTGAACTTCCCAAGAACACAGTATTTGCACTTCAGGGAGTCCAACAATCAATGGGTTCCTTTGACATGCCAAGTCCACTAGCAGAAGATGGAATTTTCCTCTTTCCAATTTTCATCTTTTGGAAAGAGTGTGTCCTAGCCTCTGTAAATAACATTGGATTGATTGGTTGGACTGGACAGTCACCTGTGGCCATCTGCATTTAGTACAGAATATGGGTATGCACACACACATTTCCCTAGGATTAGCTTTTGTGACACAAAAGGATTAAATAATAACATGAACATCTGTAACGTCATTGCTCAGCTGGACATGCCAGATTATTAAATGTGTTTTAGAAATATGAAGATGCTCTGATTACTAGTGTGAGCACCAAAGGATCTCCACAACCGTATTTCTGCCCAAATGGTGATGCCAGGGACCATTACTTCACCTCTTATCCCTTGCTACTCTCTGAGATAGGTCCTTATGTTGTATCATTTATTATTTATTTATTTAGAGCATTTTTACCCCGCCCTTCTCAACCCCTAGGGCGACTCAGGGCGGCTTCCAATTAGCAATAATTCAATGCTGCATAATAAAATACAAAATATCAGATATAACAATTAAAAACATGAACATTAATAAATAAAAACTAAAGCAGTATACTTACGATCTATTTAGCTATTGCTAGTCTGGTGGCTATTTAGCTAGCCTTCTACTAATGATTACTCCGCTTAACTTATCCAAATCCTCTTCCAAGCCATAGTCAAACATTATCAATTGTCCTTTAACCTGATTGCCCAAAGGCCTGGTCCCACAACCATGTTTTAACCTTTTTTCTAAAGGTGAGGAGGGATGACGATGACCTAATTTCCCTGGGAAGCGAATTCCACCACCGAGAAGGCCCTGTTCCTCGTCCCCACCAAACATGTTTGAGACAAAGGCAGGGCCGAGAGCAGGGCTTCCCCAGAAGATCTTAAGCTCCGAGGTGAGATGTAGAAGGAGATACGTTTGGACAGGTATGCTGGACCGGAGCCGTATAGGGTTTTATAGGTCAAGACCAGCACATATTACATGTTTACACCTTTGTCTCCATCCACATGTTTATTTATATTTATATTCTTTATGCCTTGGGTATTCAGTTCATGGTTTTTCTTGCTTTGTACTTTTTTTTGTAGTTGATACTTGACTTTGAAGTATGGCAACCCTATGGATGAGAAATCCAAAGATCATCAATTATCAACTGGCCGGGTCTTGCAAACTTAGGGCTATGTTTTCCTTAATTGAATCAATTCACCTGCAGTACAGTTTCTATCTTCCTTTTTTACTATTTCTAATTTTTATCAAGCATTATTGTCATTTCCAATGAAACACATAATCTCATTATATATCCAAAGAATTCAGGCTCAGTTTTGTCATTTTGGTTTTAGAGAGAGCTCAGGCTTGATTTCCTCTAAGACCCTTTAATTTATATTTTTAGATGTTCATAGTATCCTTAAAACTCATCTCCAGAATCACATTTCAAAGGAGTTGATTTTCTCCATGTCAGCTCTCTTCACTGTCCAGGTTTTACGACCTTATAAGATTGGAAATCGGTCGCCTTCCCATTTTTTTGTTTTATCTACTCTCATGTTTTTAGGGGCTCTTCCAGACAGGCCCTATATCCCAGGATCTGATCCCAGGTTTTATGCTTTAAACTGGATTATATGAGTCCGCACTGCTAGATAATCTCGGATAATCAGAAAATCTTGGATCAGATCCTGGACTATAGGGCCTGTCTGGAAGGGCCCTACATTTGTGTTATTACATGCCTTTAGGTCATTTTGGACTTGTTGCATTCCTAAAATCTATTTTGGGGTTCAATGGCTGAGAGAGTGTGACTTGCCCAAGCTCGCCCAGGTCCCTCCTACACTGTCATATAAAATCCAGATTATCTGCTTTGAACTGGATTATATGGCACTGTAGACTCATATATTCCAGTTCAAAACTGATACTGTTTATTATCTGCTTTGATAACCTGGATTATATGGCAGTGTAGAAGGGACCCTTCTGGGTTTCCATGGCCAAATGGGAAAGTGAACCTTGATCTCCAGTTGTAACCCAATGCTCAAACCGCTATAGTACACTGGCTCTCTCTGTTTGCAATTACAGTGATTTATGCTATATATTATTTTATAACCATGTTCTTTGAAAGCCTTTTATTCTATGAAACACAGAAGAGAGGGAGCCAGACTAGCTTTCCTTGGAAAAGAGTTCTGTTATTGAGATACTGATATACAGAAAACTCTATCAAGTGTATCGGCAGCCAGCTCCACTGGCTGCCGATTCAATTCCGAGCACAATTCAAGGTGCTGGTCTTGACCTACAAAACCCTTTACGGTTCCGGTCCAGTGTATCTGTCCGAACGTATCTCCCTCTACGTCCCACCCCGGAATTTGAGATCATCTGGGGAGGCCCTGCTCTCGACCCCACCGCTATCACAAGTGAGGCTGGTGGGGACGAGGAGCAGGGCCTTCTCAGTGGTGGCCCCTCACCTGTGGAACTCACTCCAGGGGGAAATCAGGGCATCAGCATCCCTCCTTACCTTCAGGAGGAAGGTAAAGACGTGGTTGTGGGACCAGGCCTTTGGGCAACCTGACAATTAGACATGGAAACCAGATGGATAGGACTGAAAGGACTGACAATTGTGGAATTGGAATTTAAACTATGAGATTGTGAAACGCTGACCGTTAATGAAGTTTGTATTGATTTTATTGCTTTTATTGGTTATTGGTTTTATGGTTGTTTTTTGCCTATAATAATTATTGGTTTCTGTTAATTGTTGTTATTGTTAGAATTGGTGTTCTGTTAACTGATGTTATTGTCTTTTGCTGTTATGTGATGCGGGCATCGAATTGTGCCTTGCTTTTTTAAGCCGCCCTGAGTCCCCCCCGGGGTGAGAAGGACGGGGTAGAAGCAACCGAAATAAATAAATAAAATAAATAAAATCCCTCAACTTATCTTCGTGGTAAGCAGCTACGTCTGTTCATAGACCTGTTGTAAGTCTCAGATATTTTGCTGCCTGAGGCTGAGTAGCAAACAACCCTCTGTCCCAAAACACATTTCCAAGTCAAAGTGCATTGTACCAAAAAGCTGGACATGTTATTCTGAGATATTAGGGAGAAAATATCCCACCAACATTTTTTCCTTGTTGACAGTAAAACAACAAGAATAGCAAAATGAATAAATGACAATTCACTGCTCCTTTCTTCTGCTTGAGAATCTTAAGCATTACAATGTTATGCCTGAGTTGGTGTCTGTTAGAGTGCACCAATGCAGCATTTGCATGATCTCATTGCTATATCTCAGAGACCTCTCTTGTAAGGAATCCAGGGTTTAGCTATGGAGGGATAGGGAAGGGAGGAACAAACTGAAGGTTCCAGTTTCTCCCAAGAAGGATTCTTCACTCTTTAAAATGAATGCTTCCTTCTGTCCTACCGAACTTCTAGTAGACTTGTGCATGGATTTGGAATAGTCGGTCTCTTTTGGCCAATTCGCCTTGTTGGGCTTGGTCGGATGGCCATAACGGCAAGGGCTCAGTCCACTTTTTTTTGTTCATAACTGATCAGGACCCAGTTCAGTTAGGCGATCCCTCGTTTTCCGAGGAGGATTGTCTTCCAGTGTTCTTGTGGGTCCATATGTGGCTGTGGAGCCCTATTCTTGCTCTGCATCTTCTTTGGCAGTGAGGGCATTGGTTTCCAGGTGGGAGGTGGTCTCGGTCGGGGTTGACTTGATGCACCTTCCTCTTGGCACGCTTCTCCCTTTCGCCCTCCATTCGTGCCTCTTCAAATTCTGCAGCACTGCTGGTCACAGCTGACCTCCAGATGGAGCGGTCAAGGGCCAGGGCTTCCCAGGTCTCAGTGTCTATGCCGGAGTTTTTAAGGTTGGCTTTGAGCCCATCTCTAAATCTCTTTTCCTGTCCACCAACATTCTGTTTTCCGTTTTTGAGTTCAGAGTAGAGCAACTCTGTACCCCCACCAATAGCTGGGACACCAATAGCTGGGACACCGAAACGGATCACAGTTTACCTGGATTGCACAAGCCTAACTTCTAGCATTATAGTAACTGAAATTTCAGTTGAGCATTTGGAAATACAGCTTAGGCAAGCAAAGAAAAGGAACTGGGCGAGTTACCAAGGGAATGTGAAGACAAGTGTGAATGATTTTTAGTCTTTCACTCTCTGCAATATTAGAAATTGTGGGGTTGAAGGAAAACACTATTTGAGAAGGTCAATCTTTTTATTTGGGGGTCAATGCCCTCATTTATCTGTACAGTCGGTACTCCCCATAAAGGATATTTGAGGTTATGGATGTGGCTGTCCATCTGTCAACAAATATAATGCATATACATCTTTGGTCTCCCCATCAAAATACACTAGATCATATTTATTTATAATTCTGGCCCACTTGAAATGTTCTTTTCCCATCTGCTCCTGCTCACTTTACTTTTATTGTAAGTATTACAATAAGGATAGTTTTTGAAGAGAGCTTTGAAACAGAACTTTGCAAATGCGAATAAAACTCATAGGTGATGAAAGCTCTCCACCCGTCAACTAGAACAGTGTATAAAGAGAAGCTATGCTGAGTCTTGCATTGTTTTGCCTCAGTACAGCTGGGTATCCAACAGCCTATTGTGTTTACAGAGTGGGAGGAAATAAAAATGTAAAATGTTTATGTTCAGAAGAATTACTGAACAGAAGAAAGGATTTTTATGTATGTTATAGAGTCCTATAAATGTGAATTGCTTGGCTCCAACTATCTCACAGAGGTGAGGCTATATTCAGAATTTAGAAAGTTCCCTTTAAAAATAATAAGGTACAGATAAATCCCTGCTTAGCCATGAACCCATTTGACAAGTCACACTCTCTCAGCTTCAGGGGAGGGCAGTGTTGTTGGTGATCAATCTAAGACTTCTGAGGCTGATCGGTTCACTGATAATTTAGAGAGGATTGTGGGATTGCCTGTGGGATTACCTGGGGTTCAAAGTGATGAAGATACAAGTTTGGGGAATGATGCTTCTCTCTGTGAGAGATCTGACTCGGAAAGTGCAGACCTTCAAGGTCAGTCAGAGGAGCCAGAAACTGCAACAGTAGATAAGGAGTTGGGTGAACAGGTAAGTGATACAGAAGGCTCTCAGGAGAAAACACCTAGAGTTACAGAGATCAACAAAGGGAGGAAAGGGAAGGGAGAAAAAGGGGCGGGGGGAAAGAAGAGGGAAAGGATTAAAAAATATGTAATACTATGTGGACAAGCTGGAATGCTACAAAATAGAAAAAAGTGATTCCTGGAAAAGTTAAATATGTTGGCATAATGTTAATGAAACATTTGATTGTGATTTTGGACACCTTTCAATTTATGCAAATTGGGTTTTTGCAGTTGTCCATGCCTGTGTATGTAAAATAGTCAGAAAGCTCTAGTCATAAGAGAATACTTTGTTGCCTGCTCCCATTCTTACGGGTTTTTTTTATTGATGTGATATCAGGATGTATTTGGACATGCTCTGAAACTCTCTTGATCATGAAGATATATTTCTTGCCTTGTAAGGAATTTCCTTAAAAAAAGATACATTGGTTTTTTTTGGGGGGGGGTTGCATATGATATGGGGGGGGGGGGCGGGAGAAGAAGTAGCTGATGGCACTATTTCTGTTATCTAGATGGAAACGGTTCTAGTTAGGAATAGTTCGCATGGATTTTCCTTTGAAAATGTGAATAAATGGTAAAGTATGCTGTACTTATTTTGTACAAGTTGCCATCTGAATACAGATCTAGCCACGTTTCTTTTTTTTGAATGTACATTTTCTGATTGTATATGAGATTGTTTGTGTCAAATAATTAATACAAAATAAAGTAAAAATAGTTTTTTAAACAAGAGATCAACAAAGGTCTTTGTTTACAGATCAGAGCAGAAAATAGGCATCGTAGGTCCAATTACGAGGGAAAGTCGGGGAGAGAATTTGCGGGGGGAAAAACATGACTTCATGGGTGCCTATTAATGAGCAAGTTATTTACCCAAGACTTGGTTCAGGCAACGTTACATTCAAGTGTGAAGCTAGCCCTGAGTTATCTGGTTCTTGATTCAAGTGAATCCTTGGTTTTGGATTTAAGTTTCCTGGAAGTCTTCTATGTTCTTGTCTATATATTCTTGCTTGAGTTTTACTAAGTATACATTTTGCTTGTGAACTTATGCTGTATTTGTGATTTTTTGTCTATTCCTGGACTGTGTTGCCTTGGAATCTACATGAGATATGTGGATTACTGTTTGGATTATCATCTATTGCTTAAATCTTTTCGGATTATATCTCTGCTTTCATTATTCCTGATTTTTTGCCTATTTTTTGCCCCGGTGACGCAGTGGGTTAAAGCGCTGAGCTGCTGAGCTTGTTGATCAAAAGGTCGCAGGTTCAATTCCGGGGAGCGGCGTAAGCTTCCGCTGTCAGCTCTAGCTTCTTTTGCCAGTTTGAAAACATGAAAATGTGATTAGATCAATAGGTACCGCTCCGGCGGGAAGGTAATGGCGCTCCATGCAGTCATGCTGGCCACATGACCTTGGAGGTGTCTATGGACAACTCCAGCTCTTTGGCTTAGAAATGGAGATGAGCATCACACCCCAGAGTCAGATATGACTGGACTTAATGTCAGAGGACAACCTTTACCTTTTCTTTTACTTTTAATGTTTTTCTACAATAAACTGTTTGCTTATATTCTGGACTCTTGTGTGGTGCTGTAGTCATAGGTATTCCCAGGCCTTGAATAAAACAAATAGAAAACCTCTTTTGAACAAATCTGACCAATAAAACCCAGTGACCACCATAGGTTGGAAAAGACTTAATGATATACTGCAACAGAATAGTTTCAGGCCCATTAAAAGTAGTTTCATTCAATATTCCAAAGAGAACAGAAGGTTATTTGGTAAGGAGATGTTTATGATAATTCCTTTGGCTTTTTACTGTTTTGTATACTATATGCCAAATATTTTTAATAGTATTGTCGAAGGCTTTCATGGCTGGAATCACTAGGTTCTTGTAGGTTTTTTCGGGCTATAGTATAGTATAGTATAGTATAGTATAGTATAGTATAGTATAGTATAAATAGTATTTATGACTGTTTTAATTGTCTTTTAATTATTGTGGGATCGAATTGTTGCCGAATGTGAATTGCCTTGAGACGCCTCCGGGCTGAGAAAGGCGGTATACAAATATGGCATATAAATAAATAAATAAATAAATAAATAAATAAATAAATAAATAATTTGGAAGTAACAGAATAGTTTTCTATTTTTTAAATGGGGCATCTCTACTGGTGACCTTTCTACTGGATTGTTCCTCCTGCGTTAAGTATTCCAAGACACTTTTGCTCGTCTTGTCCTCTGGCAGTAAAATGGACTAGTCTCCAATTGTTCTCAAGTTACAATGGGCTTTTGCCAGGAAATGATGGTTATGAAGGTAATTTGAGAAAAATCTGTAAGCAGAAATATAGCGAACCTTGCTGGTAAAACATTAAATCAGAACTGGAGCCAAAGACCTTCAATTTCTTTTTTCCAAGGTCTTTGGTTCTAAAGGCTTGCATGCATTTTATGTTTTGTCACACAGATACTCATGATGACTCTTGAGGAGGATAATAGAAGAGGATAACAAAAAAAGGAGAAAACAATAAAATGCATATCTGTAATTGTGTACATGCCCCTTTGTCTGGCTCCTGATTATAAAACAATTTATTTCTAAAATAAGAAGAAGGAGAAGGGAGTGAATTGCGTCAATCCACTGGGTTCTAGCATGCCATTGTTGAGGTCAGGTCAATTTGCCATTGACTTTCATATCGGTGGTACACAACAACTGCCCTGAATATACTCAATTTTGCTGATTTTAGAAACTTGGATAAGAGGCCACTTGAATAAGAGGTCACCCAGAAACACCAGAAATCTCTGGACAAGGCTAGGAGAGTATTCTGCCCAAAAAGATTGACAGAATTAATCATGTTGGGCTAAAATGACCCAATGTTCTGAATTAGGCTTGTTGCAGGTTTGGACTTTGGTCCTGAGGACACCCCTATCTATCCTGCTTCCCATTTGTGAAACAACAACCTATAAACCTGGATGATTAATCCACAAGCTTCCTAACAAATGAATGGTTAGCCAGCAGGTGTAATAAAACTATTCATGGTTAAAACCAGGGCTGTGGGTATGGTCCCATTCTGTCCTAAAGAAAGGCAATTTACCTTAAAAGAATAATACAAAAGATGACTCAGAGGTATGGTCAAGTTTCCAGTCTCAATTTAAAGTGCAGGTCATTACCTATAAAGCCCTAAACTGTTCAGGCCCTGCCTATCTTCATGACCGCATTCCCTTCTATGTAAAAGCGTAAAAGCATTAAGATCTGCTGGGGAGCTCCTCCTCTTGCTTGTACCACCGTCACAAGTGCTGTTGGTGTGGATGAGGAAGAGGGCCTTCTTGGTGGTGGCCCTTGGCTTAGGAATACCATCCCCAGGGAGACTAGGCAAGCCCACACACTGTCCTCCTTCTGTAGGGATCTGAAGACTTGGATGTTTAAACTAGCCTTTGAGAACTCCTACCTCCAATTGTCCACAATCAATGACACAGCACTACACTTTTATCCCATGCCCTTGTTCCTTAGCTACAATTTGCACTATCCCATTCCCTTGTCTTGTTTACAGCAGGGCCATGTCTTATGATAGTTGTCACCATAGGTTTTGGGCGTTGTTCTGAGTTTTAAATTGTTGTTTTATATGCTATATGTTTTACTTTATTGTATTGCACTGTGTGTTTATTTTATGCTCTGTTTTAGGCACTTTGCGCCATTCGTGAGCTGCCCCGAGTCCCTTCGGGGGGATGGATGGAGGTGGGGCACAAGAATGGAGGTGGGGTACAAGAATAAAGTTATTATAACATTTTCTAATGTTACATCATTAAGCTGTATTTCTGGCATTGCAGGAAGATAGCTAGTGCCTGCTAAAAGATGCCATATAAAGTGATATATACACCAGTTCAAAACAGATAATCTGGATTCAGAAACTGGGTTATATGGCAGTGTAGATGGGGCCAAAGAGAGAGGTCTAACCTTGAAAAAGGAAGTCCAACTAATTTTGAAGTCCGCCCAGAGACTCTAGAAATGTCAGCATCTCTTGTCCAAGAAAGAAAGGAGGGATATTCCTAGGACATGCTGGGAGAAGGGCTTGGACACATATGAATCAAAAGGGAAAGAAGAATTGAAGTAACATAAAGTAAGATACCTGAGGGAAGATTCCTGTACATCTTAAAGATGTGTACAGTTCTGCAACGTCCGTCTTTTTAATGATGATACTGTTGTTGTGTGCCTTCAAGTTGTTTCCAACTTAGGGTGAACTGTCATAGGGTTTTCTTGGTAGGTTATGTTGGGTGTGTGTATACCATGGCCTTCCCAATGTTGAGAGAGTGTGACCTGTCCAAGGTCACTCAATGGGTTTCCATGGCCAGGTGGGGATTTGAACCCTGGTCTCGAGTCCAAAAGCTAAACCTCTACACCATACTGGCTTGCCAATAAAGGTATTACCTCTTCTGATTTTTGTTTTTATTCACAGACCATGCAGACACGACTGCATTTTACTGAAATACAAGACCTTACTGGCTTTTTTTCCTGTCCAGGCAATAAAGCACTGATCCCAGGAAATGTGGGTATTTGCATAATGGAGTCGAATAGGCAGCAGCCATAGTTTGTGTATAGTATGTCATGCAAGTCCTTTCTGGGAGGGGAGGAAGCAGCAGGAGGAATGACAGCTGCAGAGACACACAACGGCATAGCACACATCTGAAGACAGAAGATGGACAGGTCTTAACGGATCCATGATATCCGAAATACTTCTTAGAGTTCAGTAAGTCTTATTCATTGGATGAGAACTACTTTGTGGGTGTTGCTGCTATTCTTGTTGTATGTTTTCAAATCAACTTGGACTTGTGTAGATCTTCATGCCAAGATTTATTCAGGGGAGTTATACCATTGTTTTCCTTGAAAGCAGTGATCTGCTTGAAGGTCACCAAATGGGTTTCCATGGTTGGGTGGAGATGCGAATCCTGATTGACTAGTTCAACACTGTGTCGCCACCACACCACGTTGGCTCCTGAAATGATTTTGTTGCTGTTGTGTGCCGTCAATCATTTCTGACTTACAGCATGTCGTTTTCTTGACAAAATTTGTTTAGAACTGTTTGCCTTTGCCTTCACCTGAAGCTGAGAGTGATTTGCCCAAGGGCACTCATTGGCTTTCCGTAGCCAAGTGGGGATTGGAAACTGGGATATTGCTATCTAGATTATTGTCTTCCCTTCTCTGATTAGTTCTTCTGGGTGAGATCTTTATACCTCAAGTGTGGAAGACAAGATAACCTCAAGATAGTGAACAAATCTGAATATAGTTTAGAGTTCAGGCTATCAATAGGCGCTTGTCAAAAATGCAATAGTCTTTGGATGAGTAAGGAATGAGAGAAATTTTACTTAGTCCATCACCATCAGAGACACATCTGGGGAAAAAGATGGGAGACAGCATGTTTATTCAGACCTTTGAGTATGACCTTTCTGTTTGAGTAAGTTGAAGTTGTATGTTTATCAGGACAGTGGGCTCTTGATATCCACTAAGGTTAGGTCCAGTTCCACCATTGGTGGAGTTCAGATTGCTCTTTGATTGTAAGTTAACTATAAATCCCAGTAACTACAACTCCCAAAAGACAAAATCACCCCTCCCACAAACCCCAACAGTATTCATATGTGGGTGTATTGGGTATTTGTGCCAAATTTGGTCCAGTGAATGAAAATACACCCTGCATATCAGATATTTACATTACAATTCATAACATTAGCGAAATTACAGTTATGAAGTCACAACGAAAATAATTTTATGGTCGGTGTCACCACTACATGAGGAACTGTATTAAGGGGTCGCAGCATTAGGAAGGTCGAGAAACACTGGTTTAAGGTAAGCATGGTCCAGCTAAGAATGGATATGGGGGTCTTATATGGTTCTTGATTGTGGCAGTGGATTCATATGGAGGGATAAGTGCTTTTTTTTTTTTAGGGGCGCTGAACTCTTCCAGACTCTTGAGATCACCTTTTCTGACAAATAAACCAGGGAAATTGCATTGATTCTCCTAGAAAACTCCAGAAGCAGCAGGACATCTTTTGAAACAGAAAGAACATGCCTCCTGAACCATTAAAGAAAAATAAAAAAATAAAAACCAAAGTATTTTAATGGCAATCTGTGCAATTTACAGGAGATCCCAGGGGCAGAAAAATGAATATCCGATTCTACCACAATTATCTTATTGAAATAAATGAAAAAAAATCGGAAACCTTATGAGCAGCAGTAGCTAGAGGGCGAAAAAGAATATGATTCAATGCAGCATAAGTGCACAACTTTTGCAAAAAATAGGAAAGGATCTTGTTTTAAAGCAGGGGTTTTATTCAAGGCAGTTGTTTGGAATAGCCTTGCTGATGTTTGAGAGGTTTTTTTTATTTAAGGCAGTAGTGATAACCATTCATTCAAGATGAAAAAGCAACAAACGGTGCGTTTTATTTAACAGCTTGTTTGTGGTTGCTTTATTTTGTTATGTTTGATAAGGACTGTAACAATGTTATCGACTCTGCTATAGGAAGGGCCTTTAACTAGATGGTGGCATACAAGCTTTGCCTGTTGAAGTCTAAAGTCCAAGCTCTGGTGTCTCTTGTTAAAAAAATACCAAGTACTAACGTTGGAAATACTGCTGGCTGGCAATGGACAGCAATAGATTAGACCAATGGTTTGATTCAATGTAGAGCAGTGGTTCCCAACCTTTTTTTTAACCAGGCGTTGGAGCTCAGTCTGTGATTGTGTTTAAGGATCAGGGTGCTTTAGATGTGGTGAGAGCTGACAATGAGTTTCAAGATGGCAATGGTCTGGTCAATGGTATTGATGCAGAGAATGACCAGGAGATCCCTGTTCAAAGTGTAGTTTCTCATGAGACTGTCCCTGAAGTGTGTGAGGATGGTGGCTACCGGAGACTTCCCATGATTTGGAGTTTGAAAACAGCTTGGCACCTGGCCCAGCTGCAGAAATTAATGAGCAAATAGATAGACAGGAGGAGATTAGTCAAAACAGGAGAGCCGAACAGAGGCTTTGGCGTTCTGGCAGGCTCAGAGAGGGAAAGATAAGAGACTCAAAGCTAAAGAAAAACCAATGTCTGAGCACTTGGGACATCCCTTAATGAGGAGATAAAAGTCCCAAGTACAGGATATGTAGTCAGATGAAGCATCGTTTGGAATCAAGGCAAGTTCTCGTCTTTGTTTCTTGGAAGCTTTGCTTGGAAAGATTCATGCTTAAGTGCCTTTGTTTCATGGTTTTGATATTATGTTTTTATATTCATGGCTTGGATTCATGTTTCCTGGTTTCTTGGATTTTATTAGAGATGTTTTTGCTTGATGGACTATTGCCCTGGACTACTTTGTTCTGGCTTATCTTCCTACCTAACTGAAGTTACCTATTTCTTTAAAGTGCTTTTTTACTTTACTGCGTTTTAATTATCTTCAATAAAGGGATTGTTTTCCTACTCAGCTGCGTGGTGTTTAAAGTCAGAGGGCTTTTCCTGGTCTGGAGTGCAACACCAGGCATCACTTGACCAGGGATCACTTTGACCAACATTAGCACCAAAAGGGTTACGAATCAGTTTTTGATCAACTTTAGATTTGGTTTGGTTATTTGTGGTGCTGATTCAGAAAATTGCATTGGATAGACCACATCAGCTCTAGTTTTTGATACAGAACACATGCCATCCAGTAGTCGCAATCTGCTCATCCACAGAAAACCAGCACTGTAAGAGGGTTTTGTGAGACCAGTCACTCTCATTGCGACAGTGTAGTAATAGTGAGGCCGTGGACCATATTTTAGTTCTTGTGGGCCACTAGTGGTCCACAGACCACAGGTTGGGAACCACTGATATAGAGCAACCTTCCCTTTTCCGAGCTAAACATACACAGATCTCCAAGCCAATTGCACTGTCATTCTAATTTTATCACTGTGCCTTTCACATGCATATATGGCAGACATATGTACTTATAAGAACAATTCAGTGCAGAAAGCAAATGCACAAGCCACGGAGAACACAGAAAAAGACATAGAAGCCATTCACCTAAGCACATATGGTCTGGAATAACACCCAATTGCATCTTTAAGGAACCTGAATGCAGGTACTTCTGGGTGCAGGGGAATCTACACTTTTGTTGGGAAAGTTTTCACCTTTGCAATGGCCCTGGAGCATTTCCTTTACTGCCAATGAGACATGTGGCTGAGAAGAAAGAAAAGAGCAGAAGAGGGAAATCTTGGTAGGATGTTTTGCATGTCATAATAGTATAATACTAACAGATTTCAAAGAGACTTACTCAGCAGGACCAACAAAGGCTGACAGACCTTGGTAAATTTTGTTCTTGCAGGTAAGAATGAATATCCTTACTATTTTCTTCCTCATTGCAAGAGAGTTTTTGAAAACTGCATCACTGTGAAAGATTATTTGCAGTTCGGAATGTATACTGTGTACTGATAGATAGTTGTATGCACAATGCAGCATTTTCTCTGTAGAAATGTTTCTGTACACAGGCAAAAATGCACTTTTTGGTGGATACCGTGGACTGCTGAAAAGATAAATAAGTGGGCCCTAGTGCAAATCATCTTTGAATCAAGCTATGAATGAGAGATCTCCAAGTCACCAATCGTCAGCAGCTCTGTCTAGAGCGGCGTTTCTCAACCTTCCTAATACTTTGACCTCTTAATACACTTCCTCGTGTAGTGGTGGCCCCCAAACATAAAATTATTTTCGTTGCTTCTTCATAAATGTAGTTTTCCTACTGTTTTGAATCACAATGTAAATATCTGATATGCAGGATGTATTTTCATTCGGTGGACCAAATTTGGCACAAATACCTGATATGCCCAAATTTGAATACTGGTGGGGTGGGGGTGATTTTGTCATTTGGGAGTTGTAGTTGCTGGGATTTATAGTTCACCTACAATCAAAGAGCATTCTGAACTCCACCAATGATGGAATTGAACCTAACATGGCTCACAGAATTCCCATGACCAACAGAAAATACTGGAAGGGTTTGCTGGGGACTGACCTTGAGTTGTGGAGTTGTAGTTCACCTACATCCAGAGAGCAGTGTGGACTCAAACAATGATGAATCTGGACCAAATTTGACACAGATACTCAATACGCCCAAATGTGAACACTGGTGGAGTTTGGGGGAAAATAGACCTTGACATTTGGGAGTTGTAGTTGCTGGGATTTATAGTTCACCTACAATCAAAGAGCATTCTGAACCCCATCAATGATAGAATTGGTTCAGACTCCCTATTTATTATTTATTTATTTATTTACAGCTTTAATGTTCTGCCCTTCTCACCTCGCAGGGGACTCAGGGCGGATTACAGTGTACACATATATGGCAAACATTCAATGTCGATTTGACATACAACATATACAGACATAGACAGAGGCTATTTAACATTTTCTGGCTGCCAGGGGAGCTGTCGCTTTCATCGTCCATCTGCGGCACTGATGAAGTACTTCCGCATTCCACGCATGCTTTTGCTGGAGTCTTTTTTTGTGGCCTCATAAATTAGTTAATTTAGCCTCCCCACACTTTAAGGTGGTACCTTATTTTCCTACTTGACAGATGCAACTGTCTTTCGGGTTGCAAAGGTCGACAACAGGCTACTCAATTGGTTGGAAACCCACTCTAACCCGGGCTGGTTTCGAACTCATGACCTTTTGGTCAGAGTGATCTTAATGCAGCTGACACTCAGCCAGCTGCGCCACAATCCCTATACAGAACCTCCATGCCTTGAAGGGACTTGCTGGCACGAGCCTCCCACCAGCCTCGCATGCTCTCTTTCACCCATAGATGCGCACCACATTACCATGCGCCGAGCACACCTGCTCTCCCCTCCCCACTTGGAGTCTCAGAAACAGCCCTTCCCTTGGCTGAGAGGTCAGCTGAGAGGCTGGCCAATCACAGTGGAGGAGGCCTTTTGGTGGGAGGATTTGCCATCTGTTTCCAAAAAGGAAGAGAAGGACGGGCGGAGAGATCATCATGGTACGACATGGTTAAAACAGCAGGATAAAACACCATTTAAATACATATAGCAAATATACCGGGGTAAAAAACAGGTTAGGATTCACCAATAAAATGCAGGTTAAAATTCACAAGTTTTAAAAAAGGTAGTAGAGATTAGCTACCTATTTATGCAGTGGTCAGATGCAATCACAAGAGGGCTGTATTTATACAGATAGAGAGGATTAGCTGCCTACTTATGCAGTGATCAGATGCAACCACAAGAGGTCAGTATATATAGATAGAAAGGATTAGCTACCTATGTATGCAACCACAATAAGACATTATATATAGTCCTTCTTTGGGCTGTCACTAAATTGGAAGAAGGAATACCAATAATTTAAGATATGCAGATGATACCATACTAGTAGCAGAAAATAACCAAGTGTTGGGATGCTCAAGGAAGAAAAGGTCAAGACAGATTTACAGTCAAACAGGAAGAAAACAGAAATAATGCCCACTAGTGGTTTCAATAGTCCAAGATTTTCCATTTTCGAGTCATTAATCAGAATGGTGACAACAATTGTGAAACCATAAAAAGATTAGCAGTCCATCTGCACTGTAGAATTAATGCAGTTAGCATTGGTCAGATCATCTTATTTCTAATTTCTGTGGAATGCTATGAAAGCTAATAGGAAAAAAAACAACTCCCTTGAAATATGGTGCTGAAGATAGGGTCTGTGAATACCATGGATGGACTAAAAGTGTAATAAATAGGTAGAAGGAAGTAGGAAAAGATGGAGATTGGAATCCAGATTAATGGAATGGATCATGGAAACCACAGATGCTCTAGACCAGTGTTTCTCAACCTGGGGGTCGGGACCCCTGGAGGGTCACAAAAGGGTTTCAGAGGGGTTGCCAAAAACCATTGGAAAGCTAATCCCTTCTATCAATATACTGCCCTCCTGTGGTTGCACCAGAGCAATATATACATAGGTAGCTAATTATTTCTATCTATATACTGCCCTGTTATGGTTGCATCTGAGCACTGAATACATAGGTAGCTAATCCTTTCTAATTACTTCCCTCTTGTGGCTGCATATGAGCACTCCATGCTAATCCTTTCTATCTATAGACAGCTCTCTTATGGTTGCATCTGAACACTGCATACCAGGAAGCTAATCCCTTCTATCTATATACTGCCATCTTGTGGTTGCATCTGGGCACTGCATAAAAAAGTAGCTAATCCCTTCTATTTATATGCTAGCTCTTGTGGTTGCATCTGAGCATTGCATACATAGGAAGCTAATCCCTTCAATCTACGTAATGTCTTTGGATCTATATACTGCCCTCTTGTGGTAGCATCTAAAAAGTGCATCCATAGGAAGCTAAACTCTCTATCTACATACAATTGGAGTCCACCCAGATAATGGAACAGTACCTAACATACATAGGTATCTAACCCTTTCTATCTATACTACCCTCTTTTGACTGCATCTGGGCACTGTACCCACAGCAAACTAATCCCTTTTAATCTATATAATGCCCTTCTATCTATATACTGCTCTCTTGTGGTTGCATCTGAGTACTGCATACATAAACGGTTCTGGCCCAACTTACCTGTCTGAACGCATCTCTCCTTATGAACCCTCCAGGACTTTTAGATCGTCTGGGGAGGCCCTGCTCTCGGTCCTGCCTTTGTCACAAGTACGGCTGGCGGGAACGAGAGACAGGGCCTTCTCAGTGGTGGCCCCTCAGCTATGGACCACCCTCCCTAAGGATATCAGATCGGCCCTCTCCCTTTTAACATTTCAAAAGAGAGTCAAGACTTGGCTTTTTCAGCAGGTATTTCCAAATACAGTATAAAAGACATAGGGAAATGGAACGGTTGGACGATGTGATTGGACAATGTTTTTAACAGGAGACCTAATGTTCATGTTTTTACTGATTTTGTCATGTTTTTTATTACTCGATTGTTTTTATTGTATTGAAATTGTATTTTATGGTCTTGGCACCAACTGTAAACCGCCCCGAGTCGCCTGCGGGCTGAGAGAGACGGTATATAAATATAGTAAATAAATAAATAATAGGAAGCTAATCCTTTCTATTTATAGACTGCCCTCTTCTGGTTGCATCTGAGCACTGCATGCTCCTTCTTTCTAAACTATTTTCTTAAAAGTTGGGGTTAGCATTGTGATTGTCGTTTCCACAGTGCTTTGTTTTGGGCGTCCTCAGGTCGGCAGCACGCATGTCTTCATTGATGGTGTTAACGAACATTGCATACATTTGAAGCTTATTCCGTCTCCCTATATATTGCCCTTCTATCTATATCATGCCCTCTTGTGACTGCATCTGGGCACCGTGTTTATCTTTCACAACCATATATTGAAATCAGGAATACTAGGACATGGAACAATTCTGGCTTCGCTATTTAATTATATATCTTGACACTTGGGTATCACTTTTAATTCCTTCATGGTTGCCCTTCATTGACATATTTTTAATGAAAGCTGGAAGGGGAAAAATTATCAATAAAATCACTTGGAGAAAGTTTGCTAAAAGGGGGTGTTTTATGAAGTTTCGAAAGGTGGGCACCAGGAACAGAGATGAAATAGAGAGAAACACAGCAGTGAAAATGGTGGGTGTCAAACTGCATTGATTGTAGTGTAGATTGGAGTGGAAAAAATAGCCCTCCAAATGTGTGGGCTTAACTTGTGCATATTGGATGGATATGGTCTCATTAAGCATCTCTAGTTCCTCTGCTGATTCTGTAGTCAACTCCAAATGGATGATGGCTGTAGAGCAGGTGCAGGTAATGACCTATAAAGACCTAAACGGTTTGGGTCCTGTCTATCTTTGCGATTGCATCTCCATCTATGAACCAGCACAAACTCTAAGATCCTCCGGGGAGGCCCTCCTCTCGCTCCCACCATCGTCACAAGCACGGTTGGTGGGGATGAGAGAGGGGCCTTCTTGGTGGTGGCCCCCCACCTCTGGATGGCCTTCCAAGGGAAATAAGACAGGGCACATCCCTCCCCTCTTTTTGTAAAAGTTTAAAGACTTAATGGTTTCAACCTATCTTCCAGTGATGAGTGCTAACTCAGACCAAACACTGTCCGGACACGACTTAGCCCCTTATATTAGGTCATTCTCCTAACAGGCCTCTAGAAATAGCTCATCCCCACTTTTGTTGTTTACCTATTACAGTACTGTACCCAAATGCCTGTCCCATCTTATTTTAATTTGTATCAGTCCAGGCATGTAGCCAGGGGGGGGGGGGGCTCGGGGGGCTTCAGCCCCCCCCGAAATTCTCATGGTGGTTCGCGAAAAGGCCTTACTGGTGCATTATTTAAACTGTTATGTTTATTCATATCATGATCTGATCACCATACTCAATATATCCCATATGCATGGGGGTATTCGGGTAATGATACAAAAGGTTTGCTAGGGTAGACCCTCTTTCACTCAGACTCAGCCCCCCCCGAAACTCAGCCCCCCCCGAAACCCCCCCTGAAAATTTTTTAGCCCCCCCCGAAATGAAATCCTGGCTACGGGCCTGTATCAGTCTTGACCCAGCCTTTTTAATTGTCCTGACCCATTCCTTTTCCATGCCCTAACAAATAGACATGAAGAGCAGGCAGGATTTCTTTTCTTTAATATTGATGTGTTGTTGGGTAATTCCATGCTTATGTTGCTGTTACTGTTATTTTTTTGTTCATGTTGTGACTCTGTATGTTTTGATGTTGTTGCTTGGAAACCACCCTGAGTCCCCCCGGGTGAGATAGAGCGGTATATAAATAAATTATTATTATTATTATTATTATTATTATTATTATTATTATTATTATTATGTGCAAACTTTGGCTCTCCCAGGTGTTTTGGATGTCAACTACCACAATTCCTAACAGTTAGGGGCCAGTTTAGTCATAGGCACAGTGGAATATCCATGTTTTTAGGTCCTTGCGAAAGGTGGACAAGGTGAGTGCCAATCTAATCTCCCTAGGGAGAGAGTTCAAGAGCTGGGGGGCCACCACCAAGAAGGCCCTCTCCCTCTTCCTCACCAGGCATGCTTGAGACGGAGGTGGAAGCGAGAGAAGGACCTCCCCAGAAGATCTTAGAGCTCCTGCTTGTTCATAGGGGAAGATACAATCACGAAGATAGGCAGGTCCCGAACAGTTTAGGGCTTTGTAGGTGATAACCTGCACCTTGAATTGGGACCGGAAACTTATTGGCATCCAGTGGAGCTGTTTAAACAGGTGACCACTCCCTGTAAATCGCTCCAGTTAGTAATCTGGCCGCTGATCTTTGCACCAACTGCAATTTCCGGACTGTCTTCAAAGGCATTCCCACATGGTTATCCTGTCTCCTCTCAGCCTTCTCTTCTGCAGGCTAAGCCTGACTGCTCATTGGAGGGAAGAATAGTAGAGGCAAAGATGAAGTACTTTGGCCACATCATAAGAAGAAAGGAAAGCTTAGAGAAAATGGAAGAAAAAAAGGAAGAGGGGCCGACCAAGGGTAAGATGGATGGATAGCATCCTTGAAGTGACTGGATTGTCCTTGAAGGAGTTGGGGGTGGTGATGACCGACAGGGAGCTCTGGCGTGGGCTGGTCCATGAAGTCACGAAGAGTCGGACACGACTGAACATATGAACAACAAAGACCACATCAGCTCTAGTTTCTGATACAGAACACATGACATCTAGTAGTTGCCACCTGCTTGCCCACAGAAAGCCATGTTTAATAATCTAGAGCTGGTGTGATAGTAGTCATCTTCTGTGGGTAGTCAACCTCTCCCCTCCGGACATCTCCATGGCCACTCCCTGTAAATCTCTCCAGTTAGTAATCTGGCCGCTGACCTTTGCACCAACTGCAATTTCCGGGGCATCTTCAAAGGCGGCCCCACATGGCTATTGTGTCTCCTCTCAGCCTTCTCTTCTCCGGGCTAAACATGCTCAGTTCTTTAAGCCGCTCCTCATAGGGCTTTTTCTCCAGGCCCTTGATCATTTCAGTCGCCCTCCTCTGGACACATTCCAGCTTGTCAACATCTCCCTTCAATTGTGGGGAATGACTAATCTTGATAAAATAGTGAAGAGTAGAGACATCACACTGGCAACAAAGATCTGCATAGTTAAAGCAATGGTATTCCCCATAGTCACCTACGGATGTGAGAGCTGGACTATAGGGAAGGCTGCACATTGGCAGGAAAAACGAAATGCAAAGATACAGAATGGGGGACAATGCCTGGCTCGAGAGCAGTACGTGTGAAAAAGATCTTGGAGTCCTCGTGGACAACAAGTTAAACATGAGCCAACAATATGATGTGGCGGCAAAAAAAGCCAATGGGATTTTGGCCTGCATCAATAGGAGCATAGCGTCTAGATCTAGGGAAGTCATGCTACCCCTCTATTTTGCTTTGGTTAGACCACACCTGGAATATTGTGTCCAATTCTGGGCACCACAATTCAAGAGAGATATTGACAAGCTGGAATGTGTCCAGAGGAGGGCGACTAAAATGATCAAGGGCCTGGAGAACAAGCCCTATGAGGAGCGGCTTAAGGAGCTGGGCATGTTTAGCCTGAAGAAGAGAAGGCTGAGAGGAGATATGATAGCCATGTATAAATATGTGAGAGGAAGCCACAGGGAGGAGGAGGGAGCAAGCTTGTTTTCTTCTCCTTCCCTGGAGAGTAGGACATGGAACAATGGCTTCAAACGTCAGGAAAGGAGATTCCATCTGAACATTAGGAAAAACTTCCTGACTGTGAGAGCTGTTCAGCAGTGGAACTCTCTGCCCCGGAGTGTGGTGGAGGCTCCTTCTTTGGAGGCTTTTAAACAGATTCTATGATTCTATGGTGCCCGGAATTGGACACAGTATTCCAGGTGTGGTTTAACTGAGGCAGAATAGAGGGGTAGCATGACTTCCCTGGATCTAGACCAGGGTCCTCAAACTAAGGCCCGAGGGCCGGATGCAGCCCTTCAAGGTCATTTACCTGGCCCTCGCTCAGGGTCAACCTAAATCTGAAACGACTGGAAAGCACGACAACAACAACAATCCTATCTCATCAGCAAAAGCAGGCCCACACTTCCCATTGAAATACTAATAAGTTTATATTTGTTAAACATAGGAGCCCCCAGTGGCGCAGTGGGTTCAACCCCTGTGCTGGCAGGACTGAAGACCGACAGGTCGCAGGTTCGAATCCGGGGAGAGGCGGATGAGCTCCCTCTATCAGCTCCAGCTCCTCATGCGGGGACATGAGAGAAGCCTCCCACAAGGATGATAAAAACATCAAAACATCCTGGCGTCCCCTGGGCAATGTCCTTGCAGACAGCCAATTCCCTCACACCAGAAGCGACTTGCTCCTGACACGACCAAAATTTTTTTTTGTAAAATTGTTCATCATTTTAATTGTTGTATTGTTTTTAAGTGATTTTTGTAGTACAAATAAAATATGTGCAGTGTGCATAGGAATCACAGAAGACGCTTACTTCTTGGGAGGAGAGCAATGTCCAGTCTCGATAAAATAGTAAAGAGTAGAGACATCAGACTGGCAACAAAGATCCGCCTAGTCAAAGCCATGGTATTCCCTGTAGTAACCTACGGATGTGAGAGCTGGACCTTAGGGAAGGTTGAGCGAAGGAAGATCGATGCTTTTGAGCTGTGGTGTTGGAGGAAAGTGCTGAGAGTGCCTTGGACTGCGAGAAGATCCAACCAGTCCATCCTCCAGGAAATAAAGCCCGACTGCTCAGGAGGGAAGGATACTAGAGACAAAGTTGAAGTACTTTGGCCACATCATGAGGAGACAGCAAAGCCTAGAGAAGACAATTATGCTGGGGAAAGTGGAAGGCAAAAGGAAGAGGGGCCGACCAAGGTCAAGATGGATGGATGGCATCCTTGAAGTGACTGGACTGACCTTGAAGGAGCTGGGGGTGGTGACGGCTGACAGGGAGCTCTGGCGTGGGCTGGTCCATGAGGTCACGAAGAGTCGGAGACGACTGAACGAATGAACAACAACGTGCATTGGAATTCATTCTTTTTTTCCCCAAATTATAATCCGGCCCTCCAACGGTTTGGGGGCTGTGACCTGGCCCTCTGTTTAAAAAGTTTGTGGACCCCTGATCTAGACAGTAGCCTCCTATTGATGCAGGCCAAAATCCCATTGGCTTTTTTAGCTGCAGCATCACATTGTTGGCTCATGTTTAACTTGTTGTCCCTATATATAGATCCATCTCAGTCCCAGGCAAGGTGGCAACGCAGAAGTGGAAGCCTGCCTTTCTTTTCCAAGCAGGGAAGCCAACTTCTTGGCCAGGAGGAGGCCTTTCTCTCTCTCTCTCTCTCTCTCTCTCTCTCTCTCTGTGTGTCTTTCAGTCTCTCTGCGAGGGAGGGAACCCCTCCTGGGCCGGGCCTGGCTCCTCCTCCGGGGAAGAGGGGGAAAGGGAGCCGGGGAGGAGGCGTCGGAGGCGGGGAGGGCGCTCAGCCTCGAGTCCCGGCTTTAAATCGTGTTCTGGCAGCGAAGGAGGCAGAAGGGCAGGCAGGCAAGGCAGGCAGGAGGAGAGCAAAGAAGGGCTCCCCTTCCTCTCTTGCTCTGGGAGGGAAAGCAACCCATTCCAAGGCGGGCGGAGAGTCTCCTTTCCTCCCCTTTCCTCCCTTCTTTCCTTCTTTCTTTCCCGTCTGGAAAGAAGCACGAGGGTGGCCAAGAGGATCCCGCAGAGGAGGAGAGAGGCTGCTTCCTCCGCCTCATTGAAAGTCACCAAAGAGAAAGAAAGTTTGTAGCGTCTCCAAAACCCGGTTTTTCCGTTTCTTCTTCCACGTTGGAAAGGGTTCCTCTTTCCGTGTCGGATCCGAGGGGGAAAAGGAGCTCAAAGGGGAAAGAGAAGAAGGAAAGAAGAGTTTTCCCCGCAGAAAGGTCGCCTTCGCGATGGAGGAGCGGCGCAAAGGGGACCCCCGCAGGTAAAGAAAGGGGCCGGGGACACTCATCTGGACCTGCACTGACTTATTGCAATGCAGTTGGCTCAGCTGTAGAGCCATAGAATGCAGTTGGATTGAACTGTGTGATATGGGGCTCTACACTAGTGTTTCTGAACCCCTTAATACAGTTCCTCGTGTTGTGGTCGCCCCCCAACCATAATATTATTTTCATTGCTACTTCATAAGCTGTCATTTTGGTACTGTTATGAATCTTAATGTAAATATCTGATATGCAGGATGTATTTTCACTCACTGGACCAAATTTAGCGCAAAACGCTCAAATTTGGGAAAAATAGACCTTGACCTTTGGGAGTTGTAGTTGCTGGGATTTGTAGTTCACCTACAATCAAAGAGCATTCTGAACTCCACCAAGGATGGAATTGAGCCAAACTTGGCACACAGAACTCCCACGGTCAATATACCCATATGTGAACACTGGTGGAGTTTGGGGGAAAATAGACCTTGACACCTGGGAGTTGTAGTTGCTGGGATTTATAGTTCACCTACAATCAGAGAGCATTCTGAACTCCACCAACGATGGAATTGAGCCAAACTAGGCACACAGAACTCCCATGACCAACAGAAAATAGTGAAATGGTTTGGAGTGCATTGACCTTGAGTTTGGGAGTTGTAGTTCACCTTCATCCAGAGAGCACTGTAGACTCAAACAACTATGGATCTGGACCAAATTTGTCACAGATACTCAATATACCCAAATGTGAATGCTGGTGGAGTTTGGGGAAAATAAACCTTGATATTTGGGAGTTGTAGTTGCTGGGATTTATAGTTCACCTATAATCAAAGAGAATTCTGAACTCCACCAATGATGAAACTGAACCAAATTTGGCACACAGAACTCCCACGGCCAACAGAAAATACTGGAAGGGTTTGGTGGGCACTGACCTTGAGTTTGGGAGTTGTAGTTCACCTACATACTGAGAGCACTGTGGACTCAAACAACTATGGATTTGGACCAAATTTGGCACAGATACTCAATATACCCAAAGGTGTACACTGGTGGAGTTTGGGGAAAATGGACCTTGACCTTTGGGAGTTGTAGTTGCTGGGATTTATAGTTCACCTACAATCGGAGAGAATTCTGAACTCCACCAACAATGGTATTGAACCAAATTGGCACACAAAACTCCCACGGCCAACAGAAAATACTGGAAAGGTTTGGTGGGCATTGACCTTGTGTTTGGGAGTTGTAGTTCACCTACATCTAGAGAGCACTGTGGACTCAAACAACTATGAATCTGGACCAAATTTGGCACAGATATTCAATATACCCAAATGTGAATGCTGGTGGAGTTTGCGAAAAAATAGACCTTGACATTTGGGAGTTGTAGTTGCTGGGATGTATAGTTCACCTACAATCAGAGAGAATTCTGAACTCCACCAATGATGGTATTGAACCAAATTGGCACACAAAACTCCCACGGCCAACAAAAAATACTGGGAGGGTTTGGTGGGCATTGACCTTGAATTTGGGAGTTGTAGTTCACCTACATCCAGAGAGCACTGTGAACTCAAACTATGATGGATATGGACCAAATTTGGCACGGATACTCAATATACCCAAATGTGAACACTGGTGGAGTTTGGGGAAAATAGACCTTGACATCTGGGAGTTGTAGTTGCTGGGATTTATAGTTCACCTACAATCAAAGAGCATTCTGAACCCCACCAAAAATAGAATTGCGCCAAACTTCCCACACAAAAGCCTCATGTCCAGGAGAAAATAATGTGTTTTCTGATGGTCTTTGGCACCAGCAACCAGACGCAGATAGATAGATAGATAGATAGATAGATAGATAGATAGATGGCAGAGTATTCCAGAGTGATGGTGCCACTGCTGTGAAGGCTCTGCGTCTGGTTGCTGGTGCCAAAGACCATCTGACACCCTCTCGCGACCCCCAGGTTGAGAAATGCTGCTCTACACTGATCCAAACTGCATTATAGGGCAGTGCAAGTCCAGTCAAAGAGCCAAAAAGAAAGTGGATGGGGGTCTATGGGTTTCATTTATCCTTTTTATCCTTTATGGTGTTCTAGGTGGCTCACAGTCACACCATTCACTCCACATCTGCTTGTTTGTGTGTCTTTGTCTGTCTATCTATCTATCTATCTATCTATCTATCTATCTATCTATCTATTTGATAAATGTGCTGTTCTTTTTAATTGCTTTCAAGTCCATTTCAACTACAGCCAATCCTATGAATGAGGCACAGCCAATAATGCATCTTGATGGTAGAATGAATGTAGTTTGGCACAACTTGAACTGCCCTGGCTCCATACTGTAGAACCCTGGGTTTCGTAGTTTGTTGAGGAACCAGCACACTTTGATAGAGCCAGCTAAAGACCTTCGGTGCATCTACACCTGTGGTTCCCAACATTTTTTTGACCAGGGACCACTTGACCAGGGACCACTTGGTCATGGACCACTTGACCAGGGATTACTTGATCAGGCACCACTTAACCACGGACCACTTTGATCAGGGATCACTTGACCAGGGGCCACTTGACCAGAGACCACTTGACCGGGGACTACTTGACCAGGGGCCATTTGACCGGGCACCACTTGACCAGAGACCACTTGACCAGGGACTACTTGACCAGGGGCCACTTGACCGGGTACCTCATGACCGGGGAGCACTTGACTGGGGAGCACTTGACCGGGGAGCACTTGACCAGGGACTATTTGACCAGGGACCCCTTGAGCAGGGACTAGTTGACCAGGGTCCACTTGATCAGAGACCACTTGACTAGGGACTGCTTTATCAGGGACCACTTGACCAGGGACCACTTTGATCAGGGGCCACTCTCCAACATTAGTACCAAAAGGGTTACGAATCACTTTTTGGTCAACTTTAGATTCGGTTTGGTTATTTGGGGTTATTTGGGGTGCTGATTCAAAAAATTGCATTGGATAGACCACATCAGCTCTAGTTTCTTATACAGAACATATGACATCCAGTAGTTGCCATTTGCTTGCCCACAGAAAACCGTATTTAATAAGTCTTGGCACTATAAGAGGGTTTCGTGAGACCAGTTGCTCTCGTTGCAATGGTGTAGTAATGGCAAGGCTGCGGACCATATTTTAGTTCTTGCAGACCACGGGTTGGGAACCACTGATCCACACTGTAGGATAGGTCCAGTTTGGCACCACTTCAACTGCCATGGCTCAATGTTATGGAATCCTGGATGTTGTGGTTTGACAAAATCTCTAGGCTTCTCTGTCAAAAAGCACCGGTGCGTCATGAAACTACATCTCCCATGACTCCATAGCATTGAGCCATGGTGGTTTGAAGAGATGTCAGAGCTCATTAGATCTATAGTGTGGATGTGTGCCCCAGGACAGCTTACAACTACCCCACATGCACACAACATTTAGTCCTATATATCTATATCTATATTTGTTGTTGTTAACTGTCTTTAAGTCAACTTATTCTGTGAATGAGAGACCTCCAAGTCATTCTGTTGTCAGAACACAGGCCTTGCAAACTCAGGGATGTGGCTTCTTTGACGGATGTTGTATCTGTACACTGTAGATTTAATGCACAATGTATAGAGTCATGGGATTTGTAGTTTTACAAGGTCTTTAGCCTTGTCTGCCTCGCCAGACTGTAGATCTCTGTAGATTCCATAGCATTTAACCATGGCTATCAAACCACTATAATTCTGCAGTGTAGATGCACCCATCTGGCATACAGTCTTCATCTTTTCTTACTATCCTCTACCTTACCAAGGATTATTGTCTTTTCTAATGAATCCCGTTTTCTCATGATATGCCCAAAGTTTGACACTCTCACAGTTTTGTCATTTTGCTTCCAGGGAGAGTTCAGACTTGATTAGCATTTACTTATTTGTATTCTTAGCATTCAAAGATATCAATACCATCCGTCTTTGATTTTAAGATGCCATCTATTGTAAACTAATTTCAGTGCCACACACACACATATAGGCACTCATGATTCTAAGAAGCATCCCATTTTAGAAATAGGTTGCTGTGAGTTTTCCGGGCCATATGCCATTTTCCAGAAGCATTCCTTTCTGACGTTTCGCCCACATCTATGGCAGGCATCCCCAGAGGTTGTTGGAAAATAGGCAAGTGGGGTTTATATATCTGTGGAATGTCCAGGGTGAGAGAAAGAACTCTTATCTGCCTGAGGCAAGTGTGAATGTTCCAATTGGCCACCTTGATTAGAACTGAATGGCCTTGCAGCTTCAAAGACTGGCTAATTCCTGCCTGGTGGAATCCTTTGTTGGGAGGTATTTGCTGTTAGGTGTTATATGGTGCGTCTGCGAAACAACATGCAACTTAGAATCCATGAAGTTCAGTGATATCGCTCAACACTTCCAGATCTTGTCTCGTTCCTTTCTAGCTGTTATTCCAAATCTTTTTCTTCTTTCGATTTCCTGATTTATTTATTTACTATATTTGTATACCACCCCTCTCAGCCCGAAGCCGACTCGAGGCAGTTTACATTTGACAATCAATGCCCCACAAGATAAAAATAAAGTCAAAACAGTTACATATAAAATAGCCATATAAAAACAATAAACAATTAACAATTAAAAGCATAAAATACACACCTCAGCGTCTCATCATTAAAATAATTTTTCATCGCATCGTTTTGTTATTCCATGAGTCTCAATCAATCAGTTATAATGCGTCTGCAAATGCCTGCTCAAATAGCCAGGTTTTAGCTCTCTTTCGAAATGTTAGGAGGGAGGGGGGCCAGTCTAATGTCTGTAGGGAGGGTGTTCCATAGCCGAGGGGCCACCGCTGAGAATGCCCTGTCTCTCGTTCCCGCCAACCGGATCTGCGGGGAAGCCGGGACCGATAGCAGGGCCTCTTCGGATGATCTTAAACACCTAGATGGTTTTATTTATTTATTTGGGGTGCTTCTACCCCGCCCTTCTCAACCCCCTAGGGGGGACTCAGGGCGGCTTACAAAAGGCACAATTCGATGCCCAACAGTTCACAAAGTACAATATACAAATTACAATTTACAATATAACATCAACAGTTATAACTAGTTAAAACACTCAAAACAATACAATAGCAGCAATAAAAACATCTTGTGGTCAATGTTCACCAATTCATAAGTCCATAATCCATCTAGCATCGTCATTGTCCTTTCCTACTCTGGTCGTCATTGTCTTTCATAGGAAGAGATGCATTCGGACAGGTAAGCCAGGCCAGAACTGTTTAGGGCTTTAAAGGCTAAAACCAGCACTTTGAATTGTTCCCGATAGCAAACTTGCAGCCAGTGGAGCTGGTGCAACAGAGGAGTTGTGCGCTCTCTGAGTGCCGGTCCTGTTAACAACCTGGCTGCTGTCTGTTTGACCAATTGAAGCTTCCGGACAATCTTCAAAGGCAGCCCCACATAGAGAGCATTGCAGTAGTCTGTATGGGATGTAACCAAAGCATGGACTACCATGGCAAAGTCAGACTTCCCAAGGTATGGGCGCAGCTGGCGCATAAGTTTTAACGGTGTACATGCTCCGCCGAAACCTGATTGCAGTCTCCAGTCAGAGCAAATGTATGGAAACACATGAACTATTCAGTGTCTTCATCATTTCCTTTACAGATTGGTAACTCATTGGTGTTTTTCAATGTTCGTCTTTCCCACTTTCTTCCTCGAGTTGCTTCAGTAATCATTCTGAGTGTTTACTATTTCCCAATAGTAGTATGGTGTCATCTACATACATACAGCGATATTTCTTCCAATTTTTACATCTCTTTCCTCGGAGTCTAATCCTACTTTTACGTACGATTCTGGAAGTGGCAGGACAAAAAAAGGAGAACCTTCTCCAAGTGTAGAAAGTCTGCCAAGGAATAATACTGGGTGCTTTAGGCTATGTTTCAGAGGAAGGAACTGGCAGAACTACCTCTGAGGATTCCTTGAATGAGAAAGCTCAGTGAAATTCACGAGGTTGCCATAAATTGAGAGGTGACTTGAAGGCACACACAACATACCCTTGAGATTGTCGACCAGTGATGGCAACCGAGGGTGACGACAGAAAAATATTTCTGTGTATCTGTTCAATCTGATTCCTCCCAGGAACATGAGGTGGTTTCCCTGGTTCTTTCTTCCTTTCTCTCTTCCCTCTCCTCTGTTTATCTTCCCAGCCATCCTTTGAATGAATATGACTAGTCTCCGTATTGACCCAAAGACCTCCTTCTGTGACTCAGTGAGATTGTAGTTTCCAATCCGGATTTCAACCCCTTCCCCATATATTCTTATTTGAATTTCCTTCCCACTAAACTAAGAGGTGAGATTTTCCCTCCGTTGCTCAATCACGGAACTCTCTTTACTTTTATTCTCTTTTATTTATAGCACAGCTTTAAAAAAAGAAAGGGGAAAAAAACCAAAAAAAAGTTCCACACCCCTTTTGCTCTTAAGGCAGCTGACTGGGTTTGAATAATTTATCGACCCAGAGAAAAGAAGGGAAAGCAATGGTGTGCGTAAAAGAAAATAGAGCAAGGCATTTCCCCTGGGGATGAAAGTGGTCAAATGCGAAGTAATAAATACAAAAGTGTGTGCTCCAAAGCACGTGCAAAATATCTCTCTCCATCTCATGCTCGTGATTGTGGAAGTGACTAGTGCTTTAGCATTGCGGGTAGAGATAATTAAGGGGATACGTCTTGTTTTGTGCTTAAGTTCTGATATGAGAAGTCCCCCACTTCTTTCCAGTCCCCCCATTTCCCCAGACTCACCTGAAACCTGCAACTCCTGGCTTCATTTTCCTTTTTATTGGTGTAAGACTGTTTCTAGTTTCTTGCTTGGGTTAGGAAAGCACTTTACATGTGCTCTGAGACCTCTATTATCACTTAACCCCATTGTCAGGCTATCTCTTATCACTGGAAATTCACTCAAGCTGAAGTTTGGAGAATTCAAAACAATGCAGAATTGATAGAATCATAGAATTATTGAGTTGTAGGCTTTCCAGTCCAACCCCCTGCCAAGAAGCAGGAAAATCACATTCAAAGCACCCCCGACAGATGGCCATCCAGCCTCTGTTTAAAAGCCTCCAAAGAAGCTTTTAATCTGAACGTCTGAACATTAGGAAGAACTTCCTGACTGTGAGAGCTGTTCAGCAGTGGAACCCTCTACCCCGGACTGTATAATGTATAAACATGTGCGAGGTAGTCATAGGGAAGAGGGAGCAAGCTTGTTTTCTGCTGCCCTGGAAACTAGGATAAGGAACAATGGCTTCAAACTACAGGAAAGGAGATTCCATCTGAACATTAGGAAGAACTTCCTGTTAGAGCTGTTCAGCAGTGGAACTCTTTGCCATGGAGCGTGGTGGAGGCTCCTTCTTTGGAAGCTTTTAAACAGAGGTTGGATAGCTATCTGTCGGGGGTGCTTTGATTGATTTGAATTTTCCTGCTTCTTGGCAGGGAGTTGGACCGGATGGCCCATAAGGTCTCTTCCAACTCTATGATTCTAAGCAGCCTCCACCACACTCCGGAGCAGAGAGTTCCGCTGCTGAACAGCTCTCCTTACAGTTAGGAAGTTCTTTCTCATGTTCAGGTGGAATCTCCTTTCCTGTAGTTTGAAGCCATTGTTTTGCGTCCTAGTCTCCAGGGCAGCAGAAAACAAGCTTGCTCCCTCCTCCTTATGACTTTCCCTCACCTCTTGATCCATGGTCCTCATCATGTCTCCTCTCAGCCTTCTTTTCTGCAGAGAGGACCTCTTGGATCTAGACACTAGATCTTGGATCTAGACACTAGACTCCTATTTATGCAGGCAGCAGAAAACAAGCTTGCTCCCTCCTCTTTATGACTTTTCCCCACATCTTTATTCATGGCCATTGTGATGTCTCCCCTCAGTCTTCTCTTCTGCAGGCTAGACATACCCAGCTCTTTCAGCCGCTCCTCATAGGGCTTGTTCTCCAGACCCTTGATCATTTGAGTCACCCTGCTCTGGACAGCTTGTCAACATCTCCTGTCAATTGTGGTGTTCTTGATTGGACACAGTGAGATTCCAGGTGTGATCTGACCAGAAAAGAGGGATGACATGACTTCCCTGGGTCTAGACACTATAAAACTGTTTCTAGTTTCTTGCTTATGCTAGGAAAGCATTTTACATATTCTCTGAGACTTTTATCACATAACCCCTTTGTGAGTCTATTTTTTTTATCACTGAAAAATATTCACTCAAGCTGAAGTTTGGAGAATTTGAGACAATACAGAATTCCCGACAGGACACAGAACATTTTGATGTTGGTTGAGGGTGCTATTTCTGAGGTTTGAGAAATCTGTAGGGCTTAAGTTGTAGTGAATCGGACAGGGACCCGGTGTGCAGTACAGGCCGTAGGGAAGTGCTCCTCAAAGTGGTGGTCCATTGACCAGTACAGTGGGTCTTCCATACCTCTGGGCTCCAGTTAACTAACCGTAGACTCAAAAATACATGTAGTGGAACATGTACTGTATTTGCCAGGCTGGAGAGAGACATGAGTCTGGAGACAAACATAAGGTGGAAGAGAGATAGAGGATCTCCAAAGCTGTGTGAATAAAAGTGAATTGTTTGGTGTGAATCCAAATTTTCAGATCCTCAGTTTCTGTCCAGCATCACCTTTCTCTCACAAATACAGTGAGTATCTAATGGGATTTGATCATCTGCAGATTTTGGTATCTGAGCAGAGTCGTAGATATGGAGGTCCAAATGGACTGGTTCTTGAGCCATTGACTGCCTGTCACTGGAAAGTTTCCTGGAAGGAATGGAAGAATTGCAGCCACCGGGCATAAGTACAGTGCCAGTGTTTGGCACAACAACAAAAAAATAGTTGCCAGTCTGCCCATCAGATAGCTTGAGAAACACTGCTGTTGGACATCCTCTGCAGATGCAGGTTGGAAAAATTCCTTTGTTGGATGACAAATTAACCAAACGTTATGGCCAATAGTTAAGTTGCTTCAGAAGTTCTGGGGTGGTAGTGCAAAAGAATAACATTCCCAAGTTCTGACTATAAGATAGCAAAAAAGATGTGGAAATCTGGAGGCACTTGAGTCTCAGCAGAGAGGTTGGGGGATGAAAATACGTTGCAGTGCCAAGTGCTGCTTCTTCATTTGTTGCTGTTTCTGTTGTCAAGTTGACTTTGTCTTGTGACGACCTTATGAACAGGAGACTTCCAGGAGCAGCCGTATATCAGTGATCCCTGACCTTTAGTCCTTTGCGTGTTTTGACCTTCTGTTCCCAGAATTCCCAATAGTTGGCCAAGCTGACTGGTCCCAAACACCTGGTTAGGAATCACTAATGTATATAATGGTTAGTTACACAGTTCCCTAAGCTCCACATAATTCCCGAGAGTATGCATTGCAAATTACTAAGGAAGGAAAAGAGTGCTGAGATAACAGGGAATGTTAGGAACCGTGTGAGGCACACAGGAATATCTTCCTCATTTCAGCAGGGAAATAATTTTCAGATAGATAAAGGAATTGAAGACCAAGGTATGCACTCCATGTCGTTATGTGTGATTTTGTGCTAGCAAAGTTTTCATAGAAAATAATAAATATGGAATATAGCCACTGGAAGTTGAGATCTTGAATTGAGCACTAGCTTGCAGAAGGAGGTGCTTACAATTTTCCTCTTAAATTGCTAGTCTTTTCTGAATTTTCTTATTCACCAGCAGCTTTTCTCTAGTGGGGGAGAAGATAAAATACATGTACAAGCAGTCCCCGAGTTACAAACATCTGACTTACAAATGACTCATAGTTAAGAATGGTGTGACACAGCAGGAAATGAGAGAAATCTACCTCTCGGAAGAGAAATTTCCTCCTGAAAGAGTTCTCATGGAGATAACTGTTTATCCCCATGAAGCTTTATCCCCATGAAGCTTTTTCCACAAGCCAAATTTTCCAAAATCCAATTGTCAAGGGGACAGAAAGTAAGCAGAAATCTTCTGAACAGGGGTACAGGCAGCAAAACAAATACCACACTGGTATTAACCCTTCCCTATGCTATCCAAAGCTAGTATATGTATATGTATGTATGTATGTATGTATATATGTATGTGGCTGGAATTAAACTTTAAAATATACCTATTCCAAAAACTAAAGTTAAAGGTTTCCCCTTGACATTAAGTCTAGTCATGTCTGATTGGGGGGGGGGGGTGCTCATCTCCATTTCTAAGCCAAAGAGCCGGTGTTGTCCATAGACACCTCCTAGGTCATGTGGCCAACATGACTACATGGGGGCCGCTATCTTTCCGCTGAAGCAGTATCTATTGATCGTCTCACATTTGCATGTTTTCGAACTGCTAGGTTGGCAGAAGCTGGGGCGAAAAGCAGGAGATCATCCCGCTCCCCAGATTCGAACTGCTGATCTTTTGATCAGCAAGTCCAGCAGCTTGCCAGTTTAACCCGCTGCGCCACCGGGGGGCAGCTTACATATAAATTCAACCTAACTTACATTATATGTAAGTTATATTATATGGTATTAACCCTTCCCTACCTATCTTGTTTGTTGCGCTTTCGGAGAGTAGCCACATAATTTTATGCTATTGCTCCCCCAACGTTCTTGTCCCACTAGTCCCCTGCTCCACGTACGAAGGTTTGATTATTTTCCTGTCTCTCTATGAGTTCGCCCTTACAATTAGTTCTTCCCCCTTATCTCACCTGGAGTTTTTAAATCATTTTATGTACCTGCGGCCCGCTCTCTGTCATTATGTTTGGTTTCTATGCTTTGTGTATATTGTTTTATATGTTTTTATGTGTTACACTTTAATGTTATGTTGTTTATTTTACTGCAATTTGTATTTTTATATTGAAGTTGTTGTTTGGACTTGGCCCCATGTAAGCCGCTCCGAGTACCCGTTGGGGAGATGGTGGCGGGGTATAAATAAAGTTTATTGTTGTTGTTGTTGTTGTTGTTGTTGTTGTTGTTCATAACTTGGGAACTGAATGTATATTGCTCCTTATGCAGTTCGTGTGTGTGATTTTGAATAGTAAAATGGCTTGGAGTCGGGGAAAGATAAGAGTGGTTCCTGTGGGATGCGCTGATCAAGGATAAAGTAGCAACTTGTGGTCTAAGCGAAAGTAGCAACACAGCCATGTGTAAACCTGTGGTTTGAACTGGAGATAGGAGTGGTTTGGCAATATCCACTGCAATCTGGATGTGGTTGAATTCCTCAACTTTGGAAGGTAGCATTGGGACATGTATAGCTGCAAAATTTTGGTTTGGGAATATATTTCTGATAGATTCACTGGAAAGTATTATGAGTTCCTTATCTGTTTGGTTTACCTATTTTGAACATTGTCATGTAATATATACTCTGTAGTGACCATGGTGTTCCCCATTTTTTCTCTTTTATTTATTTATTTGTATTATTTCTGCCTCGCTCATATCAGCCCGAAGGTGACTCAGAGCGGCGTACACAGTCAGCACAATTAGATGCCATAAAATACATACATTGATAAACAAAAATATATATAGTGCAATTAGACATAAAGGCAGTGCATAATAACAATTTTAAAACTAAAAACTATATCCTTTCATCCAAGTCCTTATCCGTTCCATTGTCTTGGGCCGTTCCTGGGTCATTTTCCAGTTGAGTTTGTTTATTATTCGGAGGTTCCAAATGCTTGCTCGAAGAGCCAAGTTTTTACTCTTTTCCGAAAGGTCAGGAGGGAGGGGGCTAATCTGATATCCCTAGGCAGGGAGTTCCACAGCCAAGGGGCCACCACAGAGAAGGCCCTGTCTCTCATCCCCGCCAGACGTGCTTGCGAAGCAGGTGGGATCGAGAGCAGGGCCTCCTCGGACGATCTCAAATTCCTGGAGGGTTCGTAGGAAGACATGTGTTCGGATAGATAAGCTTCCTTCCTATCCAGGGCCATCACATTTACCCGTATATGAGACATGGGCTTTCAAAAGGAAATGATGGAGAACAGAATGTGAGACTTGGAGCTGAGCAGGTTTGAGAGAGCTGTGGGCAGACTTTTAAGCAGAAGGCACTGTTTTCGGTCGATAGGGTTGTTTGGTTACCAGTCAAACCACATTGCAGGTGACAGTCCTTGTGCAGAGAGTTCACTTTGGGAGCTGCTGCATCCGTCTTGTTCATGCATCCTTTGTGGATAAATGCACGAGAAAGAAATGTCCCACACCTGCTCCTCTCAGGTATTCTAAATGTTTCTTGCACCTGTGTTTATGTTCGTCCTGATTGGTTAAGAAAGATGGCATTCTCATTAGGTGTTGATCTCTCCAAAACACTTAACACTCTGCTCTGAAGCCTCTTCTCTATTTTTAATTTGTGTGGGTATGCTTGAATAATTTCCATGGGGATAAGAAACTATAGGTAGTTGTGATTGCTTTCTAGAGAGAATCCATACAGAAAACTTTCTTTTTCAACTAATACTTGTGTATGAGAAAGTGACAACTAATATACAGGTACAGGAATAAAGGAAAATAAGAATGGTCACTCAACTTAGTTTGCTTATCTTTGAGTTTTGCTACACAGACATGCAGATGCCGATGTTTCATGTTTGTGTAGCTATATGTACCAATAGTCTCAATGCTGTTCTTGTAGTATTTCTATCAAATGCAGAAAATATAATGTCATACACACACACACACACACACATTAGCTGTCCCTTGCCACGCATTGCTGTGGCCCAGTCTGTGTATAAGTGTTTTGTGTGTGTATATGTGTGTATATATATTTGTGTATATGTCTATATATGTGTTTGCACATGCCTTGTAATGTATGTTTTGTTTTTTGGCTTTTAAAGTCTCCTCTGCTGTGTTTTTCAGTATTTTATGAGTGATGTTCACTCGTTGGCCTGATCAGTGTCTAGTGTCCAAATTTGGTATCAATTCACCCAGTGGTTTTTGAGTTATGTTAATCCCACAAACGAACATTACATACACACACACACACACACTGTGTTTTATTATATACTATATTTATATATTATATACAACTCTATGTGCGGTTGCCTTTGAAGACTGCTCAGAAGCTCCAACTAGTCCAACAGACGGCAGCCAGGTTGCTCACCGGAATGGCATACAGAGAGCATACAATCCATCTTCTATGCCAGCTTCACTGGTTGCCAGTCTGCTCCCGAGCACAATTCAAAGTGCTGGCTTTAGCCTATAAAACCCTGAATGGTTCTGGCTCAGTTTACCTGTCTTCTGCTATGAACCATTGCAAAGTGTAAGATCGACACAAGAGGCCCTGCTCTTGAACCCACCATCCTTGCAAACATGATTGGTGGAGACGAGAGACAGGGCCTTCTCAGTGGTGGCCCATCGCCTGCGGAACTTTCTGGATTATATGAATCTGCACTGCCATATAATCTGGGATAAGCAGATAATCTGGGATCAGATCCTGGAATATAGGGGCAGTGTAGGAGTGGCCTTAGAGTTGCTATAAGACTTGAAAGCACATAACAATGACAGTTGAAAACTACTGAATGCATTATCAATCTCTTTATCTTTCCTTTCTCCAAATAATAACATTATGTGCTCCTTTGAAGTTGTCCTCAAAGAAAATAGCAATAGCATAGATTTTTATTTAAAGTACAAAATCCCCATTCTTAGAACAGGGTAAATGTATATAAAATGGTGTTGTTTCCAATTCAGAAGATTTAATTTGTGGGATGACTGTGTGCAAATTGCTCTATCTCCTCCTCTCTTTAGCTGCTAAATGGAGATATGTGTTTCCAGTTCAACTAGTGTTGTGTTTACATTTAGCCAAGAACAAACAGCAGAGAAATGCAAACTGTTAAGTCCTTTGGTTTGTTTAAACCGAGTGAAGACATCAAAGCCCCAATTTCCAAGGAAATGTATTTCCACAAGTGTCTTAAAACCTTATGCGCCGATCAGCTGCGAAGAGGAAATATTCCATGTCCATAGCAGAGTGAAATCAAATTATTACGCACCCTTCTTTTTTTTTGCTTTCTTTGAATGGACTTCCTGCTAACTCCAGCGTGGTGCCTGCCCTCATTCTCGTCTGCTAAGCTTGCTGTCTTAGTCTCCTTTTGTTCGCTATACTTTCCCCCCCATGTTACATCATTATAATGTTGTAATAAGCCTGTCCTTTGTTTGCAGTCCCCTTTCGACTCCCCTGCTTTGGTTTCTATTCACTGAAGGCATCACTACAGGGTGTGATCAGAGGGAGTATATGTGAATGGCCCTATGCTGGACATCATAATAATAACTTCGTAGAAAAATGGGTGGAGGTTGTATTCATTAACAGATTGCACCGAAGTTTAGATAACTATTTTGCTGGGTAATTTTTCTTTCATCACAGCAGTGTTTATGGCATAGGCTGTTTAACCTGAGTCATTTAAGCTTGCATCTGATCTTGATCTAGAGTTTTATCTTTCATCTCCATGGTTGTTTTCCCAGCTCTTCTCTTTATGTAGTATAATTTAGGAGGTGAATGCAGGCTTTGGTTTTTTTATTATGTGAGTTACAGAGGTCAGTTCCCAACACATTGCTCCACTGTAATGTGACCAAGGGTGCGCTGCAGAATTAATGCCTCACAACCTCTGAGGATGCCTGCCATAGATGCAGATGAAACGTCAGGAGAGAATGCTTCTAGAACATGGCCATACAGCCCGAAAAACCTACAACAACCCAGTAATTCCGGCCGTGAAAGCCTTCGATAATAGACAGAATTAATACAGTTCGCCACAACTTCAAATTGCTATGGCTCATTGCTATGGAATCATGGACATTACAGTTTTACAAGGTCTTTTGCCTTCCCTGCCTAAGTGTGGTGGTACCTCACCAAACTGCAAATCCTAGGATCCCATAGCATTGAGCTTTGGCAGTTCAATGGTGTCAAACTGCATTAATTCTGCAGTGTAGATGCACCCTCGGAGATTGATTCTCACACCAATAAGCAGGGAGTGGTATTGGTAGAGGATGAGAGCTCTGCTAGTGTCGAAGTAGGGTCTGACAACTTGTTCCATGTGTATAAGGTATATGAAACATACATGACTTATTATATGCATGTGAGCCTGGTATCCCAGGTTTCGGTGGTGACCAGAGGAGCTTTTGCACAACTAAGGCTTGTGTACCAGTTGCGCCTGTGCCTTGGGAAGTCAGACTTGGCCACAACAGTCCATGTTCTGGATACATCCCGTATAGACTACTGCAACATGCTTTATGTGGGGTTGCCTTTGAAGACTGTTCGGAAACAGCCAGATTACTCACCGGAGTGGGGTACAGGGAACATACAATCCCTGTGTTATGCCAGCTCCACTGGCTACCAGTCTGCTAGTGAGCACAATTCAAAGTGCTGGATTTAGCCTATAAATCCCCAAATGGTTCCGGCCCAGCTTACCTGTCCAAACATGTCTCCTTCTGTGAACCATCTCAGAGGTTAAGATCATCTGAGGAGGCTCTGCTCTCGGTCCCGCCTCTGTCGCAAGTGCGGTTAGAGGGGACAAGAGACAGGGCCTTCTCAGTGGTGGCTCCTCAGCTCTGGCACTCCCTCCCCAGTGAGATTAGATCAGCGCCATCCCTCATGGCCTTTAAAAAGAGACCAAAGATGTGGTTGTGGAATCAACCCTTTGGCTAATAAATAATGCAGTGCAAAGAATAATTAAGGAACATGTGCATTGACAATTCGGAATGACTATGGTATACGATTTATGGATCATGGTATTTTAATGTTTATGCTTGTCTGAATGTTTACATTTTATGTATGTCTTATGTTTAATAGTTTTAATTGATTTTAAGTCCGTAGTCCATAGTTATATGTAGTTATATGTTTCCGACCTTATCTAGGCTCCTGCACTTTGACTTGCCCTTGGGCCTGCAAAGGAATAATTGCATTCAGGAAACATTAGCCCAGACACACTTTTTGTTGTTGAGCCACGACACTGGCTTTTGATGTTGTCTGATTTTATGTTTTATTGGTTTTAGTTGTTTACTGTATGTCTGTGTTCGTTTTTAATTCATATTTGCTGAGCATGTCCCTCTGTAAGCTGCTCCGAGGCCCTTCGGGGAGATGGAGGTGGGGTATAAAAATAAAGTTATTATTATTATTATTATTATTATTATTATTATTATTATTATTATTAGAAACACAACAAGATGAGTCCACAGCAGACACTCTGCTGGCTGTTTAATTGGATCACATGTCGGACACTTCCAAAGTGTGTAGGACTATGTGATGTATCGGCGAATAATGCTTGCAGTTCCCAGTAAAGTGGCCTTCTGCAGCTGGCAGATGGTAATTTTGTCAGCTCCGATTGGGTTTAAGTGCAGGCGAAGGTCTTTAGGCACTGCACCCAGTGTGCCTATCACCACTGGGACCACCTTTACTGACTTGTGCCAGAGTCTTTGCAGTTCGATCTTTAAATCCTCATATCGTGTCAGCTTTTCCAGTTGTTTCTCTTCAATCCTGCCGTCACCTGGGATTGCGACATCGATGATCCATACTTTGTTTTTTTAACACGATTGTGAGGTCAGGAGTATTGTGCTCCAAAACTCTGTCTGTCTGAACCCGGAAGTCTCAGAGGAGTTTGGTGTTTTCATTCTCTGTAACTTTTTCCGGCTTGTGATCCCACCAGTTCTTTGTCGCAGGCAGGTAGATGGTATTTGTGGCACAAGTTCCAATGAATCATCTGAGCAACGGTGTTGTGCCTCTGCTTGTAGTCTGTCTGCGCGATCTTCTTGCAGCAGCTGAGGATGTGATCTATTGTTTCATCTGCTTCCTTGCAGAGTCTACATTTGGGATCTGTTGTTGACCTTTCAATTCTGACTTTGATGGCATTGGTTCAAATGGCTTGTTCTTGGGCTACCAGAATCAGGCCCTCCTCTGTCTCCTTTTTCAGAGTTCCAATTGTGAGCCACAGCCATGTTTTTTCTTCGTCAATTTGCCTCTCAATTTTTGCCAGGAACTCTCCATGGAGAACTGTTCATGTGTTAATCAGTGATTCGATTTCAGTTTCTAATTTTCTGTAAACCTTATTATTATTATTATTATTATTATTATTATTATTATTATTATTATTATTTGAAACACAACAAGATGAGTCCACAGCAGACAAGATCACTCTGTTGTTGTTGTTGTTATTATTATTATTATTTCTTTGTGTAGTGTATGTTGGCATTGAATTTTCACCAATATTATGTTGTAAACTGCCTTGAGTCCCCCTCATAAATATATAAAAACAGGTTATCCAAAATCTGAAAAAGAATCTGAAACCCAGAATCCTTTTGGTCCTAAGCTTTTTGGATACAGAGTACTCCAAATCTAGCTTCAAAATAAAACAATTGTAATGGTTTATACTTGTTTAATATTTCAGAATAAATGTGATTTTAATTAACAGTTTCTTAAACAATAAATTGACTGTGACAAAGAAGCTGCCCATGAAGTCAGCTTGCACTTGAGCATTTCCCCATAATGCAAGATGGGAAATGTTTTAGACAACTGCATGTGACACAGGACTCAAAGGCAAATTGTTTTTAATCTACACATAATAACAAAAAACGAGGAAAACAGAAAACATGTCAAAAATGTACAAAGTCTTTCAACATCAAAAACAAAGTATATTGCCACACCGTATCGATGCAAAAGAAAAACATTAGATACAAGAATATTTGCAAATAGTGCTACAGCTAACAAATAACATAAGTCAGCTGATGACACATTCACATACACTACTTTTAATGTGCTTCACAATACACTTTTGCATTAATTTTACGGTGTAGGTGAACCCAATGTTCCTGTACATCAGCAAGTCTGCTACTGGCAAGTCCTGTTCACGTTCCATCCAGCTGATAAGTCTGGACTTTCTCTCTCTCTGCTGGGTCATGGCGGTTCTCAAGATCGAAATCTTGTGTGTTGTCAGTATAATATTCTCAGTTGGTGGTTGTGTTTAATCTGTAAAGGAGTCAGCCTGTTTTAGCAGATTATTCTAGTTCAAAGTAGAAATCTGGACATCTTTTTTGGATCCTCCATCCTTTTGGCTGGCTTGCTATGAAGGCATGATACCTACAGGGACATAAAGATGTTGGCAACGGAATCTCTGCAAATGGTTTCTGGGAGTAAAGTTGAAGATTATTTTTGCAGGAGATAAACATTATCATAGGCTATACCAGGCATGGGCAAACTTTGGCCCTCCAGATGTTTTGGACTTCAGCTCCCACAATTCCTAACATCCTCAGGCCCTTTCTGTTTACCCCTCAGCCGCTTAGCGGCTGAGGGGTAAAAGGAAAGGGCCTGAGGCTGTTAGGAATTGTGGGAGTTGAAGTCCAAAATCCTTGGAGGGCCAAAGTTTGCCCATGCTTGGGCTATACAATGAGCCCTCCACATTCAGTTGGATGAATTGTGAATGAGCTAGGAGGGCTGCAGCCGTTTATTCTTGCCTGTGTCTACGAGGAAAGTCAACATTTTACCCTTCTCCTGCTCAACTACTGTGTCAACTACTTTCGCATTTTGAACTCATTAGGACAAAGGTGGGAAGAGGAGAGAGCAACTGGGACATCTTAAAAGCATCAGTAAAAGTGCTTTGAATTGGACTGTCCATAACATATTGCGTCAGTTCGGAGTAGAAAGTGTGTCACAGGAAGAGGATGTTAAGCAGTTGAGAATGTGGGTGAAACGGGAGGAAGGAGCAAAGAGCTAGAGAATGAAGCCCGGGAGAAAACAACCTGAAGGAATTGAAGTCCTGGGGGAGAAATGGGTTTAGGAAGTGAGAGAGAACAGGAAGAGTCAGGCCAAGGGGGAAAACCTTATGCAGGGCCTAATGCCAGGACAGGTTGCATTTTGTTGCCTGTGGAGGGAGATCTCATTGCAAGGGGCTGGAAGTTGAGAAGTTGTGAAAAGGGTCTTGAAGGGTACATCTACACCAGCATGGGCAAACTTCAGCCCTGCAGCTGTTTTATAAATTAGTATAAAACTGAAAAAAAATAGAGGGTACGCAAGCAGCTAAATAATTTTAGACCAGAACTGGACAACGGCAACCAAATTGTCTGTAGCCTGAAGCAGCTCCTCTGTGCATGAGGCAGGGCATTGTGGGCAAGCATACAGGTGCTCCTGGAGACCTGTCCTGACACGACAAAAACAACAACAACAACAAAACAACAGGTGCTGAATTGTTTGTTCTGCTCCATAGGCACACAAAGTGGAGGGTTCTTCTAGGACAGTATCTCTCAACCTTCCTAATGCCATGACCCCTTAATATAGTTCCTCATGTTGTGGTGATCCCCAACCATAACATTATTTTCATTGCTACTTCATAACTGTCATTTTGCTCCTGTTACAAATTGTAATGTAAATATCTGATATGCAGGATGTATTTTCATTCGCTGAACCAAAATTGGCATAAATACCTGATATACCCAAATTTGAATGCTGGTGGGGTTGGGGTCGGGGGGTTGATTTTGTCATTTGGCAGTTGTAGTTGCTGGGACAATCTACAATCAAAGAGCATTCTGGACTTCATTGACGATGGAATTGAACCAAACTTAGCACACAGAACTCCCATGATCAACAGAAAATTCCAGAAGGGTTTGCTGGGCATTAACCTCGAGTATGGGAGTTATAGTTCACCTACATCCAGAGAGTACTCTGGACACAAACAATGATAGATCTGGGCCAAACTTGGCATGAAAACTCAATATGCCCAAATGTGAACACTGGTGGGGTTTGAGGAAAATAGACTTGGCATTTGGTAGTTGTAGTTGCTGGGATTTATAGTTCACCTACAATCAATTCTGATTCCCACCAATGATAGAATTGGGCCAAACTTCCCACACAGAACCCCCATGCCCTGAAGGGACCCACTGGTGTGAGCCTCCCTCCAGCCTCGCATGCTCTCCATCGCCCACACATGCGTACCATACTGCCATGTGCCAAGTACACCTGCTCTCCCCTCCCCACTTGGAGTCTCAGAAACAGCCCTCCCTTTGGTTGAGAGGCCGGCCAGTCACAGAAGAGGAGGGCTTTTGGTGGGAGGATTCACCATCTGTTTCCAAAAAGGAAGAGAAGGACAGGTGGAGAGATCTTCAGCCTTCTCTGCCAAGGAAGTTCCTAAGATCATCAGGAATATGTGTTTTCTGGTGGTCTTTGGCAACCCCTCTGAAACTCCCTTGCAGGGGCGGCTCAACCCATTACGCAAAGTAAGCATTTGCAGTATAGTTGATTTTGCCCAGGGGTGCTCTTGAGGCACTCTTGGGGGAAAATAGACCTTGACATATGCGAGTTGTAGTTACTGGGATGTATGGTTAACCTACAAGCAAAGAGCATTCTGAACACCACCAATGATGGAATTGAACCAAATATGGCACACAGAACTCCCACAACGAACAGAAAATATATATCAGTGATTGGTTGGGGGGGGGGGGGGTGCCAAAATACTGTTTGCTTACCATTGAAAATTACCTAGGGCTGCCTCTGCTCCCTCGCGACCCCCACAGGGTTCCCGACCCCCAGGTTGGGAAACACTGATCTTGGAAGTGCCATTTAACCAGGTTGTCTTTGATTTGCCCACTCCACTTCTGAGTCTGTTATGAGACTTCCATGTTGCCCATTCTTGGTTTGCCCCCGGAGGAAGACCCTCGTGCGGGGCCATCCAGTTGGGATTTCCTGATTATTCTGCCCAGAGGGATATTCTTGCTGAGGAAGGAACATTCATACCTGAGGATGAAAAGGACAGAGCTTGGAAAAGGTATTTTTTAAAACTGCGTCTCACAGAATCTACCAGCTGGCTATGACCATGGATCAGGTTGGCATTGGAGATTCTGGAAATTGTATTCCAAAATAGATTCCCTTCACAAGCTTAGGAAAAGTCAGAAAGTACAAAGAACAGAGAGAGCTAGAGGCCAAAGAAGCTCAGCGCTTGCTTCCTGATAAACCACAGCTTTCTAGTATAAGTCAAATATTTACCTAACAGCTGGGTGATACCTCTTTTCCTTAGCACATTGACTGAAGTTAGTGCTTGCCTCGTAAGGTATGTTATTCTGAAACTTACCTGGTTCTTACCGAGGGATTTAGCACATAAATGGAGAGAATGTAGTTGCAAAAACAACTTTTCTGTTATGCTTCTCTGTTTGCACAGATGCATTAATAAAGAAGTGTAGATAGTTGCTCTGACTTTATTAGTGCTAATAAAGATGTATAATGGTTCAGCGAGTTGGCAATATCTGACGCCAGGCAGCTTTGAAAAAAAGAGAGAAGTAAATCTAATAGTCTAAATTATCCCTTAATGAAAAAAGAAGAGGAGGAAGCTGCTGTGTTCCAAACATTCCTTCTGCAAAGGGAATAAATGTGGTGATGAAGTCCTTCATCCATTTAACCAGGGATTAATGAGGATAAATGGGGTGCACGCTCTTTGGTAATAGGTACAATCTCCAGTTCTCGTAAGTGCAAATAGCTGCCACTTCGTAATGGTTGCATTGTTTAAAAGAATGTGTAAATATTGACAAGACATTAATGGCTTGCCAGGTTGAGATTCACAGCTCCTGTGTCCAACCATCTGTTGCAATTAAGGCTGCCAGATGTCCAGAGCAACCTACAGATGTCGAAAACTGGGCCAGTTTGTTCAACATTAAGTCAGTTTTCATTCTTGGATATGCCACATCCAGGAATAGAATTGGCATAGTGTGCCTTATGGCCTTAGGCTCCGAAGGCTCTCAGCTTTCTCCTTAACTAGATAGCTCATTAACTAGGGAGAAAGAACAGGTGAGCCTCCTTTCCTTTCTCTGTTTTACCTGTCCTTCCATGCGCTGGCTTAGATACGTCCAAAGTGTGCATTAGCATACGGACTTCCTCTTCACAATATTTTTAGTAGCCCTAAACCTGAAGGACAGGAAATCACTTTTCCTGTGGGGTGGAGTAAAAACATTATCCTTTATTCCTGCATGTTTTCTAAGCCAGCATAGCAAATCTGGGCACTTCACCTGCTTGTCCATTATTGACAATTTCATCACCCTCCAGGTGTGGCATCATGTAGGAAGCAACTTGGAGAGCAGTGCAGTACTGGAGCCCTAGCATGTGCCAGGATTATCATGTAGCAAATACACATTTGACTCCTTTGAAAGCTTTGAATTGGGAGGGAAAATATTAGTAATTCAGTAGTTGGCTGTACTCCTTCGAGTTGTGCCCAATTTAGGGTTATCCTATATTGGAGTTTTCAGGTAAGATTTGGTATCAAGTTTGGTCCAGATCCATCAGTGTTCGGGTTCACAGTGATCTCTGGATGTAGGTGAATTACAACTCCCCCAAATCAAGGTGAATTTCCCCCAAAGACCTCCAGTGTTTTTTGCTGGTCATGAGGGCTCTGTGTGCCAAGTTTGGTCCAACTCCATCTTCGGTGGAGTTCAGAGTGCTCATTGATTGCAGTTGAACTATAAATCCCAGTACCTACAACTCCAAAATGTCCATGCCAATCCCCCTCAAAACCTAGCAGTATTCAAATTTGGGCATATTTATGTATTTATTTATTTATTTACCACACTTTTATCCCACCCTTTTCAGCCCGAAGATGACTCAGGGTGGCATACAAACTGGCAACAATATAGGATATGCATGCCGAGTTTGGTCCAGATCCATCATTGTTTGGGTTCATAGTGTGCTCTGGATGTAGGTGAACTACAATTCCTATAAGTCCCTTTAATGACCTCCAGTATTTTTTGTTGGTCATGGACTTCTGTGTGCTAAGTTAGTTCCAGGTCCATTGTTGGTGAACTTCAGAGTGTTCTTCGATTGCAGGTAAACTATACATCTCAGTACCTACAACTCCTATAAATCATGGTAAATTCTCCCCAAACTTCTCTAGTATTTTCAGTTGCTGATCAATTCTTCAGTTTGCTGTGTGAAATAGAAAATGATAGGAAAGGGTTAAGGGAGAGGCAGTGGGTGGGGTCATGCAAATTCCACACCAATGGAGAGAGGCAGAAACACTGGGATGTCTGTGGTGGTAGGTAAAGGTAGTCCCCTGACATTAAGTCCAGTCATGTCTGACTCCGGGGTGTGGTGCTCATCTCCATTTCTAAGCCGAAGAGCCAGCGTTGTCCGTAGACACCTCCAAGGTCATGTGGCAGGCATGACTGCATGGAGCGCTGTTACCTTCCCGCCGGAGCGGTACCTATTGCATGTTTGCATGTTTTCGAACTGCTAGGTTGGCAGAAGCTAGGGCTGACAGCGGAAGCTCACGCCGCTCCCCGGAATCGAACCTGCGACCTTTCGCTCAACAAGCTCAGCAGCTCAGTGCTTTAACCCACTGTGCCACCGGTTGCTCTGTGGTGGAGGAAACACAAAATCTAGAATGAAATTGTCCCCGTGTGAAAGTTTTTACTTGGGTGATGGGTAGTATGGTGTTTGTGGAGGACACTGGCAGGGCTCTTGGACATGTTTATGGTGCTCACTATAACCTGCAATGTCATTGGAGGGAGGGCCTTTGGTGTCTCCTGAGTAGTGGGTGCTAGAGCTGTTTGTGGAGCCAGGAGCTTGTCTGTGTAAATGGATTCCCTAGCCACACACACACACACACATTTTCACTTTTATTACATGTATAGTGTTTCAAACCATAGATAGTTGAATCCATAGATGCAGGATCTGTAGATATGGCAGGATAACTGTAAATAGTTTCAGAACTTCTTTTGGATATATGCTTGATGCCCCCAATCTAAATGTCAATTGAGCTTATAAAACTTTTTAAAACTGCAAAAAGAGTTAAATCTTTGTAAAATGTTGAATTGCCTCTAGTAATGTAGAACTTCTAATTTCTCATGCTGATGTTTTATACTTTTTAGATACATATTTGGGAAATAATGGGCCTGTTCATTTTAAATAGTTACTGTTGTTGTTCAGTCCCTTCAAGTCATTCCCAATCAATGAAGATCCTAAGGAGATCCTGTCACAGGATTTTCTTCACAAGGAGAGGTTTGCCTTTGTCTCCCTTTGAGGCAGTGTAATTTGCCTAAAGTGGGTTTCATGACTGAGTGGGGATTCATATCCTGGCCTCTGCAGGGTTATTATTCTACTTTAACTGCCATGGTAACATTCTGTGGAATTCTGGCATTTGTATTTTAGGGAGAGTGTTTTGAAATTCCCAGCCAGAGGGCTTTAGATTCAGTAAACTCCAGGAATCCATAGGGTGGAACCATGGCAGTTGAAAACCAATCCTAGTGCTATAATTGTGTAGTGCCACTCTCAGGACTTTTTTCACAAGCAGCACAGAAGCCCTGTGGGCTCACTCTCTTCTTTGCCACTTTGATTGCTGTAAGGCTTTTTAAACAAAGCACAACACACAGGCTAAATCTCCATGCTGGTTGTAGAGGAAGTCCAGTACTCACTGTTCCATGAGTAGCAAGGCTCCTAGCTGGATAACATATTCTGGATTGTAGGCGCTTTAGTCTCCAAAAGTATTTTCCCCCCAAGCTCTTTTGATGGCTTTAATTTTCATGAAACTGGGGATCTTGGCAATGTAAGATATTGACATTATCTGCCCACATGCAGTCAAGACTTAGGACTTTATTGCACAAGTCAAGGAAACTGGCATTGCAGCTTCACCGTCCCCTTTGGTGATGGTAGCTATCACATGGCATAAGTGCAGGCATGGACAAACTTTAGCCCTACCAACTGTTAGAAATTGTGGGAGTTGAAGTTCAAAACAACTGGAGGGCTAAAGTTTGCCCATGCTTGCACTAGTGTCCCCTACTATTGTCTTGCCTCCTCTTCCCTCCATGATTCCCCTTGCTGTTTTAATTGGTAAGCAAAACCTGTCAATAGTGTGCCGTCACGTCTGGGGCTATAAATCTTAGTGAAAGAAACATGGACGTGGCAACTTTTCCCCAGGGGATTGCTTCTTGCCCTCCTTTAGAGAACTGGAACTCTCAAGGATCAAGACACTATAGATAACTCGAAATAGGCTTTATTGTTCACAATGAGTTATCTTTCTTAGGGATAAACTTGATGTTCCAAAAGAAGGTAAAGAAAATATATGTTACAGTCTCTGAAGTCTTGGATCCAAGGAGTTTTCCAGCTGAGAAGCTTTCCAAGTTCCCTCTTTCTCAATGGCTGTGAATGCCTGAGCATTCACAACCCCAGTCCAATGACCTATATTGAGGGTCAAAATCTTCCTCTCAATGCCAAAGGACTGGTGTGAAGGTGCTTAAGATTCCTCAACGTCGTCCAGGGTGATCTAAACATGAAGCATGAATCTTAAGAGTACAAACTTAAGAATTGGTGATGAAAGATGATTTGACTGAGGGCTTTAGAGCCAAGCCTTTCTCATGTCCATCTGCTGAGATGTTTGATGGTAGAATGAAAAGAAAGCACTGCCCTCTTCCCCGGGAAGGGGCAGAGCCAAACTATTGGGCTGGGGGAGCAATTCAAACGGTGCAAAACAACATTGATATAAAGCAGTAGATAGCCAAACAATTCAACTGTACATTCAGATACAAGTGGGGCCTGACGCGCCGTCACAAATAGCTTCCCTTCCTTTTATAGTCCCATTACTTACCTTAGTGCAGTGGTTCTCAACCTTCTTAATGCTGTGCCCCCTTAATACAGTTCCTCATGTTGTGGTGACCCCCAACTACGAAATTATATTTGTTGCTACTTCATAACAGTAGTTTTGCTACTGTTATGAATCATAATGTAAATATCTGATATGCAAGATGTATTTTTATTCACTGGGTCACATTTGGCACAAATACCCGATACTCCCAAATTTGAATACTGGTAGGATGGGGATTGATTTTGTCATTTGGGAGTTGTAGTTGCAGGGATTTATAGTTAACGTACAACCAAAGAGCATTCTGAACTCCAAGGATGGAATTAAACCGAACGTGGCACACAGGACTCCCATAACCAAGAGAAAATACTTGGAGGGTTGATGGGCATTGACCTTGAGTTTTGGAATTGTAGTTCACCTATGTCCAGAAAACACTGTGGGCTCAAACAATGATGGATCTGGACCAAATTTGGCATGAATCCTCAATATGCCCAAATGTGAACACTGGTGGAGTTTGGGGAAAACAGACCTTTACATTTGGGAGTTGTAGTTGCTGGGATTTGTAGTTCATCTACAATCAATGAGCATTCTGAATCCCACCAACGATAGGATTGGGCCAAACTTCCCACACAGAAACCACATGCCTTGAAGGGACTCTCTGGCATGAACCTCCCTCCAGGCTCACAAGCTCTCCCTTGCTCGCACATGCACGCCATGCAGCCATGTGCCAAGCATGTTTGCTGTCTCCTTCCTACTTGAAGTCTCAGAAACAGCCCTCCCCTTGGCTGAGAGGCCGGCCAGTCACAGTGGATGAGGGCTTTTGGTGGAAGTATTTGCTGTCTGTTTCCAAAAAGGAAGAGAAGGACAGGCAGAGAGATCTTCAGCCTTTTGTGCCAAAGGGGTTCCTAAGACTATAAGAAAGATATGTTTTTTGATGGTCTTTGGTGACCCCTCTGAATCTTCCCCCCAATCACCCCAGGTTGAGAAATGCTGCCTAAGTGGGTCTGTGTTGCTTCTGTGCCATCATGCCAGCACATGTGGGTGGGATTCCCCTCTCCTCTTCCCTCCCCCATGCTATTCCCAAGGTAATTGTTTTGCTTATTCCTCTGTCTGTCTGCCTGTCTTTGCTGATCTATTTTTAATGCTGAAATTGTGCAATCATGCCAAAAAAATGAATGAATGCAAAGGAATGCTGGGTAGGAATAATGCTGGGCTACAGAGTGTGAATGGAAGACTGATTGCAGGGCTACAGATAAGTAAACAAATGGATTTGTACTAATGAAGTGAAGCATCACATTGAAGGTTCTCAACTTTGTATTTTTCCATTATCTATACTTAACCAACCATTGCAACACAGTGGATTGGTGTAATAAAGTCCCAGGGCCTTTGGGGAGGATTGTACCATGAATTGTATCCCTGATGACTGAGAGCTTTCACCTCAGTTAGTCAGTACATTTGTCTTTGAATTTTAGTCTGAACTTTGAAGGAGCTATCCACGGCGTTGAGCTCTTTCCCCAAATTAGGTAGTTGAAACTTCTTTAAAGTTTAGACTACAATGTGGAATATCTTCATCAACACAACGGCAAAGATCAGCTGCTAAGCCATTTGAACTGGCCTTCAGATCTCAGGGGAGATCTCTGCTTTAGCAAAGCAAATGTTCATGGTGTTTCTAAGCCTCATTGCAACAGTGGATTTGAGTCACAAAGAGTAAGTAGTGACCTTCAGGTGATTGTGTGTTCTGCTATGGTTTTGCTTCCTCAAGCTTGTGTGAATTAATTACAAACAGTAAAACATGAAGGGAGATTAATTAGCATGGCTGGGTTATACACAACCCTGTCTCCTGGAGTGTCTTACCCGAGGATATGGATGGCCGTGTGTTTACTTGTGAAAGAATGTTGTTGTTTATTTGCTCAGTCATTTCCGACTCTTTGTGATCTCATCGACCAGCCCACGTTGGAGCTCCCTCTTGACACCCCCAGCTCCTTCAAGGTCAAGCCAGTCCCTTCAAGGACACTATCCATCCATCTTGCCCTTGGTTGGCCCCTCTTCCTTTTTCCTTCCATTTTCCCCAGCATCATTGTCTTCCCCAAACTTTCCTGTCTTCTCATCTTGTGGCCAAAGTACTTCATCTTTGCCTCTAATATCCTTCCCTCCAGTGAGCAGTCAGGCATGATTTATTTATTTAGAGCATTTATATCCCGTCCTTCTCACCTCCGAAGAGGAACTCAGGGCGGCTTACAACAGGCAGCCATTTGATGCCAGCACAATACATTAAAAACCACAGTTACAATTAAACACGATTAAGACAATTATAAACAATTCAGAATCATAGCCAGGTCCATACATTGCAGTCACTTAAAACATTCTCTTCCCAGTTGCTCCATCTATTGTTCAAATGCTTGATCCCACAGCCAGGTTTTGAGGTTTTTTTAACGAAAGGTCAGGAGGGAGGGGGTGGACCTAACTTCATTGGGGTGGGAGTTCCACAGCCGAGGAACCACCACAGAGAAGGCCCTGTCTCTCTTCCCACCAGTCACACCTGCGAAGGTGGTGGGATCAAGAGCAGGACCTGCCTGCATGATCTTAATGCCCTTGGTTGTTCATAGAGGGAGGTACGTTCTGACAGATAAACTGGAGTATGAACTGGTTAGATCTTCTTGCGGACCAAGGCATTCTCAGAATTTTCCTCCAGCACCACAGTTCAAAAGCATCTATCTTCCTTTGCCCAGCCTTCCTTATGGTCCAACTCTCACATCCATAGATTACTATGGGGAATACCATTGCTTTATGCAGATCTTCGTTGCCAGTGTTGTCTCTACTCTTTACTATTTTATCAATATTGGTCATTGCTCTCCTCCCAATAAGTAAACGTCTTCTGATTTCCTGGCTGTAGTCTGCGTCTGCGATCATATTCACGCCTAGAAATACAAAGTCTGTCACTGCCTCCACATTTTCCCCCTCAATTATTAAGCAGTCTGATTTCCACAACCTTGGTTTTTTGATGTTTAACTGCAACCCAGCTTTTGCATTTTCTTCTTTCACCTTGGTTAGGAGGCTCCTCAGCTCCTCTTCGGCCATCAAAGTGGTGGCTGAAAGCAATCAATGTGAAAGAATAAGGTGTCTATAATGCGTATTGAGTGATTCAACTGCTAACATGTACTCTCGCACTTAGTCTTTTCTCTCCTTTGCCTTACATTTGCCTTTCTAGTGTCAGCTATTTCAAGATCTGCAACAAACTCTGCTGTTACCTTTATGGCAGGCCTGGAAAATCAAATAAACAAAGCCAAATAGAGGCCGTTGATGTCTTGCAAACCACTGGGGCCTGATAATCTTTGTGGCTTGTAGCTAAAACGGGAGCGTGGTTTTAGAACATGCTGAAAACTACTTTTTTTTAAACAAATGACAGCTTCCAGAATCCTTCAGCTGTCAGTGTCAACGCTGGTCAGGGGGCTCTGTAATCTATAATCTGAAAAAGTAACTTTCCAATGTTCTGCCTGTAGTGGAGAAAGCATGGGAAAGGTCACAGTATTAGCCGGGTTTGTTGTGTTTGGGTTGAGGGTTGCGGAGGTCACCCAGAATGATGCCTTTGGGAAGAGGTTTGTAATTGTAAGCAACATCAATGGTCATTGTGGGGCAGTGTGTATGGTTCAAATAGACCAACGTGGTTTGTAAATTACTGTTTCAAATAAGGAAAGTAACCTGGTATGGGGAAACAGGAAAAGCCAGTATAAAAGCCTGCCTTTCTACTTTGTGACCGATGTGGAGATTTAAAGAGATGATTCACCATTCATAGGATTGTTTACCTATGATGTATTTGCATGAATGTCAGACTTCTTGAGGACAGGTAGGCATACAGATCATGCTCATTTCCAAATAGAGTCTATATGTACAATTCTCACAACCCTTGCTGAAGATTGTTTTTGCTGTATATCTTGTAAGTTGTGAAAGTTGAGGCATGTTTAGATGTTTTGAGGTATTTTGAGGATGCTGAGGTATGCTTGGACATCTTATGACATTTTATTGAGATTGTAGTCCTTGAAGCAAGTTGCTTCTGGTGCAAGAGTATCAGCCGTCTATAAAGACGTTGCCCAGAGGACACCCGGATGTGTTGTAATCTTGTGGGGAGGCTTCTCTCATGTCAATGTTTAACCTTTAAACAAATGATCAGCCACTACCAGAAGGAACAGAAAGTTTAATTTATGCTGATGATCATGCCATCACAGCCCAAGCAGGGAGCTTTGGAATGGTTGGACAGAAGCTCTCTGAGGCTTTAGATGCTCTTACTGCCTATTACAGGGAAAACTAGCTGATTCCTAATCCATCTAAAACACAGACATGTGCTTTTCACAATAAGAACAGACAAGCATCTCGACATCTAAGGATTACTTGTGAAGAAATCCCACTGGAGCATTGCAGCACACCCAAATACCTGGGAGTTACCCTGGACCATGCTCTGATCTACAAGAAGCATGCTTGAATATCAAGCAAAAAGTGGGTGCTAGAAACAATATCGTATGAAAGCTGATTGGCACAACCTGGGGATCACAACCAGAGACAATGAAGACATCTGCCCTTGTACTTTGCTGCTGAGTATGCATGCCCAGTGTGGAACACATCTCACCACGTTGAAATGAAACACAAACGTAAACACAACATTCATTTATGCTTCATATGTGCCTTATACACATGACATGGACCATACACCATGCTAAAACAGAGTATGTGGCTCTTAATGAGACATGCCACATTATCACAGGATGTCTACACCCTACACAACTGGAGAAATTCTACTGTTTAGCCGTTCCTGACATCCGTTAGGAAGTAACAGCCAATAATGAAAGGACCAAAGCAGTGACATCACCAGTCCATCCCCTGTTCGGATATCAGTCAGCATGCCAACGCCTTAAATCAAGAAACAGTTTTCTAAGATCTACAGAGATACTCGCAGGAACACTTCAGCAAGCAAGAGTCCAAAAGTGGCACGTTAAAACCTGGAACCTCAAGCCATGGCCGATACCGGATGAGAGACTCCCTCCTGGGCCCAAAGAAAACTGGGTGACTTGGAAGGCGCTGAACAGATTGCGCTCTGGCACCACTAGATGCAGAGCCAACCTTAAGAAATGGGGCCACAAAGTGGAGTCCACAACATGCGAATATGGAGAAGAACAAACCACAGACCACCTGCTGCAATGCAGCCTGAGCCCTGCCACATACACGATGGAGGACCTCCTTATAGCAACACCTGAGGCACTTCAAGTGGCCAACTTCTGGTCAAAGGACATTTAGTATAATGCCAAGTTTGTCAACTTTGTGTTTTTAAATACATTACAACTGTACCCTCAGTTCACTTCTGATACTCTAAATAAATAAGTCCTTGAAGCCATTTCTAATATGCAGCGACCCTAAAATGAACCTTTTTTGGGTTTTTTTTGGCAATATATGCTTAGAAGAGCATTGCCATTGCCTTCCTATGACTTGACAAAGACCACCCAGTGCATTTCATTTTTGAGCAGGGATTCAAACCCTGGTTTCCTTACTTCTTGTCCAACACTCAGTCTAACTTATTTTTCCACAATCTTTCTTGGCCTTGGTCTTTTCTATCAGATGCATGACCTGGAGTAATTTTATATTGTATCCCTTTCTGTGCGTATTGTTTGTTATGTGAATATGTATCTTGGACTTGTAGCTCCTTATTGTTTGCTTAGTATTTGGAACAGGTCTAATGAGGACTTTCGTTTGTTTTGCTGAAGCAGAACTGGGAACATTATTTTAAAATGTTAATTAGTGTTATGGGTATTGCCTCAGTTAATGAAGTAGATACGTTTCTAAGTATTCTTTAACAGAAGCTTTGGGATGGGTTCCTACATCACAAAAAGGAAGTGCAGTTTGAACATCTTCCAGAAGGCTTTTCAAAAAATAAGTAAGCAATCAGTCTCTAAGACAGTGTTTCTCAACCTTCCTAATGCCATGAACCCTTAATACAGTTCCTCATGTCGTGGCGATCCCCAACTATAATTGTTTTTGTTGCTACTTCAAAACTGTCATTTTGCTCCTGTTGTGAATCGTAATGTAAATATCAGATGTATTTTCATTCACTGGACCAAATTTGGCACAAACACCCAATACTCCCACATTTGAATACTGGTGGGTTTGGGGGAATTGGTTTTGTCTTTTGGGAGTTGTCATTGCAGGGATTTATGGTTAACCTACAATCAAAGAGCATTCTGGACTCCACCAACGATGGAATTGAACCAAACTTGGCACACAGAACTCCCACGGCCAACAGAAAATACTGGAATAGTTTGATGGGCATTGACCTTGAGTTTTGGAGTTGTAGTTCACTTACATCCAGAGAGCATTATGGACTCAAACAATGATAAATTTGGACCAAACTTGGCAGGAATGCTCAATATGCCCAAATGTGATCACTGGTGGAGTTTGGGGAAAATAGACATTGATATTAGGAGTTGCAATTGCTAGGATTTATAGTTTGCCTACAATCAAAGGTGCTGGAGGAAAACTCTGAGAGTGTCTTGGACCGCAAGAAGATCCAACCAGTCCATACTTCAGGAAATAAAGCCTGACTGCTCATTGGAGGGAAGGATAGTAGAGGCAAAGATGAAGTACTTTGGTCACATCATGAGGAGACAGGAAAGCTTAGAGAAGACAATGATGATGGGGAAAAAGGAAGGAAAAAGAAAGACCAAGGGCAAGATGGATGGTATCCTTGAAGTGACTGGCTTGACCTTGAAGGAGCTGTGGGTGCTGACAGCCAGTAGGGAGCTCTGGCGTGAGCTGGTCCATGAGGCCACAAAGAGTGACTGTATGAATAAACAACAAACAATCAAAGAGCATTCTGAACTCCACCAACGATAGAATTGGGCCAAACTTCCTCCATGCCTTGAAGGGACTCACTGGCGTGAGCCTCCTTTGCACACTCTCCTTCACCTGCACATGCACACTACACTGCCATGCGCCGAGCATATTTGCTCTCCCCTCTCTATTTGGATTCTCAGAAACTGCCCTCCCCTTGGCCAATCACAGCAGAGGATGGCTTTTGATTTGCAGTCTGTTTCCAAAAAGGAAGAGAAAGACAGATGGAGAGATCTTCAGCCTTCTCTGCCAAAGGGGTTCCTAAGACCATCAGAAATATATGTTTTCCGATCGGCTTTGGCGACCCTTCTGAAACCCTCTCGCGACCCCCCAGGGGTCCCGACCCACAGGTTGAGAAACGCTGCTCTAAGACTTTCAATTGACTTTTTAAATAGGGCCACTTACACTGTTTAATATTTCTCTTCCAAAATTAGTCCCAGACATTCGACCATAACTAGTATTTCCTTTTTGATGGCCTGTGTTGCCCCTATAGGCTTCAAAATTGGCAGATGGCTCTTCTCTGGTTGCATATTGTAGTACATCTCATAGAAATTGAGTGCAGTAAGACCCCCATAACCACAGAATATAACCATGGAGTCCCCGGTGGCGCAGTGGGTTAAACCCCTGTGCTGGCAGGACTGAAGATTGACAGGTTGCAGGTTCGAATCCGGGGAGAGGCAGATGAGCTCCCTCTATCAGCTCCAGCTCCTCATGCGGGGACATGAGAGAAGCCTCCCACAAGGATGATAAAAACATCAAATGATCCGGGCGTCCCCTGAGCAACATCCTTGCAGACGGCCAATTCTCTCACACCAGAAGTGACTTGCAGTTTCTCAAGTTGCTCCTGACACGACAAAACAAAAACAAAATATCCACAGTTTCACTTACTTACCCATGCCCTGGAAGAGTGGTCTTGTTAGAAATTTGCTAGATCCTTCAGGTGTTTCAATGGTATGCTTCCCTTGGAAGTGACCACAGAGTTGCATTGGAGGACCTAGAAAATTATAAAACTATTCTCTTGGAATCTCTAGATCCTCCAACACAACACTATTATATGTTGGGATCAGAAGTCAGGTAATTTAATGATGTTCAGTTGTGCCCACAGTTTCAGGACACCATGGCCCTACTAGGGAGGGGCCCCACACAGATTCAGGTCTTACTATGCTATCCTTTTGTGTGTGAACAGAAATGGCAAATAGGTTCTTAAAATGTTTGGGGCCTTTAACTTTCTTGTGTATAATCCTGAGCTAGAACAGTGCATTCTGGTCCTCAGAATACAGGTTCTCTGCATGTTAAAATCAGAAACAAAGCTAAAATAACTATAAGGTTGTTTGCTCCATTAATTTTTGATAATCTCTGGTGTTTCCTGGTCATAGAAAAATCAAGGTTAACTGGTTTTATTGCACCTGGCTATCAGACTAGCATTGCCACAGTGCAGTTGAACCTTAAACTTGATTTCCAGTTACCTTGAGTTGGCCTTCGTCTTTGAGGCTGATAACTAAAATTAGGGTCTATGGATAGAGTTGTATAATGAGTAAAGTTCATCAACAGCCCTCTAAGATGGCATCTGCACTGCCATATAATCCAGTTCAGGATCCAGATGATCTGCTTTAAACTGGATTATGTAAGTCTATACTGCCAAATAGATTCAGATTCAGAAACTGGATGATACGGCACCATAGATGGGGCTTCACATCCATTTGAAAACAAATGGGGAGTAGTGGAGGAGTAGGGCAGTCCCATTCACACTAATCCCAAAACACAATTGAAACGGGGAGTTATCATGTTTTCCAAGACTGTGGATATAGGGAGGAAAGCAGAATATTAAATCATGTTGGCTGAAAGGCCCTTTTCTTTTACAGTGATACTTTCAGTAGTTCAACAGAGACTCTTTCCAACCAGGTTCTGGATTTTGCGCATGGACCATATCAGAAGATATCTTGCAACATTTTTGTCTTGTGTTTTGTGGGAGTGCTTCATTTGCCTCAAAGTATAATACAATTAGTTTGAAACCGATCCTCCTCATGATTCAATGGAGCCTCAAAGAAAGCTGGCAGGAAGAAAATCAACACATTTGACGTGTGGTGCTGGAGAATAGTTTTTTAAGAAACAGACAACTAAATGCATCCTGAAGCAAATTCCCTGGAGCCTCTGGTGGCGCAGTGGGCTAAACTGCAGAATTTGGTGAACGAAAGGTTGGCGGTTCGAGTCTGGGGAGCGGGGTGAGCTCCCATTGTTAGCCCCAGCTTCTGCCAACCTAGCAGTTTGAAAATATGCAAATGTGGGTAGATCAATAGGTACCACTTCTGCAGGAAGGTAATTGTGCTCCATGCAAGGCCACATGACCTTGGATGTGTCTACGGACAACGCCGGCTCTTCGGTTTAGAAATGGAGATGAGCACCTACCTCCGGAGTTGGACACGACTAGACTTAATGTCAAGGGGAAACACCTTTACCTTTATGAGAGCAAATTCCAGCCTGAGCTTTCCACAGAATAGGCTATCATGTTTTGGCCAAATAATGAGACAACATTGCTCATTATAAATGTTTCCGTGCTTATAAAGTGAGAAGCAGTAGGCAAAGAGGGAGACTGCATTGCACATGGAAGGAATTCAGAGCTCTGAATTTGTAAGATCTGATCAGGGTTGTATGGAAGAGAGTTTTCTGGGAAGTCTCTTATTCATAGGATAAAAAAAAATAACTTGTATGTATTTTTATATGGCATCTAATTGTGCCAATTGGTACGCTGCCCTGTGTCGCCTTCGGGCTGATATGGGCGGGATAAAGGTGACGTAAATAAATAAATAATAAATAAATACGATAACATCAGTCAAAACTGATTTCACAGTAGTTAACATAATTTGGTGAAATTTGCCCAGCTCTTAATCCCAGTGATAGTTTATCTGTGGAGTCTGAGGCCCCTTCCATACGGCCGAATAAAATCCCCCATCTTCTGCTTTGAATATATGGCAGTGTGGACTCAGATATTCCAGTTCAAAGCAGACATTGTTGGATTTTCTGCCTTGATATTCTGGGTTATATGACTGTGAGGAAGCGTCCATTGGTGTATGCTGGAACATGGGATTAGGAAAGAATGATTCTGCATGCATATAGGGAGTATTTTGCTCTTCAACCAAATACTCTCTTGCTCCAAACTGCAAATATAAGTAATGTCCAGATGTGGCAGGTCTTGACTGGGGGCCCATCCACACAGCCCTATATCCCTGAATATCAAGGCAGAAAACCCCACATTATTTGAGTGTAGACTCAGATAACCCAGTTCAAAGCAGATATTGTGCGACTTCTGCTTTGATATTCTGGGATAGAGGGCTGTGTGGAAGGGCCCTGGATTGAACTCTGTCTTCTCTTTATGGATTAGTTGCCTAACTCTGCTGTGTGACACTTGGAATCACATTGCCTTTTGCACATTATGTCCTGTGCTATAAAGAGCCAGAAATCTCTCACAATCTTGACAGCTGTAGGTATATAAGATAAACAGTGACTGATCTAACAGTACCAAGTGAAGAATCGACATAATATGTGATAGGTTATTTGATATATGTAGATTGATACTTAGTAGTAGATGCATATTGGAATGAGTGGACTTGATAGAAAAATGAGAAAGAAGTAAAAAGTGTCATATCAATATGTATATGTTGAGTTGCAGGGATGTGCATCTATATAAATAAAAATGTAATGTTCATTTGTGGGATTAACATAACTCAAAAACCACTGGACGAATTGGCACCAAATTTGGACACAATACACCTATTAGGCCAATGAGTGACCATAATTCATACAAACACAGTGGAAGGGACTTAAAAGCCAAAATAAATAAATAAATAAATAAAAGGAAAAAGATGCTACAGTGCATGTGCAAAAACGACTCCCCCGGCAAACAAAACACACAATAGCATATCTGCACTCTCTTCTGGACTACAGCTCCCAGCATCCCCTAGACCAGGCCCTTTAGGACAAGAGGATGATCCAAATGCACTGCTTCCAAGATGCAAGCTTTCTTCTCCTTGAATCTCTTTGAGAGCATCCCAATCCCTGCAGATTTCCAATTTCCTATTCCTGGACTGCAACTCCCAGCAATCCTCCAGATAGATAGATTACATAGGGTAGATCAGATATATAGGTAGGTAGATAGATTGATCAGGAGGACTGCTGGGAGTTGCACTCCAAGAATAGGTAGAGAAAGAAGAAAGGGGATAAAGAGGAAGGAAAGAAAAAAGGGGTGAAGGAAGGGAAGAGGAAGAGAAGGAAGGAAGGAGATGAAAGAAAAAAAGGGAAGGAAGGAAAGAGGGAGGGAAGGAAGGAGAGAAAGAGGGAGGGAACACATGGCAGGTACAGCTAGTACTCTTAGAATACAGATGGACCATGACTGAAGTATAACAGAAATGAAAATGTTATGAATTTCACTGGTTTCACTGGTTGTGTATAATGCTTCAATTGACTTGCAGATGAAAAGCTGAAGCGGAAACTTCACAAATTAAACAAATAGGAAATATATCAACTGCTGTCAGTGGACTTTATTTCTGAAAAGGGAATGTTTAGAAATCAGTTGCATGTTTTAGATCATGCAGTCTCACCTGATGGATGGAACACAGGTTATTTCAGATTTTATAGGAGTGCAACCATTACTCAGTGGTAGTGGATACGCATTGCCCTCAGACTCTGACAACCTCATTTGGAAAAATTATCTCATCTTTCTCTGATTTGAACGACCTCTGAGATCATGGAATCACAGAGTTGGAAGAGACCTCATGGGCCATCCAGTCCAACCCGTTGCCAAGAAGCAGGAGAATTGCATTCAAATCACCACCGACAGATGGCCATCCCAGCCTCTGTTTAAATCTTCCAAAGAAGGAGCCTCTACCACACTCCGGGGCAGATCCTGGACAGTTGCTACCCATCAGGGTAGATCAGGGATAGGCAAACTTCAGCCCTCCAAGTATTTTGGACTGCACCTCCCACAATTCCTACCAGCTGTTAGGAATTGTGGGAGTTGCAGTCCAAAACACCTGGAGGGCCGAAACTTGCCCATGCCTGGGGTAGATAATACTGAACTCAACAGATGCAGTGTCTCATTTGATATAAAACACTTTTCTGTGTACCAAGAAAAAAAGCTGAACTTCTACAATTTTTTAAATTTACAGAATGACATTTTTGAACTACGTCTTCTAGAATTTCCCCACTCTCCAGTTAAATAAAAATTGTAATGTTTCCAGTCTTCCAATCTTCAGGCTTCCCTTTGCAAAGGAGGGAATCAGACTCTTTATTCTGGGAAGAATCAAACAGCTGGATTCCTGTCACTTCTCTCCACAAAAGAAAGAGACAGACTCCTTTCTCAGGGGAGAGAATTACAGCTGGATTTCCATTGCTTCTCTCCACAGAGGAAAGAGACAGACCCATTTGTCAATCATAGAGGAAGCCTTAGTATATCAATGAAATCAAGACAAGTTCTTGTAATATTTGAGCCTACTGTAGACCCAGTATATCCTGTATTTGCTAGAGTGGTGGTGGTGGTATTTGGGTAAATACAAATAAGATGCAAGTGCAGCAGTTAATTTAGTTTGCTGACAATTTTAGAAGCACTTGCTGCTTGTGGCTTTGCCTGTGTGTGGCCTTTGTGTTCCTGAAACATCTCTTTTTAATCTGTAAGCAAGTAGCAGAGGGAGATGGTGGGCCAAGCATGGGCAAATTTCACCTGTCCACGTGTTTTGGACTTCAATTCCCACAATTCCTAACAGCTGTAGGCTGTTAGGGATTGTGGGAGTTGAAGTCCAAAACACCTGGAGGACCCAAGTTTGCCCATACCTGTGGTTTCCTTGTTGTATTTTCCAGCCTTCCCTTTGACTGGACTTCACAGTGCAGTGTATCTTGATGGCAGCTTTATTTATATTGTTGAGTGTCTCATGACCTGCTTGGGCTATATAGGAGGACTGAAAAAAATATTCCAGCTACAGATTTGTGTCCACGCGACGTTGTGGACAACATGTTCCACTCTGTAGGCATCAGGAGTTCCTGCCGTGACATTGGGCACTGAAGTTCTAATTTTATTGCCTTGAGGAGACCCTGCTGCCTTTCTCATTCGCTTCCTGTGGCTGGTGCGATTTAAAAACAAATGAATTGGTATCTTTGATTCTTATCTTTTTATTTTAGTTTCCCCTTTTGGCTTGCTATCATGATGCTCTTTTCTTGTTGTGAAAGCTCTGGTGTTGTATGTGCATTTAAATTCCATTTCATATTGGTTTGCTTTTTCCTTTTGAGATAAACAATAGACATTTGCATGCGATCTTGATGGGGTGGGTGCTTTGGAAATGACCCTCATGCAAATTTCAGGAGTATTAATATTAACATTATCTTTAATTCATGCACTGCTGTTTCCTTAAGATTGAGAAGCAAGGTGGCTTAGGCATTAAAAGAATAACAATACAATTAAAATACTAAGAAGTCAATGTTAAATTCAAACTGAAGAATTAATGATATTATAATGTTTTAGAAGTACATTTGAAGCAGTTTAAAACAGTATAGCATCTGTGGTCTCTCCAAGATTGGGACTCAAGCAAATCACAACTTCTTTAGTTCCAAAAGTCTCTTTTAGGCCCTTCCACACAGCAATATAACCTAGAATATCAAGGCAGAAAATCCCATAATACCTGCTTTAAACTGATATATATTGCAGTGTGGACTCAGTGGAAGGCCCTTGAGTTCACACTGCCATATAAAAGGTAAAGGTTGTCCCCTGACATTAAGTCCAGTCATGTCTGACTCTGGGGTGTGGTGCTCATCTCCATTTCTAAGCCGACGAACCGGCGTTGTTCATTGACACCTCCAAGGTCATGTGGCTGGCATGACTGCAAGGAGTGCCGTTATATTCCACTGCCATATATTCCAGTTAAAAGCAGATAATGTGGGAGTTTATTCAGTTGTGTGGAAGGGGCCTAAGGGTGCACCTACACTGTAGAATTAATGCAGTTTGACAGCACTTTAATTGCTATGGCTCAGGAGTTATGGGAGTCATAGTTTTACAAGATATTCAGCTTTCTCTGTAAAAGACTCTTGTTGCCTAATACAGCAACTCCAAAGCTTATATAGCATTGAACCATAGCAGTTAAAATGATGTCAAACGGCATTAATTCTATTGTGCAGATGCATCTATAATCATCATCTGTTGATGGAAAGCTAGCGGGGAGGGACCTACGCCATATAGGTTTTTATGGGTTACTAGCCGTCCCCTGCCATGTGTTGCTGTGGCCCAGCCTGGTGACCTGGAAAATAAAGTAATGAGAAAGTGTCGGTTTCTAATATATGTAATGTCTTTATGCTTGTGGATAAACAGTATTTCTTGCTGTTTCTTTGTCAGTGTTGATGTGGAGATTGTCTGGTTTCCCTACTCTGGAACATGCAACATATAATTGTCCTGCTTTAGGGGTCCCTTTCAAATCTATGAGACTACATCTCTCTGGGTGTGAATAATATCTATCTAGTATCTATATCTATGGCTGGATGGCTTTTTGTCAGGAGGGCTTTGATTACATTTTCTTGCCCTGGTAAACCAGGTTGGACTAGATGACCTTAAATATTTTCTACTGGTCATGGGGGTTCTGTGTGGGAAGTTCTGTTGTTGGTAGGGTTCATGATTGTAGGTGAACTATAAATCCCAGTAACTACAACTCCCAAATGTCGAGGTCTATTTTCCCCCAACTCCATCTGTGTTCATATTTGGGCATATGGAATATTCGTGCCAAGTTTGGTCCAGATCCATCATTGTTTGAGTACACAGTGCTCTCTCGATGTAGGTGAACTATAACTCCCAAACTCAAGGTCAATGCCCATCAATGCCCATGTTGGTCATGGGAGTCCTGTGTGCCACATTTGGTTCAGTTCCATCATTGGTGGAGTTCAGAATGCTCTTTGATTGTAGGTGAACTATAAATCCCAGGAACTACAACTCCCAAAATGACAAAATCAATTTTTTGAGTGATGGTCACTCCTTGGGTTAGTAGGTGTCTTGTGGCCAGACTTGGCAGCAATTTGTCCAGCGGTTTTTGAGTTATGTTAATCCCACAAACGAACATTACATTTTTATTTATATAGATGACCAACGCATTGAATTGTGTCCCAAACAGACTGGCAAGCCCAGTCATCTGTGCCAAAATTCCTCCGTTTGAAGCAGGGAGGATGTCTCTGAGTCCTTCCAGTTAGGCTCTATATCCCAGGTTTTCTATTTTAAACTGGATTATATGAGTCTACATTGCCAGATAATCTGGGATCAGATCCTGGGATATCAGGCCTGTCTAGAAGGGGCCTCTATCAGTGATAGGCAATTAACCCCTTCCATTTTAGGACATATCTCTCAGCTCACAATGACTTAAAATGTATTGCCCATTGGATTTAAAATAAATTGAAAAAAGATGCTGTTTCAAATGCCTCTTCTATACGATGAGCCTGTTGCAGTATCATTGAAAATAGGCTTATATTTGGGGATTAAGGCTGAATTAAAAATTGCCTGCAAGTGGCCAGATGTGTTCTCTACTGATGCAGCTGCGTGCAAATCGGAGCGGTGCTCTTGCGGCTACCTAACCCACAGTCCCTGCCTGGACAGACAACACAATTGCAATTGTGCTGGAGGGAGGCATTTAACATCTTGCCCTGGCCTCCATGGACAATAAGCTGTGGAAGTGGGCATTTTCCGCTCTGGTGCCTGCTTGTGGCATACCTCCAGCCTTTGAGGCCAGAGTGATGCCAACATAGTTGTTATTCTGATACTGAATAAAGCATGTCAATTGTCATCCATATCTGCACATGTCCCTAGTTTTAAATGATCTTACACTGCAGGTGAATAAAGTTGTATAAGGCATTGTTTATTGTAATGTTATATTGTTATGGAGCCCCCGGTGGCGCAGTGGTTAAAGCACTGAGCTGCTGAGCTTGTTGATCGAAAGGTCGCAGGTTCGATTCCGGGGAGCGGCGTGAGCTTCCGCTGTCAGCCCTAGCTTCTGCCAACCTAGCAGTTCGAAAACATGCAAATGTGAGTAGATCAATAGGTACCGCTCCAGCGGGAAGGTAACGGCGCTCCATGCAGTCATGCCAGCCACATGACCTTGGAGGTGTCTACGGACAACGCTGGCTCTTCGGCTTAGAAATGGAGATGAGCACCACACCCCAGAGTCAGACATGACTGGACTTAATGTCAGGGGACTACCTTTACCTTTACCTATATTGTTAATGTATTCATATGTTTTATGCAATTATGATGTTGTTTTGTCGAAGGCTTTCATGGCCGGAATCACTGGCTTCTTGTAGGTTTTTTCGGGCTATATGGCCATGTTCTAAAGGCATTTTCTCCTGACGTTTCACCTGCATCTATTAGGTGTGCATGGATATTTAATTCTGCCAAGAAAAACAAATTGGCTTTGACACCTTTTTGGAGTCTGACACCCATTATAGACTGAGCCAGAAGGTAATTTTTAGTTTCTGCAGTGGAGAAGGGGGCAAAGGTGAATGTATGCTCTTTCCCCTTTTCGACTCGGTGAGATTTTCCTTAATTAGAGTGTTAGCAAAAAGAGGCAAGTCAGTTATTTTGGGGTTTTTGCAGAAAAAAACCCTTATAATGTCTGGGGAGGAATGTAAATAACCAGAAAAATACCTTGGTTTGAAAGGACTAGTTAATGAAACATTTATTTGGGTTGCTGTGAGTTTTCCAGGCTGGCTGGCCATGTTCCAGAAGCATTCAGTCCTGATGTTTCGCCCGCATCTATGTCAGGCATCCTCAGAGGTTGAGGGTTCTGTTGAAAAGTAGGCAAGTGAGGTTTATATTACTTAGGCAATTCCTCGTTGTCCTCCAAGTTCAATGTCCTGGCGGTGGGTATGTAGGTGACTGCGGAGCCCTATTTTTGACCTGAATGTTCTCCCGCAGTGAGGGCATTGGTTTCCAGGTGGAAGGCGGTCCCGGTTGGGGTTGGCTTGATGTGCCTTCCTCTTGGCACATTTCTCTCTTTCGCCCTCCATTCGTGCCTCTTCAAATTCTACAGCACTGCTGGTCACAGCTGACCTCCAACTGGATCATTCAAGGGCCAGGGCTTCCCAGTTCTCAGTGTCTATGCCACAGTTTTTAAGGTTGGCTTTTTTCGGCGGCAACGCTGATGGAATCGTTCCAGGAGTTGCATGTGACATCTGTAGACAGTCCACGTTTCGTAGGCATATAGCAGGGTTGGGAGGACAATAGTTTTGTAAACAAGCATCTTGGTATCCCTACAGATGTCCCAGTCCTCAAACACTCTCTGCTTCATTCGGAGTTCAGGTGTTGTTGTATTTCAGTGTCAATGTTGACTTTTGTGGAGCGGTGGCAGCCAAGGTAGCGGAAATGGTCAACATTTTGTAATATTACACAATTAAGCTGTAAATCAGGACAGTAAATAAAGAACAACACTGTAAATAAAGAACAACGGCTATTAGGAATTGTGAGAGTTCAAGTCCAAAACACCTGGAGGGCCAAAGTTTGCCCATGCCTGTTCTAGACAATTGGTTCCAATAATGACCCATTCTTACTGTCAAGAAGTTCCTTCTAAGGCTTAATTGAATTCGACTCTTCTCTTACCCATACTCGCCACATACTTTGTGTGGGATTGTAATTGAGACTACTCACACTGCTGTGGACTTCATTGTGCATGCTGGTGTCACTCTAAATATCCATAACAATTGAGGTGAAAGTGAGCATAGGCTATGCTTAAAGAGTGAAGGTCGAATGGATGAGTTCAGTAATTTATTTATGCGATTTATATCCTACCTTTCTTTCAGGGCAGGGCACAAGGCAGCTTACAACATAGATCATGCATGGGCAAACTATGGCCCTCCAGGTGTTTTCGATGTCAACTCCCACAATTCCTAACAGTCAGCTATTAGGAATTCTGGGAGTTGGAAGTCCAAAACACCTGGAGGGCCAAAGTTTGCCCATGCCTTACAGATGAAAGCAAATTACAGCGAAAAACTGTATAAACAAGCTAAATAACCACTACATATGGTTACATAGGGGCCTCCTAGTGGTGCAGCAGGTTAAACCGCTGATCTGCTGAACTTGCTGACTGAAAGGTTGGTTTGAACCTGGGGAGCGGGGTGAGCTCCTGTTGTTAACTCCAGCTCCTGCCAATTTAGCAGTTTGAAAACATACATATGTGAGTAGATCAATAGGTACCGCTTCTGCGGGAAGGTAGCGGCACTCCATTCAGTCATGCTGGCCATATGACCTTGGAAGTGTCTGTGGACAACGCTGGCTCTTTGGCTTAGAAATGGAGATGAGCACCAACCTCCCGTGTCGGACACGACTAGACTTAATATCAAGGGGAAACTTTTCCCTTTACCTTATGGTTTCCTATTGAAAAATACTAATATAAAACATACTGAAGAAGGTAAAGAGACAAAACACTTCACTTTAAAATACCCTCCTGCTATAGCAGGTTGACAGCCAAAAGCTGTCTAAATGAAATTGGCGTGTCTTTGTCACTGCATGCATGCGTGTTGAACATAGCCTTCCAGGACAGGAAGTTTCACAACCAGGTGGCAATCCCTGGGAAATCAGGTCTGTGAATATGGAAATAATCCACTGAGGATCTTGGGTAGACTTATATACGAGGGTTGAATGAAAAGTAATGCCTCCACCTTCGCTACTTGGGTTTGGATGGGAATATTTCAATAAATCAAATGCAGAAATAATCCTTAGAATGTGCTCTTTAACTACCTCTATTCACTTTCCCACATAATCACCAATTTGATCTATTTCTGCCAATGATGAACAAGTTTTCTGAAGCCATCATGGAAGAAGTCGACACTCTGTTTCTGCAACCTATCGTGCACAGATCTTCTGATAGCCAAGCAAAGCAATAATGTGACCCACATGTTCTTGTGAAATGCTGCTTATTTTTGAAATTTCTCTCTGAGTGATACGACGATCATCTTGAATCAATCTGTCAATCTTTTGGTTGTGAAACTTGGTGGTTGCTGTCACAGGATGTCCAACTCTTTGTCACACAAGTCAGATGTTCCCATCTCAACATCTTTAAACTTAATGTATTGTTGAAGGCTTTCATGGCTGGAATCACTGGGTTGTTGTAGGGTTTTTTCGGGCTGTATGGCCATGCTCTAGAGGCATTCTCTCCTGACGTTTCGCCTGCATCTATGGCAAGCATCCTCAGAGGTAGTGAGGTCTGTTGGAACTAGGAAAAAGGGACAATTTCAACAGAAAGGAGGAAACCATGAAAATGAACAAAATCTGGCTACCAGTATTAAAAAAACTCTAAAATTGCAACAGCACAACAACAGAGAGGTAGCAGGCAGGGACATCTAATTACCTCTCAACAAAAGTTTGCTCCAGGCACAGTCAGCCCATTGTATGCTAATAAAGATGGTCAGTTGAAACATTCACACCTAGCTCCAGCAGACAAGAGTCCTTTGTCCCACCCTGGTCATTCCACAGATATATAAACCCTTTTTCCTAGTTCCAACAGACCTCACTACCTCTGAGGATGCTTGCCATAGATGCAGGAAACGTCAGGAGATAATGCCTCTAGACCATGGCCATACAGCCCGAAAAAACCTACAACAACCCATCTTTAAACTTACTCGCCCAACAACGCACACTACTCACATCAACACAATGACCTTAAGCAGCTTGCATTTTCTGATGAATATACTTTGGGGTGACACTTGCTGTCAAAAATTCAGTGACTGCGCATTGCTTAAGTTGCATTGACTGACCGTCTGTGCAGGGTTCCATACTTTGCACTTTAACAACACAACTGTTCAATGCTAAGGCTTCCCGCCAAAATGGAACTGTAGAGGAGAGTCTACTGAACAAGCCAGTACTTGCCACATAACAGTACTGCTATCTGTTGAGGAGTTACGAAGATGGAGGCATTACTTTTCATTCAACCCTCGTAGGAAGCCATGGTCTTTCCCCTAGTCTGGACCCAAGCAGTAATCTTATCCCCCTGTCCGTATATTCGCCTGACATGTGCTGAGCACAGGTTTTTGTTCTGGCCTAAACAATCTACCTTTTCAAAGGGCCTCTGCATTGGATTTGAGACCCGGTGGAAACTGAGAACTTTTGACATCTCAACAGTACAGTGCGTGAAAATGAAACTTCGCTATTATTTATCGGAGTTGGATTAACCATCATGCTAAGAGCACAGGTCCTATTACAAGGTGGCTCTGTGGTGCAGTGTAATTTATATCCGCCCTGTTGTATGGGGAAAGTCAGGTTACTTAAGCTGACCTCCTTTTGACATTGCCTAGGCCATATGTATTGATGCGCATACAAAATTGCAGCAACCTGTGGGAATATTCCAGGCAGATGCTTAGCTCTGAGAACTCCAGCCCTCACTGGTATCAGCATTTATAAGTTATCGAGGTGGTAAAAATAAAGCTGAGCTCTACAGACTAACTGGGTGCTCATGTGATAGAGTGTTCTTCTATTTAAAAAATCATGCACACCGAAATCCTGCAAGCCAGACAGAAGGCTAAGCTGTAACTCTTCAATCTGACATGTGTAGTTTTCTGTGTGCAGGAAACATTTTATGCAGAGGAACATGTTCACTAATTGTTCACTTTTGTTTCACCTAGTGTCGGGGATGTAGCTAAAGTTCAGAGAAAAGTTATGGCATTATTGTCCCCAAATAAGAATTCTGCCCCCATGAAATATACCCTCAATTGGGTTGCTGTGAGTTTTCCAGGCTGTCTGGCCATGTTCCAGAAGCATTCTCCCCTGACATTTTGCCCACATTTATGGAAGGCATTCTCAGATCTTGGAGTCCTTGTGGACAACAAGTTAAACATGAGCCAACAATGTGATGTGGCAGCAAAAAAAGCCAATGGGATTTTGGCCTGCATCAATAGGAGCCTAGTGTCTAGATCTAGGGAAGTAATGCTACCCCTCTATTCTGCTTTGGTTAGACCACACCTGGAATATTGTGTCCAATTCTGGGCACCACAATTCAAGAGAGATATTGACAAGCTGGAATGTGTGCAGAGGAGGGCGACTAAAATGATCAAGGGTCTGGAGAACAAGCTCTATGAGGAGCAGCTTAAGGAGCTGGGCATGTTTAGCCTGAAGAAGAGAAGGCTGAGAGGAGATATGATAGCCATGTATAAATATGTGAGAGGAAGCCACAGGGAGGAGGGAGCAAGCTTGTTTTCTGCTTCCTGGAGACTAGGACAGGAACAATGGCTTCAAACTACAAGAGAAGAGATTCCATCTGAACATGAGGAAGAACTTCCTGACTGTGAGCCGTTCAGCAGTGGAACTCTCTGCCCCGGAGTGTGGTGGACTCCTTCTTTTGGAAGCTTTTAAACAGAGGCTGGATGGCCATCTGTCAGGGGTGATTTGAATGCAATATTCCTGCTTCTTGGCAGGGGGTTGGACTGGATGGCCCATGAGGTCTCTTCCAACTCTATGATTCTATGATTCTATGGTTCTATGTTCAGAGGTTGTGATGGCTGTTGGAAACTAGGCAAGTGAGGTTTATATATCTGTGGAATAATGTCCAGGGTGAGAGAAATAACTCTTGTCTGCTTGAGGCAAATGTGAATGTTGCCATTGCCCCCTTGATTAACACTGGATGGCCTTGCAGCTTCGAAATCTTGTTGGTTGCTTCCTTTGGGTACCTTCAGTTCCCAAATTTGTTGCTCTACAGTGGGTTAAATCATCAGTTGGGCATTTGAAAATACAATTTGGTCATCCAAATTTATTTATTTATTTACTTTATTTGTATACCGCTCTTCTCAGCCCTTAGGCGACTCCAAAGAAAAGGGGAAAGCAGAGTTACCAAGGAAATGTGAACATACGAAACGTAAGAGTTCTAGATGGGGACAACTTTCAGTGGATCATCCTCTGCAATGCCAGAAATTCAGAAAAGTTCCTTTGGGGGTAAAATTCCTATTGGGAAGGCCGCATCCTCATTTTGCACTCTTTCCACATAGCTATATTCATGCCTACTCTATATGTAGCTGAAAAGAGGGAAACACAATAAAAATGGAAAATATGAGGACTTAGGTTGCATTTGCAAATTTAGAAATATACATACATAAAGGTAAAGATGAAGGTTTACCTTTGACATTAAGTCTAGTCATGTCTGGCTGTGGGAGTTAGTGCTCCTCTCCATTTCTAAGCCGAAGAGCTGGCGTTGTCCATAGATGCTTCCAAGATCATGTGGCCGGCATGACTATACATGGAATGCCGTTACCTTCCTGCAGAAGCAGTATCTATCTATTTATTTATTGTGTCAGAAGCGAGTTGAGGGTACAGTGAAAATGCATTTAAAAACACAAAGTTAAAATAACTTGGCATTATGCTAAATTTCCTTTGACCAGAAGCTGGCCACTTGGAGTGCCTCTAGTGTTGCTGTGAGAAGGTCCTCAATTGTGCATGTGACAGGGTTCAGGTTGCATTGTAGTAAGTGGTCTGGGGTTTGCTCTTCTCCGCTCTCACATGTCATGGATTCCACTTTGTAGCCCCATTTCTTAACGTTAGCTCTTCATCTTGTGTTCAGCGCCTTCCAGGTCATCCACTCTTCTGTGGGCCCAGGAGGAAGTTTCTCATCTGGTCTCAGCCACTGATTGAGGTGCTGGGTTTTATCCTGCCACTTTTGGACTCTCACTTGCTGAGGTGTACCTGCAAGTCTCTCTGTAGATCTTAGGAAGATGTTTCTTGATTTAAGATGTTGGCATGCTGGCTGATATCTGAACAGAGGATAGCTATTGATCTGCTCACATTTGCATGTTTTCAAAGCAGAAGCTGGGCCTAACAATGGGAGCTCACCCTGTCCATGAATTCTAACTGCCAACCTTCCAATCAGCAAGTTCTTCAGCATAGCGGTTTCAATCCGCTGCACTACCACGACCCTTATAAATGCATACGTAGTAATAATTACTATACTTTAGATGAGTGGCTCCCAAAACATCTGGAGAACCAAAATTTGGGAACTACTTCTCTAGAAGAATGTGATCACGGGACTTCTGTCTGCCTATTTATTCTGCTAACTAGAAATAACTCTTTATGGGCAACTTCAAGGCTTCTGTTCTTCTTTCCTTAGTTTCCTTATGTTTAAATATGACTTTGACCTTCATGTAGCAGATTGTCCTCTGACACTCTTTCAAGCAACCTAACACAATGCATCCTAGATGCAGGTTTACAATTTTAATGAGACGTAGGCTTTCGTCTGAACATTTTGCTGAGCCGATTATTTTTCTTTTATGAAGAAGCCAAAAACACCTTTGGATTCCCTATCTCATATCATCCGGTCTTGTCCTAGGGCACTTATTCCACTTACTCAAGCCATAAAGAACTTGGAGATAATGGAGATAACCACGTTTTAGTATTATTAGCTTCCTGTTACCCTTGAAGCAGCTATAGATTCTGAATAGGATTTGTGTGCCAAGGAACTCATTCTTATTTCATTTCTCTCCAAACTTGTTTGTTCAGCTAAGAGGCCTCCGCGCTCGGCAGGAGCGTGGTCACCTCGTGGAAAATGTTGCAGAAGGTGTGTGTAATTGAAGGCTGATTTATTATACCACCATTTCTAGTGTGCAAAGTCTGTTGTAATCATTATACCCTTTGTCTTTGCCATAAAACCTGGAGGTGGTGCTTTTTTTTTTCAATCGAAGGAGAGCCGATGCTGAGAGATAAATGCCTTGGCCCAAGGTCACTCTCTGAGCTCATGCCAGAGTGCGGATTTGAAACCAGGCCTTTGCTTCATTAACCAGTGTTGATTCTGTAACTCATGAGCTCAATACGAATCATTAGCGGCTCAGTGCATATATTCCTTGATTACTCCATGCCAAGCTCACTCAGAGACTCTGCCAGCTTGATTTGCATACCTTCATTCTTTAGCTATTCATGGAGAAGGGCACAAATGCCTTAAGGGAGGGAATCATGTAGCCATCCATATGTGATTGGACTGCAATTCCCAGCATTTTGGCTGTTGTGGCTGGTATCTGTAGTGCAATCATATCCAGAGTACTGCATAATTCCCACGCTTGCTTTAAGGAATACAATAAATAACAATAACAACAAGACAACTTGATGTCGCCATACCGGGTGACAGTTGCATTGAGGGTAAACCACAGGAAAAAGCTCAGCTGGTATCAGGACTTCAAAATTGAACTGCAAAGGTTCTGGCATAAACCAGTCCAGGTGGTCTCAGTGGTCATTGGCACACTGGGTGCCGTGCCAAAATATCTCAGCTAGCATTTGGAAACAATAAACATTGACAAAATCACGATCTGTCAACTGCAAAAGGCCACCTTACTTGGATCTGCACACGTCATTTGAAAATACATCACACAGTCCTAGACGCTTGGGAAGTGTTCGACTTGTGATTTTGTGATACGATGTCCAGCATATAGATCTTGTTTACTGTAACATACTATGGTTTTGTGTCAGTAAAACGACAAGTCTCTGGCACAAGCCAGAAAAGGTGGTTCCTGTGGTGATCGGCCTAAATAGCTTGGCCTGCACTTAAACACAATCAGTGCTGACAAAATTACCATCTGGCAGCTGCAAAAGGCCACCTTACTGGTATCTGCATGCATTATTCGCCGATACATCACACAGTCCTAGACACTTGGGAAGTGTCCGACGTGTGATCCAATACAACAGCCAGCAGAGTGATTTTATCTGCTGTGGACTCATCTCATTGTGTTTCAAATAACAATAACAACAACTTCCAAATTCAGACTGGCAGAGCTTCGGAGCACAACACTCTTGACTTCACAATCGTGTTAAAAAACCAGGTATGGATCGTCAGTATTGCAATCCCAGGTGACAGCAGGATTGAAGAGAAACAACTGGAAAAGCTGACACGATATGAGGATTTAAAGATTGAACTGCAAAGACTCTGACACAAGCCAGTCAAGGTGGTTCCAGTAGTGATTGGCACACTGGGTGCAGTGCCTAAAGACCTTGGCCTGCACTTAAACACAATTGTCGCTGACAAAATTACCATCTGTCAGCTGCAAAAGGCCACCCCACTCGGATCTGCACACATTATTCACCAATACATCACACAGTCTTAGACACTTGGGAAGTGTCCGACATGTGATCCAATAGAACAGCCAGCATAATGATCTTGTTTGTAGTGTACTAATCTTGTTATATTTCTAATAATAATAATAATAATAATAATAATAATAATAATAATAATAATAATAATAATATAATTTATATTCTGCCTTTCTCCCCTGGGGGATGCAGGGTGGATTCCCACAAACAAAAAGGCAAACATTCAATGCCTCAATGACAATGAATACAAATATAATAACCCAGAATAACCTCACATAAAAGGCATCTTGGCCTTTTCTTATTGCTTAAATTTGTCCTTTTCTTACGGCTTAAAGTGACTTGGATTTTTACAAGACTGACATCCTGGATGAATTTGTTGTGTGCACCACTGTAAAATTGCAAATTAAGTTCTGGTTATGTGTCCCCCTCATTTCTTCTCCCAAGGATATTAGTCCTGGTATACGAAGTTATCATTGATTCAGTGGAACTACAAATTGAATTTAGACCTGATTCGATATATCATTAAATATTCTATATAATCTTGCAGGTTTCTCAGAAGCACATTATCTATGCCCAGGATTGGATCTGTATAGGAGTGGGCACTAGGCAAGTATCCTTTGGTGGATGCTTTCATACTGAGTTCTGTTAGGATGATGGTGAAATATCAGAGGATGTACACAAAATGGCAGCAGCAACCAATAGTTACTTTATCGACTCAGATTCCAATTGGCAGAAGTTACTCCATTTGGGTAGATATTTTGATGAAATATCCCTATTTAGTAATCGCACCATCAGGATATGTTGTGATAGAGTCTGCAAGCAATGATAGGATACATTCTTTAGTATTGTATTACAATTAAGTTTTCAGTGTTAGCAACAGGCAATATATATTTTTGGACTAAATAATAATGTTTCACGAGCTTTACTGTGATAAGATCGGCTCGTATATTGGCTTGTGTCAACATCTTTTTGTTACTGTTAACACCATAATGATAAGATCACGCTGGTGATTCTGTGTGCATTAACTTGTAAGAGTGGTTTGACCTTCTTCATGCAAGAATATCCATGGCTTGAAAAATCAAGGTTTTCACAGTAGCAATTACACGTCTGTTGTTTGTATTTGCCGTCAAATTGATTTTGACGTATGGTGTTCCTATAAATGAGAGACCTCCAAGCTCCATGGTCATCAGTTTCTCTGGTCAGGTTTTGCAGATTCAGGGCTGTGATTTATTGCAAAATCAATTTCTCATGCTGTTTCTCTGTTTTCTTACTTGTTTGAACCAAGATTTATAATTTTTACAATGTATCCCATCATCTTATTTATTTATCGTGTCAGAAGCTAATTGGGTACAGTTATAATGTATTTAAAAACACAAAGTTAAAAACTTGGCATTATATTAAATGTCCTTTGACCAGAAACTGGCTTCTGGTGTTGCTATAAGGTTCTCCATTGTTCATGTGGCAGGGCTCATGTTGCATTGAAGTAGGTGATCTGTGGTTTGCTATACTGCACTCACATGTCGTGGGCTCCACTTTGTAGTCCATATCTCGTGGTGCCAGAGCACAGCTGTTCAGCACCCACAAGGTTTCCCAATTTTCTGTGTGCCCAGGAGGGAATCTGTCATCTGGTATCAGCCACTGATTGAGGTTCTGAGTTTTAGCTTGCCATCTTTGGACTCTCACTTGCTGAGGTGTTCCTGTGAGTGTCTCTGTAGATCTTCGGAAGCTGTCCAGTATTTTCTGTTAGTCATGGGGGTTCTGTGTGCCAAGTTTGGTTCAATTCCATTTTTGGTTGAGTTCAGAATTTTCTTTGATTGTAGGTGAACTAGAAATCCCAGCACCCACAACTCCCAAATAACAAAATCAACCCTTTCCCCAACCAAACAGTATTCCAACTTGGCCGTATCAGGTATTTGTGCCGAATTTAGTCCAGTGAATGAAAATACATCCTGCAGATCATATATTTACATTATTTATTTATTTATTTATTTATTTCATAGATTTGTACCCCGCCCTTCTCACCCCCGAGGGGGGACTAAGAGGGGCCTCACAGCAAACACAATTCAGTGCTATCATAATGATAAGAACAATCAACAGATTCATTAAAACAAAACATTAAATAAATAGTTGTTAAAACACGCCAATTACAATCCAGGTCCGGGTCAATTCATTGTCACTTTGAAATTTTTTATGTCTTCTTCATTCAAGCTGCTGGTCAAATGCAAGGTCCCACAACCAAGTCTTGAGTTTCCTTCTAAAAGACAAGAGGGAGGTGGCCAGTCTGATGTCTTTGGGGAGGGAATTCCACAGACGGGGAGCCACTGTTGAGAAGGCCCTGTCTCTCGTCTCCACCAATCGCATTTGCGATGGCGGTGGGATCGAGAGCAGGGCCTCTCCAGATGATTCGTAGTAGGAGATACGTTCGGACATTACAATTCATAACAGTAGTAAAATTACAGTTATGAAGTAGCAACACAAATAATGTTATGGTTGGGGGTCACCACAACATGAGGAATTGTATTAAGGGGTCGTGGCATTAGGAAGGTTGAGAAACACTAGGCTATCTGATATGAGTGATCAGCAATTATTTCCCTTTTGTGCCATGTACTAATACTGTGTTTGTACCCATAGACTACAATTCCCTTATTCTTTTCTGGAAATGCATAGGAGACCAGCAGCCAGCGGTTCAGGGATCAGTTCTGGCCCAGGGACAGTGCTATAGGGCATGGCCAGGAGGAAAATGAACTGATAGGGCTCTTTGAGTCCCTATGAAAATTATCTTGCACATTGACGTACAGCTTGTGAATAGTATTTCCTCCCTTGCAGAGCCCACCTCTGATTCCTGAGAACTGACTGACCGGTTGTCAGAGTTTACTGTTGGCCTGCAGCGAGTTAAATGGAACTGCAATGCCAGAAACATCATCATTAAATCGCATTGCATCCCACCTACTGCGTTATTGCTAACGTTCTGCGTTATGTTAGTCCTTCTCTGATCTTAAAGCGAAAGTATGAATCCTGCTGTGGTGGTTTCAGAGGGAGCCATAAACACATTAACAGGGACTTAAAATAGAGTTTTGTCTGCATTTATGTCTTTTTGGTCTAAAGGCCTCTTAAAAGCAGTAGGGGGTAAGAGTGCTAAGTACAGCCCTGAGGAAATGGGCCTCTCTTCTTTCAACTTATGGACATGCATGTGAATTCTGCCATGTTTTTGAAGGTGATAATAGCTAGGGAAGCCATTGAAATCCGCAAGCATGTGGACAATTTCAACAGAAAGGAAGAAACCATGAGAATGAACAAAATCTGGCTACCAGTATTAAAACAGGACAGTAAATAAAGAACAACATTAAAAAAAACCAGAGGAATTCCAGACAAGAATAAATCGGGGCCAGATAATACCTCCCAACAAAGGATTCCCCCAGGCAGGATGCAGCCAGGCTTTGAAGCTGCAAGACCATTAAATGCTAATCAAGGTGACCAATTGCAACATTCAGACTTGCCTCAAACAGACAAGAGTTCTTTCTCCTACCCTGGACATCATTCCACAAATATATAAACCCCACTTGCCTAATTTCCAACAGACTTCACAACCTCTGTGGATGCCTGCCATAGATGTGGGTGAAACCTCAGGAGAGAATGCTTCTGGAACATGGCCATACAGCCTGGAACACTCACAGCAATCCAGCTTCAATTCTGTCTTTTTTTCTTTATAAGGTAAATTTGCCAAAGTTTAGTAGCAGCTATAAAACTATTATAGGATTTCAGTTCCAAATATACTTGGCTTTAACTTTGGGTGTGTCCATACCATGCAACCCCTGTATCTGCTGGACTTGTCCCTGCAGTTGCATTTATCTAATTTGCACAAAACTTAATCTTTCTAGATATGTTTAGGTCCTCTAGCCTGACTCTATGGTATTCCTCATTTCAATAAATAGGGTTCACTATTATCCATGTTTTTGTGTATCCATGTCAATGGGAGTATAGGTTCTAGATCAGGCATGAGCAAACTTCAGGCTCCAGGTTTTTTGGCAAAGAAGGCTTTTGGCAAAGAAGTCTGAAGATCTCTCCACCTGTCCTTCTTTTCCTTTTCGGGAAACTACAACTCTCAGAATTCAAAAATAGCCCCCCCCCCCATCCCCACCAGTATTCAATGTTAGCTATCTAGGTAGTGTGCCAAGTTTGGTGAAGATCCATTGTTAGTTGGCTTCAAAGTGCTCTTTGACTGAAGGTTAACTATGAATCCCAGCAACTACAACTCCCAAATGTCAAAGTCTGTTTCCTTCAAAATCCACCGGTGTTCACATTTAGGTGTATTGAGTATTTGTGCCAAGTTTGGTCCAGATCCATTATTGTTTGAGTCCACAGTGCTCTTTGGAGGTAGATGAACTACAAATCCAAATCTCAAGGTCAATGTCCAGTATTTTCTGTTGGTCATGGGAGTTCTGTGAGCTAAGATTGGTACAATTCAATCATTGGTGGAGTTCAGAGTGTTGTTTGATTATAGGTGAACTATAAATCCCAGCAACAACAACCCCCAAATGTCAGGGTCTATTTTCCCCAAATTCCACCAGTGTTCACATTTGGGTGTATTGAGTACTCATGCCAAGTTTGGTCCAGTGCTCTCTGGAGGTAGGTGAACTACAACTCCAAAACTCAAGATCAATGCCCATCAAACCCTTCCAGTATTTTCTGTTGGTCATGGGAGCCCTATGTGTCAAATTTAGCCCAATTCCATCATTGGTGGAGTTCAGAGTGCTGTTTGATTGTAGGTGAACTATAAATCCCAGCAACTACAACTCCCAAATGACAAAATCAATCCCCCCAATCCCACCAATATTCAAATGTGGGCGTATTGGGTATTTGTGCCAAATTTGGTCCACTGAATAGGAATACATCCTGCATATCCAATGTTTATATTACGATTCATAACAGTAGCACAATGACAGTTATGAAGTAGCAACAAAAATAATGTTATGGTTTGGGGTCACCACAACATGAGGAACTGTATTAAGGAGTCACAGCATTAGGGAAATTGAGAAACACTGCTTTAGTACATTATAGTTCCACTGGGAATTCCTATGGGTTAAAGAATTTGAATAGCAGATCAGGGAAAGATCTTTGCTGGGACACCAGAGGATCTGTTCCTGCGAGCCGGCACAGACAGTGCAGGGCGAGTTAGCTGTGCATTCAGTCAAAGAATGTAGCAGGAGGATACTGGGCATATGATCGGTCATAAAAGAGCTGCTTTGTAACCATGATCTGTAAGGGAAATAATTCTCTTCCAAGCAGTCAGCCTGTCTCTGTGCCTGGTTCCTTTCTTGTTCATTGTTGATCTCTTCCAGATATGCCCCTGTGCCACGTCTCCCAATGCATTTCATAGAGTTTTCGGAAAGACTTTTCTTTAGTTTGTGAATTAGTTCAAGCTTTTATTTTCATAGGAAACTAGTAGACCAAGTAGCAGGATTACATTGCAAAGTGATAACAAATAAATTATGTGTTGAATGCCCAGGCATCAGCGTATACTGGCTAGAACAAGGAACTGTTATTGGATGAGTGGGTAGAAAAGAATGCGATGGAGAGTGAGAGCGACCATGGCATGTGTGATTGTGTGTGGAATATAAAAGCCAGAGAAACCACCGAAATGGTATTGTGATGAAGCGCACGTGACTTTTCAGGGAACCACAGAAGGCAGGTTGATACTGTTGGAGGACTGGAGTTTCCCTGGGACAGAATGATTCATAGATGTGGTTTGAAGCATGGGTTTCCCAGGCCAAAAACCTCTTTGCTTCATGGAAACCACTTGCTGCTTGATACGTGGCAAACACACCTGTCTCATAATGTAAGATTTAGGCATTAACACACCCTGGCTTTTGAAAAGACTAATTTTCTTTGCAGCCGCTCCTTTTCCGAACATGATTTTGAGATGCTCTGTAACCATGATTGTAATCCACGATACGATTATGTCAACACAATTCCTGGGTTTGTGTGACTTCAGGCTAGAATACTATCAGCAGAATTTCTGTGGCTTTTCTTTTGCTTTGTTCTTACAGTGTTTTGACTTTTTTGCCTTTCAAAGATGGAGTTGAAATGTTGGAAAGACTTGCAAAGAATCCTTGAGTGATAAAGGCCAGAAGGCAAATCATAAAAGGAAGACCTGGAGAAGCTGGGAGTGTTTGGCTTTTAATGGGAAAAGGAGAAAGTACAGGATAACTTATTACTTATTTACTTACTTTTTTACATACTTAGGCGATCCCTCGTTGATTGAGTAAGATAGCCTTCCAGGATCAGAATTCTGGTGAGTCTGTAGGTGGCTGTGGAGCCCTATTCTTGCTCTGCATCTTCTTCCGCAGTGAGGCCATTGGTTTCCAAGTGGAAGGCGGTCCCGATTGGGGTTGGTTTGACGTACCTTCCTCTTGGCACGTTTCTCTCTTTCACCCTCCATTCGTGCCTCTTCAAATTCTGCAGCACTGCTGGTCACAGCTGACCTCCAGCTGGAGCGCTCAAGGGCCAGGGCTTCCCAGTTCTCAGTGTCTATGCCAGAGTTTTTAAGGTTGGCTTTGAGCCCATCTTTAAATCTCTTTTCCTGCCCACCAACATTCCGTTTTCCATTCTTGAGTTCGGAATAGAGCAACTGCTTTGGGAGACGGTGGTCGGGCATCCGGACAACGTGGCCGGTCCAGTGGAGTTGAAGACGGAGGACCATCGCTTCAATGCTGGTGGTCTTTGCTTCTTCCAGCACGCTGACATTTGTCCGCCTGTCTTCCCAAGAGATTTGCAGGATTTTCCGGAGGCAGCGCTGATGGAACTTACATTTATCAAAGGGCAGCTATGAAGGAACTAGATTGGATTCCCAAGTGTAAAGATACCTTAACTATCCATGCAATTGTACATTAAATTTCTGTGTATAGTTGTGAAAACTGAACAGTTTTTTACGTGTTCAGGAGAGACTTGAGAAACTGCAAGTTGCTTCTGGTGAGAGAGAATTGGCTGTCTGCAAGGATGTTGCCCAGGGGATGCCCAGATGTTTGATATTTTACCATCCTTGTGGGAGGCTTCTCTCATGTCTCCACATAGGGAGGACATGACATAGGGAGTTCAACCCGCTGTCCCCAGTTTCGAACCACTGACCTGTTGGTCAGCAGTCCTGCTGGCACAAGGTTTTAACCCATTGTGCCACTGTGGACTCCAGCGGGATAGTGAAGAATACTGATAGGAGGAGAATCAAGACATTTGAATTGTGGCTTTGGAGGAGAGTTCTCTACAACATGGACTTCCAGAATATCTGATAAATGAGTTGTAGAGCGAATCAAAGCCCAAATCTTTCCAAGAAGCCGACATGACCAAACTGAGCCTTTTGTACATTGGTGAAATAGTGAAATGGCATGACTCAAAAATACAATAATGCTGGAGAAAGTTGGAAAGTAGGAAGGAATAGGAAATAAGGGGGTCATATTGCAGCTGGATTCACTCAACAATAATAATTATATTAACAACACTTTATTTATATTCCACCCTTCTCCCTGAGGGAGAGCGGATTACAGCATATAAACAGACACAGGCAAACATTCAATGCCTTGTTACAATGAAATACAATGAGACACAAATACACAGAAAAAGGCAAAGTCTTCTCCTTTCCTTTCCGGCTCTGGAGGCGGTGCTCATCTCCAGCTCAGGGGGAAGTGCTCTTTTCCATTTCCAGGCTGAGAAGCCTGTGTTGTCCATTGATGCCTCCTGTTCATGTGGCTGGCATGACTACTTGGAGCATGATTTTGCCTTCTCCCGCTGAAGCGGTACCTATTGATCTACTCACATTTGCATGTTTTTGAACTGCTAGGTTGGCAGGAGCTAGGGCTAACAGCAAGAGCTCAACCCGTCCCACAGATTTGAACTGCCAACCTTTAGGTTAGCAGTTAAGCAGCACAAGGGTTTAACCTATTGCGCCACCGCAGCCCCAAGTAAGCCGTATCCCTGAGTTTGCATGACTTTGAGGGGCGGTCTCTTATTGATAGCTGAATCCAACTTGACAAAGTTGGATTCAGTCACTCAAACTTCCTGGTGTGCCCCCTTTTTATGTACAGAGACATGGAGACAAGAGACAAATCGCAACTGGTTTTGAATATGTATGTGGAAGCATCTTAGATACTTGAAGGTAAAAGTTTGTGACAGGAAAGTTGTTTTGCAAGACATCCAAGTTTCCAGTGACAGTTACTGGGCATTTTGAAGTATTGATTCAAACTTCCTGCTTGTGTTGCAAAATTCCTTCTTAAAGAGAACGTGGACGAGGCATTCGTTGACGAAGAATTGTCAAGTGAGTGAAAAAAATTCTAGTAGATTATATTTTGAACAAATGCATTAATGAAATAATATATTTTAGGAATCCTGAAAGCCATCTAATTTGCAGTTTAATAAACAAACATACCAGCATGTGAGATAGATAGATATAAATGATTTTAATATATTTATAGCATTCTTGGGTTGTTCCTTTTTTTTTTTAGCTAAAAGGTATTTGTCTTTTAATGTATTTAGATTAAAATAGATTAGATAGCTAGATAGATATAAATGTTTTTAATGTATATTTATAGCAGTCTTGCGTTGTTCCATGTGTCTTTTAATATATTTATAGATAGATAGAGGTTTTAAATTTTGAATATGTCTTCATGGATTCTAACTGTTAATTTTTAGTACTGTTTATATTTAGTTCTGTTTTAATATTTGCATATTTATATATTTTAAATTGTATGGTAATTGCTTTTATGTTAAACCACTGTGGGTCTCCTTCAGAAGAGATAAAGCAGGGTATTAACAACAACAACAACAACAACAACAACAACAACAGCAACAACAATGAAGGTCATTCCACTTTCTCTAATTCCTTGTAATAGAGTCATAGAAGTTTGCCCTGTAACTTCTGCACAGATCTATTAAAATTTATGTATTTATTTATTTACTATATTTATATATTGTCGAAGGGTTTCATGGCTGGAATCACTAGGTTCTTGTGGGTTTTTTCGGGCTATAGAGCCATGTTCTAGAGGCATTTCTCCTGACGTTTCGCCTGCATCTATGGCAAGCATCCTCAGAGGTAGTATACAGTATTTATATACTACTTTTCTCAGCCCCCGGGTGACTCAAAGTGATTAACAAAATTCAATGATTAAACATAATAAAACAGTTAAAAACAATTAAAACAATAGCACAATAAACAATCATTATAAATCAATAAAACATCTCATTAGCGTCTCATAATTAAAATCAAGATCCAATCTCATTATCCAATTGTTCCATATTCCTATGTTCGTTACACTGCTTTTTCAAATGCCTGCGCGAACAACCAGGTCTTCACTTTCCTCCGAAATGTTAACAGGGAGGGGGCCGATCTAATGTCTGTAGAAAGGACGTTCCATAGCCAAGGGGCCACCACTGAGAAGGCCCTGTCTCTCATCCCCGCCAAACGCACTTGTCCTTACCATTATTGAGTTCTACACAAGTACATACTAGGCATGTGCATTTGGGGGAAATCTTGACCAGTTTCATGTCCCAGCTTTCATTGGGGGCCCCGACCTGTTTTTTGTAAGCCTCCTGAAATTGGGAGGGTTGTTTTTGGTTCTTTCATTTCAGGGACCATTATTATGGGAGGGGAGCTTCCCACTCACTGGTTCCCCTTCCCAGCATGTGTTCTGTTTACCTGGCACCTGTTGTTTTTACTCTAGAGTAAGAGAGGCACTGGCAGGCACGCATGCTTTCCGGTCCTGCCTGCATGCCCCTCCATGCATGCACTCTCCTTGAAAATGGTGTGTGTATGGTGGGGCATGTAGGCTGGTCCGGAAAGCATTCATGCCTGCCAATGCCTGCAGCCAAGTGCCTCATACTCTAGAGTAAGAGGCATTCAGCTACAGGAGGGCATGCCTCGCCACATATGCCCTACCACACTCTCCGAGAGTGCATGTGTGACGGGGCGTGCAATCAGGCTTGGAGTGCGCCTGCAGCAGAGCTCTGGGCCTGCCTGCCTGCACTTTCTTTCCAAAGCAAGGAGATTTTTGTGTCAGGAAGAGGCTTCCTGTTTCATGCTTCCAAAGAAACAGAAGTCACGAAAGAAACCGTAGAAGTGAATTTCATGCACAAGGCTAGTATATACAGTAAGGAAAAGTTACTGAAAATGAGAAACGTCAACTTACTGTTCCGTCAACATGCACAATACAACATGAACCAATAGCATAAGGTTACACTTGAAGAGTGGGATATTCTGGCTCTGCCATTTAGTGTGTTGACAAGGTACAGTTAACCCCAAAAGGTGTGATGTTTTCCTTTCATTTGGTTGCTGTTAAAATGTAATGTAGCTGGATATCTTTGTGATTGGGGAAAGCAGCTAATCTCTCAGCAGGCACCGAATCTTTCTAAGTTTCAGTGGAAGAATATTAGTATGAACATAATTATCTTGCTTTTAATGTAGTCAGATCTGAAACCTTGATTTGCATAGCCAAGAGAGCTGATTTCATAAGTGGGAGGGCGAGGGAGGCTTTCTTTCTGGGTAACTCTAATATTTGTGTTCCAATGTTGACCAAAACACTCTAGTTATTAATGGAGCGGCTGTTCTCTCCTTCTCTCTGTTTCCCTCTCCCTTCCCTCCCCTTCCACGTGTTCCCTCTCTTCCTTCTTTGCTTCCTTCCTTCTCTGCCTCTTGCGTACGTATGTTCCCTGTGTATGTCTGCTATTCTGACTTCAGTGGCTGCAAAGGGAGTGGTATTTCGGCCAGGTCTTTTCATTGGACATAGTGAACACTACCCATATAGGTTTCTCAGCTGACTGACGTGCCTGTGGTGTGTTGGGCGAGAAGGGTTTCCCTGCAGGTTTCAAAAGCAACCTTTCAAAAGACAACCGGAGTAATTTTTTCACAGTGAGCTGGCATTTCTAGAGGTTCCTAAGATCGTGGCAAAGTTCTGAACTTTGCGCATGAAAAACAGCTGTAAATACCTTGCGTACATAGCTTGTAAGAGGGGAGCTCTATTCCACAACTCATGTGATTTCGGAGAGGAGGCAAGGTCAGGAGAAGAGCTTATATAGGTATCTAGAAGAGGAGAGTAAACAAATATACTTGGATTGTGTAATTAGTGGGACATTTAATGGGATTATTTGACAATATCTAGATTACAAAAATTAAATGTTGCTCAACAGCAACATTTCGAAAGGCGTAATCACTCTGATAAGCTGTTGACATGGAAACTGGAAAAGGAAAAAAACACCATATTAGTCTAGTAGAGTTCTGTTTACCTGGCACCATAGTAGTAGAATACATTTTATGAGAGTTTTACCATAATTTGTGAAAAATTGTATTTTTTTTAATCATGTCAGAAGCGAATTGAGAGTACACTGCAAGTTGCTTCTGATGTGAGAGAATTGGCTATTTGCAAGGATGTTGCCTTAGGGATACCTGGATGGGTTACCATCTTGTGGGAGGCTTCTCTCATGTCCCCTCATGCATGAGAAGCTGGAGCTGACAGATGGGAGCTCACCCTGTCTTGCGTATTGGAACCACAGACTTTTTGGTCAGCAGTCCTGCTGGCACAATCAGGTCTATAGGTCAGCAGTTCAGCCAGCACAAGGGTTTAACCCATTGTGCCGCTGCGGCTGTATATGCAATAATACAATCCGCAAACTGATTATTCATATTGAGATATTATACATTTCTTAATAATCCTTTTCCAGGTCCTTCCTGGTCATTGAAACATGCATATCCAGATTGATCTGTCATAGTAATTGGAAATGGTTCAAAGACTTTGTCACATAGATAAAGAAAAGTATTATTTTCTCTGATGGTATTAGACAAAGGTCAAAGTCCTGTGGTGAGTCCCAATTAGAGGAGAGCTATTCAACCATTTGTATTTGCTCATGGGTTGATTGACCATTCAACAATGTAAGCAGTGGTCGAATGTGGTTTAGACTAACCAGCAGCATTCGAGGCATATTGCATTCCTGCTTAAGCGCTTATAGTTTTGTGAGACATCCACATTCTTGCAGAGAAAGCTAAATAACTTGTAAATCTAAGCGGTTGAGGGGGGAAAAGGAAGAGGCCTGAGGCTGTTAGGAATGGTGGGAGTTGAAGTCCAAAACACCTTTAGGGCCCAAGTTTGCCCAGACCTGATGTAGATGCACCCGAAGTAACTGATGGGTATGTCCAGGCTGGCTGAAAAGTCCCAGATTTTGTTCCCATTTTGATTTTATACTGGGTTAAATGAATTATAAAGAACCAGGGAACTAGTACACGTTGAGCATCTCCTTCAATAAAATTGCTCACATGGGTGGCTGGCTGAGATAGTGACACCTTGACACCTGGTAGTTCAGTGGACACAAACTTTGCTTTGGTTGTACACTTGTTAAAGATACTTTATAAAATGAAGTATATCTGGTATATATGGTGTGTGTGTGTCTGTCTGTCTGTCTGTCTGTCTATCTGTCTATCTATCTATCTATCTATCTATCTATCTATCTATCTATCTATCTATCTATCTAAGCTCCAAGTGGCCAGCTACTGGTCAAAGGACATTTAATCAACTACCAAGCTTGCAAACTCTGTTTTGTCTGTTTGTTAAAAAATTGTTTAAATGTAATGCAATTGTCTGTTTGATACTGACACAATAAATAAATATATGGTATATAAGCTAAGTATATATGGTATGTTGTATACCAGTGGTTCCCAGCCTTTTTTTTTAACCAGGGACCACTTTGACCAGAGATCACTCACCAACATTAGTACCAAAAGGGTTATGGATCAGTTTTTCATTAACTTTGGATTGGGTTTGGTTATTTGGGGTGCTGATTCAGAAAATTGCATTGGATAGACCATATCAGCTCTTATGAAATATACTTTATAAAATTACCATAGGCTATGTATATATGGTATGTTGTATATCAGTGGTTCCCAACCTTTTTTTTTGACCAGGGATCACTTGACCAGGGACCACTTTGACCAGGAACCACTCCCCAACATTAATACTAAAAGGGTTACGGATCCGTTTTTGGTCAAATTTGGATTGGGTTTGGTTATTTGGGGTGCTGATTCAGAAAATTGCATTGGATAGACTACATCAGCTCTTAAGAAATATACTTTATAAAATTACCATAGGCTATGTATATATGGTATGTTGTATACCATTGGTTCCCAACCTTTTTTTTTGACCAGGGATCACTTGACCAGGGACCACTTTGACCAGGAACCACTCCCCAACATTAATACTAAAAGGGTTACGGATCCGTTTTTGGTCAAATTTGGATTGGGTTTGGTTATTTGGGGTGCTGATTCAGAAAATTGCATTGGATAGACTACATCAGCTCTTATGAAATATACTTTATAAAATTACCATAGGCTCTGTATATATGGCATGTTGTATATCAGTGGTTCCCAACCTTTTTTTGACCAGGGACCACTTGACCAGGAACCACTTGGCCATGAACCACTAGACCAGGGATCACTTGATCAGGGACCACTTTGACATTTAGTACAAAAAGAGTTACAAATTAGTTTTTGGTCAACTTTAGATTCAATTTGGTTTTTGGGGGTGCTGATTCAGAAAATTGCATTGGATAGACCACATCAGATCTAGTTTCTGATACAGAACATATGCCATCTGGTAGTCACCATCTGCTCGCCCACAGAAAACCATATTTAATAAGCTTCTGCACTATAAGAGGGTTTCACAAGACCAGTTGTTCTTGTTGCAATTGTGCAGTAATGGTGAGGCCATGGACCATATTTTAGTTCTTGTGGACCACTGGTGGTCCACAAACCACAGGTTGGGAACCACTCTTGTATAAAAGGTAAAGGTTTCCCCTTATGTGAAATCTAGTCGTGTCCAACTCTGAGGGGTGGTGCTCATCTCCATTTCTAAGTCGAAGAGCCGTCATCGTCCATAGACACCTTCCACGTCATATTTATTTATCGTATCATCAGCAACCAGACATTTTTTTACATTTTAACAAAAACAAACAAACAAACAGACAAAACACAGAATTTGCAAGATTGATAGTTGATTAAATGTCCTTTGACCAGTATCTGGCCACTTGGAGTGCCTCTGGTGTTGCCGCAAGGAGGTCCTCCATTGTGCATGTGGCAGGGCTCAGGTTGCATTGCAGCAGGTGGTCAGTGGTTTGCTCTTCTCCACACTCGCATGTTGTGGATTCCACTTTGTAGTCCCATTTCTGAAGGTTGGCTCTGCATCTCGTGGTGCCAGAGCGCGGTCTGTTCAGCGCCTTCCAAGTTGTCCAGTTTTCTGTGTGCCCAGGGAGGAGTCTCTCATTTGGTATCAGCCATTGATTGAGGTTCTGGGTTTGAGCCTGCCACTTTTGGACTCTCGCTTGCTGAGGTGTTCCTGCGAGTGTCTCTGTAGATCTTAAAAAACTATTTCTTGATTTAAGGCGTTGACGTGCTGGCTGATGCCCAAACAGGTTATATACTGTTGCATATAAAACTTTAATGAATTTTGTGTTCAGGCTTGAGTTTGACCCCCTCCCATCTCATTGTGTACACATCTGCAAATATAAGTATTCCAAAATCTGAAAAAAAATATCCAAAATACTACTGGCCTCAAGCATTTCTGATAGAAAATACTCAACCTGCATTACATTTTTCTGATTGTACAAATACTGATTAAAAATATACCGGGGTAAACAAAATGAGAATGAATTACCAATATATAGAAAGAACAGGAACAACATCTGTGCTTTTCTGTTCAGTCTGGATGTGCCCTATTATAGTTATCCAGTGCACTAACCTTTTTTTTTTTGGCTGAGATAGTTTTTATAAGTTTTTTTAAAAAACTTCCAAGGTTGTGATGAAGCTCCAGAGCCGAAAGGTGGCAGTGCTCCATCTCTTTAATACTTCACGGAGAAGCGGCTGCAATTTCTCTTGAGTCTGGAAATCTGCTTTTAAATGAAAATAACTGGAGGCTTTCTTCACACGATGAAAGGAAGTGCCTGTTTGCTTTTAAGGGTGCAAACTGCAGGAAACCTCCCTTAGGTGAATGTTCCCATTGAAATGTGTATACTCATATATTTTTAGCATGTTTCTGGGATGTCAAAATCTATATTTTTAGCATGTGTAGTACAGTGGAAGATTAATAGCATAGCAAAGAAGCAGTGGTATAAATGGTTGAACTAGGGTTAGGGTTGTGAGGGGGGTGTCACAGGGGTTGCCAAAGACCATCAGAAAACACAGTATTTTCTGTTGGTCATGGGGGTTCTGTGTGGGAAGTTTGGCCCAATTCTCTCCTTGGTGGGGTATAGAATGCTCTTTGATTGTAGGTGAACTATAAATCCCAGTAACAACAACTCCCAAATGTCAAGGTCTATTTCCTCCAAACTCCACCAGTGTTCACATTTGGGCATATTAAGAATTTGTGCCAAGTTTGGTCCAGATCCATCTTTGTTTGAGTCCACAGTGCTTTCTGGATGTAGGTGAACTACAGCTCCAAAAACTCAAGGTCAATGCCCACCAAAACCCTTCCAGTATTTTGTGTTGGGAGTCCTTTCTGCCAAGTTTGGTTCAATTCCATTGTTGGTGGGGTTCAGAATGCTCCTTGATTGTAGGTGTGCTGTCATGCGCTGGGCCTATAGCAGTTGGCTTTTGAACACGACGTGCTCTTTGTGCCCAGCGGGAAGCCGGGGTGCCTCGAGTGAGAGGCTCTAAGGATTTTCCTATACAGAGTCTTTAGAAGCTTGAAAAGTTTAACAAAGTCCTTTATTATTGCTTAAGCCTTCAACAAACAATCAAATACTTCTTAGATCTTCAACAAATTAAACAAATGCTTCAAGGCTTTGAATCAACTGGTGGCTTTCCTACTCTTGTCCACAAGGGACAGGCAACTGGCTTCGTGAAGTGGTTCTTTTCTTTAAGAGGAAAACCCTTTTTAACCCCTCCTTGGGTGATCTACTTTCTAAACTTTGCTGGTGTGGGCTCTACTCCTGGCTCCAAACTGCTTCTTGGGTCCCGAGTAGACCTACCAGTCAAGGCTTTGTAGATTCTCCAGCTGGAGTTCTTTGAAACTGTTTTCCCCCAGAATTTCCCCCGGATGCTGTTTCCCCCGGATACTTTTCCCCTGGATGCTGTGAGAAATGAAGCTTCTCTACAGGTGGAGCTAATCCACGTCCTGTAGCTAAGCTTTCCAATGCAAGACTGACCTAAAATGGCTCCCTCTCCTCCCAGAGCCCTGGGGAAAGGGGCGGAACCAAAACTTAACAATGATCGATGGGTCATAGGCCCTATAATTGCAAACCAGAGGAAGCCACCTTATTGCAAAATGCATGGAACTTTGGAATACATGCAAACACTCAAAGAAAGAAAAGGAAGTTGGAGCTTTTGGTACAGCCGTACCAGCACAGTAGGCGAAATATAAATCCCACCAACTACAACTCCCAAATGACAAAATCAATCCCCCCAACCCCACCAGTATTCAGATTTGGGCATGTTGGGTATTTATGCCAAATTTGGTCCAGTGAATGGAAATGCATCCTGCATATCAGATATTTACATTGCAATGCATAACAGTAGCAAAATGACAGTTATGAAGTAGCAATGAAAATAATGTTATGGTTGGGGGTCACCACAACATGAGGGGTCATGGCATAAGGGGTCGTGGCATTAGGAAGGTTGATAATCACTGTCTTAGGACAATAGGAAGATTGTCTCTTTCTGTATTCTTACTGTCTTAGTTTATTTGAAGATAAAGTAATGTAACCCCAAAGATAATACTGTGAGCTCCTTGGAGGAAGTGCAGGTTAAACCAATGGGATTAATAAATAAACACCTATCTTCTAGCAAACTTCTCAGAATCCTAGGTTCTGAGGAATGTTTTGCTTGGCATGGAACAGAAGCTTTTTTGCTTCTAGGTGACCTTTGATTTTTGCTGTGAAATTGCTTAGGAAGCAGGTGCAAGCCAGACAACCAGGAAAAAATTCTGCATGTCATTCATAATTAATGTATATAATTTATTTCCGTGGATATGTTGAGGGCTACTAGCCCAGGTAGCTTTTTAAACAGGTTTGGATAAATTTATGTAGAGGCATATGAAAAACCTGAGAGCTAGTGATGATGGAGGAATCCCATCTTTGTAAATGTGGACACCAAGTGGTTTTCATCTCTTGGAGTAATGTGAAAGTTTGAAAGGAAATTCTCCAACAAATTTGCACTTCCAAAATGTTTTGCTTCAACCAAAGAGTTGGAAAAGACTACGAGGGCCATCCAGTCTAACCCCATTCATAGAATCGTAGAGTTGGAAGAGGCCTCGTGGACCATCCAGTCCAATCCCCTGCCAAGAAGCAGGAAAATCACATTCAAAGCACCCCCAACAGATGGTCATTCAGCCTCTGTTCAAAAGCCTCCAAAGAAGGAGCCTCTACCACACTCCAGGACAGTCCAAAACATCTGGAGGAGCACAGTTTGAGAAATACTGGTTTAGACTAATATTTGGAGTGGATTCATTGCCCTACTAAGATGGGAGCAACCAAGATGGGAACACCCTCCCTATAGATATTAGATCGGCCACCTCCCTTTTGATATTCCGGAGAAAAGTCAAGACGTGGCTTTTTGAACAAGTGTTTGCTAATGCAGAGTAACTTACATAGTAAGATGGAATGACTAGACAATGAGTCCGGACAATGTTTTAAGCAAGGAGACACTATGAATTTATATTTTATTGATTTGTTTAGTTTTTATTATATGTTACGTTTCTAATTGTATTTATGACATTGTAAGCATTGAATTTTGCCCTGTTAACTGCCTTGAGTTGCCTATGGGCTGAGAAAGGCGGTATAGAAATACAGCAAATAAATAAATAAATAAATAATATAGTTATTTGTAACAACATATTAAGTGTGGAAGCAGGGATGTAGCCGGGGGGGGGGGGGCTTGAGGGGTTTCACCCCCCCCCCCCCCCCCCCCGAAATTCTCATGGTGGTTCGCGAAAAAGCCTTGCTGGTACATTATTTAAACTGTTATGTTTATTCATATCATGATCTGATCACCATACTCAATATATCCCATATGCATGGGGGTATTGGGGTAATGATACAAAAGGTTTGCTAGGGTAGACCCTCTTTCACTCAGACTCAGCCCCCCGAAACCCCCCCTGAAAAAAACTCACCCCCCCCCCCAAATCGAAATCCTGGCTACGGGCCTGTTTGGAAGAAATGAAGTCATATATTTGAAATGTAGCTCAACACATGGGGAAATTATCCCAAACTGCATGTGTACACCTTGAGTGAAGGGGCTGTAGAAACCCAACCCATCCATTCCTCAAGATCCTGCAACTCTCAAGGGTTACTCTCGAGAGTAACTGTCCCAGCTTGGCAAGTATCAGTAAGATATATGCGCTTCTACCACTTACCTATTCTTGTTGGCAAGCAGCAAAACAGATATGTGCAGGCGTGATCTTCAATAGTCATTAAAAGAAAAACCTTTTATTATAAATGATTTGTTTCAATGTCTCTTCTAGAACAGCCAGCTTCACAATCTGTGGTTTTTAGAGTGAGAACCTCTTTCTACCCAGACAGATTCTTTCCATGTAGGGATAGATTTTGCGTCGTAATCAAGGGAGAAATACAAGTGCATAAGACTTTTGCTCAGACTAGAAATTCCACACCATCTGTTCCAGCTGTTGTTCAGCTGCATTTTTAGCAAGCAACTGCTTTGCTGCTTAAAAAGAATTACGTGTGTATAGAGACACAATGACTACAGGCAAGAACCGCCACGGAACCTGTTACTTGGTGTATAACAAAACACCCATAAGTGGTGCTGAATAATTTAGTGAACACAATGCATTCCAGGGGGAAAGGGGTTTTTGTTTGTGTGTTGGCTGTGCACACATGTTAGAGATTGGCATTTGGTTTTTAGTTGCCAGATGCTCACTCACGATGCAAATGGCATCTGCTGTACATGCTTGAAAAGTAGGTTGCTTTTGTGCTGAGTTTTTCTGAATGATTTTAGTCTTTGCCAAAGAGAGACTGATACTTACATGATACTTACTTGTGTGTTTATGTGTACATGGATAGCGGATATTTTTATGCACAGCTATTGAATCATAGAATCATAGAATCATAGAATCAAAGAGTTGGAAGAGACCTCATGGGCCATCCAGTCCAACCCCATTCTGCCAAGAAGCAGGAACATTGCATTCAAATCACCCCTGACAGATGGCCATCCAGCCTCTGTTTAAAAGCTTCCAAAGAAGGAGCCTCCACCACACTCCGGGGCAGAGAGTTCCGCAGCTGAATGGCTCTCACAGTCAGGAAGTTCTTCCTCATGTTCAGATGGAATCTCCTTTCTTGTAGTTTGAAGCCATTGTTCCTTGTCCTAATCTCCATGGAAGCAGTAAACAAGCTTGCTCCCTCCTCCCTGTGGCTTCCTCTCACATATTTATACGTGGCTATCATATCTCCTCTCATCCTTCTCTTCTTCAGGCTAAACATGCCCAGCTCCTTAAGCTGCTCCTCATAGGGCTTGTTCTCCAGACCCTTTGTATTCTAAACAATTTGGAATTGTTTAGAATACAAAGCATCATTGAAATGGGAATGTTAGCCAAAGGGCCATAGTAATTATCCAACTCAAATATAAGTATATAAATGCAAGAAAGCTTATCTATATAATGCAATTGAGAATAATAGAAAGGAGCTGTCATACAGAAACTATATATCAGCTCTGGCTTCTCATGCAAGACATGAGAGAACCCTCCTATAGGATGGAAAATCAGGCATCCCCTGGGTAACATCCTTGTAGATGGCCAATGCTTTCACACCAGAAGCAACTTGCAGTTTCTCAAGTCGTTCCTGACACAAAAAACCCCTGAAAAAATAATGCTTTTCATTATTATGAGTTTTCAAGTTGTTTCTGGCTTATGGTGAACCTAAGGCAACCTGTTACAGGGATTTCTAGTGGAGAGATGCCTATGGCAATCCATTGAGTTTTTATGGCTGAGCCCTGGTCACCAGAATTGTAGTCCAACACTGAAACCACAATACCACACTGTCTCCTGAATTCCAGATACTGGTGGTTCTTCTGTCACTGTTTCACGTCTATGAAGATCTTGATTACATTGAATGAATTGAATGAATTCAGAGGATTGGACTGGATGGCCCATGTGTCCCTTCCAACTCTATGATTCTATGAATTGGTACACTGTAAAAGAGAAGTGTGAAAACTGACAAAGTTAGTTTCTTCTACTTGCAAACAGGAGTGCTTACTCTCGATGGAACTGCAACTCCCAACATTCATCACCATTGGCTATGCCAGCTAGATATTCTGGAGGTGCAGTCCAAGAACACTTGGAGACTTGCATGATTTCCATTCCAAGGTTGAAGGAACACCTTGCTGATAGTGCCTTGTGACGCTAGACAACTGCCATTGTCGGTTTTATTCCTCCATCAATGAAATAGAGAAAGAAATTAGGGTCAGGAGAGAAACAAACCACAGTAGGGTACAGTTGGCCTTCCACATATGTGTCTTAATTTTTTTGCTGAATTAATTGTTGACAGTTTTGATCAATCTGTTTTTCTAGACGTCTCTACATCCACCAGTGCAACTCTGTCTGTATTCAACTTCCATCAGAATATGACCATATGTAAAGTTGCCCTGGAGAACTTAAGAGATTTCTAGACAGGCATTTTCTCCGGTAAAATAAAATAGTGTTATTTTATTTGCAGTTTCCTCTTTTATTTGCACCGGGATTGTGGCGCAGCTGGCTGAGTGTCAGCTGCATTAAGCTCACTCTGACCAAAAGGTCATGAGTTCGAAGCCAGCCCGGGTTGGAGTGGGTTTCCAACCAATTGTGTAGCCTGTTGTCGACCTTTGCAACCCGAAAGACAGTTGCATCTGTCCAGTAGGAAAATAAGGTACCACCTTAAAGTGTGGGGAGGCTAAATTAACTAATTTATGAGGCCATAAAAAAAGACTTCAGCAAAAGCATGCGGGGGAATGCGGAAGCACTTCATCAGTGTCGCAGATGGATGATAAAAGCGACAGCTCCCCTGGCGGCCAGAAAAAGTTAAATAGCCTCTGTCTATGTCTGTATATGTTGTATGTCAAAATTGGCATTGAATGTTTGCCATATATGTGTACACTGTAATCCGCCCTGAGTCCCCTGCGGGGTGAGAACAGCGGAATATAAAAGCTGTAAATAAATAAATAAATAAATAAATAAATAAATTTATGGATCCCCGGACTTCTAATCCCAGCCAATATGGAAGACTGGTTGTAGTTTCTTGTCGCTGCATGTGAAAAACAAAGCTCTGTGGTCTGGTATAGCAGTTTTGATTGCAGGTGTACTGAGTGATGTGCACCAGTATACACAAGTAACCAAATTTTAAAAAAACAAACCAACATTCAGACATAACAAGATAATGATTAATTAAACCAGATTCATTCAGATTAAGGGCTGATTTACCAAAAGGCAGGAGTGTCCAGTTCACTTAGCAAGAATATCAATCAATCGATCAATGAACACTGCACTAAACCTCATAACTCAATACTCTCCATTTATTTATGTTGTGTCAAAAGCATTGCATAAGTGTAAAACTGATGAAGTAAAAGGAGCACAAGCAGCTAAATAATTTTAGACCAGAAACAGGCAACAGCAACCGCATTATCTGTAGCTTTAAGCAGTTCTTCCTCTGTGCATGAGGCAGGGCATTGTGGGCAAGGATACAGATGTGGATTGTTTGTTCTGCTCCACAGCCATACAAGGTGGAGGATTCTTCTAGGTAGTGCCATTTTGTCAGGTTGTCTTTTGATCTGCCAACGTCTCTTCTTGAGTCTGTTTAGGGGCTTCCAAGTTGCCCATTTTTGGTTTACCCCTGGGGGACGACAATCCAGTTGGAATTACTTGATTTTGCTGCCCACAAGGATATTCTTGCTGTTGCTGGAGGAACATTTAGAGGACTGGTGGTTCTCATGAAGTCTATTGGGAGGAGGGCGATAGCCATACTTACTCTCCATGTTCACCACGTTGTCAAACACATACGGCACAGCACAGGCAGATTCTACCATGCTACGAAGCTTCTTCAATTGACCTTCTTTGCAGGCCTAGGTGTGACATCGTTCTTGGTGATGTTTTCCATTTCCCTATTTTTTTTTAACCGTTTTTACTTTTCCTGACATTTAATCCCTTTGGCTGTCATGTTCTGATGTCAGTGGTTGCTATGTCCAACAGGATAACATCTTGCGCATCTATAAATAAAATTTCCTGGGTCACCATGGCAGCCAAGGTGGACTAATAAAGCTGGAAATAATGAAAAGTAATAGTAGTAGGGGATGTCAAAATGGAGTTAAAAAACAAAACAAACAGCTGCTGGGTAAACAAAAGGAGACCAGGATCTGTGCTTGAAATACTAGATGGCTTCTCTGCTGGTTTTGCTAACCCTAGCATATTGGAGGAGTCTTTTGTTAATATAGCTGATAATTGCATGCATCTCCCACCCTTTGCTATAATTTATATTGAATGAAAGCATTACTGAAAGACTTTATTACTTTAGGACAGTAGTTCTCAACCTGTCGTGTTTTGGCCTACAACTTCCAGAAATCCTAACCACTTTACCAGCTGTTGGGATTTCTGGGAGTTGAAGGCCAAAACATCTGATGACCCACAGGTTGAGGACTACTCCTCTAGGAGATGACCAGAGTTTGAAGACCTGCTCAGTTAAGAAAACCCACTGGATGAGCTTGGGTGGGCAAGTCCATCTCTGAGCCCAATTCAAAGTGCTGGTTCTGACCTATGAAGCTCTATACGGTTCTGGCCCAGCTTACTTGTCCAAACGCATCCACCCCTACGTCCCACCTCGAAACCTATGATCATCTGAGGAGGCCCTGCTCTTGCTCCTGTCAACAGCACAAGCTTGGCGGGGATGAGAGACAGGGCCTTCTTGGCGGTGGCTCCCCGCCTATGGAACACACTGAAGTTAGATGAGCTACCTCCCTCCTGTCTTTTTGAAAGAAATTAAAGACATGGTTTTTGGACCAGGCTTTTGAACAATAGATGCAAGCAGCACCTTAAAGGGATGTGACTGGAACGACAATATGGCTGACAAGACTGTTTTACTGTTTTTAATGATGGCTTATGTATTGTTTAATTATGTCTTATGTTCATTTGTGGTTTTATTACTGAAATTGTTATGTCGTGGCCTTATAACGGGGCCCATTGTAAGCCGTCCTGAGTCCCCCTTCGGGGGTGGAGAAGTGATTGGATAGAAATATGGGAAATCAATAATATTTTCTCAGCGTTAGAGGAAAGCAATGGCAAAACCTTTCTGCATAAACATAAATAGGAGATGATTGCTTTAGCTCTGGCATCAGTCCCACCAACACAGAAGGCTGCTTCTGAAGGTACAACAAAAGCAGATAATTGTTAAAGATTCACCATATATTTACTTTTCATAGAATCATAGAATCAAAGAGTTGGAAGAGACCTCATGGGCCATCCAGTCCAACCCCATTCTGCCAAGAAGCAGGAATATTGCATTCAAATCACCCCTGACAGATGGCCATCCAGCCTCTGTTAAAAGCTCCCAAAGAAGGAGCCTCCACCACACTCCGGGGCAGAGAGTTCCACTGCTGAACGGCTCTCACAGTCAGGAAGTTCTTCCTCATGTTCAGATGGAATCTCCTTTCTTGTAGTTTGAAGCTATTGTTTCGCGTCCTAGTCTCCAGGGAAGCAGAAAACAAGCTTGCTCCCTCCTCCCTGTGGCTTCCTCTCACATATTTATACATGGCTATCATATCTCCTCTCAGCCTTCTCTTCTTCAGGCTAAACATGCCCAGCTCCTTAAGCCGCTCCTCATAGGGCTTGTTCTCCAGACCCTTGATCATTTTAGTCGTCCTCCTCTGGACACATTCCAGCTTGTCAATATCTCTCTTGAATTGTGGTGCCCAGAATTGGACACAATATTCCAGGTGTGGTCTAACCAAAGTGGAATAGAGGGGTAGCATTACTTCCCTAGATCTAGACACTATGCTCCTATTGATGCAGGCCAAAATCCCATTGGCTTTTTTTGCCGCCACATCAAATTGTTGGTTCATGTTTAACTTGTTGTCCACGAGGACTCCAAGATCTTTTTCACACGTACTGTTCTCGAGCGAGGCGTCCCCCATTTTGTATCTTTGCATTTTGTTTTTCCTGCCAAAGTGGAGTATCTTGCATATATGCTGTTTTCCTCTATAGTGCTTCAGGTGCCTCTTTTTATTTTGCAGATACATGGTAGAAACTTCTCTTTATCCTAGCCACCTTTGAACATTTCCATACCTTGCAATCAGTGGATGGATTATACAAATGTTCTATGAACATAAGAAATGTAAATGTGTATGTGCAAGTGTATACGTGTCTTCATGTTGCCTGTTGAGACATGAATTTCGTAGTGTGTTCTTAGGCAAAGAATACTCATAGATAGTTTTTCCTGCTCCTTCATCTGAAATATAGCCTACAGGACCTGGTTGAGTATATATGCTGTTTCATAATTCAGATTCCTAGAAAGCAATATTGAGGAAATGTAATATAGTGTGGCAAAGTACTAACTGTTATTGCCTAACATTGGCAAATGTCATGGCAATATCCTGTTCCCTCCATACTTTTTTGTGTTTAATTAGCAACTGTAAGGAAGAGCAGTCAGATCGCATTTTATCTCGGTTTCTCAATAATCTTCCCCAGTGTACTAACAATATTTGGAATGATCACCAGATAAAAAGACTTAGAAAGTGTGTATGGTAAAGTTTAGTGCCTCTGGTGACATTAGAAATTCCTTACTGTGCTGTAAGAGCAGCATCTTCATCACATACCTCTTTTTGTGCTGTTTTGCACTTCCATATTTCAAAAATTATATACAGATTGAGTATCCCTTAAACAAAATGCATGGCACCAGAAATATTTAGGGTTGTTTTCCAGATTTTGTAATACCTGTATTTGCACATATGTGCATCATAGAATCATTGAGAGGGAAGAGACCACATTTACCATCCCATCCAACCCCATTCTGCCAAGAAGCAGGAAAATCACCATCAAAGCACCCCCGACAGATGTCCATCCAGCCTTAGTTTAAAAGCCTCCTAAGAAGGAGCCTCCACCACAATTTGGGGCAGAGTTCCACTGCAGAACAGCTCTCACAGTTAGGAAGTTCTACCTAATGTTCAGGTAGAATCTCCTTTCCTGTAGCTTGAAGCCATTGTTCTGTGTCCTAGTCTCCAGGGCAGCAGAAAACAAGCTTGCTCCCTCCTTTTGATGACTTCTCCTCACATGTATATACATGACCATTGTCTTGTCTCCTCTCAGCCTTCTCTTCTGCAGGCTAAACATGCCCAGCTCTTTAAGCCACTCCTAAATAGGGCTTGTTCTCCAGACCCCGGATCCTTTGAGTCACCCTTTTCCTCTGGGCACAGTATTCCAGCTTAGAGTCAACCTCTCTCTTCCATTGCGGTGCCCAGAATTGGACACAGTGTGATTTCAGCTGTGATGTGACCAAAGAATGACTTCCCTGGATCTAGACATGAGGAATGAGACCCAAGTCCAAGCATGAAATTCCTTTATGTTTCACACACACCTTTAACAGACGTAGCCAAAAAGTAATTTGATACAATATTTTAAAATATTTTTGTGCATGATACAAAGTTTGTGGTTATTGAACCACCAGAAAGCCACTCATTTGGAAAGCTTTGGAATTCTGAATAAGGAATTCTTTAATTGTGTCTGTATAAGTCAGGCATGGGCAAACTTTGGCCTACTGGCTGTTAGGAATTGTGGGAGTTAAAGTCCAAAACACCTGGAGGGAAGGCCAAAGTTTGCCCATGCATGGTATAAATCAACCTCTTAGTTTATCAAGATTCATCTTAATTGTTGGTGCATTTTTAGGCAGTTTAATTTTCTTTCTTTAGAGAATAAATGTATTTAATTGCACATTGAGGCCTTCCTTTTCTCTATTACAAAGCGACGGGGCGCACCTGCAAGGAGTGAATACAGCGACACAGGAGTGACCATACAAAATATGCAAGCGAGCCCTGTTGCTTTGATGGCCTGACTTGCTGGAGCTTGGTCTCCGGATAATCCTCCGATGTCAGATTTCCGTAAGGCCAACATGTGACACGCAGCTTTGCCTTGCGATGAAGAAGTGTGCTTTGCTGGTATTAAGGGGCTGGTTGGAAGCCTCGGCTGCTTCTTTCAGGATGTTTGCACGCACTCTCCGTCTCTGGCGCATCACCTTCTGTAGATCTTTCTCTCGACAGCCGCCTTGCTGGAGGTCTTTGACGTGAATGCTACTTAACGGGCTCTTGCCTACGAGCAGCTCCGTGCTTCTCTTTCCTCTGTGCTTTGTCTTTAATTAAAAAGGAAAGAAAAGGAAAAAAAAAAGAGAGGAGGGGGTAGTGTTGCCACTAGCTTTGACTCCTTCCCTCCTGCCTCTTCCACCTGTCTCTGAAGCGCAATGTCCTCCCATGGTTAGGAGCTGAGCACCGTCCAGCCGATTGAGCACCACGGAAAGAAGGAAAGGGAGAGAAGGACACACAAAAAAGAAGGCTGTATGAAGAAGCAGCAGCAAGCCTGGACTGAAAAGCAACTCTGTTCTCTTGTAACATGAACAATAGCCTGCAAGTTAACCTGCCCAGGAGCTGGGCCAATTCGAGCAGCTCCCTCCAGGAAAAGTCTGAACACTCTTTCTTTCTTTTCTACTACTACAGGATGGAGGATGAGGCAGTTTTGGATCGAGGGGCCTCTTTCCTGAAGCACGTCTGTGATGATGAGGAGGTGGAAGGTAAGGAATTGCTTGGGGAGCTTGGCTCTACGTGTATGTTTTGTTTGTTTCTTTGGACCAAAATGGACCAAACTCTCTTTTCATGGTCAAAACTCCTCACCAAGAGTTCAAGGCTAAACCTCTCACACATGCAAAATGGCAGCAGCACAATAGTGATGACAACTGGGTATGTGCCTTTTAAAGAAAACAGAGTTGTAAAATGTCTGTTTGTATTTGCTCTTTCTCTGTTTCCAAGTATATGCACCTCTTCTCAGTAGTTGGGCACTGGTTTTACTTGGCGTATGCAGAATATTCAGCAGTGCCTACTAAATATCGCAGCTGTGTGTGTGGATAATAATGTGCCCGGCAACACACTCAAAGAACCTGACACTAAATGAGGCCAGCAGGGCTGGCTTTGAGAGGAGGCCACCGAGGGCCAGAGGGGGTGGGGCTGGCGGCTCTAAGAGGATCACTTTTTTCCCCCCTGAGGGATTCTTTCAGATCAGGACATGACTTTTTATGATGAGAGGCTTTCTTTCCCCTCCCTCCTTCGGCCTGAGACTTCATTCTGCACAACTGCTACAGCTGCCTTCAAGCATAAATAAAGTTTTCCCTTTCCACCTCACGTCCCCCCAAATAATAATAATAATAATAATAATACTTTATTTATACCCCGCCAGCATCTCCCCAAGGGACTCGGAGTGGCTTACATGAGGCCAAGCCCAACAACACATCAATAAAACAAGAAAGCAATAAACAAAACAATACAATGGGTTGTCGTAGGTTTTTTTGGGCTATATGGCCATGGTCTAGAGGCATTCTCTCCTGACATTTCGCCTGCATCTATGGCAAGCATCCTCAGAGTTAGTGAGGTCTGTTGGAACTAGGAAAAAGGGTTGATATATCTGTGGAATGACCAGGGTGGGACAAAGGACTCTTGTCTGCTGGAGCTAGATGTGAATGTTTCAACTGACCACCTTGATTAGCATATAATGGCCTGACAGTGCCTGGAGCAAACTTTTGTTAAGAGGTGATTAGATGTCCTTGTTTGTTTCCTCTCTGTTGTTGTGCTGTTGTAAAACAATACAATGTTGTGCTGTTGTAAAACAATACAATGCAATACAAATTAATATAAGTCACATATAAGCAATAACACACAAGGATTTAAAACATATGATATATGCATGTATGCCATCTAGTCTGGGGGTAGAACCAAAACCTGGAAAGTTACTTATAAAAAGTAATTCATCCCCACCGCACATTACATTGTATGTTTGTGCCTTAAAGTCACCTGCCGATTTATGGCGACCCCCATGGATTTATTTATTTATTTACATCATTTTTATCCTGCCCATTTCAGCCCGAAGGCGACTCAGAGTGGCATACAACCGGCAACAATTAGATGTCATATATAAAGGACCCTTCGTGAGGGCAGGGGCAAAATAATCCCAACCGCTCTCTGGACCTTTCTTCAGCTAATAAAGGAATTCAAAATCCCCACTTCGAGTCTAATATGGTCTGAGGAGAGGTGTCACGCTGACCAAACCAAATATCTTCGCTGCCACCAGATTAAATAAATCACAAACCCTCTTAGTTGCTATTAAGGGTATCAGGTTGTTTTAAAATAATCAAAAGGCTTTTTTACTCCACCATTCAGTATACGAACAAGGGCTTCCTAAAGGGGAAAACAGGAGAGGCTGTTTGCATTAGGAAAGGGACTCAAAACCAAAATAATGGTGCTTGAGACAGGCTTTTGTTTTAAAAAGAATAAGAAAGAGTTTATTGTTTACAAGTTATCTTTAACAAGCAGAATGCTGGTACAGAAGCTTGAATGGTTACAGAGAAAGTGTTCCTGTTGCTTGAATCGTAATGGTTTCGTGAGAGAAATGGTCTATCTTTGTTACAGTTACTCAAAATATGAACACCCAGCTATTCTATATTCTTCAGAAATAGCTGACACCAGTCTGTCACAGCTAACAGTACTGTACAGACCCTAGGCAATCTGCCTATATTACACAGAGACTTCTAACAACTGCAATTCTATTCTCTATTCTCTTCCTCAGAACTAAGCTGCATTACTCACTAACAGAACTGAACTCTCTAACTCCCTGAGCTGAACTAAACTAAAGTTATCTCTTCTCTCCTTTTCCCTCCAAGACTATCTCCGCCCCTAACCTTTAAACCAATCCCTGCTGTTGCTGGGCTGGCCCAGGCTTCAGCCACTCCCCCTACTGGCTTGGAGTTTTTCCCTGCTCCAAAATGGCTCCAACAACTTACTGCCAGGCCTTTCCTAACTGAAACCACCCAGCCTGCTTTCTGGGCCCTGCCAAGATAGCCAAGTAGGTAAGGGATCTTTACATTCCCTCCCCACTTCGAGATGGTTTGCGGAGAGAAAAGGTTTGCAAACCTTTTCGGAAGCAAAGCCTAACATTGTACTAGCCCAACTAACCCCCTTTCTAGCTAATCCTAGCTAACCTATCTATCTATGTACCCTTGCAATAACCAAACTAATGCAATAAACATCGATGCAATAAATACATTTGCAATTAATATATCATGCAAGCAATACATTACAAATACACAATAAATACAATCCTGTAAGGGAAAAAAAAACATGTCAAATATACCATAACATTGCATATATTCAATTCAACACAGTCAAGACTATACCTTTTTCATGGAATGCCTCCTGACATTCTATACACATATAATCTCTATACTCTCACCTATATATATATTAAGCTTTTAATATCATCAATATTTCATTATCAACACTAATCCTATACTAATGAACAAGTCCAAATACTTTGGAGAGACCCAAGTCTCTATATCCAAACACAAATCATTTCATTAATAAGAGTCTTTCCCAAACATCTCCATATTACATCTAACTACATTTTGTCTATTAACAAAACCTATACATCTAACACACTTTACAAGAATATATCTACACATCATACCTACTGTATGAAACATGTACATTTCACCCTTATAATCACACTATACACTTTACAAGACTGCAATTGACCAGATTAACCAATTATTAAACAATACACTTGCTGTAATAACACCTTCATTTAGAAATGTGTCATTTGGTCTGGCCCTTGGGGAAAATAAAATTGTTGGTGTCTTTTTTCCTTCACCCAATTCCAATTCTCCTCCCTCTATTATTCAGTCCTACATCACAGCCGGCCAGTCCATCCTTTTCAGTATTACCCTCGCTTGCAGTCTTTGACCCTATCACACAAGGTTCCTCCCAAGAAACCTCCAGTTTCTTCTTGGACCTGGGTTTCAAAACCAGGACCTTGTCTCCTACATCAAAGCAACGATGTCTCGCGTGTAGATCCGCCTGCTCCTTCTGCTTCAGCTGGGCCGTTGTCAAACTCTCAGCTGCACAGTCTCTCATGGTGTTCAAATGTTCTCTCAAGTCCTCGATGTAGCTGTTGATGTCACTGTCCGGAATGTCCTCTGCTCCTGCCCAAGCTTCCTTCAAGATGTCCATGGGTCCTCTCGGTGTTCTACCATATAGCAGTTCAAATGGGCTGAACTTGGTGCTGGCTTGTGGAACCTCCCGATAAGCAAACAAGAAGTGTTGTAGTTTCTTGTCCCAATCATTAGGGTTCTTGTGGACGTACGCCTTCAGCATGTGGTTGAGGGTACCGTTGAATCTTTCCGTCAAGCCGTTGGTTTGAGGATGGTATGGTGTGGAAGTAAGATGCTTGATCTTGCAGGTCCGGAACAGCTCCTGCATCATCTGGGACATGAAGGTGGCTCCAAGATCTGTGATGATAGATCTGGGGAAGCCCACGCGTGCGAATAGATTGAGCAGCGCGTCTGCCACTGTTTTGGCATCCGTTTCTTTCAGTGGAATTGCCTCTGGATAACGTGTGGCAAAGTCCACGGCAGTCAAAATAAATCTATGTCCATCCAGCGTCTTGTGGGACATAGGGCCGATGATGTCTACTCCGACCTTGTCAAAGGGAACGGTGACAACTGGAATGGATTGCAACAGTCCTTTTGTCCTGTCCCTGGCCTTTCCCACCATTTGACAAGTCTCACAGGATTTGCAATAGGCTGTCACATCACCTCCCATTCCTGGCCAAAAGAATCTTGACTGGATGCGATCTCTAGTTTTCTTGATCCCTAAATGTCCACTGAATGTGGCATCATGGGCTAGCCTGAGTATTTTAGCCCTATACTTTTGTGGAACTACCAGTTGCGTTTTCTCCTCGAAGAATCCGGGACCTTTCTGTCTCCTCACAACTCGGTACAGTCTACTTTCCACAACCTTCAACAACACTGGATTCTCAATTGTGGGAGTGTGGTGTTCAGGATCCACTTCATCCCATAAGGGTTTTAGGCTCTCGTCACTTCGTTGAGCTGCCTCAAATTGCCTCATATGGTTCTGGCTCAAACTGAAGGGAATTTCCTGGCTGACATTTTCAGTTTGTGAGGTAGATGGCTGTTCCTCTGAAACAGTGTATTCAGCCTCCCTTCTTCGATCAGTTTGGCTTCTGGTGATAATATTAACATTTCTACACCTCTCGGCCAGATCATTTCCCAACAGTACTGGCACTTCTAGATCATTAAACAATCCCATTCTCCATTTTCCAGTGAAGTTCTTATATTCTATTGGGATTTCAGCCACTGACACTTCGAACACAGGGCCATAAATTCCTCTCAGCTTGTATTTTTGGCCTTGAAGTATCTGGTCTGCCTTGACAAACTCTGGCCTAATGAGCGATACTTCAGACCCAGTGTCTCTGAATCCCATTAGTTCTTGACCCTTTACTTTGATCACCCGCAAATAATCTCCATTAGACTCTTTCTCAGTACTCCATACACGCATTATCTTCACAGGCTCTTCCTGTGCATGTGGAGACTGTCTTTCTTCATGTGGAGATATTTGCCTAACCACCTTAACTGGCTTTGGTGGTGTAACTGGCCTTTTCTGGGTGTTTAACTTGGGACAAGCCGTTTTCTTATGACCCTCTTGATGGCAGAAGTAGCAGACAAGTTTTCCTGTGCCAATCTCTGGAATGTGGTCCCTCCTGACAGGATTTTGGTTTCCTACGTCAGTTTTCTCCTTTGGAACCCATTCCCTCGGTCTCTTGGTGGCTCCTGAGCCATGACTCACATTCCAGTCATGCTCCATCTCATCCAACCAAGCCGCGAGATCTGACACTTGTTTAATCTTCTTGTCCTTAACAAACCACCTCATTTGAATGGGAATCAGTCGATAAAACTGCTCCATACAAACTAAGTGTTTTAACTCCTCAAAAGTGGTTGTTTTACTCCCTTCCAGCCATCTATCTAAGGCTTTTTCCATTCGGCTTCCCAACTGTGAAAAGGTTTCTCCTGGCTTCCTTTTGATCTCCCTGAACATCTTTCTACTTTGTTCAGGAGTCAAGCCAAACCTCAGCTTCACCCTTTCCTTAAATATGAGGTAATTCCCGCTCTCTGACTCTCGCAGATCAGCATAAACCTCATTAAGTTCCCCACAAAGCAGGGGCCTCAGGTACACCATCATTTTATCTTCAGGTACCTGAAAATCATGAGCAGCCCGTTCATATGCAGCGAGAAATGACTCAACGCAATCCCCTTTTACATATCGGGGAAAGTTCTTTAACACCCTTTGCATGTTAGAGTCTTGCTGTTGGCCTAAGTTAGGAGTTCTCTCATGTTCTCTAAATTGTAGTTCTGCCATTCTCTCTTCATGTCTCAAACGTTCTCTTTCTCTTTCAGTCTCAACTTGTATTCTCTCTCTTTCAGCCTGAATCTTTTCTCTTTCTCTTTCAGCCTGCATCTTCTCTCTTTCCAATTCCATCATTCTTTCCCTCTCCCTTTCTTGAAACTCAAGTTCTCTCAACTTCATTTCCAGCCTAAGCTTTTCAATGGCTAAAGAGGTAGATATCTGTTCTTGTCTACCCTCTGGTACTTGGGTCTCAGTCCCCTCAACTACAGAACCCTCAACTACTGAAGCTGTAGTTTCCCCTTCCCTCTCTGGAACTTCAGGGGTGCCCTTCTTTGTCTTTGGTGGTGCCATGGCTTAAGGTGTTGTAAAATGGTGGTAGAGGTGTTCTCTCTCTGAGGTAATCCTTGGTGTCACGTTTTGACAAAATTTTACCTCAGGATTTACACACAAATGCCCTGGATTGAGGTGTTACACGAATCCCAACCGCTGCAAACCAATTATAAAGGACCCTTCGTGAGGGCAGGGGCAAAATAATCCCAACCGCTCTCTGGTCCTTTCTTCAGCTAATAAAGGAATTCAAAATCCCCACTTCGAGTCTAATATGGTCTGAGGAGAGGTGTCACGCTGACCAAACCAAATATCTTCGCTGCCACCAGATTAAATAAATCACAAACCCTCTTAGTTGCTATTAAGGGTATCAGGTTGTTTTAAAAATAATCAAAAGGCTTTTTTACTCCACCATTCAGTATATGAACAAGGGCTTCCTAAAGGGGAAAACAGGAGAGGCTGTTTGCATTAGGAAAGGGACTCAAAACCAAAATAATGGTGCTTGAGACAGGCTTTTGTTTTTAAAAAGAATAAGAAAGAGTTTATTGTTTACAAGTTATCTTTAACAAGCAGAATGCTGGTACAGAAGCTTGAATGGTTACAGAGAAAGTGTTCCTGTTGCTTGGATCGTAATGGTTTCGTGAGAGAAATGGTCTATCTTTGTTACAGTTACTCAAAATATGAACACCCAGCTATTCTATATTCTTCAGAAATAGCTGACACCAGTCTGTCACAGCTAACAGTACTGTACAGACCCTAGGCAATCTGCCTATATTACACAGAGACTTCTAACAACTGCAATTCTATTCTCTATTCTCTTCCTCAGAACTAAGCTGCACTACTCACTAACAGAACTGAACTCTCTAACTCCCTGAGCTGAACTAAACTAAAGTTATCTCTTCTCTCCTTTTCCCTCCAAGTCACTATCTCCGCCCCTAACCTTTAAACCAATCCCTGCTGTTGCTGGGCTGGCCCAGGCGTCAGCCACTCCCCCTACTGGCTTGGAGTTTTTCCCTGCTCCAAAATGGCTCCAACAACTTACTGCCAGGCCTTTCCTAACTGAAACCACCCAGCCTGCTTTCTGGGCCCTGCCAAGATAGCCAAGTAGGTAAGGGATCTTTACATCATATATAAAAACATACATAAGTCAGTTAAAACAATTTAAATCACAACCTAAATACATATAAAAACCATAACAACTATAAAAAAAACTATGAAAGTCTATCAAAACAGTGTCTTCAATCCAATTCCTCACTGGGTTTTCTTAGGGCCCATCCACGCAGCCCTATATTCCAGAATATCAAGGCAGAAAATCCCACATTATAATAATAATGATAAACTTTATTTAATACCCCGCCACCATCTCCCCAATGGGGACTCGGGGAGGCTTACATGAGGACAAGCCTAACAGCATATTACAATAAAATAAAGCAAAACACAATAACAACACAGTAAAATGCATACAACATATGAGTACAAAAAAAGATAAAGCAAAATCATACACAATAAAATAACAATGAGCGGTCCGCATGTTCGAGATAACAAAACTAAAAAACTAAAAATACTAAAATCAGGATGAGATAGGGATGGAGCAGATTGTTTTTAAGGGAGAAACTCATAAAGGAACGGGGTCATAAAAATAGACCTTCATACAGGTGGGGAAATATATTTTGGGGACAAAAAAACCATTGAGGGGGAGGCTCAAAGTGTGGGCTCAGATAACCCAGTTCAAAACAGATATTGTGAGATTTTCCGCCTTGATATTCTGGGATATAGGGCTGTTTGAAAGGGCCTGTGGTTGAGGAATAACTCAGTGGTGATTTTGCCTCTGAAATATAACCTGCAGCACTTGGTATTCATCGGTGGGCTCCCATCCAAGTGCTAACCAGGGCTGATGCTGCTTACTTCCAAGATCAGATGGGATCTGGTATCTTTAAGGTAGTATTTAGGCCTTCATGTGATGCCATAGGATCCCCCCCCCCCCCACATATTGTTAAAAGCTTCTGGAAACAATAGTAGCATCTTGCCCACTCCGACTATCCACATTTTGGTTTCAAGTTTACTTGAGACTAAACACTTCAAGATCCGTTCATTCATTAGGCAGTGGTTCTCGACCTGTGGATCTCCAGATGTTTTGGTCTTCAACTCCCAGAAGTCCTAACAACTGGTAAACTGGCTGGTTTTTCTGGGAGTTGTAGGCCAAAATACCTGGGGACCCACAAGTTGAGAACCACTGCTGTAGGGTTTACCTCAGAGGCAATTAGAAGCTTAAATCCAGTTATTAGACCAACAAGAGTAGATCTTTTGAGTTAGTGGAATTTACCATTGATTCAGTAAGTCCGCTCTATTTGAGACTAGAGAGTGTCTCATGACTAGGGAAGACTTTGTCCAAATAAAACAGTTTTGTTGTGTAGACGTGTCTCTTTGTATTCTAAAAGAATTGGCACCCAATGGTAGAACTTAAAATAACGTATTGGTGTATTTTAAAAGCCTGCTACATTGTATCACATAGGATGGCTATCTTTTCCATTTTGAAAATTGTTAAAAAGTACAGTTCTGCAGGGCTATACTTTGTTTAAAAGTTGAATTGCAACTTTTCAGGGGTGGGGATTGGGAGTAGGGGTGGTGACTGTCACACTACACAGTTATAGAACTATGGTTCCACTTTAAATCCATGGTTGCATATTGTATAATCCTGAGACTTGCAGATTAAGAAGACATACTTAGGATTCTCATCCAGAGCTTTTTAGTATCTCATCAAACTACGAACTTTATGATTCTATAACAGTTCAACTCCCAGAAATCCCAACAGCTGGTGAACTGACTGGGATTTCTGGAAGTTGTAGGCCAAAGCTCCTGGGGACCCACAGGTTGAGAACTACTGTTCTATAGGATATAGCCATGGCAGTTAAAGGAGAATCATAATCCCAGGAGCTTTTAGGATTGGCCATTCATCTTTTATTTTTTAGCCAAGGAAAGAATGAATAATAGAATCATAGAATTGGAAGAGACCTTGTGGGCCAACCCCATTCTACCAAGAAGCAGGAAAACCACATTCAAAGCACCCCTGATCTGGGAGTATGGATGGGTTGAGAGTAGCAAGAACAGTCTAAGGAACCAGACATGTCCACCTGTGTTCAGGGATGATGTAGTGTTGCTGAGTCTAGCATAAGTTGCAATTGCAGTGGCTTTGGCAGCTAGTTGCCCATTCTTTGTTGACCAGGAACAGCTGTTGTGTAAAGTCTTGGTTATAATGGTTTGGCTTTCCTGGACCTTGCTAAGCTGTGCATCCAAAAGTTTGCCTGGAGGATGCTGGCAATCTGTACCCTCATTTCTGTCTAACTCAAGAATGGGCAAACTTTGACCCTCCAGTGTTTTGGACTTCAACTCCCACAATTCCTAACAGCCGGTAGGCTGTTAGGAATTGTGGGAGTTGAAGTCCACAACACTGGAGGGCCGAAGTTTGCCCATGCCTGGTCTAAATGGTGCATTGGGAAATTGACTTGAGCAGGTCTAATCCCGTGCCATTTACCTTCCTCAATCTACAGCTGTTGTGTAAAGTCTTGGTTCTAGTGGTTTGGCTTTCCTGGACCTTGCCAAGCTGTACATCCAAAAGTTTGCCTGGAGGATTCTGGCAGTCTGTACCCTCATTTCTGTCTAACTCAAGAATGGGCAAACTTCGACCCTCCAGTGTTTTGGACTTCAACTCCCACCATTCCTAACAGCCGGAGCACAACACTGGAGGGCCGAAGTTTGCCCATGCCTGGTCTAAATGGTGCATTGGGAAATTGACTTGAGCAGGCCTAATCCCCTGCCATTTACCTTCCTCAATCTATTTGATTGACAGCTTGCTCCCTTACTGGGGTGAATGGATTTGTGATTGTTTTATCTCTTGGAACACTGTCTTTGAACTGCAACAAAAATGCTTGGTGTAGTTAACTTTTGCTTGGGCTCAAAGAGACATAGGAAGCCTGGCGCCTGAAGGCATTCTCACACCTGTAACCATGTTGGCAAATTTCTCTTTTTTCCTGAATGGTTTTGTTAGGATGTTTGAAATACTAAGAATTATTAAGATTTCCTTCCTGCAGATTGCTACTGGAAACAAACAGTGTGGTAACAGGCAGAATGCCAGTACAGTGTAACATAAGTAGATCCCATTACTTTGGATCTATTACTGTTTGAATGCCCTTTGTTCCTTTGCTCTTGATCTACCATTGACTTGACTCTGTGCTGGTAGAGACTGTGTACATGGGCTTTGCTCTATCCATCACTGTGTCTTGTTGGAGTCCTGCCACAATTCGTATCTTGAGGATTTCATAGGGTCAAGTTTTTGCATGGACATTCAGTTAAGAGTTCTTGCCCTCCTATTTATTTATTTTTGCAAAAAAAAAATCACGACAGTGTACAGAGACTACTCAGTCCCATCCCCTTTTCCACATTGGAAGTGTATTTTCGAAGGCTTTCATAGTTGGAATCACTGGGTTGCTGTGATTTTTTTTTTTACTGTTTGGCCATATTTCAACAGCATTCTCTCCTGACGTTTCACCTACATGGGTGGCTAATGGCACCTTCAGAGGTTCTGTTGGCAGTGAAGCAAATGGAGTGTATAATTCCCTGTGGAATGTCCACCCGTGCCTGTTTAAAGAAAGTGTGAATGTTGTAATCAGTAAGCTTGAATTAACATTTGAGTAGCCATTAAGTTTGCAAAGTCAGTCAGTAAGGGTATCTGCATAGAATTGTGGTTCTCAACCTGTAGGTTCCAAGATGTTTTGACCTACAGCTCCCAGAAATCCCAGCCAGTTTACCAGCTGTTAGGATTTCTGGGAATTTAAGGCTAAAACATCTGGGACCCACAGGTTGAGAACCACTGACAGAGAGGGAGCATGAACATTGTTGCCTAAAGGCATCCTCTGTTTGGGAGATGTTAACTGGCCCTTGATTGCTTATTTTGGCTCAAGAGATATAATAATAATAATAATAATAATAATAATAATAATAATTAATAATGTGTTGTTGATGTCTTTAATGGCTGGAATCACTGGTTGCTGTGAGTTTTCTGGGCTGTATGGCCATGTTAGGAGGTACTACTGGTCATTAGTAAGGTTGAACAGAATATAGGGTTGAACAGGGTATAGGGTTATAGCCTGTGCTGGATGGGGTTACACTTCCCCTGAAGACCCAGGTATGCAGCTTGTGAGTGATCCTGGATGCATCACTGATCCTGGAACCCCAGGTCTTGGCAATGGCCAGAGGAGCTTTTGCATAATTAAAACTTGTGTGCCAGTTGTGCCCATACCTTGGGAAGCCAGACTTGGCCACTGTAGTCCACGCTCTTGTTACATCCCGAATAGATGACTGCAATACGTTCTACATGGGGTTACCTTTGAAGACTGTTCAGAAGCTTCAAGTAGTCCAATGGGTGGCAGCCAGGCAGCTCACTGGAGCAGTGTACAGAGAAAGGACATCTCCCCTGTATTGTCGAAGGCTTTCATGGTCGGAATCACTGGGTTGTTGTCGTTTTTTCCGGCTATATGGCCATGTTCTAGAAGCATTCTTTCCTGCAGTTTCACCTGCATCTATGGCAGGAATCCTCAGAGGTAGTGAGGTCCTCACTACCTCTGAGGATGCTTGCCATAGATGCAGGCGAAACGTCAGGAGAGAATGCCTCTAGAGCATGGCCATATAGCCCGAAAAAACTACAACAACTCACATCTCCCCTGTTCCGTCAGTTCCACTGGCTGTCAGTCTTCTATCGAGCACAATTCAAAGTGCTGGTTTTAGTGTATAAGGCCCCAAATGGTTCTGGCCCAGCTTACCTGTCCAAACGTATCTCCCTTTATGAGCCAGCAAGGAGGTTAAGATTTGGGAAGGCTCTGCTCTTGATCTCACCTCCTTCATAGGTGCAGTTGGCAAGGACAAGAGACAGGGCCTTCTTAGTGGTGGCCCCTCAGCTATGGAACTCCCTAGCAGTTTGAAAACATTAAAATGTGAGTAGATCAATAGGTAGCATTCAGGCGGGAAGGTAACAGTGGTCCATGCAGTCATGCCGGTGTCCTTGGAGAATGCTGGCTCTTCGGCTTAGAAATGGAGATGAGCACCAACTCCCAGAGTTGGACATGACTGGACTTAATGTCAGGGGAAAACCTTTACTCGAGTTAAGATAGAGCAATTGAAAATGGGTATCAAATGGGCATCATTCAAAAGAGGTAATGCGCATCAAATAAGACCATTTCCCCCTCCCTTGGAGTAGCAGTGATCCAAGAAGAAGACAGATCGGAACCTCCCTCTGTGTGGACCATGTCCAGCTCAGGAGTTGGAAGTTTCTCCACCCTGCATTCAATCATTCTTAATTTCTTTTGGTTTATACCTTCAGAAGGTGTTCCTGCCCTAGCACTCAGCATGTTCCCACTGAATTGGAATAAAATGTCCAGAGAAATTCATTTCCTTTTCTCTCCTCCCACTTCAGTTCCTAGAAAGGAGTGTCATGCTTGGTGCAGGATTCCTGCCCTTGGTGGTACATTCCTTTCTTGATAGGTAAGGTAGCCATAGATTCCTAACCTGGTGGGGCTTTGGGATGTGTGCTCCAAGATAACCCAATTTTGCAAGGAACGGAAAGCATTTTAAAGCTCCACCTTTATCCTCTTTTAGATAAGGCTTTGGCTCAGGCAGTGTGAGTTCCTCTGGAACTGGTGGCGGGCAGCTTCATAGGATGACTTCATAGGGGAGTGGAGGACTCAAGATTTCTCATACAAGAATTCATTTACTGGAATTTGACAGGAAGCAGGAAAGGGGGTGGCGGTCCACCGAAGGCTTCGGCATTAGTTTTAATATCCGTAACACTGATGGGATGTTGAGCAGGTGCTTGCGTTTTGTCTGGAGTGTGGAATTAATTAGACCACTCTACGGAATGGAAAGTCGATGAAGATGGCTTCCATTACTGGTCAAGTCGGCCACAAATTATTTGTAATTTTGTGTGTGTGGAATGTGCAGTACCATTATTTATCCTCTCACTAATTACAGGGACTTCTTGATTGTCTCCAGATGGTGGAAATTAATGTACAAAGCTTTCTGCTGCTGGGATGGGATCAGGTTACCTTACAATTGCAGCTTGCTCCATCTTTGCAAGCATTATGAGAAGTGGTAATGGGTTGTTGTGGGTTTTCTGGGCTGTCTGGCCATGTTCCAGAAGCATTCTCTCCTGACGTTTTGCCTGCATCTATGGCAGGCATCCTCAGAGGTTGTGAGGTCTTGGAAACTAGGAAAATGGGGTTTATATATCTCTGGAATGTCCACAGAATCATAGAATCATAGAGTTGGAAGAGACCTCATGGGCCATCCAGTCCAACTCTCTGCCAAGAAGCAGGAAAATTGTATTCAAAGCACCCCTGACAGATGGCCATCCAGCCTCTGCTTAAAAGCCTCCAAAGAAGGAGCATCCACCACATTCCAGGGCAGAGAGTTCCATTGTTGAACAGCTCTCACAGTCAGGAAGTTCTTCCTCATGTTCAGATGGAATCTCCTTTCTTGTAGTTTGAAGCCATTGTTCCAGGTTGGGAGAAAGGACTCTTGTCTGTTTGAGGTAGGTGTGAATGATTTAATGGCCTAGCAGTTTCAAGGTCTGGCTTCTTACTGCCTGGGGGAATCCTTTGTTGGGAGGTGTTTAGCCGCCCCTGATAGTTTCTTGTCTGGAATTCCTTTATTTTTTGAGTATTGCTCTTTATATACTGTCCTGATTTTAGAGTTTTTTTAGTACTGGTAGCCAGATTTTGTTCATTTTCATGGGTTCTTCCTTTCTGTTGAAATTGTACACATGCTTGTGGATTTCAACAGAAGTGGTAATATTGGGATCATAAGCTTAAAACTATCAATGCAAAGCCTGCCTATGAGGAAGTAATTTTTTTGAGGTTGTGAACCATGATGATGAGATTGCTATGTTTCAAAAACCTAATCCAGGAGATGGGATTCAAGAGCCTTTGACCTTCACCTTTGACTCCATTTATGCAGTAGCCATTCCATCAACTTAATGGCTGACAAGGCCATGCTGTTTTTTTTGCCAATACTCCTGAAAGGTGGAAGATTTTAGTCAAAATGTATTTCTGGAAATAGGTGCATCCTGCAATTTTTTGTTCTGGTTGACTTGAATTTGCTATAAGAAAAAGGAGTGATGTAATTAACTCCTTAGTTCAGTATTTCTCAACCTTCCTAATGCCATGACCCCTTAATACAGTTCCTTATGTTGTGGTGACCCCCAACCATAAAATTATTTTTATTGCTACTTCATAACTGTAATTTTGTTGCTGTTATGAATCGTAATATAAATATCTGATATGCAGGATGTATTTTCATTCATTGGACCAAATTTGGCATAAATACCTGATACGCCCAAATTTGAATACCAGTGGGGTTGGGCGGGAGATTGATTTTGTCATGTGAGACTTGGAGTTGCTGGGATTTATAGTTCACCTACATTCAAAGAAAATTCTGAACTCCACCAACGATGGAATTGAACCAAACTTGGCACACAGAATCATAGAATCATAGAGTTGGAAGAGAGCTCATGGGCCATCCAGTCCAACCCCCTGCTAAAAAGCAGGAATATTGCATTCAAAGCACCCCTGATAGATGGCCATCCAGCCTCTATTTAAAAGCTTCCAAAGAAGGAGCCTCCACCACACTGTGGGGCAGAGAGTTCCACTGCTGAACGACTCTCACAGTCAGGAAGTTCTTCCTCATGTTCAGGTGGGATTTCCTTTGTTTTCGTTTGAAGCCATTGTTCAGTGTCCCAGTCTCCAGGGAAGCAGAGAACAAGCTTGCTCCCTCCTCCCATGAACTCCCATGACCACCATAAAATACTGGAAGGGTTTGGTGGGCCTTGACCTTAAGTTTTGGAGTTGTAGTTCACCTACATCCAGAGAGCACTGTGGACTCAGACAATGATGAATCTGCACCAAATTTGGCATGGACACTCAATATGCCCAAATGTGAACACTGGTGGAGTTTGGGGGAAAATAGACCTTGACGTTTGGGAGTTGTAGTTGCTGGGATTTATAGTTCACTTACAATCAAAGAGCCTTCTGAACCTCACCAACAGTAGAATTAGGACAAACTTCCCACACAGAACTCCCATGACCAACAGAAAATACTGTTTCCTGATGGTCTTTGGTGACCCCTCTGGCACCCCCTCATGACCACACCCAAGAGTCCCGATCCCCAGGTTGAGAAACGCTGCCTTAGTATCTTAATTTGCCATTTTAGACTACTCTGCTTGTGTGCATTCATGAAATACTACAGTGTTTCAGGATACTGATTCTTTTGTTTGCAATTCTTTCTCTTTGGTTTTTTAAGATCAAGTATACAGTCTAGGTTGTCAAACAAGAATGTTACATGCTACATTCTATTACAGAAATACACATAAAAGACATATGATGAAGCTGTGCAATTGTGACAGATAAAGTTTTCTGCTCCTTGGATCTTCTAGGAGTCACAGGCCATGCCAGCAAAACAAAACAAATACTAAATTTGATATTTATGCCAAATTTGGTTCAGTGAATGAAAATACATCCTGAATATTAGATATTTACATTACAATTTATAACAGTAACAAAATTACAGTTATGAAGTAGCAATGAAAATAATTTTATGGTTGGGGGTCACCACAACATGGTTGGGGGTCACCACAACAGGAGCCCCCGGTGGTGCAGTGGGTTAAACCCCTGTACTGGCAGGACTGAAGACCAACAAGTTGCAGGTTCGAATCTGGGGAGAGGCGGATGAGCTCCCTCTGTCAGCTCCAGCTTGTCATGCGGGGACATGAGAGAAGCCTCCCACAAGGATGATAAAAACATCAAATCATCCAGGTGTCCCCTGGGCAATGTCCTTGCAGACGGCTAATTCTCTCACACCAGAAGCAACTTGCAGTTTCTCAAGTCGCTCCTGATACGACAAATAAATAACCACAACACGAGGAAATGTATAAGTTGGTGGAAGTCCATGAGGTTTCCTCCAAAGCAGTGGTTCCCAACCTTTTGTCCTCTAGGTGTTTTGGACTTCAACTCCCAGAAATCCCAACCATGTTACTAGCTGTTAGGAATTGTGGGAGCTGAAGTCCAAAACACCTGGAGGACCAAAGACTGGGAGCCACTGCTCCAATGGAATTAGTTTTCCCTCTTCTCGATCAGCAAAAACACATTTCAGGTAATCTGAAGAAGTAGAAGCATGCAAAAACAGCCTAGAAGGCTCAACATGAAAACTACACGTAGTCCAAGGAGTGCATTTTGCCTGCCCCTTATTTTTAGTGTGGCTGATATTTAATGTTACCCTTAGTATGTTTTTTTTTATATTCTCTGATTCATATTTGGATGGGAGAGTGGCAATAAATACTGAATGCTGCAAGCTATATTTCAGAGTGGAAAATATTTTTATTGAAGAGCAATCCATCTTCCTGTGTCCCAGTCCATTCATCCAAGGTTGTATAGTTGGATGAGAAGGTGGATATTTCAATTTTCAGCAACATCTGGAATTTTACTTGAATGCATATATTTTTGCTGGTTGACTTTCAGTGGGATGTGTTTCAGGATTGACATTTAAGCTTAAATTGATGACTACATGGCTTCAATACCATGACTGTTGTTTTTGCTCTCTCCCCTTTCCTACCTTAGTTTTAGCACTGAGCCTGATGAAGTGTTGTGAAATATTAAAAGTTTGCTTACTATTTCATGGTGATGGCATTAACAAAAATACCAACATAACTCAGGCAACAAAGTCTCTGACAAATAATAATAATAATAATAATAATCATCATCATCATCATCATCATCATCATCATCATCTTTATATATACTCCACCACCATCTCCCATTGGGACTCGGTGTGGCTCCATTTATACTCCTCCTCTTCTTCTTCTTCTTCTTCTTCTTCTTCTTCTTCTTCTTCTTCTTCTTCTTCTTCTTCCTGTATTGAACTGGAAGGGTTTGTTAGAGTCATCCGCATTAGGAGAATAGAGAAGGAGGGCTGGTGGAATACAGTTTCCAGAATTTCAACAATTTTTCTATGGTAAACAATACAATAAACAAAGTTTGAATTGGGAAAAATGGGGCTCTACTCATTCTTATCCATTTATAGCTTAGTGTCCCTTTTTACAAAAGCAAAGTATACACAACTTGGATCTCTTACTGAACATACATCAACAGCAAAGCAAAGAGAAAATTGGGCAGCAGATGAGAACAGTGGAGCCTGGGGAAAGGAAAACAAGTAATCTCTGAGTGGAAGCAGTTTTCAGGATTTTTTGTGTGTGTGTGTCAGGAGGAACTTTGCTTCTGGTGTGAGAAAATTGGCTGTCTGCAAGAATGTTGCCCAGGGGACACCCGGATGTTTTTGATGTTTTACCATCCTTGTGGGAGGCTTCTCTCATATTTCCACATGGGGAGCTGGAGCTGACAGAGGAAGCTCATCCACACGCTCCTCGGATTTGAACCTGCGACCTGTTGGTCTTCGGTTCTGCTGGCAAAAGGGTTTAACCCACTGTGCCACCAAGGGCTCCTAGTTTTCAGGCGGTCTCTAGAAGGCTCAACATGTTTTAGTTATGCAGGGTCTCCCTGGCATTGGTTCATATCACATGTGCATATGGTTAACTTTGCTGAAATATATTCAATTTCTCTTCTATTTAGTGGTTTACGAAGCACAATTGTTTCTGGTTCTGGTACATTTTTTGTAAAAGAAAACGAACTCCAAATTTGTTAACTGAGATATATCTGTATTCCCTGATGGTGTCCCCCTCCCCAGTTCCCTCTGCAACAGATCGGCATCACATTCTCAGGGCTTGTGTATACCAAAAAGTTATGTATGTCATAAATACTGCTGGGCCCCCATCAAGGTCCAGTTATGGGTAGCAACTTCAGTTCTAGTGAGTTTGCAACTGCTCTGTGTAACCTGAGCTCTATGTGAGCTGTCCACGGTGCTGAACCTATGTCAAGGGTGAAGTTCAGCATTTTGAACAGCTCCTTTAAAATTTTGGCTAAACCAGGCATGGGCGAACTTGGGCCCTCCAGGTGTTTTGGACTGCAACTCCCACAATTCCTAACAGCTGGTAGGCTGTTAGGAATTGTGGGAGTTGCAGTCCAAAACACCTGGAGGGTCCGAGTTTGACCATGCCTGGGCTAAATCATGAAATGGAAAGTGTGATTTATAATCAGACTTGTCTCTAGCAAAGTTGTGATATTATTGTAGTCACAAATATTTTGCAGATCTAGCAACAAAGAATTTGAATGCAAAAAGTAGAACTCAAGGCTGTGGGCAGTTTCAGACCCCGTTTCTCCCCCTGTAATGGCAACTTTTACATTGAAAAAAAATATCAAAGCTTGAAAGAATTTGTTGTAGCATAACTTCAGATTATAGGCTTACTATGACATACATAAAGGTGCTGTCAATGCTACTTTAAAGCCTTGCTTTTTAAAGTAGGATCCAACTCGTTTTGCCTGCTTAGAAGGGGATCAGTGCAATGCAAGCTTGGTAGCTTCTCTAACCTCTCACACTTACAAAGAAAGAAAAGCTGCTTATGTGCTGGAGAGCGAGACATTAGTAATCTATTTTGGAGAATTTTTGCATGCATTTATGGCCCAAGTAGCCATTGAAGTGCTAGTATACAATATGCCCATCACTGAGGACCCTTCCACATAGCCCTATATCCCAGAATATCAAGGCAGAAAATCCCACAATATCTGCTTTGAACTGGGTTATCTGAGTGTGGACTCAGATAACCCAGTTCAAAGCAGATATTGTGGGATTTTCTGTCTTGATATTCTGGGATTTTCTGCTTTGATATTCTGGGATATAGGGCTGTGTGGAAGGACCCTGTGTGGAAATATATTGGCTGTGATAGCTGGGTATGTTGAGAGTTATAATGTAAACAATGGCATCCCTGTTAATAGAGCAGTGAATCTGTTCAAGGTCTTAGCATAAAAAGTATCTCTAAAAATCTGAAGATATTTTGGGGGTTGGATTCAGCACCCTGCATAGAATCATAGAGTGGGAAAAGACCCAAAAGGCCGTTCAGTCCAACTCCATTCTGCCATGCAGAAATAAAAAAAGCATTCCAAACAGATGACCACCAATCTCTGTTTGAAACTTACTGAGAAGGAGACATTATCAATAGGAGTATAGTGTCTAAATCCAGGGAAGTCATGCTACCCCTCTATTCTGCCTTGGGTAGACCATACTTGGAATATTGTGTCCAATTCTGGGCACCACAGTTGAAGAGAGATATTGACAAGCTGGTATGTGTCCAGAGGAGGGCGACTAAAATGATCAAGGGTCTGAAGAACAAGCCCTATGAGGAGTGGCTTAAAGAGCTGGGCATGTTTAGCCTGAAGAAGAGAAGGCTGAGAGGAGACATGATAGGCATGTATAAATATGTGAGAGAAAGTCATAGAAAGGAGGGAGCGAACTTGTTTTCTGGTGCCATAAAGTCTAGGACGCAATGGAACAATGGCTTCAAACTACAAGAGAGGAGATTCCATCTGAACATAAGGAAGAACTTCCTGAGTGTGAGAACTGTTCAGCAGTGGAACTCTCTGCCCCGGAATGTGGTAGAGGCTCCTTCTTTGGAAGCTTTTAAACAGAGGCTGGATGGCCATCTGTCGGGAGTGCTTTGAATGCAATTTTCCTGCTTCTTGGCAGAATGGGGTTGGACTGGATGGCCCACTAGGTCTCTTCCAACTCTAGGATTCTATGATCACACTCTGAGGCAGAAAATTCAATTGTCAAAACAGCTCTTGCTACCAGGAAGTTTTTCCTAATGTTTAGGTGAAATGCCTTTTCCTTTAGTTTGAATTTTTTGCTCCATGCCTTATTCTCTGGAGCAGCAGAAAATAAACTTGCTCCCTTCTCAATATGATACCCTTTCAGATATTTAAACATGACCCTCACATCCTTTCTCAGCATTATCTTCTCCAGGCTAAACATACCCAGCTCCCAAGATGTTCCTCATAGGGCTTGGCTTCCAGATCTTTGACCATTTTGGTCATGCAATCTGGATACGTTCCAGCTTGTCAATATCCTTCTGAATTGTGGTGCCCAGAACTTGACTCAGTACTTCAGGTGAGGTCACAGGTCCTTTCACATTCAGGCCAACACTTGGAGTGGAGTCATTGAAACATTTGCATGGAAGCCAAAACTTCTAGTGATCTTAATTGAGTTGAATTGGATCAATCCAGTGACGTTTACCATATTTTGACATTGGCTTGTTAGAAACTAATGATGGCTAACATTAGCCACGGTTTCTCAGGGCCCTCCCACACAGTCCTATATCCTAGAATAACAAGGCAGAAAGTCCCACATTATCTGAGTGCGGACGTAGATAACTCAGTTCAAAGCAGATATTGTGGGGTTTTCTGCCTTGATGTTCTCAGGTTTGAATCTGGGGAGTGGTGTGAGCTCCTGCTGTTAGCTCCAGCTTCTGCTAACCTAGCAGTTTGAAAACATACAATTATGAGTAGATCAATAGGCACCGTTCCGGTGGGAAGGTAACAGCTCTCCATAAAATCATACTGGTCATATGACCTTGGAGGTGTCTACGGACAACGCTGGCTCCTCGGCTTAGAAATGGAGATGAACACCAACCTCCAGAGTCGGACACGACTGGACTTAATGTCAGGGGAAAACTTTTACCTTTACCTATTCTGGGATATAGGACAGCATAGAAGGGCCCTGGTGAGATGACAAATCACAGTTAAGGAAAATGCAGAAGGAACAGCTTCTTATTTTTCTCTCTCTTCCACATGGGAAAAAGGACCATGCATGGTGATTCATTTCTGGTCATTCATATAACACTGTTGTCTCTTAGGTTCCTTCCAGACAGGCCCTATATCCCAGGATCTGATCCCAGGTTTCCTCTTTATCCCAATTTATCCCGCAGTACGGACTCAAATAGTCCAGGTTAAAGCAGAAAACCTGGGATAAGATCTTGGGATATAGGGCCTGTCTGGAAGGGCCCTTAGCAGCATGTGTCAATACTGCAGCTGTGAGAGTGTGGTAATAATCTCATAAACTCCATACATTCAGTGGTTCTGTATTTTACAGCAAGGTGACATATGCACCTGGTTTTTCTTCTCTTGCACCTGGCTTCAGTTAATAGACATTGGCATCATACATAGCAATAAACAAACCCCAAAGTGGATTTCACAATTCTGAGGGTTGCACACTTCTCTTCTAGAAACCCTTTTGATTCTCCATAGGTCACTTTGGCAATAAATGGAAGCATCTTCATCTGCTTAGCAAATGTAGTAGACTTGATGATCATTGCAAGTCCTCGACATTTGTGTAATTGTTTATCTGTGTCTGCATCCTTGGACCACTCCTCCTCAAGCAGGGAGATAATTTCCAGATATCTTGAAACCATAAAAAATTGATTCTTTGGAGAAACTGAAAACTTTTGTAAACATTGAAAAATGCAATATTAACTCAGCTAAAAAGCCAATGGGATTTTGACCTGTATAAATAGGAGTCTAGTGTCTAGATCCAAGGAACTCATGCTCCCCCTCTATTCTGCCTTGGTCAGACCACACCTAGAATCACACTGTGTCCAATTCTGGGTACTGCAATTGAAGGGAGATGTTGACAAGCTCGAATGTGCCCAGAGGAGAGGAACTAAAACGATCAAGAGTCTGGAGAACAAGTCCTGTGAGGAGTGGCCTAAAGAGCTAAGCATGTTTAGCCAGCAGAAGAGAAGGTTGAGAGGAGACATGATGAGGGGAAGTCATAGGGAGGAGGGAGCAAGCTTATTTTCCACTGCCCTGGAGACTAGGATGCAATGGAACAATGGCTTCAAACTACAGGAAAGAAAGGAGATTCCACCTGAACATTAGGAAGAACTTCCTAACACTGAGAGCTGTTCAGCAGTGGAACTCTCTGCATTGGAGTATGGTGGAGGCTCCTTCTTTGGAGGCTTTTAAACAGAGGCTGGACAGCCATCTTTCAGGGTACTTTAAATGCAGTTTCCCTGCTTCTTGGCAGCGGGTTGGACTGGATAGCCCACGAGGTCTCTTCCAACTCTAGAATTCTATGGTTCTATGATAATCCAATTACCTTCAGATTTAATTGGACGAAAAAGTCTTTGGAAAAAGGAGGAAAAAAACTTCAATTTCTCTTCAGAATTTTTTGTTTCTGCTCCCTATTTCCCTGGTTTTATTTCTTTTGGGCACTTTCATGATTGTCTTCAGTAACGCTGGCACTTGAAGTCACTGGATAGCAAGGAAACCTAGGTCAACAAGGCATGATTTGGGCAGTAGAAACTCCAAGAGTAAATCCTTGGACAGAGAATAATTTCAATAAGAACAGTTTGTATAACAGAAAACTGTAGTGGATGTTTGATGCTATTGAATGAATAAACAGCAGCAGAATCCACCACAAGGACGTTTAAAAACTCATTGGACCATGTAACAGGCATTTCCCTCGTGTTGTTTAATCAGTGAAACATTTAGTGGCTCAACCCTGTTCTGGTCACTTTACCTTTGTTACCCTTCCTGCATTGCAAAGTGATATAATACTTCATTCATTTTCTTCTTTAAAGGAAGCAATTAGTTATTTTAGCGATTTCCTTCTTATTATGTCAAAGTCTTCGATAACTACATAGTTTTTGAAGCCTATATGCAATTTGGAACTGTTTCAGTACAAAACTGCATGTGATTGTTTTGTGTAGAAAATAGCTTTTTCTGTCCCAGAATACAGTGCTTTTGGTGCAAAAAACCCAACATGGAATATGTCCCAAACTGTGAAGGTTCATGTCAATCTAGGGTTCTCCACACTTCAAAAACATAATTTTTCAAAGCTTCTTTCCATTCTTAGGAGTAAGAAATCAAAATTATGGAAGAACAGGTCTCTGTTATGAACTCTCTCAAACTATTTTATTTACTTCCTGTTAGAGCAGTGTTTCTCAACCTGGGGATTGGAACCCCTGGGTGGGTCATGAGTGGGGTGTCAGAGGAGTTGCCAAAGACCATCAGAAAACACAGTATTTTCTATTGGTCCTAGAGGTTCTGTGTGCCAAGTTTGGTTCAATTTCATTGTTGCTCGAGTTCAGAATGCTCGTTGATTGTTGGTGAACTATAAATCCCAGCAACCACAACTCTCAAATGTCAAGGTCTATTTTCCCAAAACTTGACCTGTGTTCACATTTGGGCATATTGAGTATTTGAGCCAAGTTTGGTCCAGATCCATCATTGTTTGAGTCCACAGTGCTCTCTGATGTAGGTGAGCTACAACTCCAACAATCAAGGTCAATGCCCACCAAACCCTTCCAATATTTTCTGTACGTCATGGGAATTCTGTGTGCCAAGTTTAGTTCAATTTCATTGTTGGTGGAGTTCAGAATGCTCTTTGATTGTGGGTGAACTATAAATCCCAGCAACTATGACTCCCAAATGTTAAAATCACCCCCCCCCCAACCCCACCAGTCTTCAAATTTGGGAGTATCAGGTGTCTGTGCCAAATTTGGTCCAGTGAATGAAAATACATCCTGTATATCAGATATTTACGTTACGATTCATAACAGTAGCAAAATTACAGTTATGAAGTAGCAATTAAAATAGTTTTATGCTTGGGGGTCACCACAACATGAGGAACTGTATTAAAGGGTCGTGGCATTAGGAAATAATTGAAAATTATGTTTTCAGTTACTTTGAAAACGTAATTTTTCAACGTTTCTTTCCATTCTTAGGAGTAAGAAATCAAAATTATAAGGGGGAACAGGTCTCTGTTTTGATGTCTCCCAAACTATTTTGTTTGCTTCCTGTTTGAGATAGTGTTGGGCATGGGCACGCTCATTCAGCATGAGTGTGCCATGGGAACTGCTTCTGTGTCATGAGTGAGTGGGTGAGACACCTTTTTGAAGCGTAGATAGCCTTCTTTAGAAAGGCTACTTTTTAATCTTGCCTGAGGATCAGCAGCTATCCGAGTCTGTTGCAACACTGTTGCATGTGAATCTCTTTAAAGACTTCAGAGGTCATTTATATAAAAGATTACACACTAACCTTTGGAAGACATCTAGTTTCCATTCAGACCTTTGGAACATATTGGGCTGTTGTAGATTCCCATACTTGATATGTTATATTCTATACATTTTTGTTCTATTGTTGCAAAAACAACATCCCTTGTTCTTGTATATTTTATAAAAGGCTTCATTAAAACCCTGAAGTGATGAAAGTTTACATCCACCCAGTGGAGGAGACGAGTAGCTCTGATTTCGTTAGAATGATGAATCTACCCCAAGGTTTAGTCTGAATTTTATTTTAGCCATAGGTTTGGTACCTTGGACAGTTTATGGGAGTTCTAGACCCCTTCTACATTTCCATATAATCCAGTTCAAAGCAGATAATCTGGATTTTCTATGGCAGTGCAGAAGGGGCTCTAGTTTTACAAGATCTTTAGCCCTCTCTGTCAAAGAGTGGTGGTGCCTCAGCAAACTACAAATCAAAAGATTCTGTAGTATTGTGCCAGGGCGGGTGGAGTGGTGTCAAATTGCATTTATTGCAATATAAGATTTATATTGGAGAGAGTAGTATGCTTTGATACAAATGGCTGATCAATTGCCAATTTAAGGGTTTGTCAGGCAGAGGAGAATGAGTCTGCATCACGCTTTTGCCTGTAAGCTTTAAAAAAGTATTTATAGAAGGTTGCCCAAGTTCAGCCCTTAGAAGTGGGAAATTACATGGTAAACAGCTGTTGGGTGTTGGAAGGAGATCACATTGTACATTTCTTCGTGAAAAAGAAACTTTAAAGTTCAGAACAGCCTGCTACCAAGTTGTTCTGTTTGTTGTGTTCTTTTGGTCTTCAAGGTGAATGGCTTCTCAAAACATAACAAAGATGGAGATTGCCTTTGGGAGTTAATATGCCTGTGGAGTGTCAGTGTCTGCCAGGGATAATGGTAGTGGTGGTGGTGTGGAGGGGAGATTTATCTCACAGTAATTCAAGATGGAGCAGGTCCAAATACCCTATAGCTGGCATGGGCAAACTTTGGCCCTCCAGGTGTTTTGGACTTCTACTCCTACCATTCCTAACGATTAGGGAAAACTGCCCAAAATTACAGAAGCATATCCAAAAGACAAACAGGACCCTTAAAGTTGAGCATCAGCCCACAGCATGCAGAGCATGAAGTGCTATGTGATGTGGCTGTAAAGAATTTAGAGCTTTGGAGGCAAGTATGCAGAGTTCAATCTTAAAAATCACAAAAAGGATGCCTAGAATAGATGCAGGAGAAAGGTCAGGAGAGAATGCTTCTAGAACATTGCCATATAGCCCGAAAAACCTACAACAACCCAGTGATTCCAGCCATGGAAGCCTTAGACCAGGGGTCCTCAAACTTTTAAAACAGAGGGCCAGGTCATAGTCCCTCAAACTGTTGGAGGGCCGGATTATAATCTGAAAAAATGTGAATGAATTCATATGCACATGGCTCATATCTTATTTGTAGTGCAAAAAACACTTTAAAACAATACAATAATTAAAATGAAGAACAATTTCAACAAATATAAACTTATTAGTATTTCAATGGGAAGTGTGGGCCTGATTTTGACTGATAAATAGGATTGTTGTTGTTGTTGTTGTTGTTGTTGTGTGCTTTCAGGTCGTTTCAGACTTAGGTGACCCTGAGCGAGGGCCGGGTAAATAACCTTGGAGGGCCGTATCCGGCCCCTAGTTTGAGGACCCCTGCCTTAGACAATACGTTAATCACAAAAAGGGTTGTCCACAATAAAAATAAGAATAACTAGATTTCTTAATAGTTAAAGATCTGGGTCTGAGCTACTCTAACACCTATCTCTTCTAAGGTTCTTAAGAGAGGGAATAATCACCAGTCACTACATCTCTCTGACACACATGCAGAGAGAGATCTCAAAGCACACAGCACATATGAAGATGTAAAAAAGCTGAAGTCAAAGTAAAAGCTAGCGGTAGAAAAGTATTCATTCTACACAACCAATAAGAGTTAAAGCAAAAACAGAGAGGAGAGAAGAAACAGATACATTCCCAACTATCATTCAGGAGACATGGGGAAAGGTAAACCCTCAGCCTATTCTAAGCTAACTAAATTGTTCTTCATTGACGTCTGGAGACTTAACCAGTGTGAGGTTGAATTCCAACACTTACAGCCAGTAGACTGTCAGGAATTGTGGGAGTTGAAGTCCAAAACACCTGGAGGGCTGAAATTTGCCAATTCCTGCCATCTGATCTTGGAGCTAAGCTTGATTAATACTTGGAAGGAAGGCTGTGAATGAATACCGGGTGCTATTGGCTATAGTGCAGAGGATGGAAGTGGCAAAACCTCCTCTGAGTCTTCCTTGTCCAAGAAACTTCCATGGGGTTCCCATAAGTCCCAACAGGCAATCAGAAGGCACATAAATACACAAACACACATAACCAGAGTGCAAGTAAAAGTTATGAAATACCCCAAGGCTACTGCTGAAATTGGCATTCCTGTTTCCAGATCCTCCAGATCCTCTGTATAATTCATATTATGGGATACATCATGGTCTCATCTTTTATGGATCACACATTCTCCCATTTGTTCTTTGACTAATGGTGACTATTCCCACCATTGCCAGTAATACTTATGTGGACTAGAGCTTTTTTTTTTTTGGCGTGTCAGGAGAAACTTGCAAAACTGCAAGTCGCTCCTGGTGTGAGAGAATTAGCCGTCTGCAAGGATGTTGCCCAGGGGACGCCCAGATGATTTGATGTTTTTATCATCCTGTGGGAAGCTTCTCTCATGTCCCCGCATGAGAAGCTGGAGCTGGTAGAGGGAGCTCATCTGCCTCTCCCCGGATTCAGACCTGCGACCTGTTGGTCTTCAGTTTAACCCACTGTGCCACCGGGGACTCCAGCTGAGAATGGTGTATTTTGGGGTAGTCTGCACATATGGTATATCCCTGGCCTCTTAAGCCATAGTTTAGAAAGGTGGGAGTGAGCATTGGAAATATATGCTCCTTTTGTTTGCCCTCTATGAACATTGGCTTGTAAGGACATAAAAACACACCAGTGGCCTATAGCTCAATATTGTCCTCAAATAGTGGTGAATCAGTTCTAGGAAGCTCACTTGACACAGAACATGGATGTAGATTTGACTTCAGTCTCCCTGTTTCTCCACATCATACACCAGAGTTGATATGTAGCCATTGGGTAGCTCTTGATGCTTCCATTCTCCATGAATTTATCCTGTGTTGTAAAGTCAGCCAAGTTGTCAAGCAAACCTTCATTGAATTCTGCATTTGATCCTTGAGATGTATGAAGCTGTCTTCCCTTTTATCTTTCTAAATCTTCTACAAATCAGTGTAGTGGACGACTTTATTCTAGTATTATGAGAGAGGGAAGAAAGGTGCTCCTATCCATTTACTCACAGCATACATAATGTGGACACCTCTAACATACCCCCTGGTGGTGCAGCGGGCTAAACCGCTGAGCTGCTAAACTTGCTGACTGAAAGGTTAGCGGTTCGAATCTGGGGAGCAGGGTGAGCTCCCACTGTTAGGACCAGCTTCTGCCAACCTAGCAGCTCGAAAAAATGCAGATGTGAGTAGATCAATAGGTATTGCTTCTGCGGGAAGGTAATGACACTCCATGCATGTTTAGCCTGAAGAAGAGAAGGCTGAGAGGGGATATGATAGCCATGTATAAATATGTGAGAGGAAACCACAGGGAGGAGGGAGCAAGCTTGTTTTCTGCTTCCCTGGAGACTAGGACGCAATGGAACAATGGCTTCAAACTACAAGAGAGGAGATTCCATCTGAACATGAGGAAGAACTTCCTGACTGTGAGAGCCGTTCAGCAGTGGAACTCTCTTTCCCGGAGTGTGGTGGAGGCTCCTTCTTTGGAAGCTTTTAAGCAGAGGCTGGATGGCCATCTGTCAGGGGTGATTTGAATGCAATATTCCTGCTTCTTGGCAGGGGGTTGGACTGGATGGCCCATGAGGTCTCTTCCAACTCTTTGATTCTATGATTCTATGATTCTATGCAGTCATGCTGGCCACATGAACTTGGAGGTGTCTATAGATAATGCCGGCTCTTCGGCCTAGAAAGGGAGATGACCACCACCCCCCCGAGTCGAACACGACTAGATTTCATGTCAAGGGAAAACTTTACCTTAGTCTTCTCTTTGCTTTTTCCTACATTGAACCATCTGAAAGGTATTTTTCACTAGTATCCATTTTAATTATTTTGTGTGTTACAAACAGGGAGCTGAGGCATATTGCTGTGTTTAATGTGTGGTATAAGATTCTGGCTAACAAACTGATGTTAACAGCACAGTTATCTGTTTCAAAAATACAGTAAGATCCTTGTAGCTGCGGACACTATATCTATAACAAAGAGGAAACAGTTTCACTTACTCATACCCAGGGGAAAATGGTATCCCTGTGGTATGCTGGGACCAAAGGTATTTGGCCATGTCCATTGTTTCAGATAACCATAGTCTAGCTGGGAATCTATTTCCTGCAGATACGAGGGTCTTTCTGTATTGAAGAGCTGTAATTAAACTAACTAGATATTCTAGGTGTTACATCCTGGTGAACAGAAGGGACATAGTCTTGTCTCTTGCTTTTAGTGTGATATGATGATTCAGGCCAATTGGGTTTCAGTCATTTTTACTGAGATTTGGTGGAAATTAAACACCCAAATGTAGCAGCGACCCAGTGTCTTCCATGACCTCTGCCCCTCTCTTACCCATCCTCTCTGTTCATTTAGGTCCTTTATCATAATATGAGAGTCAAAGTAGTTAGTTTCGCACTTCGTTGTCGGGTTGAAACAAAGAGAAAACAAAGTGCTGTTTATTTTGAATTGATGCAGATATAAGGACACAGCTTTGCTTTGTCAGGAAAAAAGTGTGATCATATAACAATGACCCCTTAAGCTTATGTAAGGTATCTGGGACACACTGGCTTACCTGATATTACTGTCTCCATCAGGAAAAAGAGAAGCACACTGAGTTACTATGGGCAGCCTTCTGAATGCCTTTCAGGCAACTCTCGCCTTGGCCTTTGAACTTGAGGGCTCTCTGGTCCGACCCTTGCAATTTCTTGCATTTTGTCAGGTTCTGTTGTTATGTTTTTGCTTTGCCTTGTGGCTGGCATAACCCAATTCCCATACTTTTCAGCCAGCTATTCTCTCTCTTCCAACTCCCGGCGGCCACCTGCTACTTCTAGATCTCCAGATACCCCATTCAAATAGTGTTTTCCCTTTCTAAATCTGAGCCTAAAAGTAATTGGAGGATGTGGGTGATATTATATCCTGTTAAAAAAGGGCAAAACTTGATTTTTTTTGCACTCAGTTTGCTCAAATTCTGGTTTCTTAGAGAAAAACAGAACTTCGGGTTGTTGTAGGTTTTTCGGGCTATATGGCCATGTTCTATAGCCCAAAAAACCTACAACAACCCAGTGATTCCAGCCATAAACAGAACTTTCCCCCCTCTTTTGCTGCACTCAGACACAGAACTCTCCCACTGTATGTCTCTCTTCTAATCCTTTTCCAGTATGCACTTTGTCCAGTTCTACCTTGCTTCAACTTGAGTCCTTACCCCTTACCAAAGCAAACACTGATATTCTGTTGGTGTTGTGTACAAATGCAGGTACACTTAGATATGTGAGTGGACTTCTTGGTCATTGTGCAATGGGAATGACCAGTTCATGGTTGTGTAAGTGAAAGACTGGCTACAAGTGGAACCATTTCAGATGGGTCTAAATCCTGTCGTTAGTCCTTCATCACGCTAGAGAATGAATCTACTTTAAATCTGGTTTCTGCCTCCTGCAGAATTCTGGGGTTTGTAGTTTAGTGAGACTGTTAAAGGCTCTTCACTAAACTACAAACTCCAGAATTCTGCAGGAGACAGCAACTGGATTTAAAGTGGATTGATTCTCTAGTGCTGTGGTTTTCAGCCTGTGGGTCCCCAGGTGTTTTGGCCTTCAACTCCCAGAAATCCTAACAGCTGCTAAACTGGCTGGGATTTCTGGGAGTTGTAGGCCAAAAACATCTGGGGACCCCAGGTTGAGAACCACTGCTCTAGTGTGATGAGGTCCTTAGTCTTTACTTGAGTCCACCTGTTGTATTTACCTGTATTTTGACTAAATTTCATCTATTGATTGAATGAATCTAAGAACCATAGAAGAGACCACATGGACCATCAAAGTCCAACCCTCCTGTACAATCAAAGCACCTCTCAACTGTTTATAAGCCTCCAAAGAAGGAGACTCCACCACACTCCAAGGCAGAGAGTTCCGCTGTTAAACTACTCTCGCTATCAGGAAGTTCTTCTTAAAGTTCAGGTGGAATCTCCTTTCCTGTAGTTTGGATTCATTGCTCCAATTCCTAGTTTCCAAGGCAGCAGCAAACAAGCCTGCCCCCTCTACTTTCTGACATGGGTCTACTCTAGTTGGGAATAGCCAACAGGATTCTAGCCATGCAGTTGCATATTCATGGATGGAGCTGTTGTGATTCAACCTGTGTTTTGTTTCATTGCCTGAGATTTCAGAGAATAGTGACCAAGCTTCTGCAAACCCACAGGGGTCTGGAAATTGGGATTTTGGGCAGGAGTCTACTGTTCGTCATGATGAAGCTGAGGATTCTGGGATGATCAAGCCTGCATTAGATGTTCCAGTACAGACAGAGAAAGAAGGTGACAGGCTTGTGATAGCTTTCCCAAGGGAGTCAAGGTTGGAATGTGAAAAGAATGTGTTAATTGGGATCCAGGAAAGGATGCCTCCTTTGATAGAATTTATTTATTTATTTCAAAGTTTTATATACCGAACTTCTCACCTCATAAGAGGGACTCAGCCCGGTTTCCAACCATAAAAACACATACAATCGGTAAAATATCAAAATACACATTACAATAAAACATTTAAAAAGCACATATATTTAAAACTACAGTGGTCAGTCGTCATACTAAAATCGAATATACACCGTCTTCCATCCAGATCATTGTCTCATTCTTCGAAGGCCTGTCTCCATAACCACGACTTCACCTATTTCCTGAATGTCAGGATTGTTGGGGCGGTTCTAACCTCTGGCGGGAGAGAGTTCCAGAGTCGTGGGGCCACTACCGAGAAGGCCCTGTCCCTCGTCCCCACCAGCCATGCTTGTGAGGTGTCAAATCTCCCAACAATCTGGCTGATTAATAGACAAGAAGAATCCTCCTGAATCCTCCTGAATCTTCCCGAGGGAAAAGGCATGTTTTTTTGGAGTATATATGAGGGTAACAGGCTGATTCCTCAGAGGAATCAATGTTTGGTTTAAGACAGCAATTCCTTTCTTGTGTTCCAGTTTCATGAGCCTTGGATTTCATCTTTCAAGTTGATTTTCCTGTAGCTTCTTGTGTCTTGGTTTGCTGTTTCTGGATTATTTTGGAATCACAGACTCTTTAATTTTTTTGGGATCTTTGTTATGGTTTTCTACGTTCCTGTTTCCCTGGATGAGCCTTGTGTGCCAAGTCTTCAGTTACTGTTTGCCTGAGCTTGGTGTTTGGAATCCTGTTTTCCAAGTTTAAGTGACTATTACCATGGACAACATCTTATACGACTTTTGATCATTTTTATCCTTTTTCTGAAGCTACATTTATTCTTAAGTAAATTGATTTGCTTATACTGAACTCTGAAGTGTGAGATTGGTTCAGAGGGGCCTTCCCAGCCCTGGTGCGCGACAGGAGCATACCTATTTGACAGCACTTTCCATGTATCGCTTTCTTTGTCAACTCTGTGCATTCACTTTTGCAGAAGTGAACAATAAGCAGATACGCTAACAAGTATGCAGTCAGTTATACAATGTTGTATTCGGCAACTATCATATATGCCTACTCACATTGCACAAGCACAATGCAAAGTGTCAGCTAAACTCTGGACAAGTGTAACTCTTTGTGTTCTTATCCACCATCTTTTATCCTTTTGTTATCTCTCTTAGTGTTGCCATTTAGATTGCTAATTTGTTTGTGGGCAGAGTCTTGTCTTTCAGTGCCTCGTCCAAAAAAAATTCCTTTGAAAAGGAACATGTAGATTTATGCATTCTGAAAATCAAGCGGCATATATTTCTAGGTAACCTAAAAACAAAGATAGAAATAAAAATAGAAGGCCATGGTGTATCAGTCATACATAGTAATGAAACATAATTGACTGGGTCAAACCTAAGGTGCAGATTTTGTAGAAACTGGTGATGCTTTTGGGTATCACAGAAACCACCAGCTTTAATGCTGTCGTTGCCTTGATAACAGACGTATTTTATAGTAAGCCTGTGGTCCTAATGTTTTAACATACTGCCCACAGGTCTAGACAATTTTGTTAATCCTTTCGATCATATGTCCACAGTACAGATTTTGGTAATGTTACATGTGTGTAAGAGAAAGCCATCTCAGTTATGTCATTGCTTCTTCCCTTATTCCTCAGAAAAATACAATAGTGTGGGGGTATATTTCCTCCTCCTCCTCCAGTTCCTTCTGAAACATTATTGGAGGAAGTGGCTGGTATTTATTTACAATATCAAGATAAACTTGTGGACTTTCCTCCCAGGAGTGTCTTAAGCAGGAAACACTTGACACAAATTCTCAATGTGCCTTTCTTGGTACTGTACAACTTGAGTTTCCCATGAGAACAAGACCATATAAATAGCTCGAGTCATGGCCATAGCTCAGCTTCATGATAACATATCTGTTTGCTGTTGTATGACTTCAAGTAATTCCCAACTTATGGTAACCTTAGGGCTAACATATCACATTGGGTGTTTTTGGTAAGAGTTGCTCAGAAGAGGCTTGCCATTGGCTTCCTCTGAGGCTGAGAGTATGTGATTTGCCCATGGTCACCCAGTTGGTTTCAAGGTTGAGCAGGGATTTGAACACTGGTCCCCGGAGTCACAGCCTACTCTTTAAGAGGTGTGGCTGGTGGAGATAAGGGTCAGGGCCTTCTCAGTGGTGGTCCCACGGCTGTGTAACTCCCTCCCAAGTGAGATCAGGTCAGCCCCCTCCTTCCTGACCTTTAGGAGACAGCTAAAGACCTGGCTGTGGAACCAAGTGTTCAACCCATCATAGGAATATTTCAAATTAAAGTGAAAGTTGAAAGTGCAATGACCCAGGACTGTTTACGGAAACAGCTATGTCTCTGCGTGATATGTGATGTTATTTTATGTGATGTATTTAATAACGTTTAATGTTTTATTAGGGGAGGGTCAGTTTTAATGTTTTATACTGTTGTTCTTGAGAGCACTGAATTGTTGCCAACACTGTGAACTATCCTGAGTCTTCTTCACGGTTTGAGACGGGGGATTTTCAAATGTTCCAAATAAATAAATAATAAATATTGTTACAGGGTGAAAGGGGTGAAGGAAAGAGTTGGCTAAAGAAAACTTTAGCAGTTTACATTTTCCAGAAAGCTTTAAATCGGTGTTTCTCAAACTGGAAGTTGGTACCTTTGAGGGGATCATGAGAGGGTTTCAGAGGGGTCGCCAAAGACCATCAGAAAACATATTTCTGATGGTCTTAGGAACTCCTTTGGCAAGGAAGGCTGAAGATCTCTCCGCCTGTCCTTCTCTTCCTTATTGGAAACAGATGGCACATCCTCCCACAAAATGCCATCCTCTTGCTGTGATTGTCCGGCTTCTCAGCCAAGGGAAGGGCTGTCCCTGAGATTCCCAAGTAAAGAGGGGAGAGCAGGCCTGCTTGGCGCATGGCAGCGTTGTGTGCATGTGCGGGCGAGGGAGAGCATGCGAGGCTGGAGGAAGGCTGCCAGCAAGTCCCTTCAAGGCATGGAGCTTCTGTGTGGGAAGTTTGGCACAATTCTATCATTGGTTGGGCTCAGAACGCTCTTTCATTGTAAGTAAACTACAACTCCAAAACTCAAAGTCAATGCCCACCAAACCCTTCCAGTATTTTCTTTTAGTCATGAAAGTTCTGTGTGCCAAGTTTGGTTCAATTCCATCATTGGAGGAGTTCAGAATGGTCTTTGAGTGTGGGCTAACTATAAATCCCAGCAACTTCAACTCCCAGATAACAAAATCAGTTGTTCCCCCCAACCCCACCGGTATTCAAATTTGGGTGTATCAGGTATTTGTGCCAAATTTGGTCCAGTGAATCAAAATACATCCTGCATATCAGATATTTACATTACGATTCATAACCGTAGCAAAATTACAGTTATGGAGTTATGAAGGGTCACCACAACACGAGGAACTGTATTAAGGGGTCGTGGCATTAGGAATGTTGAGAGACACTGCTTTAGATGAACAAGGGCCATTACCAGGGAATACTTTTTCAGGTGGGATACATATATCCCCTTCTTTGCAGAACTTGAGATGGGAAGTAAAGACTTATTTCATGTTGATGTGACCAAATTGAAAATATGTCTTATATTGGTGACCTTATTAGCTCAACCAAAAAGCATGAAGAAGCTGACATGCTTCTTCACTGAGTATTGATACTATAGAGCAGGCATGGACAAACTTTAGCCTTCCTGGTGTTTTGGTCTTCAACTTCCACAATTCCTAACAGCCTACTGGCTACTTTCTTTTTTATTGATTCCAGTGGTAGATAAATGGTCTTACTGGTATCTAAATGGCATTTAAATTGGTTGTATGGCTTAGCTGGGGTGCCACGGTTGAGAAGGCTTTCATTGTAAGATGCTTACTCAATTCATTTGAAAGCTGGAAAAGTTTCTTTTTTGGATTTCAACTTTCAGAATCCACCAGTTGTCTAGGGGATTATTTGAGTTGTAATCCAAACATTTCCAAGCTCCGTCCATTAATGTATGAATGTTATTTCCTTGTTCTGCAGCTGGCTTCCTGAATGCTTTCCGAGTACTGTAACAACAGAAATGTCAGTTTGAGGGAAGACAGCTGATGGCATAGGGAGATAATGAACTTGTCCTTAAAGTTTATGGGAAGCACACCTGTTAGTGTTTGCAGATATATGTTTATCTGAAGTTCTCCGCCCTAAATTCTTGAGAAATGAGTGGGTCAAGCTAGATTTTACTTGATCACATCAAAGGCATTTTGTGCTTGTGTTCTGTATGAAATTAGGGAGAGTGTATTAATTATAAAGAAAGGGAGATGGGTTATCAAATGATGAAGCAAAGGTCGAATTTCTTAAGTTGTTTTGCCACACGACACTGAAAGTGATTTTAGCATTTCTCAGACCTGCAGAACCAGGACTACGTAGAATGTACGTACTGTACATACAGTAAGATTTTCCCACTTCTACCCTATATTAAAATTATTCATATTTATGTCAGGTGTGGTGGACTCATTCTATCTGGAAGGAGGAAAATCATGCACTGTGGAGGTGCACGACCCTTAATAATCTATTCATATGGCCATATGCATATACAATAGTCTGTGCAAGATTTGGGTTTTAGGCCTTTGCACAACCCCACTAAGTTTCCGGTCCCAATTCAAGGAGCAGGTTTTGACCTGCAAAGCTCTAAATGGTTCAGGTCCCGCCAATCTTTGTGATTGCATCTTCCCCTATGAACCGGCATGGGCTCTAGGATCTGCGAGGGAGGCCCTCCTCTTGCTTAAACCACTGTCACATGCACGGTTGGTGAGGACGAGAGAGAGGGCCTTCTCGGTGGTGGCCCCTCGACTTCGGAATACCCTCCCCAGGGAGATTAGGCAACCCTCCACACTGTCCTCCTTATGTAAGAATCTGAAAACCTGGATGTTCCAGCAAGCATTTGAGATCGACTAGTCCAGTGGTTCTCAACCTGGGGTCCCCAGATGTTTTTGGCCTTCAACTCCCAGAAATCCTAACAGCTGGTAAACTGGCTAGGATTTCTGGGAGTTGTAGGCCAAAAACATCTGGTGACCCCAGATTGAGAACCACTGGACTAGTCCCTAGTTAGAAATGCCCAGTCCCTAGGTCGCCAGATAGTTCTCTGTTCTCTGCATTTCATCAAGTTCCCTGGCCCTATGGCACACCGTTTTGCACTATTCCATGCCCGACCCTTTTACAGCCTGGTCACACCCATTTTAGTAATTCTGGTCACTGGTTTTTGTTGAACATTGTCTGATGGAGCTTCAATGCTGCTATTTTATACTCTGATGTTTAATTGTGTTTGTATTTGGATTGTTGCATTTTACAATGCTCTTATCCTAATGATGTTTTTGTTTTAATGGATTTTTTTGCTTTTATGTCTTGTGGAGTTTCTGTCCCACATGTAAGCCACCACAAGTCCCTTCGGGGAGATGGTGGTGGGGTATAAGAATAAAGTAGTAGTAGTTGTTGTTATTTGAAACACAAGAAGATTAGTACACAGCAAACAAGATCACTCTGCTGGCTGTTGTATTGGATCACACGTCAGACACTTCCCGAGTGTCTAGGACTGTGTGATGTATTGGTGAATAATGCGTGCAGATCCCAGTAGGGTGGCCTTTTGCAGCTGGCAGACAGTAATTTTGTCAGTGCCAATTGTGTTTAAGTGCAGGCCAAGGTCTTTAGGCACTGCACCCAGTGTGCCGATCACCACTGGGACCACCTTGACTGACTTATGCCAGAGTCTTTGCAGTTCAATCTTTAAATCCTCATATTGTGTCAGCTTTTCCAGTTGTTTCTCTTCAATCCTGCTGTTTCCTGGGATTGCAACATCGACAATCCATACTTGGTTTTTCAACACAATCATGAGGTTGGGAGTATTCTGCTCCAAAACTCTGTCAGTCTGAATTCGGAAGTCCCAGGGTAGTTTGATGTGTTCATTTTTTGTAACTTTTTCAGGCTTGTGATCGCACCAGTTCTTTGTCACAGGCAGATGGTATTTGTGGCACAAGTTCCAATGAATCATCTGATTCATGATGATGATGATGTTATTAGGCAGCAGAATGTCTGTGAGCATGATTATTGCACCACAAGTTCAGGGGGACTCATAAAACAGCCTTTAAAAGCACTTTCTGCATGGCTTCATGAGGATGGGCACTCAAACATACTTTAATGTCTTGCTTTCATATTTCTCATAGCTATCTGCTTAGCAGGTCAGTGTACAGAATGTGGGACTAGATAAACCTTTAGCCGGATTCAACCTGTCTTGCCTTGCATTTTTATGTACATAGAAGACTACTTCATGTAATTTCTTAATTTGAATTTTCTGAGTCATAAACAAGGGAATCTTTGAAAAGGACTGACTAGCCTCCTATGCATTGACATATATCTAATGTGATTTCAATTGGGTGAAAATGATCAGAAAGCTAGAGATGAAACTGCTGTTACAAATATCACGCTAGTAGTCAAATCTCTCTCCTGTCCTTTGATGTTTTTGGGCATATCCTAGTGCCAAAACATTGTTTATCTTTCTCTTCTCACACATTCTGGTCCATTAATTTATGGTAGAGGGAGATTCAAGGCCACTGTAGAAACATAAGTCTATAAGATTCATAACTGTCTGCTGCCATTTTCGGTAGAAGTCCCATGTTGCGTACTTCGCCTAAGTCTACTCTTCTATCTCTCTATTTTGGCATTTACTGTATGCCTAAGAGTGATAGTGTGATTGTTTTAGTTACATTGATCGTACTTGATGAAATTTGCAAATTGTGATAAAAATGCAATATGTTTATGTTCTCTAGGTCATCATACAGTCTACATTGGGGTTCACGTGCCTAAAAGTTACCGAAGAAGAAGACGCCACAAAAGAAAACCCAAGGAAAAGAAAGAAAAGGAGAAAATTTCTGAAAATTCAGACAAGTCTGACATCGAAAACGCAGATGAAACGAGCAGTAGCATCCTCAAACCACTCAGTGAGTAATGGGCTCTTTTTGAATGTTTCTCAAGAGAGGCTAAAGTGCCAATGAGAACTAATAAAGATGACTACTTAGGATAAAAGTATGTGAGCGGTAACATTTAGCATGATTTGATACAAAATGTAGAAACCTCTTGCAAAAAATAATTGAATCTGAGCAAATGTATGCAAAGTGGTACATTTCCGGGATGGATTGAATTGATTTGATTTACCATTTATGGGGTTATCATGCCCTTTGATCTATTTGACATTATTCTGGAAGCTCATTTCTAAATCAAGGGGTGATGTTTCTCAAGGTGTCAACTAAGGATAAATTTAACAGAGCTGAGATTGAGATGGTAAAGACTCCAGATTATCTTCCTGAAGTTGGATTATGGCTTCATAGCTTTTTGCACTGCTGCAATCTTGGATAGAAAGATTTTTTTTTCTGGGTCGGAAGAACATTGGGTCTTTTTGTTGTTGGTGCAGCTTCTAAAGTAATGCTTTCAGTTATGATACTGAGTTATTTATTTGTCGTGTCAGGGCAACCAGTCAATTATATTACATTTCTAACATAACAAAGCAAACAAACAGACAAAATACAAAATTTGTGAGTTTGGTAGTTGATTAAATGTCCTTTGACCAGTATCTGGCCACTTGGAGTGCTTCTTGTGTTGCTGCAAGAAGGTCCTCCATTGTGCATGTGGCAGGGCTCAGGTTGCATTGCAGCAGGTGGTCAGTGGTTTGCTCTTCTCCACACTCGCATGTCGAGGATTCCACTTTGTAGCCCCATTTCTGAAGGTTGGCTCTGCATCTCGTGGTGCCAGTCTGTTCAGCGCCTTCCAAGTCGCCCAGTCCTCTGTGTGCCCAGGGGGGAGTCTCTCATTGGGTATCAGCCATTGATTGAGGTTCTGGGTTTGAGCCTGCCACTTTTGGACTCTCGCTTGCTGAGGTGTTCCAGCGAGTGTCTCTGTAGATCTTAGAAAACTATTTCTTGATTTAAGTCGTTGACGTGCTGGCTGATACCCAAACAGGGGATGAGCTGGAGATGTCTCTGCCTTGGTCCTTTCACTATTGGCTGCTACTTCCCAGCAGATGTCAGGTGGTGCAATACCGGCTAAACAGTGTAATTTCTCCAGTGGTGTAGGGCGCAGACACCCCGTGATAATGCGGCATATCTCATTAAGAGCCACATCCACTGTTTTAGTGTGGTGAGATGTATTCCACACTGTGGAATACATGATACTGAGTTGATAGTGACAGTGTTGATATCAATACCATACCATCTCCTACAATGCCACCATAAAGACAACAATGCTTATCTGATTCCAGTAGTTAAGCAAGGTTCGAACCAGTAAAGAACCAGTAGGTGATCACCGGGCAATTTCAGCATATTCCCAAAGAAGAATTCTTCCAGGTTTCATATTTGGTATTAACACCGTGAACTAAATGGATCAATGCCTCAGTATAAGGAACAATCTGTGTTTCTTAAACACTGTCCTTGTGATCTTCACAGTCCTCTTCCATGAAGCTTAAGGAGATGTGTTGTTGCAATAATCCATGAAGTAGGCTAGATCAGGGCTTCTTAAATGTGTTCCACTCATGACCCCTTTCCTCCCAAGAAATATTATGTACCTATTTACCCCAGGTGTCTAGGTGCACTTCCAGACAGCACTAAATCATGAGATTTAAATGGGCAAAAAATCCCAGGATTTCAAAAGAGAACCTATTGGTCCCAGGATTTTTGTCTCTGTTGTCCAGACTTGGTGCTTTGTTGTGAGATTTAGAGACTCCCAAGAAGGCTGCCACAAGAATTCTACTGGAAACTTCGGCAGTTTTTTAAAACCCCTCAAGATGTGGATATGCAGAGAATCACTGCAGTGAATCACTGCAAAAGTTATGTTCTTTGTCCTGACCAGAGAAACTGTGTCCTCCAGACATTTCATGAAATATTCTTCCACACAAACAAAAAGTTTTTGCCTTCTACTCAAGTGTTGCCAACTTTTTAGGAACTTAAATAGCCTCTGTGTATGTCTGTATACGTTGTATATCAAATTGGCATTGAATGTTTGCCATATATGTGTACATTGTAATCCACCCTGAGTCCCCTGCGGGGTGAGAAGGGCGGAATATAAATACTGTAAATAAATAAAAAAAATAGGAACTGACCAATCAGTAACAAACGTCATTAAACATGTGGATGACAAAGTTAATCTTGTCAGGACAAAGTTGTCACCCTCTAGTCAACATTGGACATATTTTCACAATAACAGCAATCAGGAGCAAACATGTACAACCCAAAAACAGCACCCCGTAGTTCCTATGCACAAGTACACGGCCAAACTTGTCTGCACGGATGGCCACACTGTGTCTATAAGTCAGGAACAGAACTTATACAATGATTTGCATATTTGCATATTCACATCCTGCAGCAACCATCTTGGGGGCTGCAAAATCCCAGGACAAAGCAGCAAGTGTGGATGATGGAGACAGAAATCCCAGTACCAAAAGGTCTGTATGTAGACCTCCTCTCAGGTCCGGTTTTTTTTTTTTTTTTTTTACCCCTGGCTAAAACCCACGTTTTGGTGCTGTCTGGAAGCGCCCGGATTTGTGTAAATGGGTGGCATTCAGAACCCTTTTACTGTTGACAAATTTTTCATGACTCCAGCATTGAGCTAAGAGGACCCTATTTGAGGTTGAGAGCCACAGTATAAGAAGCAGTGGGATAGACTGATACTTCAGTTGGCCCACTCATTTTTAAAAATAGCAGGACAGTTTTCAATCTGAAGCACTAATGAGTTCATAGTTGGAAAAAAACTGTATCTGAATTCTGAAAGGGTATCAGATGGCAAGCCTTAGTGCAGGCATGGGCAAACTTCGGTCCTCCAGGTGTTTTGGACTTCAACTTCCATCGGCTGTTAGGAATCATGGTAGTTGAAGTCCAAAACACCGAAGCTTGCCCATGCCTGTCTTAGTGTGTACACAGCCAGAACTAAGTGAGCACAATGAGTCAGAATTATTTTCTAATCCTGCCCAACAACACAGAACTATTTGGTGTTAATCTGAGTTAAACATGTCTGTTTTCTCCATTTAGTAGAGTATAACACAGAGTTTATCAATCTGGGAGTCGGGATCCGGGGGGGGGGGGGGGGGGGGGGGGGGAGGTGTCAGAGGGGTCGCCAAAGACCACCAGAAAACATAGTATTTTCTGTTGGTCATGGGGGTTCTGTGTGGGAAGTTTGACCCAATTCTACCATTCGTGGGGTTTGGAATGTTCTTTGACTGTAGGTAAACTATAAATCCCAGCAACTACAACTCTCAATGGTCAAGCTCTATTTTCCCCAAACCCCACCCGTGTTCACATTTGGGCATATTGAGTATTTGTGCCAAGTTTGGTCCAAATCCACCATTGTTTGAGTCCGCAGTGCTCTGTGAATGTAGGTGAACTACAACTCCAAAACTCAAGGTCAATGCCCACTAAACCCTTCCAGTAACATGGTCTTACAGCCTGAAAAGCCTACAACAACCTTCCAGTATTTTCTGTTGGCCATGGGAGTTCTGTGTGCCAACTTTGGTTCAATTCCATTGTTGGTGGAGTTCAGAATGCTCTTTGATTGTAAGTGAATCCCAGCAACAGTTACTCCCAAATGACAAAATCAATTCCCCAACCCCACCAGTATTCAAATTTGGGTGTATCGGGTGTTTGTGCCTAATTTGGTCCAGTGAATGAAAATACATCCTGCATATCAGATATTTACATTACGATTCATAACAGTAGCAAAATTACAGTTATGAAATAGTGACAAAAATAATTGTATGGTTGGAGTCACTACAACATGAGGAACTGTATTAAGGGGTTGCAGCATTAGGAAGGTTGAGAACCAGTGGTGTAAAGCACTATCCACTTTAGTAACTCAGGAGGACAATGTACCCTAATACCTTCCCCTTTGAAAACCAGCTACAATACTTATTAATCAGGAAACGACTATTTTTACATTTATTATTTTATATTCATTATCTGAGAAAGAGACTGTAAATAAAAATATTCAGATATTATATGTATATAGCTTTAAGAGTGTTTCTCACTGCGAGGGAAAGATAAATCCACATGCTAACCTCATCTGGCATTGTTACCACCCTGCAGTCTGGGAGATTTTAACCCAACTGTCTTGTTTCTTAAGAGATCCGGGAATAGACTAGCAGGGGCTGTTGCAGTTCAGAAGATTAAGGGGCAATGGGATGTTGGTGAGCATGAAGCTTGCATAAGACTGATTTGCTCTGAGGTTGGCTTTGGCCAGTGCTGATTTAACAAGCTGAAAAATCTACTGAGTTAGAGTTCTGGCTGGAAATTGAAATACAGAGTTTAGCTGTGACTTCCAAGTTTCCTGTATCATAGCACCACTGTCCACATTTTCATGATCAAGGGTTTCTTTTTACAGATGTTCTAATGCTCTTCTGAGCCAAGCTAACAGCTCAGAGAAGGAACTCCCAAATAATGTTAATCCTCCTAATTCTTCTCTTTGTATTGTACCAGCTGTGTGCTAGGTGTTGTAGCAAAGGGGAATTGTGTTTCCTCAGAGTTCCTTGTGTGTTTTTTTAAAAGAATTCAGTTGGTTTTGTAAATGGAGGAAATGTCAAAAGACATGCTTCGTGCATATACAATACAATCCCTATTCCTGTTGTTTCCTTAGCCGTAGCTTCACCTAACTGTATCTGACAAAATATGTCCTCTCATAGAATTTTCTAAGTTCTGAGTTGACTCTGTGTTATGCTTCTGCCAGAGGTTTCCATGGAGTCATCTTGGAGGACTTAGGGCCCTTCCACACAGCTATATAATCCAGAATATCAAGGCAAAAAATATCTGCTTTGAACTGGGTTATATGAGTCCACGCTGCCATATATTCCAGTTCCAAGAAGGAAATATGGGATTTTATTCAGCTGTATGGAAGGGGCCTTAGCAAATTCCTAAGATTATTCTCTAGGCATTTTCTAGTTCCTTTAGGGCAGTGATTTACAACCTTTTTTTGACCAGGGACCACTTGAACAAGGGAGCATTTTGACCAGGGACCACTTGATCAGGAGCCACTTGAGCAGGAACCACTTGAGCAGGAACCACTTGAACAGGGACCACTTAAACAGGAACCACTTTGACCAGGGACCACTTTGAGCAGGGACCATTTGGACAGGGACCCTGTTTGAAGTGGTCCCTGTTGAAGCGGTTCCTGTTCAAGTGGAACAACTTCAACAGGGACCACTTTGACCAGGGACCACTTGACCAGGGATCACTTGGAAAGGGAGCATTTTGACCAGGGGCCACTTGAACAGGGGCCACTTTGACTAGGGACCATTTGGACAGGGACAACTTGGACAGGGAGCATTTTGACCAGGGGCCACTTGAACAAGAACCACTTGAACAGGGACCACTTTGACCAGGGATCACTCTCCAACATTAGTACCAAATCAGTTTTTGGTCAACTCTAGATTTGGTTTGGTTATTTTGGGGGGCTGATTGAGAAAATTGCATTGAATAGACCACATCAGCTCTGGTTTCTGATACAGAACCTATGCCATCCTATTGTCACCATCTGCTCAACCACAGAAAACTGCATTTAATAATCTAGAGCTGATGTGGTAGTAGTAATCTTTTGTGGGTAGTCAGCATCTCCCCTCCCGACATCCCTGTTGCCTCGGCACTATAAGAGAGTTTTTCGAGACCAGTTTCTCTAGTTGCTGTGTGGTTTTGAGCCAACAGTGTAGTAATGGTGAGGCCAGTGACCATATCTTTGTTCTTGCGGACCACAGCTTGGGAACCATTGCTTTAGGCTTCATGATAACTTCCAGTGGTTGTTCATTTCAATAGAGCTCACGATTATACATTTTTTTTGTTTTTACAGTAAGTTTAGGAACATATTCCTTGCAGACATGGGGGCTGTACTGTTTCAAATTATAATTGATATCAGGAAATGCAAAAGCACCAGGGTTTACCATTCCACAGTTGTCCTCTTCTCCTTTTGTCCCACACTTTTAGCATCACAAAATATGGAAATCACATGCAGTGCAATGATCTGCTATATATATATATATATTGCTAAATCTGCACATATAGTGGATGTTAAACATTTTCACAAAGAACTGGTTATATGCTGGGTTCATGCCTTGCTTGAAGCTCAGAATTTTCTTGTTGCAACTTAGCCATTGAGAGATTATTAGATTCCCTCTGATTGCTTGCTATGGAATATTATATGACTCTAAGCCTCCTAGAGAGACTATGGAAGGCACTAATGGGATGACACAGCCTGTAATTGCTTTAATATACTGGACTGTCTCTGTTTGGCATCTCCTCATTTCTTTTTGTTGTTTGCTTTGCCACACATGAGAACTTAATTAGAAAGGTAATATAAGACCCTCCAAATGTTGTTGCAGAACTTCCATCATCTCTTCCAACTGGATATTCTTGCTAGGACTGATGGGAGCTATAGTATCACAGAATATCTGAGGATCACATGTTTCCCACCCGTATGTCAAGGGTAAACTGTTGTGCTTTAAAATGTTCTGCCTGGTTGGACTCTTCTTAATGTGTTCAAAGCACCAGGGCTTTGAATCAAGTGACTCAGCTATTGGAGTTGTAGCACTTTATAACCGTAGATCTCCTTAGAACATAATTTTATCACTGTCACTAATATGTCACCACTAAAAGTAGCAAAAATGTACTTAAAATAAGATAATTATCTTTGCTAGTCAATCATGAGAAAAAGAACCTGTAAAACATTATTTCTCTATAATGGGTTTGAAATTAAAGTGCAGTTAAAATAAGAGATATCCTCAAGAAGGATATCTACAAGATGGGATGTATCCTGAGATGACCATCGGTAAGATCCTAGGTCAGAAAACCAGGCTAGTTGTGTTTAGCTTGAAGAGAAGGGAAAAAAAGGGAGATTAGAACAAGAAGTAATGGATTCAAATTGCAAGAAAATAAATTTAGTTCAAATGTTGGAAATATTTTTTTTCCATAAGAAACATTTTGTAGCTTAAGGTGAAGAAAAGGAAGGTGCCTCATCCCGCATTTCATTTACAGATGCGAATATGATGTCTAATTGAAACTTGACTCAGTGCTTGTACTCAGTATGGACTAACAGTTCATCATCTGGGTGTGGATAGATGGTAAGGAGGTAGTAATCAAACCTCTTTAGGAAGAGACTTCTAGATCTTGAGAGCAGCCATAGAGAAGGTCTTCTGCTGTTTTCCATTTATACAGGGGTGATCTTTCCTTGAAGATCTCAAAACATGGGCATCTTCATGAAGTCCTCCAAATAACAATCCAAGTTGATGTATCTCTGGAGGTAATGGGATAAAATATAGGGTCTCCCCACATGTCAAAATAAAGGGAGGCTCATATGGGAGAATATATTCTTTCAGATACCCCAGACCAGTATTTTGAGGATGTGGAAACAAGCTAGTAGCCGTAAGGACCATTAAAATAGAGGAGTCTTTCACACTGTATGCTGGAGGGCTACAGTTTGCTCACCCTTGCCTTGGGAAGCCCCTGTTCCACACTTTGCAGACTTGTGTCCAGTTGGGCCACTGTATCCACAGATACAGAATTGATCTTTATTTATTTATTTATTTATTTATTATTTATTTATTTACTTTGCTTATATACCGCTGTATCTCAAGCCCGAAGGCGACTCACGGCGGTTCACAAACAGTAAAAACAGTAGAAACAGCAGTGGTTCCATACAACATATAACAATTGACTTAACACATTATCCATAAATTACCAATAAGCAGTTACAATGCACAATTATTACAAAAAACAACCGTACCCAATCTTCTCATCATCCAAGCGTAGTCCAGGTTCATCGTCCCTTGTTCCATTCCTATGTTCCATTACCAGATTGCACTAAATTACTCAAACGCCTGCACAAACATCCAGGTCTTCACCTTTTTGCGGAATACCATTAGAGATGGTGCTAGTCTAATGTCCGTAGGAAGGGCGTTCCACAGCCGAGGAGCCACCACCGAGAAGGCCCTATCTCTCGTCCCCGCCAGCCGAGCTTGAGAAGCAGGCGGGATCGAGAGCAGGGTCTCCCCGGAAGATCTCAAACTCCTGGTGGGTTCATAGGCAGAGATGTGGTCAGATAGGTAGCTTGGGCCGGAACCGTTTAGGGCTTTAAAGGCCAACGCCAGCACTTTGAATTCAGCCCGGTAGCAGATCGGTAGCCAGTGGAGTTGGCGCAACAGGGGGGTTGTATGCTCCCTGCGCTCCGCTCCTGTTAAAATCATGGCTGCCGAGCGTTGGACTAGTTGGAGCTTCCGAGCTGTCTTCAAAGGCAACCCCACGTAGAGAGCGTTGCAGTAGTCTAAACGGGATGTAACCAGAGCATGGACTACCGTGGCCAAGTCAGACTTCCCAAGGTACGGGAATTGTCATGAATTTATCATGAATTGAACCATCCACTGCTTGAAGTATTTCTTAAAATCCAAGAAGCAAATCTTTTTTATTGTTGTTTTATTGTTTTATCCCACTCTCCTCCTCCCCTCTTTGTACATTCAATTTATACAGAAGTTACATTTGAAATATCAGTCTCAGTCTTAATTTTTCTACTCCATAACTTAACACATTCTCTAAATAATTCCTAACTGGTTCCTACATCCTCTTAGCTATTGTAAACTTTTCAATTTTATCTATATTATTCCATTAACAATTCGTTATTTCCACATTCAGCATGTTAACTATATACTTATACCAATTAGTCAGTGTCATTTTGTTTTATCTTTCCAACTAAAACAACTTGTGCACACACTATTCATTTGTCAACCAATTTTTCTTTTTGTATATTCTTCACTCCTATTATCTGTGTATGTAGTACAGTTCTATTAACTACTAGCCGTCCCCTGCCACATGTTGCTGTGGCTGAGTCTGTGTATATGTTTTGTGTATGTGTATATATTTTCTATATGTGTATATATGTGTTTGCATATATATGGTTTTGCACATGCATTGTAATTTTTGGGTTTTTGTCTTTTTAAGTGTCTTCTTCTGTGTTTTCCAGTGTTTTATGAGTGATGGTCACTCGTTAGCCTGATAGGTGTATTGTGTCCAAATTTGGTGTCAATTCGTCCAGTGATTTTTGAGTTACGTTAACCCCACAAATGAACATTACATTTTTATGTACATGTAAAAGTTACTATGCCATTGTATATAATTGGACTTGAGCATATATGGATATTGGTATTCATGTGGGGTCTCCGAACAGAACCCAATAGTGGGTTGCTGTAAGTTTTTTGGGCTGTATGCTCATGCTCCAGAGGCATTCTTTCCTGACATTTCGCCTGCATCTATGACAGGCATCCTCAGAAGTTATGATGTCTGACCTCACAACCTCTGAAGATGCCTGCCATAGATGCAGGCAAAATGTCAGGAGAGAATGCTTCTGGAGAATTGTCAGGAGAGAATGCTTCTGGAACATGGCCATAGAGCCCGAAAAACTTACAGCAACCAAGTGATTCCGGCCATGAACAAAACCCTAGTAGTGGGTTGCTGTAAGTTTTTCGGGCTTCATGGTCATGCTCCAGAAGCATTCTCTTCTAACGTTTCACCTGCATCAATGGCAGGCATTCTCCGAAGTTGTGAGGTCTGACCTCACAACCTCTGAGGATGCCTACCATAGATGCTGGCAAAATGTCAGGAGAGAATGCGTCTGGAACATGGCCATAGAGCCTGAAAAATGTATAGCAACCCAGTGATTCCGGCCATGAACAAAAGCCCAGTAGTGGGTTGCTGTAAATTTTTCAGGCGGTATGGTTATGCTCCAGAAGCATTCTCTCCTGATGTTTCACCTTCATCTATGGGGCAGGCATTCTCTGAGGTTGTGAGGTCTGACCTCACAACCTCTGAGGATAATTATAGATGCGGGCGAAATGTTAGGAGAGAATGTTTCTGGAACATGGCCATAGAGCCCGAAAAACTTACAGGAATCCAGTGATTCCGGCCATGAAAGCCTTCGACAATACATTAAAACCCCAATAGATTCCAAATGCCCACTGCAACATGATTTTAAAACCTGAAAAATGAACTCTAGTTTTTCTGCCTGTAGCACAGACATGAGAAAACTTGGGCCCTCCAGATGTATTGGACTTCAACTGTTTGAAGTCCAAAACACCTGGAGGGTTGACGTTTGTCCATGCCTGCTCTATGTGTATGACACTAAAATTAAAATTAATCTGTTTGGCTTCCTCTGTGTAGGAGATGCACAGCTCTCTGCTTTGCCTTTTGCAGTGGAAATGTTGAAAAACCAGCAAAACTTCCTTTTTCAGTACTTCTGATAACATTCAGTTGCGATTTGACTGCCACTTGTAGCATCCCAAAGCACCCTTATGTGAAGGATGATTATTTGATAATATTTGATCTTGTTAGTATGGCCACTTGAGTTGAGTGATTGAACTGAAATGCCATACATATGGCTTTGGTTTCGTTTTTTTCAAAAAGAAATGCCCGCTAATGTGGATCTGACTCAGCGTCTAAATTTAATCTGTAGATTGCTGTACTGCCTTCTCCGTGCGCGAGCGCATAGTGCAACCTCTGCTTCTGTCTCCGCAGCAGCCATGTCATCCCAGGCCTGGGGTTAATGTGCAGCTTTTAACATTTTGTGATTCAAAAGGCAGCTTTCCCTGGAAAGTAAATGCTGCATAATCTGATTAGGCAGAATACTAGTATGGTTCAGCCAGGGTTTTTTCTTTCTTTTTTCTTTTTTGGAAGCCAGCCGTCTGTTTGGGTGCTGGACAGTACCTGCCTTTAGGGAATGTACAAGGAAATTAGAAGTTGAAGATAAGTAATGATCTGAGTGCTTGGAATGGACTGTATGAAAGGGATGCCAATGAATCCATTATCAAAATAAATAAAAAAACTAGCTGAATTCCATGATCCTGTACAGACCTATCAAATTGTGTTTTACCATTGTGATATCTCACATTTGCTTAAGGATTTATAGCATATCAGCAGCGTGGGAAACAATGATTTGGTTGTGTTTTTGTATTAGGCATAGTTAAACATTTGCTATCTATGCTGAACTCACATGTGTAAAAAATATTTTCTCCATCTCTGTTTGCAGTTTGATAAGTTGATTTCCACAATTCTTCTGTATTCATTTATGAGGCCGGCTTATCACAATTCAAAGTCCTGGCTGTGGCCTATAAAGCCCTATACAACTTGTTCCAGGACATTTGGCAAACTGTATGATCCTGTATGACTCTGAGACCTGCAGAGCTGGACTTTCGCCTTCTCTTTCTTGGCTTTACTCCTCTTTAGAATAATGGCAAAGAAGGCCTTCCCAATAGCTCTTCTGTTGTCTATGGAACAACTCCATGTTTTCATTCTGCCAGCAGCCCTTTAGTCTTCAGAACAGTCAATGCATCGTATCCACATAACAACAACAACAACAACAACAACATATTTATTTATTTATTTTGAGTATTTTTACCCCGCCCTTCTCAACCCCCTGGGTGGAGGGGGGGACTCAGGGCAGCTTCCAGCCAGCAACAATTTGATGGGTTGTTGTAGGTTTTTTCAGGCTATATGGCCATGGTCTAGAGGCATTTTCTCCTGACCTTTCACCTGCATCTATGGCAAGCATCCTCAGAGGTAGTGAGGTCTGTTGGAAGTAGGAAAATGTGTTTATATATCTGTGGAATGACCAGGGTGGGACAAAGGACTTTTGTCTGCTGGAGCTAGGTGTGAATGTTTCAACTGACCACCTTGATTAGCATTTAATGGCTTGGAAGTGCCTGGGGGAATCTTTTGTGGAGAGGTGATTTGATGTGCCTGATTGTTTACTCTCTGTTGTTTTGCTGTTGTAATTTTTGAGTTTTTTAATACCAAGCTTTCAGGACAGGGCAATAAAGCAGCAATAGGAAAGATTACCAGGCCAATTAGATTTGATGCAGATGACCAAGACGGTTTTAAATGGTGTATTTTAATATTGAGATAAATATTTTTAATATTTATGTATGCGTATATGAATTCTTGTCCCGGCATTGAATGTTTGGTGTATATATACTGTGCTCTGCCCTGAGTTCCCTTCGGAATATAAATGTTTCAAATAAATAAATAAAAAAATTGGCCACAAAATCTGCCCTCAACATATGCATGAGGTCAACTTATACACAAATATATACGGTAATTGGTTGTTGTGGAAGATACTTTTTAAAATGATGTTTGTCTTAATCGCTTTAGGTTCTGTAGGTTTGATATAATAACTGTGGTTTAACATGTGTCTGATTTTATCTCCTCTTCCTTTTTTTAGCTTATTATGAGCTGCCTTGAGCTACAGTTTTGCAGAAAAACATGGGTTATACATCAAACATACTACCTGTCAGGGTTCTGCCACAGATTCACAGAATATTTGGGATCTTAATCAGTGGTTGGAGTTGGTACCAATCATGGTTATATCTGATTGTACTGCATTCAAACCAACTTTTAAAAAAGGTATGTGGGCTTAATGTGAAAGCCAAAACTTTTGATCCACAGAGAAGAGAGTGAAGGGAAGAAAGGAAGGCAGCATGACTAATCCTGAGAGTCCTATAAATTAATTCTTGTAACTGCAAAACATGCAGAGGAAGAACAGAACTAGTGAAGTGTAATGATGACTGACACCAGGGAAGTCCCAGTTTCAAACCATATCTCTCACTTGGTTTTTAGGTAGTCTTATTCTTGCTGTTGTCTTGCAATATCCTTGCCTCATCCTCACTGCAGGTATAATAGTGAGATAATACAAACCAATCTTACAGACACCTCTGACCACTGAGATCTCTGACACTTAGGTAAATTGGAAAGGCTGCTTGCTGGTTGAAGTGAAATTTGAATGTGTCTCATACACGGATCCTCTTAGCTCTTCAATGCAATGCATGCAGCACACGCTAACTGTTTTGCTGAGCCAAAGATTTCAGGCTCAGTCATGTTATCATTCCCCTTGCCAACTCATTGCAAAGGTCCCGGTGTGTCTTTCCATCATTTCATACGTCTTACACTATCTGCCTTTTGAATCTTGCCACCTGCCTCTGTCTTACCTTAAATAAACCCACAAAAATTATTATGGAAAAGTACAGCTTGTCATCTGACACCAGGATGGGGATGGGGACCGGGGAGAGAGAAAAAGAGAGAGAGAGAGAGAGAGAGAGAGAGAGAGAGAGAAAGAATGAGAGAGCACGAGCACATGAGCAATGTAAACATTCATTCTTTCTGAACTCTAAAGCTTGGTTTGCACGCTTCCGGAGTGGCTCTGCTGCTCCAAGGATATTCCCCAAGGACTGATCCCATTCTGCATTCTTAATGTTTATGCCTGTCGTCTTTCAATGATGAACTGGCTAGATTAATGGATTTAAAAAGGAATGCTTTAATTGATTAAAAAGGGCATCTCTAATTAATGAGGCAACACAGGTCTTTAGAGAAGTTAATTATTAATGCAAGCACTTTGAAAAGCTGAAATGACAGTCACCCCTTTCATGGTCACAGAGGAGGAAATGCACATGTTTTGATAGCACCTATTGCAATAGGTCCATGAACCACCTAAACACACAGAATATACTTCTAAAAATTCAAAGTGGTTTGGAGAAGATAATGATGCTGGGGAAAATGGAAGGAAAAAGGAAGAGGGGCCGATAAAAGGCAGGATGGATGGATGGTATCCTTAAAGGAGTTGGCTTGACCTTGAAAGAGCTTGGGTTGGTGAGGGTGCTCTGAACAGGAAGCTCTGGCATGGGGTGGTCCATAAGGTCACAAAGAGTCAGAAGCGATTTATTTATTTTATTTATCGTGTCAGGAGCAACCAGACAATTTGTTTTTAACAAAACAAACAAACAAACAAACAAACAAACAGACAAAACACAAAGTTTGCAAGCTTGGTAGTTGATTAAATGTCCTTTGACCAGTGTCTGGCCACTTGGAGTGCTTCTGGTGTTGCCGCAAGAAGATCCTCCATTGTGCATGTGGCAGGGCTCAGGTTGCATTGCAGCAGGTGGTCAGTGGTTTGCTCTTCTCCACACTCTCATGTCGAGGATTCCACTTTGTAGCCCCATTTCTTAATGTTGGCTCTGCATCTCGTGGTGCCCGAGCGCAGTCTGTTCAGAGCCTTCCAAGTCACCCAGTTTTCTGCGTGCCTAGGGGGGAGTCTCTCATTTGGTATCAGCCATTGATTGAGCCTCTGGGTTTGAGCCTGCCACTTTTGGACTCTCGCTTGCTGGGGTGTTCCAGCGAGTGTCTCTGTAGATCTTAGAAAACTATTTCTTGATTTAAGTTGTTGACGTGCTGGCTGATACCCAAACAAGGGATGAGCTGGAGATGTCTCTGCCTTGGTCCTTTCACTATTGGCTGCTACTTCCCGGCAAATGTCAGGTGGTGCAATACTGGCTAAACAGTGTAGTTTCTCCAGTGATGTAGGGCGCAGACACCCCGTGATAATGCGGCATGTCTCATTACGAGCCACATTCACTGTTTTAGCGTGGTGAGATGTGTTCCACACCGGGCATGCATACTCAGCAGCAGAGTAGCATAGCGCAAGGGCAGATGTCTTCACTGTGTCTGGTTGTGATCCCCAGGTTGTGCCAGTCAGCTTTTGTATGATATTGTTTCTAGCACCCACCTTTTGCTTGATATTCAGGCAGTGCTTCTTGTAGGTCAGAGCAGTGTAGTTTCTCCAGTGGTTGGAAGCGATGGAATGAATAAGCAACAACAAGCCCTAATAATATGAACCAAAATTTGTGTACTTTGAACCATCACTAAACAAAGGGTGCAGCCACCCATGTAGGAAATTTGGATATTGGAATATTTGGCTATGTAAAGGTAAAGGTTTTCCCCTGACATTAAGTACAGTCATGTCCGACTCTGGGGGGTGGTGATAATCTCCATTTCTAAGCTGAAAAGCCAGCGTTGTCCATAGACACCTCCAAGGTCATGTGGCTGGCATGACTGTGGCACGATCCACAGAAGCAGTACGTATTGATTTTATTTATTTATTTATTTATTTAATGCACTTGTAGACCGCCGTTCTCAGCCCTGCAGGGCGACTCATGGCGGTGTACAACATATAAAAACAGGTACAAATATCCACATAACAATATAACATAAACACTAATAATACAGTTACACTAAATCATTCGCGACGTCTCATCATTGAATCACAATCCAGTTCCCATTATCCATATTCCGTTCCGATCGTCAATAGCCAATTGTTACAGCACTTACTCAAAGGCCCTCTCAAACAGCCACGTCTTTAGACTCTTACGGAATGTCAAGAGGGAGGGCGCCGATCTGATGTCCACAGGGAGGGTGCTCCACAGCCGGGGGGCCACCACCGAGAAGGCCCTGTCTCTCGTCCCCGCCAGGCGTGCCTGTGAGGCAGGCGGGATCGAGAGAAGGGCCTCCCCGGATGATCTCAAAGTCCTCGTGGGCTCATAGGCCGAGATGCGGTCAGACAGGTATTTTGGGCCGGAATTGTATTGATCTACTCACATTTGCATGTTTTCGAACTGCTAGTTTGGCAGAAGCTGGGGCTTACAGCGGGAGCTCAAACTGCTCCTCAAATTCGAACCTGCGACCTTTTGGTTAGCAAGTTCAGCAGCTCAGCAGTTTAACCCGCTGCACCACTGGGGGCTCCTTTTGGATAAGGGATGCTCAAATTGTATAAGAATCTAACTTTCACTAAGTCAGACATCTAGCCCATTTAGCCCATTAGTGTCTTCAAAGCTTAGGTCCACATTCTTTCCTAGCTTTTCCTGGAGATCCCTTCTATTACTTGGTGGTCTTCTGTCTGGCAAAACCCAAGTCTGTTTAGTTTCCAAAAATCAAAGAAGATGGAAGTTTTCAAGGGAAGCCAATACCTTGAGGTGGCGCTGACACTTTTACTTTTTTGTAGAACAACCTGTTTATTCATGAGTCATTTCAAAATGCACAATGTTGGCCTCAAAACCTTCTCTCAATTTATACATGAGTATATACAGTACACTTTTAATTTTTAAAAAAACAATTGGGGTCATTAGAGCAAGCAGTAATTGCTCAAAGGTCACTTTATTACTATGGATATGGAAGGTGGCCATGCCATTAAGCCATTAAGTGATTAAATTCCATCTTAGCATTTGCTCCCCTTGAAATGGGGAATTGGCAACCTCCTTGTTCACTCTTGGCAATGTAACGCTCAACTAGTTGTGTTGCTGTTGGTCACCTCTTGTGTCTCTCCTTAACTGGGGATAGACAGAAAGTGCCGCTGCTTCAGGACTAAAACGGTGTGGTTTGGAACACATTTACGAAATTTTTGGCAATTCAGTTATGCTGTAACATGAGCAAGATACTTGACCACATCGTGAGGAGACAGCAAAGCCTAGAGAAGACAATTATGCTGGGGAAGGTGGAAGGCAAAAGGAAGAGGGACCGACCAAGGGCAAGATGGATGGATGGCATCCTTGAAGTGACTGGACTGACCTTGAAGGAGCTGGGGGTGGTGACAGCCGACAGGGAGCTCCGGCGTGGGCTGGTCCATGAGGTCACGAAGAGTCGGAGACGACTGAACGAATGAACAACAAACACAGAGAGTATCCTAGAAATTAACAATTGGCGTCTATTTACTTACCATTTTATGTGTCACATTGATTATTTTGTGGATTTGGTTCAGCAAAGGAAATTAGCTTTCCTTTAATTTGCTCAGTGCCAAACCTTGCCCACCGTTTCCCTTTCCTTTGGCATTTCAACTTAACTCCAGCAAGGGCTTTTGTGTTGAAATGGAAAAAGTAATGAAAAATTTGGAAAGCAACAATGGTTTAGACAAGCATTCGCTTTGCAGTTCCCAGTGCAAGTTGCTGCCTCTGTGTGACTTATGTTAATGGCTGCTATGGTTGACATCATCTCCTTGGAGCTTAAAATTGTTCGACTCCCCTGTTCCGCATATTTTCTAATAAGCTACAATGCCAGTTTATTTTATTATAAAATACTTACTTCCCCTTTCCGCCTTTGAAAAACATACCCAAGACAGCTAGAGACTGACATGGAAACAACAAAACAGCTTTTAAGTGCTACTCAATTATAGGGGAGAATCAAGCACAGCAGCCAGCTTGGATACAGCTAATACAAGAAGGCTGCACCCTATGACTTTCTATTGCACTAAATTGAACTTAATGAGCTAAACATGCTGCTAGATGCAATCAGATTCAGATATAAATTCCATCCCTTTGCATTATTCCTTTAACAATCAGTTCTTATTCCTGTTTAACCAGAAGTATGCCCGTGGTGGTGCAGTGGGCTAAACTGCTGAGCTGCTGAAATTACTGACCGAAAGGTTGGTGGTTCGAATCTGGAGAGCACGGTGAGTTCCCACTGTTAGCTCCAGCATCTGCCAACATAGCAGTTTGAAATGTGAGTAGATCAGTAGGTCCTGCTCCAATGGGAAGGTAATAGTGCTCCATCCAGTGATGCCGGCCACATGACCTTGGAGGCATCTATGGACAATGCTGGCTCTTTGACTTAGAAATGGAGATGAGCACACCCCCCCCCCCCCCCCCCCGAGTTGGACATGGCTAGACTTAATGTCATAGAATCATAGAGTTGGAAGAGACCTCATGGGCCATCCAGTCCAACCCCCTGCCAATCAGCATGAAGATTGCATTTAAAGCAGCCCTGACAGATGGCCATCCAGCCTCTGTTCATAAGCTTCCAAAAAAGGAGCCTCTACCACAGCAGAGAGTTCCATTGCTGAATGGCTCTCACAGTCAGGAAGTTCTTCGTAATGTTCAGATGGAATCTCCTTTCTTGTAGTTTGCCTTTACCTTTGCCTTATAGTAAATGCATGGTGCATCATTGCAGGGCCAATGGTTATGCATTGATTTGTGCATTCAGTTATGCAACTGTCAGCATTTGAAAAAGGTCGCCATGATATGGTTGGGTTCACAGGAGAGAGATGTGTCAGCAGCTGATTGGCTGAGTGTGCCAGGGGCCAGGGTTTTGATTGGCTGCTGCCTCTGTCTAGCTGCTGAGGCCAACGGTTCAAACTGTCATTCTGCCATTTGTTTTCACTTTGAACAGTGAATAGAAAGTGCTGGCTGTCAGCTATCTTAAAGACTCATCATTTTAAGGCATGAGGCTTATTTTAAAGACTATTTAAAAATACTATTTCATTCACCTGTTCTCTGCCTGTATTCAAAGAGACCGATGTATTGTTACCATGTTTGAACTTGTGAACTAAAGTAAAGATACTGTTATTTGTTTCACAAGCCTGAGTGACATTTTATTATACATCAGGATATACCTTGGTTTAAATTCTGTGGTAAGGCTTCTGCATATTCTGGTTATAAACATTTACCAACCCTCATACAAGATTGGCATAACACAATCCATGTGTTACTTGACATGTGAGGTACATCTACACTGTAGAATTAATGCTGTTTGACTTCCATGGCTCAATGCTATGGGATCCTGGGAGAATGCCATCCCTATTACCTTTACCTATGACCCATTAAATTAAACAGGGTTTGAAGACCGTAAGATGGGCATCTCCAGTACTCCAGCTGTTTGGCCTCCAACTCCCAGAAGCTCTAGTCAGATTGTTCAATGGTCAGGAATTCTGGGAGTTGGAGATCCAAACAGCTGGATGGCTTGGGTTTGGGGATGTCTGCTATAGAAGAATTTTAACTACTGACTTCCTTTACAGAGACCAACCTCATGGTCTGTTTGTGCATTGAGGTGACCAGGGATCCTTAAAGTTTGTGCCAGGAAGGGTTTAAGCTAAGAATTAGTTTGTTGTACCAGCACTGAACTGAGCTTGCATCTCTTGCCTACTGTGGAGCACTGGGACTGTGGCGCAGTTGGCTGGGAGTCAGATGCAATAAGATCACTACTGACCAAAAAGATCATGAGTTCGAAGCTAGCTCTGGTTGGAGTGAGCTTCTGACCAATTTGTGTAGCTTGCTGTCAACCTTTGCAGCCTGAAAGACAGTTGTATCTGTCAAGTAGGAAATTTAGGTACCGCTTATGCTGGGAGGCTAATTTATGATCCCATAAAAATCTCCAGCAAGCATGCAAAGAATGAGGAAGTACTTCATCAGTGTCACAAATGGACGGTGAAGCGACAGCTCCCCTGGTGGCCAGAATACCCTCATGAAAAAGCTGGAATGTTAAATAGCCTCTGTGTGTTTGTCTTTATATTCTGTGTGTCTATGGCATTGAATGTTTGCCATGTATATGTACATTGTAATCCGCCCTGAGTCCCCTGCGGGGTGAGAAGGGCGTAATATAAATACTGTAAATAAATAAATGGAGCCCCCGGTGGCGCAGTGGGTTAAAGCACTGAGCTGCTGAGCTTGTTAACTGAAAGGTTGCAGGTTCAATTCCGGGGAGCGGTGTGAGCTTCCGCTGTCAGCCCTAGCTTCTGCCAACCTAGCAGTTCGAAAACATGCAAATGTGAGTAGATCAATAGGTACCGCTCTGACGGGAAGGTAACGGCGCTCCATGTAGTCATGCTGGCCACATGACCTTGGAGGTGTCTACGGACAACGCCTGCTCTTCGGCTTAGAAATGGAGATGAGCACCACACCCCAGAGTCAGACATGACTGGACTTAATGTCAGGGGACAACCTTTACCTTTACCTTAAATAAATAAATACTGCTTTCTTCATTTTTTTCTATCTTATTTTAGCTGTACAAGGTCTTTTTCTTTGTACTTCTGCTCCGTTGTCAAACAACAGAGTCTGAAACTTTGGCCCGTCTACTGCAAATCACCCAGAGATTGAGTAGTAGTTCATGACCTCCCTTCTCCCTTACTCTCTTGCATACTGAAATAAAAGATTTGGTGATTGATGTGCCTATAATCTACTTTATTCACTGCAATTAGCTTTAGAATTACAGTGCTGTTAATAATGAAAAGATACCAGCAGCAGGGAAGGGAATTAATCAGTAGATGTGGGTGGTTATGAGGGGGAAATGTAGGAGTTGAGTTGACAGGTCTTGGGCATTCGAGGATGAATGATAACTTTTCAGCAGGATTCCATTTCAAAGAGTGGAATCGATTCACTCCTAAGTTTTCCATCTTTTCATTTGTTTTGCTTTAGTTGTTCAAGTTAATATCCATGATATTCTTGTATTAGCAATCAGTTGTGCAGGTTGATTTTTCCTAATGCAAAATGCCTGGGACTGGAAGTGTCTGGGATTCCAGGTTTCTGAGCTTTGGCTTAACTGTTTTTGCTCGTACATATACAATGAGACCTAGGTCTAAATATGAAATTCACTCACTCACACACACACACACACACACATATACACACACACATATATATACATACACACATACTGTATGCACATATGCTGAAGGTACTTTTTTTTTATAATACTATATTTTAATAACTTCGTACATGAAGGAATGTGTCATTATCTCAGACAATCATGTGGACAATTTTGGAGTATTTCAGATATTGGAATTCCAGAAAAGGGGTGCTCAACCTGTATTGAACAAGAGAGAGAGAGAAAGCAAGCAAGTGGTAGGATCACAGCAGGTTAATTACCAGCTGTAATAAATCTTGCCAATTGAAAAGTTGGCAGATCGAAGTGCGGGTTGAGGGTGAGCATCCGACATTCAGCCCAGCTCACTGCCCACCTAGCAGATTGAAAACAGCTGTGAGTAGATAAATAGGTACCGCTTAGCGGGTAGGTATTTTAATGGTGTCATAAAGAAATACCAATAAATGCTGGCCATCCAGCCTCTGCTTAAAAGCTTCCAAAGAAGGAGCCTCCACCACACTCCGAGACAGAGAGTTCCACTGCTGAACAGCTCTCACAGGCAGGAAGTTCTTCCTAATGTTTAGGTGGAATCTCCTTTCCTGTAGTTTGAAGCCACTGTTCCATGCAGGGCAGCAGAAAACAAGCTTGCTCCCTCCTCCCTATGACTTTGCCTCACACATTTATACATGGCCATCATGTCTCCCCTCAGCCTTCTCTTCTGCAGGCTAAACATGCCCAGCTCTTTAAGCCATTCCTCATAGAGATTGTTCTCCAGACCCTTGATCATTTTAGTCACCCTCCTCAGGACACATTCCAGCTTGTCAACATCTCCCTGTGCCCAGAATTGGACACAGTATTCTAGATGTGGTCTGACCAAGGCAGAATAGAAGGGGAGCATGACTTCCCTGGATCTAGACTAGCGGTCCTCAAATTAAGGCTGGGGGCTGGATATGGCCCTCCAAGGTCATTTACTTGGCCCTCGCTCAGGGTCAACCTAAGTCTGGAATGACTTGAAAGAACACAACAACAACAACAATCCTATCTCATCAGCCAAAACCAGGTCCACACTTCCCATTGAAATACTAATAAGTTTATATTTGTTAAAAACAATACAGCAATTAAAATGAAGAACTATTTAAAGTGTTTTTTCCACTACAAATAAAATATGTGCAATGAGCATAGGCATTCATTCATGGTTTTTTTCAAATTATAATCTGGCCCTCCAACAGTTTGAGGTACTGTGACCTGGCCCTCTGTTTAAAAAGTTTGAGGACCCCTGATCTAGACACTAATAAGAATTCAGCCTTCCCAAATGAAATGTTGATTCCACCTCCAAATATTTACCATTGCAGAGTGAACCAACTTACTCTTCTCTCCTTATTTATTTATTTATTTATTTGCAGTATTTATGTTCCACCTTTCTCACCCCAATGGTACTACACCATTTGAATGTGCTTTTAATGTGATTTTCCTGCTTCTTGGCAGAATGAGGTGGATGGCCCATGAGGTCTCTTCCAACTAAATGATTCTATGACAAGGTCCTCATTTTGGTCCCTGTAACCAAGCCCTTGGGTTACTCTCATTAATTTCAGTGAATCCAACAGTGCTTTTTCTCAAAACTTCTGAAAAACAAAACATTTTCAGTAAAGTCTCCAAGCTTATATTTTTATGTTAGTATGTTTTTGGAGAGCAGGGATGATTTGGGAAGCTCAGAGGTAGAGCATTCATGCTATACCTCCATAAGGTCCCAAGCACCTCTATCAAAGAAGATCTCAGAAAGGAGTGTTAGAAGAAACATTGAGAATCAAGGGAGAGATTGTCCTGGATTAGATGGTCCAGCGGTCTGAGTCACCACAGGGCGTTTTATTCTATCTTTGTTATCCCACGTCCCAATCCAGATCTGCAGTGTAAGTCTGTGAGCTTGTGTTTTAAAAATGCCATAGAAAAGCAATGTACAGATTGGGTGGCCTTGTATAAGCGCACCTGGAACCCGCCCAAAGGTTGAGTCAAAAAGGGAGCCCCCCGTTCCTCCTTTCACAGCATGTGGGAAGAACTCTTAACTAGCAATTCCCTCTTTTAATCCTGTCTCGGACTCCTAGCATGTGTGGCTATAATTACCTAAGCCACTTTAATTCGTTGCCTAATTCTGTTCTGTGTGTGTTCACGTGAAACTGCTGAGGGACAGAAAAAGTCAGAGGAATTTGCTGCGTAGAGATGAAGGAGTTCAAAACAAAACAATTTCTGCTTGTAACCCAAAGATTTTGGTGTGCTTTGTATGAACTCTGAAAAGGCAGACTGGCTAGCTGGTACTACACCATTTTTTTTGGATTAGACAATCTCTATCCAAATCTCCTGAGAAGTGTGGGAAAACTTGCTAAGAATCTGCCTGATCCTGCCAGTTGCTGCAGGAGCAAATATGTGTCAGGTATGTGTGAGTATATGTGCCTTTAAGTCACCTGTCAATTTATGGTAACCTCATGAATTTTCATAGGGTTTTCTCAGGGAACAAATACTCCAAGATGGTCTAGTATAAGAAACAGAGTGGTAACCTCTTGATGTCTTTTTCTCTTCTGTGATTCATAGTCCAAACTCCTCATGTCCTGATGCTATTGCACTGTATGTATTTCTTGCAGTAAGCTTATATCACTGCTCACCATTGAAAAGGAGCCCCAGATGGCGCAGTGGGTTAAACCCCTGTATCGGCAGGACTGAAGACCAACAGGTTGCAGGGTCGAATCCAGGGAGAGCACAGATGAGCTCCCTCTATCAGCTCCAGCTCCTCATGCGGGGACATGAGAGAAGCTTCCCACATGGATGGTGACACATCAAAACATCTGGGCATCCCTTGTACAATGTCCTTGCAGATGGCCAATTCTCTCACACCAGAAGTGACTTGCAGTTTCTCAAGTCATTCCTGAAATGACAAAAAAATTGGAAAGTATATGGAAACATACACAATTTTGTCATTGGGACAATGTGGTGCCAACCTTGTGCTGCAGAAGGAGTGAACTCTTCCAAATGCTTCCATGGGTGCTTTTTGTACGTCTTTGACATCATTGTCCTAGTTTTAGCCACTTTCATTTTTCTTTGGAAAACAAACAAAAAAAAATAAGAAATTTAAAAATAAATAATACTACACAAGGCATGACCATCAAGTCTTGTAGCAAATAGAAATGTGTTTGTGTAAGAGGAATAGGTTGAGAGAGACCACAAACAAGAAAGACTATTTGTGTGCTGACTGTTGCCTTGTGGCTCCCAAGGATGGATGATGGTGGTGTGTCCTCCTTTTCTTACATTAAGCCGTAATGTAATTCAGGCAGATGAGGTAAACCCAGTTGCTGTAGGCGTGATGCAAGTCATGCAACACCCATAGTATTACAAGCGATGCATATCCACTAGATAATATGTATATGTATTTCATTTGAATATGGGAGACCTGAACTCAAATGACATGCAACCATTTATTGTTTCCAGTGTGAGAGAGCTTTCCTTCTCCAAATATGTGATAATACATATCGTAAAATAAAATAGAATGGAATTATAGAGCTGGTAGGGGCCTCCTGAACCATCATGTCCAACCCCTTGCTCTATGCATGAAATCCAGTTAGCACATCCCCAGAAGGTATCTGTCCAACCTCTTTTTCAAGATCACAAGAGAAAGAAACCCTACCATCTCTCTAGAGTCATGGTTCCTAACCTTTGGTTCTCTAGGTGTTTTGGACTTCAGCTCCCACAATTCCTAACAGCTGGTAAGCTGGCTGGGATTTCTGGGAGTTGAAGTTGAAAACACCTGGAGGACCAATCATTGCTCTAGAGCAGTGGTTCTCAACCTGTAGGTCCCCAGATACTTTGGCCTTCAACTCCCAGAAATCGTAACAGGTGGTAAACTGGCTGGGATTTCTGGGAGTTGTAGGGCAAAACATCTGGGGACCCACAAGTTGAGAACCACTGTTCTAGAGTCTAGACCAGTGGTTTTCAACTTGTGGGTCCCCAGATGTTTTGGCCTTCAACTCTTAGAAATCCTAACAGCTGGTAAACTGGCTGGGATTTCTGGGAGTTATAGGCCAAAACACCTGGGGACCCACAGGTTGAGAACCACTGCTCTGGAGAATTGGTTCCATTGTCTAACAGTTCTTAGTGTCAAGACATATCTTCAGTGTTCAATCAGAGCTCTACCCATCACACCTGGTACTACATTTTGAGGCAGTAGAGAACAGGCTTCCCTCCTCTTCTCTGTGACAGCCCTTGTGGTATTTAAAGAGCGCAATCATGTCAGCCTTCAGTCTTCTCTTCACTAGGCTGCCTTAGGTATAATTTGTGATTAGGATTAGACCAGTCACCGATCTAATAACAGAAAGGTAGAGGCGAGTGTTCAAAATCCTTTTCCCATTTCAGCTCGCTGCAGTCTCAGTCCTGGGCGAGGTGCTACTTGGGCAAGATCAGGGAAACTTAATTAAATGTATTCACATCTTTCTCCCTTCCCTCTCTACTTGCTTCCATTTCCATACTTAAACATGAGAAGGTGCTGCTTTGCAGGTGCCTGTATACTCTGTGGGAGATGCGGGCCAAATTCTGCCTTCTTGAAATGTTTCCCATGAAGAAAATATATGATTACCAAGTTCCAAACAGTTGTTGAGATAATTGGTGGCTTCAAAATTCCTTTACAGTTAATACTTTCTCCAAAGAATAATAAAGGCACTGAGGCCGTGATTTGAGCATTGGACTATGCATGGGGCCCAGAGTTTGAATCCCTGTTCAGCCATGGAAACCCACTGGGTGACCTTCACACTCTCTCAACTACAGTGGAAGGCAATGGCAAACTCTCTTTGAACTAATCTTGCCAAGAAAACCCTATGATGATGTGACTTATGGTGAACCTGCTTTAAGTCACCATAAGTCAGAAATGACTTGAAGTCACACAAAAATAACAGTAGCACCTTTATTCTGTGTAGTATAGGTACGTATGTAGAGTTGGGCTTTCTAGCTTGCTAAGTTTTACATTTAAGCAATTTTTGGTTGAGGTGCAGAATGAAAGTCTTAATGCTGTCATGTTTGGCTTATCAAGCCTTTCTGATTACAATGTGAGAGAAGGCAAGATGCATACGTTGAATCAAGGCCTGGTAAACCAATGTTGGACACATTTTATATACCAGGCATGGACAATCTTTGGCCCTCCAGGTGTTTTGGACTTCAGCTCCCACAAATCCTAACAGCCTACCAGCTTTTAGGAATTGTGGGAGTTGAAGTCCAAAAATTATTTATTTATACTTGTACCCCACCCTTCTCACCCTGAAGGGGACTCAGGGCAGCCTAACAACCGGCAGTAATTTGATGCCCAACAAACACATTTTTACAAATAAACAATAAAACATAAGTTATTAAAACAGCAATTAAAATCATGCAAGTTCAAAATCTTAATTAAGAATCAGTCCATTAGTCCGTTGCTTTAAGAGTTCTCAGTTAAATTACTATAACTGCTCGAGTGATTGGTCCCATAACCAAGTTTTTTCCTGAAAGACAAGATGGAGGGGGCTGTTCTGATTTCATTGGGGAGGGAGTTCTACAAACGAGGGGCCGCCACTGGGAAGGTCCTGTCACTCGTCCCCATCAGTCATGCTTGTAAGAGTGGTGGGACTGAGAGCAGGGCCTCCCCCAATGATCTTAAACTCCAAGGTGGGTTATAGAGGGAGATAAATTTGGTCAGGTAAGCTGGGCCGGAACCATTTAGGGCTTTATAGGCTAAAGCTAGCACTTTGAATTGTGCTTGGTAGCAGACAGGCAGCCAGTGGTGCTGACGTAACAGAGGGGTGGTATGCTCCCTGAACATTGCTTCAGTAAGCAATCTGGTTGCTACCCATTGGACTATTTGGAGCTTCTGAACAGTCTTCAAGGGCAGCCCCACATACAGCACATTGCAGTAATCTATATTGGATGTAACAAGATCATGGGCCTGGAGGGTCAACATTTGCCCATGCCTGTGTGTGTTTACTAGTTTTCATCAGGAAATCGACTAAAAAAACCTGTATTGATTTATCCATGGGTTAATATAAGTAGGTACTGTACCTTAATTTTTATCAGAAAAGGAGCTACCCCTTCTCTAGCTGGTGAAAGGCAAAATCATAGTCCACCCAGAGGAACCTAAAAGAAGCACAATTCCCTGATATTCCGATTGCTGTTGTGCATTTCTGGACTTCTTGAATGGCTAGACAGGGAAGTAAAAGTGTTGGACATGGCTTTTCTTCACAGACTGACTACTGACTTAGTCACAAGTCTTATCAAAATCCATAATTCCTGCCTTTGATTTCTATATGAGGTCAACGTATATACAAGTATTTATGGTATGGAGAATTTCAGTGCCATAATAGTGACTTCTTCTCTGTCACTCTCTAAGCTTGGTCGTTCCTGTGAATTTTCCTGTAATGTCCGTAAGCATATTTTGCACGAAGCTGCCACCTTAGGTAAATGATTTCCTGGGAAATTTTTCAAAACCTAGTTTCTTCAATAAGCGCTCTGAAGAAGGTGGCAGGCGAGATGGCTCCCGGGGGATCACCAAGCAACAGATCCATGTGCCTAAGAGGCAGGAGCCGAATTACCTCGGTGACCTACTAACCTCCTCTGGTCTATAGCTGTGAGTCCTGATGCACAGATGGCAACCTCGTGGGTGGCTTTGCCGCTGCTCTGAGAAACAGGTTCAGTAGCTGTTCCAGTGAAATCAGATATTTGTGTCTGTATCTAATTTCTACAAAGGCTTGGGGCATTGAAAAACCAGACAAACCCAAGCCTCTCCTGGCAATGTAACATTTACAGTATATACTCTGTTCACCGTTTGAACAAATCCGTTCCTTTTAAAAGGAAGTTTCCAAGTGAAATACTTTATAGCAATCTACTGTTCATTACTGTCTTGCTCTCTTCTGTTACGCAGATTAGTTTATTAAATGTTTAATGCAGAATTATAGATATCCTACAACTAGTAGATGCAAAGGGGATATTTACTTTTTATGATTTTTACAAATATTTTAATGTTTTACCACTGTGTATTACTGTAATTTGATCCAATGTGAAGAAACAGAAGTGTAACTTTATGCTTGTCAAAATATTTGGCAGTTGTTAGTAATTGTGGCAAAAAGCTTAACTCATGGATTTGGGATCTGACATTCAGGTAGTAGGTTTGATGGTAATAATAATAATCATCATCGTCATCATCATCATCATCTTTATTTATACTCTGCCACTAACTCCCCGATGGGGACTCGGAGCGGCTTACATGGGGCCAAGCCCGAACAACATAATACATCAAAATAAAACCACAACATAAACAACAAGCAACATCATCAAAAATACATGAAAAAAAAGTAACATTACAATAAACAAAAAGCACCGTCGCAGTAAACAATGAGCACTGGTCCAGTGGCTGCTGGTCCAGTTCCAAGCACAATTCAAAGTGCTGGTCTTGGCCTATAAAGCCCTACATGGTTCTGGTCCAGCTTACTTGTCTGAACATATCTCCCTCTATGATCCACCTCGGAGGCTAAGATCGTCAGGGGATCAGGTAATTGCAAGGACTCATGAGAATTGACAATGGACAGACTTTGGACTGGATCTCTAGACGCTGAATTGTACTTGGAAGTGGCTATATTGTTATTAATAACTTAATAACTTAATGTTTTAACTAATGTTTAATTTGTGTCATTGTTTTTGTTCATTTGTATTGGAATCTAATTGTTTCCAGTTGTAAGCCACCCTGAGACCCCCCCTTGGGGGTTGAGAAGGACGGGGTACAAATGTTTGAAATAATAATAATAATAATAATAATAATAATAATAATAATAATAATCAAAGTGCAAAGGCTCTGGCACAAACCAGTACAGGTGGTCCCAGTGGTCATCGGCACACTGGGTGCCGTGCCAAAAGATCTCAGCCGGCATTTGGTAACAATAAACATTGACAAAATCATGATCTGTCAACTGCAAAAGGCCACCTTACTTGGATCTGTGTGTAACATTTGAAAATACATCACATAGTCCTAGACGCTTGGGAAGTGTTCGACTTGTGCTTTTGTGATAGAAAATCCAGCATATATATCTCGTTTGCTGTGACATACTGTTTTTATGTCAGTAAAATAACAACAACAACCAATGTGTCATCTAAATTGCATCAGTATCACAGTGTGCAGTATCTGCATAACTTTGCTTTTGCAACCTTGTATTGAATGCAGACATTGTACAACACACAAACATATCTAGTTGCTTCTGTAGAGGCACGTAATATGCATTTAAGACACCACCATATCTCTGACCTTATATGTTGGTTCCAAACCGAGATATAAACCCCATATTAATTCCTAACTGGAGCCGGGTCACTGAATCAATAGGGCTGACTTATCAAGTTCATGCTGATTTAATGGGACTAAATCCTGTAGTTACTCAAGTCTAATGCGCCATCGAATCTAATGCATACCTCAATTTTCAAAACCATGAAACCAAAAAAAGTATTTGTTGCCAAATGTAATGTGCAGCAGCAAAAAGTACCTCCAGTAATTTGGCCATTACACTGGCTGCTTAGAATTGCTTCTTTAAAAACAAAAGTGTTAGAACACCAAGGCTTCCAGCAATAGAAAAAATACTTTTGGATTCATCTATGCTATAGATTGAATGCACTGTAATTGCCTTGGTTCAATGCTGTGGAGTCACAGTTTTACAAGGTAACTGAGCCTTCTCTGCCAAAGAATGAGCGTGCCGCACCAAACTATAAATCCCAGGATTTCATAGCATTGAGCCATAGCAATTAAAGTAGAGACGATGACCCTCAAATAGGAGCTCCAGAGGCTCCTGAAGCAGTTTCCTCTTTTGCTTTGGCTCAGCACCAAGATTACCATATTATGGAAATCTAATGCACATGCTAATTCTGGCGAGGTAATTTAGACAAAAAAAGGTGAGCCTTAGATTTCAGTAAATAGGGTAGATTAGACATGTGGATATGATAGGGATATGGTGTTTTGAATACAGTTTTCCTGCTTCTTGGCAGGGGGTTGGACTGGATGGCCCATGAGGTCTCTTCCAACTCTAGGATTCTATGATTCTATGGTGTGTGTGTGTGTGGGGGGGGAGAGATATTGCAGAAAATAAGTTGTAGATCCCCCTCCCTTTTTTACTATTGTCTTACCATATAGGTAATCCAACCTCAGGTTGGTTTTTTGCCCTTAGAGATAAAAAAAATCCATCAAGTGGAGTACAGTGGATTATGGGTGAACAAACCCATATAATTGAGTGGCAATTGTACAAAATAGTAAAGGGTGTCCAAAGTGCCCAAATTCAGAAACGGCAAATGGGCGGTTCCCTTTGTTGTTAAACACAGGTACTTCCCTCTATTTTTGGACTCAGGTAGGCAACTTGTTATTAAATAAAGCTAGCCTCCATCGTTGAGTTCATTCCACACAGGGGTTCTGCTAAGCTGCATTTGCATAATGCCTTGGGAGTGCATTCCCTTCCTGCCCCTCCCCTTTCAGCCAGCCTGAGAAGGACACATGGGAAAGGAGAGGTATTTTGAGCACCCTGATCTGGCTGGAGATTTTTAACAGTTGCATGAACCCAGCTTAGGAACTGTAGAAGCAGCAACAGTAATGTAGTTTGCTGTCTGTGTTTTGGGTTGCAATCTCTACCCTTACCCACCACTCCCGGTCCATACTCTGTACAATTTAATTTCTTTTGGCTATATAGTTGGTCCTCCTAATTTGCTGGTTTCACTTTCGGAGATTTGATTAACCATGATATAATTTAGATGTTCTCTCTAGGAATCTCTGATCCTTCACCATAATTCTTTGGCCAACGTTTGCCATATATTGACTGCAGGGTTGCACATGAAATAATAACAAACAATAACAAAGCCAGTGGACCTGATGGGATCCCTGCTGAAGTCTTTAAAGAGGGTGGACCTGAGCTGACACAACTCTACCAGCTCATTGAAAAAGTGTTGGTGACCTCGAAAATCCCAGCAGGCTTCAAGGATGCCGCCATCATCATCCTTTTCAAAAAAACAGATTGTGGAAACTATTGAGGTATCTCCATTCTAACCTTCACTGGGAAAATCCTCACAAGAATCCTTGCAAACCACCTTCTGCCAGTCTCAGAAGACACCCTCCCAGTATCCCAGAATGGCTTCTACCACTCCACAGGAACAGTAGATATGATCTTCACTGCATGACAGCACATGAGGGCTGAGAGATTCCTAGAGACAGTCTCTCAAGTATATATATGTGTGTGTGTGTGTGTGTGTATTAGTGGTGATCGGCACACTGGGTGCAGTGCCTAAAGACCTTGGCCTGCACTTAAACACAATCGTCACTGACAAGGTTACCATCTGCCAGCTGCAGAAGGCCACTTTACTGGGATACATCACACAGTACTAGACACTTGGGAAGTGTCCGACGTATGATCCAATACAACAGCCAGCAGAGCATCTGCTATGGACTCATCTTGTTGTGTTTCAAATAATTATAATAATAAACTTTATTTATACCCTACCACCATCTCCCCAGAGAAGATTTGGGGCGGCTAACATGAGGTCAAGCCCAAGAATAATACAGCAAAGTTAGACACAAAATAACAGAAAAATTACATCACAACAAAATACATAAAGTAACAAAATAAAATAAACAGTGCAAAATAACATAATAAAATCAAACACAAAGGGTGGGCTGAATGCACAGGATAAAACCCTGGGTGAGATAGGAATAGAAAAGATATATTTGAGAGAGAGGAGCCCCAGAATATAATGCCATTTTTACTTTAAAAAATATTTTATTTATTTATTTACTGTATTTATATACTGCCTTTCTCACCCCTGGGGGGACTCAAGGCAGTTTATAACATACTAATGGCAAAAATTCATTAAAACCATTAAACATAAGGCATAAAAAACAAAATTTAAACATTCAGACAAAGCATTAAAATCATCCTAGTATAAATATTAAAATCACATGATCCAAAAATCGCACACCATAGCCATACATATAATTACTTTGGCATTACTTTCTCTATTTAATTGCACTTTGTGTTTATATATCTACAGTAAGGATGGGAATTGTGCCACCTACCAGGACCTCCTGTGTGATCAGCAGATCCTCTCACACGCCCCATGTTTCAAGAACACTGTAATACTTCCATCTATCACTGGCCTCAGGACACAGTATGATAGACAGTCTCTCTCTCTCTCTCTCCCCCCCCCCCCCCCCCCCAAATATCATTCCATGGCTAGGGTAGAAGGTGGACTGTATAAGAGTCTGGTAATGTTCCCAGAGACAGACTTGAACCAAGAACATCATTTGACAAGATCTGCTGGGGTCTTCTGAAGTTGATGTAATCATTCTGTATCTGGTTGTGGGTCCATAGCCAGATGGCTCCTTGGTTCCCTCCATGAGTAACAGAATGGCCATTAAAGTATGGCTATTTTAGCAACATGGTGAGTCCCAGAGGGGGATGTTGGTCAGTGCCAAGGGAGGAAAGGAGTAAGCAAGAGTAAAGGTGCCAATATGCTTGCATGTATTAGGATGCTGACCATTCATTCTATAAATCATGTTTATGTTCTGAATTGATTTGGGTGTCTCAGGGAATTCTGTGAGGACTTTGAGTCACAAAGATAGATAGAGGAATGTGCTCAGGGAGGTGCTTCATTCTGTGCTGAGAGGACTTCGATGGCTTCCTTTGGAACTGATCATGCTGGGAGTAAAGGATCCTTCTGAATAATTAAAACCAATTACATTGAGTAAATCATGCAAGTGATCTTCAGAAGCCAGAAATGAGATGCTTCTCCATCCTACACATTCAAATTATGTGTGGTGTTCAGAATGGAATTTCCCTTATGCCAGGACAGACCACTGGGTCATATAACTCAGTATTGTCCATTAAAGTGATTGGCAATGACCATTGGCCAGTAGTTTAGACAAGATTTTTGCTCAGCACTATTTTTAGGTTCAGGAGATTGAATCTGGGTGTGTTGGTCTCAAAAACATATGTTTTTTGTGTAGCAAAGGAACAGACCTTGAGACTTTTGCAATGCAGCTAAAGAGGCTAAACTACCAAAGCAGCATATTGTGGATTGTGATCTGCTGAGTGACTGATGTATTGCAGGTATTCTCAGATGAGTTCAATAGAATCATGATGGAAGATCTACAAATACCTACAGAAGGGGGTTTCTCTAGGAATCTCTATAACAGTCCTCCAGCAGTTGACCACTTATTCATTTATTGTGTCAGAAGCAAATTGAGGGTACAGTTATAATGTATTTAAAAACACAAAAAAGTTAAAAACTTGGCATTATACTAAAAGTCCTTTGATCACAAGCTGGCTACTTGGAGTGCCTCTGGTGTCACTGTAACAAGGTCCTCCATTTTGCATGTGGCAAGGCTAAGGCTGCATTGTAGTAAGTGGTCTGTGTTTTGGTCTTCTCTATGCATGTCGTGGACTCCACTTTGTAGCCCCATTTCTGAAGATTGGCTCTGCACCTTTTGGTGTCAGAGAAAGGCCTCTTCAGTGCCTTCCAGGTCACCCAATTTTCTGTGTGCCCAGGAGAAAGTTTCTCATCAGGTATCAGCCACTGATCGAGGTTCCGGATTTTAGCCTGCCACTTTTGGACTCTTGCTTGCTGAGGCATTCCTGCAAGTATCTCTGTAGATCTTAGAGAGACATTTCTTGATTTAAGGCATTGGCGTGTTGGCTAATATCCTAACAGAGGATGGCCCGGAGATGTCAATACCTTGGTCCATTCATTACAAGCTGCTACTTCCCGGCAGATATCAGGTGGTGCAATATCGGCTAAACAGTATAGTTTCTCCAGTGGTGTGGGGTGTTGACATCCTGTGATGATGCAGCATGTCTCATTAAGAGCCACATCCCCTGTCTAGCATGGTGAGAAGTGTTCCACACTGGGCATGCGTACGCCACAGCAGAGTAGCAAAGTGCTAGGACAGATGTCTTCACGGTGTCTAGTTGTGATCCCCAGGTTGTGCCAATCAGCTTTTGTATGATATTATTTCGAGCACCATTGAGTTGTGCTCGAAGACTTGGATTCTTAGAGAGACCATCTCCATAAAAATTAAACATGCATTGTGATTTGTTGAAAATTCTGGCATCCATAGCAAAATGCAGTTTCCTCTGGTGAAACCATGACCCACGATTGCATGCATTTATATATATTTTTTCTTGTGCATGGCATCAACACATAGGCCAAATACAGAAGAGCTGCTGTGATTAAGATGTGTTCAATATGTGTCACTTTCCTGCTGAGAACTTGCAGGGTGTTGAAGTCCAATTTGCGGTTTCACTAGAGGCTGGTGGGAGGCTAGTGACCTAAATCTGCTAGCATTGCAGGGTTGAAAGATTGGACTTGGCTTTTTGAACAAATTTGTTAATATGGATTTCCACAGCGATTGTTGATAAGCTAGTATTCAAGATTCACCAGGAAAGATTGCTAAAGAAATGTCTGATGCTTTAAATTTTGTGATATATATTGCACATTGTATGTAGTTTGCATGTGTGGCTGAGATAGGTTCCATGGTCATTGAATATGGGAGAGAAATGGATGGTTTAATATTGTATTGCTGTTATTGAGTAACTTTATCCTGGTCTCGAGAGACTTAGTCCAATGCTCAAATCACTACACCATGCTGGCCTTCATACTAATGCTGAAACAATTTTGTGGACTAATGTATTGTCGAAGGCTTTCATGGACGGAATCAATGGGTTGTTGTTGGTTTTTCGGGCTGTATGGCCATAGAATCATAGAGTTGGAAGAGACCTCATGGGTCATCCAATCTAACCCCCTGCCAAGAAACAGGAAAATTGCATTCAAAGCACCCCCGACAGATGGCCATCCAGCCTCTGTTTAAAAGCCTCCAAAGAAGGAGCCTCCATCACACAGAGGTCCTCACAACCTCTGAGGATGCCTGCCATAGATGCAGGCAAAACATCAGGAGAGAATGCTTCTAGAACATGGCCACACAGCCTGAAAACCTACAACAACCCACCAATTTTGTGGGCTTCCCCCCTCCAATGCAACACAAACAGTTGCTCCTTGGATAAGGTAACAAACAAATGGATAAGGTAACAAACAGTTACTCAGTGTCTGTTACAATTCTAATAAGGCATGGTGCTCCTTCTCACCTCCATCCCATTCTTCCTCATTCCACGTTGTGGTCCTAACAGCAGAACTAAGCTTGCCAATAACAGTGAAGAACAGTGTAGTTAATGTTGCTGAACTCCAACTTCAGGCAGCTTTATCCATATTATATCTTGTTCCTGTTTTGGCATTATCTGGTCTGGATCCCAAGTTTTCTTTCTTTCTTTAAAAAAAGTTTCTATTTTTTGTAAGGGTTATGGAGCAAAATCTGGAGACTCTTTGGTGAAACTGTTCTGCAATAAATACGTTTAGTTCAAAGAGTACATGCACCAGGAACGAACTTGCATGTTTTTTAAAAAATAAAAATAAAATTAGGATAGCTGGTGAGGCAAGATTATCTGCTGTCCCACTTTATCTCTGTTTTGCTGCTCAGTAAGGGAGTCTGGGGGCAGCTGCTGTCTACATTGCCTGTTGTAGATGGGCACAATAGGATGAGCTACAGTAGAATCATTTCATTTCCCAGCTCACATTTTGTGTATTGCATCATTTCTGACCGACATGCCTCTGCAACCTGTCTTCTTCACTATCCAATCAGATGTTTTGCTCCAAACATGTGTCTTGCCAAAATAATTTCACCTGAGTGCCTCTATATTGTGCACTATAATAAGCTTTTAAGAGACCATCTACAACAGGCACGGACAAACTTTGGCCCCTAGGTGTTTTGGACTTCAACTCCCACAATTCTTAACAGTCAGTAGGCAGTTAGGAATTGTGGGGATTGAAATCCAAAACAAATGGAGGGCCAAAGTTTGCCCATGCCTACCTAAAGGACCTAGAAATTCCTAGAGACAACACTTCTTTAGGCTTCTCTCAGTCATCCAGGAGAATTTCAGTGGATTCAGAGGAGCCACTCTGGGGACATAGCCCTAGAGAATTGTTCTTTTAGGTTAAAACAATAGTGAAGTTTTTTATTTGCATTTTTTACTTTCACAGATCTTCTGCATCCCCTAACCTAGTAGTTCTTAACCTGTGGGCCATGGACCACCAGTGGGCCAGAAGAATGAATATCTGGTCCACGAGCCTCCTTCCTCTTTATTTATTTTATTTATATTTATTTTATTAATTAATATGATGATGAGCTGGCCTGCATCAATAGGAGCATAGTGTCTAGATCTAGAGAAGTAATGCTACCCCTCTATTCTGCTTTGGTTAGACCACACCTGGAATATTGTGTCCAATTCTGGGCACCACAATTCAAGAGAGATATTGACAAGCTGGAATGTCCAGAGGAGGGCGACTAAAATGATCAAGGGTCTGGAGAACAAGCCCTATGAGGAGCGGCTTAAGGAGCTGGGCATGTTTAGCCTGAAGAAGAGAAGGCTGAGAGGAGATATGATAGCCATGTATAAATATGTGAGAGGAAGCCACAAATTGAAATTAAATCCAGACAAGACAGAGGTACTCCTGGTCAGTCGCAAGGCCGAACAGGGTATAGGGTTACAGCCTGTGCTGGATGGGGTCGCACTCCCCTTGAAGGCGCAGGTTCGCAGCTTGGGTGTGATCCTGGATTCATCGTTGAGCCTGGATCCCCAGGTTTCAGCGGTGACCAGGGGAGCATTTGCACAGCTCAGGCAGCTGCGCCCGTACCTCGGGAAGTCTGACTTGGCCACGGTAGTACACGCTCTGGTCACATCCCGCCTTGACTACTGCAACGCTCTCTACGTGGGGCTGCCCTTGAAGACGGCCCGGAAGCTCCAGCTAGTCCAGCGCGCGGCAGCCATGTTACTAACAGGAGCGGGACGCAGGGAGCACACAACGCCCTTGTTGTTCCAGCTCCACTGGCTGCCGATCTGCTACCGGGCCCAATTCAAGGTGCCTACAAAGCCCTAAACGGTTCCAGCCCAAAATACCTTTCGGACCGCATCTCGGCCTATGAGCCCATGAGGACTTTGAGATCGTCTGGGGAGGCCCTTCTCTCGATCCCGCCTGCCTCACAGGCACGCCTGGCGGGGACGAGGGATAGGGCCTTCTCGGTGGTGGCCCCCCGGCTGTGGAACACCCTCCCTGTAGACATCAGACAGGCGCCCTCCCTTATGTCATTCCGCAAGAGACTAAAGACATGGTTATTTGAGAAGGCGTTTGACTAAGTGCTACAACAATTGGCAATGATGATTGGAACGGAATATGGATAACGAGATTGGATTGTGATTCTATGATGAGACGTCGCGAATGATTTAGTGTAATTGTATTATTGATAGTGATGTTGTTATTGTTGTTTGTGATATTGCCTTTATTGTAAATTGTTTTTATATGTTGTACACCGCCGTGAGTCGCCCTAGGGCTGAGAACGGTGGTCAACAAGTGCAGTAAATAAATAAATAAATAAATAAATAAAGTTGACCAAAAACCATTTTGGTAGTAAGGTTGGAAAGTGGTCTTTGGTCAAGTGGTCCCTGGTCAAAAAAGGTTGGCAACCACTGCCCTAAACCCTGCAAAAGTGGATCACCAAATAGTGTGTGTGTATGTATTTATATTTGTATGTTCCCATGTAAATCTATAAATGTGTGAATGTATATATACATATATGAATGAAAGAATGATGGTGTGGTTTTTTTTTGGCCCTAATGTAATCTCTTTACAGTTGTTTACTTTGAACTTAATTTAACATGCCTGAGGCCAGTTTTTCTTGTTTTTTTCTGCACTGTTTGGCAAACTAACTGGAAAAGTGTTTACTTGGCAGTAAAAACTTGAGAATTGACGCGAGGGTGTCAAAATCCCCCTCTACCTCTATACATTTGATTTCTAGCTCTAAAGGCAGTTAAAAATGGAACATTGTTGTAACTATTTCTGAAAAAGAGTGCTAGATAATGTGAAAATGCAAATTTTATTCTTGGCAGTAAACTCAAATGGTGATGATGATCATGGTGTGCGCACACATGCCCATTCATGCGTGTGCACACATCCATTCATGTATGTGCACACATCTCACTATTGTCTTAACACTTGGCCTGAATGCCTGGCTTACAAGATAGATATCCTTTGCAGAATTTAGTGTAAACTGATCTTGGAGTGATGAGCAAATGGAAAGATGAGCCGCCTCTTCACGGGAGAGCTGATCATGGGCTTTATATAGCTTTGCTGGTTCTTTCTCTAAGCAAGAGTAAGATTTCAGTGTTTTCCCTGGTGACCCCCGTGTAGCCCTCTCTTCTTTCAAGGCTTCCTTCCATTATTTTATGTCGGAGCTTTGATATGGAAGCCCTCCATGGAATTTTGCTTTGCATTTAAGGAGAGCACCAAGTAAAAATAGCCAGCCTCTTTGGTTTTTGGAGTCTATTCCTTGCATAAATATATTTATGATTATGGCAGGGACCCTGCAGAGTATAGCCTTCACAACAGATCAGATTTTGGTTGGGTTGGTACTTTTTCTCTGCGATGGATAAGCCAATGTCTCCACCTGCTGTTAAAGTTAAATGGTCCTGTTGGTTAATGCTTCTAGTCAAGAGAAAAAATTATCTTTCACACTATATGTTTTGGGCTAATGAAATGACTCAGTGTTTTTCTAGGCAATACACCTTTATTCATGTTAATTTATCATGCTGTTGGGAATGACCATCATCAAGTAGCACTTTAAACATCTGTTTTGCGTACTCTTACGCATGTTGATTTGTAAATCACTAACATATGACTGCAGCACTAAACACCCTCATTTTCTATATAATTTCACTCTTAGTTGATGGCATACAAATTAATAAGATGCTATTTATTTATTTATTTTTGCCTTTTTACCTACTAGGGCTCCCAAATGATAAAGGTAAATGGAAAGGTTTCCCCTGACATTAAGTCTAGTCGTGTCCAACTCTGGGGAATGGTGCTCATCTCCATTTCTAAGTTGAAGAGCTGAAATTGTCCATAGACACCTCCAAGGTCATGTGCCCAGCATGACTGCATGGAGCACCGTTACCTTCCCACCAGAGCAGTACCTATTGATCTACTCACATTTGCATGTTTTCGAACTGCTAGTTTGGCAGAAACTCCCGCTCCCCAAATCTGAACCACCAGCCTTTCGGTCAGTAAGTTCAACTGCTGAGTGGTTTAGATACACAACAGTTTAAAACACGATTTAAAAGCAATTTTCTGGAAAGAAATTAAAAGGTGACTTGAATTTTGAATGATGGCTCTGGAGATGTGATTCTGAATTCCAGTTCAGCCATGGAAATCCATCAAATGACCTTGCAAGTCACACATTCTCAGCCTTAGAGGGAGGCAAGGGAACCCCATGAACAAATCTTCCCATGGTGATAGTTTAGCTTTAGGAGTGCCATAACTTGGAAACGACTTGAAGTCACATATGAATAGTAATATTAATTTTAAAAATTATATTGAAAAGTTCCAAAAATTAATTACAAAGCCAGTTTGTAAAATGAAAGGAGAGTGTAATGTAGAGCTTTGACTGTTTACGGAGACCAGGGTTCAATTTCCTGCTCAGCCATGGAAACACACTGGGTGGCCTTGTGCAAGTCACACACTCCCTATGCAAGAAAACCTGTTGATAGAATTGTCTTTGGGTTGCCGTAAATTGTCAATGACTTGAAGGCACACAACAATAATCTCGGTTTCCTACTGGAAGCTGGAGTTTTCTTGGGAAACACTTCTGCAGCAGAGAAGCCTAAGGCTTTCAGAAACTTTTCAGCATGATTTCTGGCTGTGACTGCTGGGCTTTTCCAGGAGCTGTAGTCCACAAATGTAATATTTTCAAGAGCTGGTATTAAAAATGTATGCAGATTATTCAAGACAAATTCCCCCTAAAACACAAAGTTAGGTAGGGACTTGTAAAGTCTAAAAGGATTTATGTTATATGCACTTGAGATACTTCAGCACACTTAGGAGCATCCATCAGATTTTGAATATGATCTCTGTATTCATGCAGACTAGGGGCCCTTCCACACAGCCATATAACCCAGAATATCTGGATTATCTGAGTTCACACTGCCATATAACCCAGTTCAAAGCAGATAATGTGGGATTTTATACAGATGTGTGGAAGGGGTCTAGGAGAAATATCCTCAACTGTTTGCAGCTGAATGAATGGGGGATACACCCTCCGTTTATGCAGGAAGTGTATCTGGTCAAACAGGGCAATGCAAACGTAGGGCTCATCCTAAGACATATCTCAGATGAAGATACATCACCGCAGGCAGATGAGGCCAAGAGTTATTGGAGTTCTGGAAGCAACAAAAGGAGAAGCTGCAGCTGTGGAAGGAGAATATAAAGGGAAAAACAAAACAGCAGCAGTGCCTTAAATTGATAATTTGTGAAGCTTTTTTATCTTGCAAGAAAAGTATGTTAAATATGAAGATGTTTTTTAAAAAATCAGCACAGCTGGAACTGTGGTTTCATCTACTCCTTGCATATAGCTTGAGGGCAGAGAAAAACGGTATATAAATGGAGTAAATAAATAAATAAATAATAATAATAATAAAACTTTATTTATACCCCGCCTCCATCTCCCCAAGGGACTCGGAGCGGCTTACATGAGGCCAAGCCCAACAACACATCAATAAACAAGAAAGCGATAAACAAAAATAACAGTTAATTAAATCACATATAAACATTAACATGCAAGGATTAAAAAACCTAAGTGAGGGGAGTACAACCCAAGCGGATAGTTAAAGTGCATTTGAGGACATTTTGCTGGGAATATATTCCTTATTCTGGGAAAGCATACTGGAACAGCCATGTTTTCAGGCTCCTCCTAAAGATTGCCAATGTTGGGGCATGCCTGATATCCCTGGGAAGTGAGTTCCAGAGTCGGGGGGCCACCACCGAGAAGGCCCTCTCCCTGGTCCCCACCAATCACACCTGCGAGTGAGGCGGGAACAAGAGCAGGGCCTCTCCAGATGAATGAAGAGACTGTATGGGTTTGTACACAGAAATGCGGTCAGTGGTTCTCAATCTGTGGGTTTCCAGGTGTTTTGGCTACTACTCCCAGAAATTCTAGCCAGTTTACTAGCTGATAGGATTTCTGGGAGTTGAAGGCCAAAACATCTGGGGACCAACAGGTTGAAAACCACTGACAGAGAGGGAGCATGAACATTGTTGTCTAAAGGCATCCTCTGTTTGGGAGGTGTTAACTGGCCCTTGATCGCTTAGGTCAGTGGTTCCCAACCTTCCTAATGCCGCGACCCCTTAGTAGAGTTCCTCACGTTGTGGTGACCCCCAACCATCACATTATTTTCATTGCTACTTCGTAACTGTAATTTTGCTACTGTTATGAATCGTAATGTAAATATCTGATATGCAGGATGTATTTTCAAATCCCAAATACCCAATATGCCCATATTTGAATACTGGTGGGGTTGGGGGAGGATTGATTTGGGAGCTGTAGCGGCTGGGATTTATAGTTCACCTACAATCAAAGAGCATTCTGAACACCACCAATGATGGAATTGAACCAAACTTGGCACACAGAACTCCCATGGCCAAGAGAAAATCTGGAAGGGTTTGGTGGGCATTGACTTTGAATTTTGGAGTTGTAGTTCACCTACATCCAGAGAGCACTGTGGACTCAAAACAATGATGGATCTGAACCAAACTTGGCACGAATACTCAATATTCTGAAATGTGAACACTTGAGGAGTTTGAGAAAAATAGATCTTGACATTTGGGAATTGTAGTTGCTGGGATTTATAGTTCACCTACAGTGAAATAACGTTCTGAACCCCACCAACAACAGAATTGGGCTAAACTTCCCACACAGAACCCATGACCAACAGAAAATACTATGTTTTCTGATGGTCTTTGGCGACCCCTCTGACACCCCCTCGCGACCCCCACAGGGGTCCCGACCCCCAGGTTGAGAAACACTGGCTTAGGTAGTCCATACCCCTTGATCAACTTCCACTTTCCATTCTGAAACAGGGTTTTTATACCCAATGCTTGCTTGCTGTCTTTTCTTATAATTAATTAAGGAATGGTTTGAAATGAGCATAATTGGGAACCTGAGGTGATATATATGTTTTGGAAAAACAGCAGGACTGGGTTGTTGTAGGTTTTTCGGACTGTATGTCCATGTTCTAGAAGCATTCTCTCCTGAAGTTTCACCTGCATCTATGGCAGGCGTCCTCAGAGGTTGTGAGGTCTGTATTGTCAAAGGCTTCCATGGCTGGAATCACTGGGTTGTTGTAGGTTTTTTGGGCTATATGTTCATGTTCTAGAAGCATTCTCTCCTGAAGTTTTGCCTGCATCTATGGCAGGCATCCTCAGAGGTTGTGAGGTCTGTATTGTCAAAGGCTTCCATGGCTGGAATCACTGGGTTGTTGTAGGTTTTTTGGTCTATATGTCCATGTTCTAGAAGCATTCTCTCCTGAAGTTTTGCCTGCATCTATGGCAGGCATCCTCAGACGTTGTGAGGTCTGTATTGTCAAAGGCTTCCATGGCTGGAATCACTGGGTTGTTGTAGGTTTTTTGGTCTATATGTCCATGTTCTAGAAGCATTCTCTCCTGAAGTTTTGCCTGCATCTATGGCAGGCATCCTCAGAGGTTGTGAGGTCTGTATTGTCAAAGGCTTCCATGGATGGAATCACTGGGTTGTTGTAGGTTTTTGGGCTATATGTTCATGTTCTAGAAGCATTCTCTCCTGAAGTTTTGCCTGCATCTATGGCAGGCGTCCTCAGAGGTTGTGAGGTCTGCTCTCACAACAGCATGACTGCTCTCTTGCCTGGTAGCAATGCAAACATGTATAAGGACGCTGCTGCAGGTGCCAATTAGCCTTGAACTCTTTGTAATTACACCTGAGTGCATTTTTATGGTTTGTTGTTTTTGCAGAGAAGTTCAACAGAACTGTGATTTCTACCGTTTGCAATTCACGCGGTGTGATGTAACACCGTGTTTACACATCCAAGTAATCGGTACAAATTTAGGTCTCAGTGGTAGCAAACAATAATAGCCAATTAAACCTTGTAAATAGGGTCAGATGTGGATGGCATTGATTTTCCTACATGTGAGCGCAGGGGTGATAATCTTGTGGAACCTCGGAGTTCCAAGTTCAAATAACAATATTTGCTTTGGACTTAGTGACGTCTCGGGGTTGGTCAATACCTCTTCTTCAGCTCTGTTTCTGATAGCATTAGAGCTGCCAAGGAGTTCAGCTGGCTTGCATCTCTATTTTACCAGAAGTATTACCGTAATTACTAGAATAATCTTTTTATGAAGTATTTAGCCATTTTTTTTGCACTTTTCTAAGTGTCTGCTTAGCAGACTGCTGTCTCAAAGGCACAGACAAAGGAGGGAGTGGGGAAAAGCTGGCAACTATTTTTGTCTGTCATGTATATATCCTTTCCTTTCTTCTTAGCATATTTATTTATTTGTCAGGAGGGCTTTGATTACATTTTCTTGCCCTGATGAAGGGAGTTGGATTGGGTGGCCTTAAGTACTTTCTGTTGGTCATGTGTAGGAAGTTTGCCCCAATTCTGTCGTTCGTGGGGTTCAGAATGCTCTTTGATTGTAGGTGAACTGTGAATCCCAGGGACTACAACTCCCAAATGTCAAGGTCTGTTTCCCCCAAACTCCAACTGTATTCATATTTGGGTGTATTGAGTGCTTGCGCCAAGTTTGGTCCAGATCCATCATTGTTTGAGTCCACAGTGCTCTCTGGATGTAGGTGAACTACAACTCCCAAAGTCAAGGTCAATGCCCACCAACCCCTTCCAATATTTTCTGTTGGTCATGGGAGTTCTGTGTGCCAAGTTTGGTTCAATTCCATCATTGATGGAGTTCAGAATGCTCTTTGATTGTAGGTGAACTATAAATCCCAGCAACTGTAACTCCCAAATGACAAAATCATAATTTTTTGAGTGATGGTCACTCCTTGTGTTGTGAGACGTTTTATTGCCAAATTTGGTGTGATTTCGTTCATTGGTTCTTTTTGTTTTTAAGGTACCCATTATGCACAGAGCATTTTTATATATATAGATGGGTAGTTCGTATGTCAGTTGTTTGTAACTCAGGGACTGCTCGTAAATTCTGCTGTAATTATTTCAGTATCCCTTATCTTGTAACACTATTATCTATTTTCTTATTTAAAGGATACAGCAATGTAGGGCAAGGTCAGGTTGCTCGTACAGTTATGATATACATGCAGCAGTTGGATTTTCTCCCCATAAAAAAGTTTATATAAAATATAAAAATGAATATGTGCACATGTTCGTGTTGTACGGGTTCATTCTTGGTAGAATTCAAAGAGGGATCTATGAGCTTTTTTTGGGCTACTCTAGAGACTTGGACAAGGAGCAATAGATTCAAATTCAAGAAAAAGAGATCTGACCTAAACTTCAGGAAGAATTTCCTGGGTGTAAGAGTCGTCAACAGTGGACTATACTTCCTTGGAGGATGTAAACTCTCCTTCTCTGGAGGGCTTTCAGCAGAAGCTGGATGGCTATCTGTTGGGAGAGCTTTGGTTGTATTTTCCTGCATAGCACAGGGTTGGACTGAATGACCCTTGTGTTCTCTTCCAATTCTATGATTTTATTATGTGGTGGAGACTCCTTCTTTGGAGGCTTTTAAACAGAGGCTGGATGGACATCTGTCAGGGGTGCTTTGAATGCAATATTCCTGCTTCTTGGCAGAGGGTTGGACTGGATGGCCCATGAGGTCTCTTCCAACTCTATGATTCTATGATTCTATTATTCAATGAGTCAAACAGTGAGCAGAAAATATACCTTTATCTCTTCATGAAATAATGCCATGGTGTGATCTAGCGGCTGTCACTAGGTCCTAGTCTCAATGTGAATAAATGATTCTGCATGGTGACAGTCCCATGTCTGGCATGAGGTCTAAAGTCTAAAGTTACCTATTCTGTAAAGCTCGTGCAATTTGGGGAATCAAATGCTGAACATAACTTTATTATAGCTCCTCTGCTTGGAGCCTTAGACATGCAGCTTCCATTTGGCTGATGTAATATGCACATTGGCACTAATTGTTCTTCTGTAGAAGCTTGTAGTAACCTGGAAATATTCACTACTAGTTTGGCCTTGGGCTCAAGAAAATTTATGCAGTTGTGTCAGGATTTCCTGGACTCAAAAGTGCATGCTTCAACATCAATGGCATCCATTTTCAAAGAGAAGAAGCATCACATGGAATTATGTATGGAATACACAGACAGTCCTGGAGACCAGGTTTGCTCAGGGGCATACTGCATTTTAGGCTGAGCTAAAGTGTTTCTCCAGTCACCTTTGTCAGCCTATTCACAAGTGATAGAAATGGTGTGAAATACAGGACAGTTTGCAGAGATTTACCTGGTGGGAGTTTCCCAATTGCTTAGGATGGGATACTGCCTAGGAATGAAGGTTTAGCTATTCTGGGGTCCCATCTACATTGCCATATAATGCAGTCTTAGGATACCGTTTATCCGCATTGAACTGGATTATATAAGTCTACTTTGCCATATAATTCAGTCTTAGGATACCGTTTATCCACATTGAACTGGATTATATAAGTCTACATTGCCATATAATGCAGTCTTAGGATACTGTCTATTTGCATTGAACTGCATTATATAAGTCTACATTGCCATATAATGCAGTCTTAGGATACTGTTTATCTGCATTGAACTGGATTATATAAGTCTACATTGCCATATAATGCAGTCTTAGGATACTGTCTATCTGCATTGAACTGGATTATATAAGTCTCCATTGCCATATAATGCAGTCTTAGGATACTTTTATCCACATTGAACTGGATTATATAAGTCTACTTTGCCATATAATGTAGTCTTAGGATACTGTCTATCTGCATTGAACTGGATTATATAAGTCTACATTGCCATATAATTCAGTCTTAGGATACCGTTTATCTGCATTGAACTGGATTATATAAGTACATTGCCATATAATGCAGTCTTAGGATAGTGTCTATCTGCATTGAACTGGATTATATAAGTCTACATTGCCATATAATTCAGTCTTAGGATACTGTCTATCTGCATTGAACTGGATTATATAAATCTACATTGCCATATAATGCAGTCTTAGGATACCGTTTATCTGCTTCGAACTGGATTTTATAAGTCCACACTGCATATAATGCAGATTAATGTCATTCTGAAACTGCATTATATTTCAGCGTAGATAGGTCCCAAGTCTTCTAGCAGAGTGTGAAAGATGCATATCAAGAAATAGTGAAGGAATAGTATGTAAAGAATAACATGATAACATGGAAAACACGTGGGGAGGATCTGGATGAAGATCAATTCAGAACAAATGCAAGGATTTTACAGTGTTTGCTTCTGGTAAACTAATCTTTCTGGTGCATTAGTGCGCTGAGCTGCTGAATTTGCTGACCAAAAGGTTGGTGGTTCAAATCCAGGGAATGGGGTGAGCTGCTGCTGTTAGGCCCAGCTTCTACCAACTTAGCAGTTTGAAAACATGCATGTGTGAGTAAGATTAGTAGGTACTGCTCCAGCAGGAAGGTAACGGCACTCCATGCAGTCATGCTGGCCACATGACCTTGGAGCTGTCTACAGACAACGCCAGCTCTTCGGCTTAGAAATGGAGATGAGCACCACCCCCCAGATTCAGACACTACCAGACTTAATGTCAGGGGAACCTTTACTTTTTTAAGTAGTGCGTCATAGATGCATATTTTCTACTACAGTTGGTCAGTGTGAATAGCAGGCTTTGGTCATCTGTGCCAAGTTTTTTTTCCTGAAGGAAGACTACTGTGTGTGAATAAATATGTGTAAATTCCTGGCTTTTAAAAACATATCCACAAGCCCAGTGTTCTTATTCTGTGTGGTTTTAGGGTTATTTTTTGCTGAACAAGGGCTTTCTTTTGGGTGCAACTTGCCTGACCTTCCTAGAGCAATTACGTGTTGCAATGCATCAGTGCGAGAGCATTCAGTGCTTCACCACCAGGCACTTTTATAAACCACTGGAGAAGAAAATTGCCTTTGCTGCCTTTCTTCCTATTTTTGTCTTCTGGAATGCCTTGCAGTCTTGGCATTGTGTAGCCTGGGCAGTCATTGAAATCTTGTCGTTGCGTAGCTTCTGTTCTTTGTTGGAATGGATTTGAGAGTGTCAGCAACTGCTTAGGTGACCTTTAATGGTTGCCTTTGGATGAGCTCATCTTGATTGAATGTGCCAAAAGATGAACAGGCCCTTTGGCCCATTGAGACAGACCAGCTGGACCAGGAAGCTAATAATCATAGTTTCCAGTTACATCTCAATGGGAAACTATAGTTATAAGACCCAGGCTAGGATTTTAAACCATGATTTGAATTTACTTTTAATTTTAAAGCTTTTTGTAGTGCTCATCCTAACTGTGTGGTATGGAGTAAAAGAAAGCCAAGGATAATTTGAGGCCTGGTGTGGTTGTCCATACTATGGTGGAAGAAGTAAAACTAGGTTCTTGTGGGTTTTTTCGGGCTATAGAGCCATGTTCTAGAGGCATTTCTCCTGACGTTTTGCCTGCATCTATGGCAAGCATCCTCAGAGGTAGTGAGGTCACCTCACTACCTCTGAGGATGCTTGCCATAGATGCAGGCAAAACGTCAGGAGAAATGCCTCTAGAACATGGCTCTATAGCCCAAAAAAACCCACAAGAACCTAGTGATTCCAGCCATGAAAACCTTCGACAATACATAGAAGTAAAACTGTTTTAATATTTTTAATCTTTAATGGATTTAACAGTATAAATTGTTTGCAGAGTTGTTTGCAAGTCCATTGGTCACTCTTGGAGAAGAAACCATAGCTTCCTTTTCAGACCAATTTTTCTGTACTGTGTTCTGCGTGAGACACTTCAATCACACATTGACAATAATGGTGTAAGAGCAGGATTACAGATACTTTGACCTTTGTTTTTTTTTTAAAAGCACTATATCAGGTACAGCATTAAGAAAGACAATAATGGAATGAAGGATAATTCAAAGTCACAGAAAATTCATCCACTTGTAAAATCGAGGTGCCTAGTAGTTATGGTCTCATTTTAACTTAGAGCAGTGGTTCTCAACCTGGGGTCCCCAGATGTTTTTGGCCTTCAACTCCCAGAAATCCTAACAGCTGGTAAACTGGATGGGATTTCTGGGACTTGTAGGCCAAAAGCATCTGGGGGCCCCAGTTGAGAACCACTGACTTAGAGCCTTATTATAGGCAAATTAATGTAATTTCTTGATTACATGCCAACAGGAGAAGAAAGCGAGCAATTAACATATGTCATGTACTTACTGATTTGCTTTTTACTGATTATCTGGATTTTAAGGTATTAGCTGGAGAAATATCCACCCAATCCCTCATTAAAGACCTTTCCTCCCCTTTAAAGACATGTTGTTAGGAGCAGTGGAGAGCTGTGTGTGAAAGTAGAGGCATACGGGAAATATGTCTTGGCCCAAGGGACTGAATAACTTCAGAATCCAGCTCAGCCAAGTAGCTTGGCTTAGTTGTCCTTCTTCAGATGGGAATTTTTTGTTTCCCATGTGCTCCGAGGGGGCTGAGCGGTTGGGCCAAGACAAAGAGACCCTTATGAGATCCTGTGAATGACTTGGCAGTGGGATAAAGCTATGCTAAACATCTTGTTTCAGCAGTGCCCTTCCCAGCCTCTGTCCTCTGAACTCGCAACAGAGACACAGAAGTTGGACTGTATTGTTCCAGCAGGTACTCCAGGAAGATCTACAAGCAGATATGACTCATTGAATCTATTGGTATACTGTGTAGGGGTGTGTTAGTGTAGTAAGAGGTTGTTTGTTTTCTGTGAACGTCCTGATAAGACTGAGCATCCTTTACTGTGAATTGATTTGCGCAGGTAGATCCTACTACTCTTCTCCTACTCTTTTCTATGGCACACAGCAAACAGAGCAGAATTGATCAGCAACTGAACATACTGGAGGGGTTTGGGGGGCTGACTCAATGTGATGAAAGTTGTAGTTCACCCTGTACAGAGAATGGACCTGGACCACATTTAACACATAGAACCCCCATGACCAACCAAAAAATACTGGAGAGGCTTGGGGAGGAATTGACCTCAATGTATAGGAGTTGTAGGTACTGGAATTTATAGTTCACCTGCAGTCAAAGAGCACTGTGAACCCCTCCAACGATGGATCTGGAACTAACTTAGCACACATGACCAAGAAAAAAATACTGTAGGCCTTTGGGGAAATATATGCAATGATTGGCAATGAACATAGGAATGGACAATGGATGACGAATCTGGATTATGTTTTGGACGATGAGACTATAGTGATTGGTTATTGTAGTAATTGTTTATTGATTGGGTAATGTGTTAAGTTGTTAATTGTTGTTACATTATTGCATTGAATTATTGCTGTTTTTATTGGTTGTGAACCGCTGTGTCGCCTTCGGGCTGAGAACAGCGGTATATAAGCAAAGTATATATATCAATCAAACCATTGTTTTAGTGGGATTGATGAAAACATCAAACCATTGTTTTAGTGGAGTCCTGCATCTCTCAAGAGTCACACAGGACTGTTCTCAGCCCGAAGGCGACACAGCGGTTCACATGTGTTATTATTGTGTTATTATTGTGTGCCTCCAAGTCCTGTGTGACTCTTGAGAGATGCAGGACTCCCACTAAAACAATGGTTTGATTGATGTTTTCATCAACTGAAAAATGCATACTCGGTATTGCTTTTGAGTCACTGTCCCAAAACGGAAACACCCCGTCTCCCAAACATAATTGGAAATGGGGCAGCATCACTTCTGGTCATCCAAAATAGCATCCAGAATGTCACAGTAAGAATCCATAGGAGCCAAAATGGCATGGCGTGGCATCTGAACCTTGATGAATGCTGTGGGTAAAAAATCACACTTCTCATAGCTTCTCTTTGTATCTAAATTGGACCCCTTGTGTAAATCTTGGGTGGAAAAGTCAAGGCATTAATTGGTGGCCTGTATTTCTTCCTTCGCTATGTACACATAAAAGCTACTAAAGTTATGGCTTTTCTTTGTGAGCTGCCTCCTTTGGGCTAATCATAAGCTTAATTCTTATGCTGGAAGGTAATGAGCTCTATGTTCGCTAATTGGAAATTGTTGCTTTATGTGTTCTAGATTGCCATAAACATGCCCTCCCCCAGCTGTTGTACATTGTATTCTTGACTAATTACTAACAAAGTATATAGTGCCCTACAAAAAATCCTCAATTAAATCTAAACCACAAAGAAAATGGCATGTAAATGGATTGTAAATGGTTATTTTGAGTCTTAAATGGCATGCAATTACTTAAAGCATTAATTGCTTAAACTTTCATTACCAGAGCTTGGTTAACTGAGCCTGGAATTAGGTAAGAAAAATGACTTCTAAAAAACCAAATGAGCCTCAACGGACCAGGTAGGAATAAGTCTAAACAGGTTAGGGCAGTTCAAGTTCACTACAGAATCCGTCTTCTAATGTTTTAATTTTAAGACTTGGTTCTGCGTTGTGTGTTGGATGTGGACCAAAGTCCTGGCATACTGAGTCCAAGGGCCCATCAAGACAGGGCACAAAACACATGGCCTCTCAGATATTTACCTGGGCTGTCCTGACGATTCATCAGATAAACACAACCACATTCTGTACAAAGTAGGAAAACCCTGCTTTGTGCCAAGGTAATTTGATAGTGGGTTAGATCTGCAACTTCTTGAAAGGCGTGGGCCGAACCCACTATGACCCCTGTCTGGACAGCCCCCTCAGAAGTTCTGGGACTTCTGAGGGGCTGTCTGCACAACCCTCTCACGTTTTCCAGGCTGAATCAGCCTGGAAAACTCAGAGGGATCATACCCCTCCCCAAAACCCCTTAAAAATTGGGTTAAAAGTAGAGTAACTTACCCAGTTGCCATGAAACTGATGGCGGAGCTCTCCTGCCATGGACGAATGATGCACCAGGAGAAAGGAGGGGCATGAGTGATTTATTTTACCCCCCCCTCTTTTAAAGGGTTTTGCAAAGGGGGTGGGGGCTGTTTCCCTGTCTTTCCAGAAGGTTCAGGGAGGACATCTGGACACCTGCCCCAGAAAGCACACACTTTCTGGGGCGTGTGTGTATTAGAACCCGAGAACATTTGTGTTTTTAAAACACGATTGTTCCAGGTTAAAGTTGTCTAGAACTGCCCTGAGTGAGAGGATTATCAAACTTTGCTTTAGAGAGTAAATGTCAAAGACATCTTCCAATACAGCCAGTGGTATTTTAAAAGTAGCTACTAGGTAGTTTGTATGGATTCCAGTATCCTTGTCATGCCACAGCTGATGCTCTGCCATCCGCTATTGATTGAAAGTGCTAATCTTATTGAATACTGGAAAGCATGAAGTATTATTCCCACTTTGATGGGCCAGTGGAAAACTTGCATTTCCATAGCTAAGATAAAGTCCTACAGTTATTTTTTCTGTGTCAGGAGTGACTTGAGAAACTGCAAGTGACATCTGGTGTGAGAGAATTGTTCGTCTGCAAGGACATTGCCCAGGGGACGCCCAGATGTTTTGATGTTTTCCCATCCTAATGGGAGGCTTTTCTCAAGTCCCCGCATGGGGTGCCGGAGCTGACAGAGGGAGCTCACCCATGCTCTCCTTGGATTTGAACCTCCAACTTGTCGGTCTTCATTCCTGCCGGCACAAGGGTTTAACCCATTGGGCCTCTGGGGGCTCCTACAACTCCAGAGTTATATCCTGTGATAATTAGGGATCTATGATGATTTCTGACAGACGTTTCGCAGAATAATGCTCCATCTCCATTCTCTATCCTGTGTTTTAAGTCTAGTTCTCTTGTTTATTGCTTTATAATAATATTTTACTCTTAAATTATCCCTTTTTTCAGCAGTATAAACTTGAACAGCATTTATTGGTTGACTACAAGTGTTTCCCTGTGGACTCCCACTGAGACATGTATTACAATGCCAATTAACAGCTTCCCAGTTCTTTTTTCTACATCTGCCATTCTGTCTATAGCAGTGGAATTTAAAGCAACAAAAGCCAGGGGGAAAAAAAAAAGCAAATCCGTCTTCGCCTCAGCTGACCCTTTCCTTTCATACTGGAGTGAAATGTGTGAGAATGCATGTGCAGTGTGTGTTTGTGAGGTAGTTTGTGGGGACGTCTCAGCTGTTTTGCGTATGTTTATTTCTTTTCCATTTAGGCCTGATCCACAAGCAGCCTCTCTTTAATCTCGGCTTCTCTTTTCTAAATTTGCTTACTTGGGTGTTGACATTTGACCCCAGCACCAGGTGTCAGGAAATTTTCTAGTTATTTTTGCTTTGTTTAATGGAAACCATTAATTTTTCAGTTTTATTTTATTTGCAACATGGCAAAACTAAATGTATGTAAAACTTTTCCTCTTATGATTTTTTTTCATTTCCCCGGTTTCATCTCAGCTTCACTTCATTTTCCACAGTTCCTCCTTTTGGATGTTGACATTTCAGTCTATACCTGCTGTGTAGCACCTTGCTTGCCCACCTTTCTGAATCTGCTCTAATTTTTTTGTTATGTCAGGAGCGACTTGAGAATCTGCAAGTCGCTTCTGGTGTGAGAGAACTGGCCGTCTGCAAGGACGCTGCCTAGGGGATGCCCGGATGATTTGATGTTTTTATCATCCTTGTGGGAGGCTTCTCTCATGTCCCGTATGAGGAGCTGGAGCTGATAGAGGGAGCTCATCCGCTTCTCCCTAGATTTGAACCTGCGACCTGTCCTGCCAGCACAGGGGTTTAACCTTGGGGGAGAAATGAGAGCTGACATTCAAAGAGCTGCATTTATTTACAAAAATTGCATTTCCACAATTCTCTTCCTCTTACCTCCAGCCTTGTGAAATGTGAACAGTAAGCAATTGTCACAAATAATCTGCGGGTCTTTTCCATAGGTCACCTACTCTGTACTCCTACTTTCCTTTTCAAATAAAGAGAGGCAAGAATATCAGAGATTAAGATTGTCTGGGGAGGCCCTGCTCTCGGTCCTGCCTTCCTTACAAGCACGACTGGCGGGGACGAGGGACAGGGCCTTCTCAGTGGTGGCCCCTTGGCTATGGAACTCTGTCCCCAGTGACATTAGATCAGCCCCCTCCCTCCTAGCCTTCAGAAGGAAAGTAGAAACCTGGCTTTGGGATCAGGCTTTCAGAGAATAGTGCAGTGCAATAACAGATTTAGAATATGTGCAATGTCTACGGAACGTCTTTGGACTATGATTATGGATGGCGTGATTGATATTTAATGTAATGCTTTAAAATATTTTAAATAATAATAATAATAACTTTATTTATATTCAGCTCTATCTCCCCAGAGGGACTCAGGGCGGATTCCAAACATAAAAGGTAAACATTCAATGCCCAAATACAACAACACAACCATAATAACAAAATTTATACAACCCAACATATTAATATGAATTATAACTTAACAAACTAAAATTAAATAAAAAGCACAGCCTGTTATAACAGACATAAGTCAAAACATCAAACATCAAATGGAAACAATAATTTCCCATTTCTTTGGGGCAAATTGATTAATCATTGCTCAAGATATCTATAGAGCTGGTAGGGCGAACAGGGCACGGATACGAATGGCAACTATTAATCAGAGGTATAATGGTAGTATTATCAACTACTATTCCTCCTCTTCGTAAGCCAGTGAGCAAAGGTATGTCTTCAGCCATTTTTTGAAAGCGGGGAGGGTATGTATTAGTTTAATTTTATTTTTAATCTTACTGAAATTGTATGTGTTTTAAGTCATTGAATAATTGCCTATATGTAAGCTGCCTTAAGTCCTCTTTGGGGTAGAGAAAAGTGGGGTATAAATAGGGTAAATAAATAAATAGTCCCGAGGAGTTCTTGTTTATCATTTTAATTTTATTTTAAAATGTAACCTTATAGTTCTTTGATTTTTAATTTGAGAGTGTAAATAGGCATGGATGTTTACAACTTTGTACATGCATATGTGTTACTAAACTGTGTGTACATGTGTTAGATAAAGCAGTTGCTTGTCTTAGAAATTACTTGGAAAGGCTGACATTCAATCTTGCACTTAATTTATGGAGAGAGTGCTTTGTGTAGAAGTAGAATCAAATGCTTTCCAGTCAGAAATATATGAAGTCCAGTTATCAACATCATCAATTAAAAGAATTGTGAAATTCCAGGATAATGTAGACTGCAAGGAAACAGATAGCACTAGATGATGTGCAACACAGTGATGTAAACACATTCTGCGTACCATAATTATCTGTGGTAGTGGTGGTGATGCTGGTATTTATTTTATTTATTTATTTACTTTACTTGTATACCGCAGTTTCTCAGCCTAACAGGCGACTCAACGCGGTTTACAACAAAGGTAGAACAGTCAACAATATACAATTTAAAACCATAAAAGCATAATGCACAATATTGACACAACAATAACAACCCAATGCATCTCATGACTAAAATCGTGATCCAGTTTCGTCGTCCATATTACCAATCCTGTAATCATCACATTCATTGCACCGATTAACCAAATGCCTGTTCGAACATCCAGGTTTTTAATCTTCTTCGGAACACCATCAGCGAGGGGGCTGATCTTACCTCCATGGGAAGGGCGTTCCATAGCCGAGGGGCCACCACAGAAAAGGCCCTGTCTCTCGTCCCCGCCAGCCGCACCTGTGAAGCAGGCGGGATAGAGAGCAGGGCCTCCCCAGAAGATCTTAGGGTCCTGGTGGGCTGATAGGCCGAGATACGTTCGGATAGGTAGGTTGGGCCAGAACCGTTTAGGGCTTTAAAGGCCAACGCCAGCACTTTGAATTGAGCCCGGTAACAAATCGGCAGCCAGTGGAGCTGGTGCAGCAGAGGAGTTGTATGCTCCCTGCGCTCCGCTCCTGTTAGTATCATGGCTGCCCAGCGTTGGACTAGTTGGAGCTTCCGAGCCGTCTTCAAAGGCAACCCCACGTAGAGAGCGTTGCAGTAGTCTAAACGGGATGTAACCAGAGCGTGGACTACCGTGGCCAAGTCAGACTTCCCAAGTGATTATGAGGATGATAGAGATGTGTGTTTGTAGGTTATTTGTTTTTTGAACCACGTGTATTAATTAATTTAAATGTGTCCCTATATTTGAAGCATGTAGTATCACCTTCAGTCTCTAGATGGTGGAATTTCCTAATCAGTACATAGCTTTGCAGCTAATGCGCTTCAAATTCCACAGCACTGCTGATCACAGCTAACCTTCAGTTAGAGCGTTCAAGGGCCAGAGCTTCCCAGTTCTTGGTGTTGATGCCAGAGTTTTAAAGGTTAGCTTTAAGACCATCTTTAAATCTCTTTTCCTGTCCACCAACATTCCATTTTCCATTCTTGTGTTGGGAGTAGAATAACTGCTTTGAGATACAGTGATCAGGAATTCAGACAACATGGCCGGTCCAGTGAAGTTGATGGCGTAGGAGCATCATTTCAAAGCTGGTGGTCTTTGCTTCTTCCAACCTGCTGACATTTGTCCACCTGTCTTCCCAAGAGATTTGCAGGATTTTTTTTGGGAAGCAATGCTTGTGGAATCATTCCAGGAGTTGAGTATGACATCTGTAGACAGTCCACGTTTTTCAGGCATATAACAGGGTTGGGTGGACAATAGCTTTATAATTAAACACCTTGCTATCCCTATTGTTGTTCATTCGTTCAGTCGTCTCCGACTCTTCGTGACCTCATGGACCAGCCCACGCCAGAGCTCCCTGTCGGCCGTTACCACCCCCAGCTCCTTCAAGGTCAGTCCAGTCACTTCAAGGATGCCATCCATCCATCTTGCCCTTGGTCGGCCCCTCTTCCTTTTTGCCTTCCACTTTCCACAGCATAATTGTCTTCTCTAGGCTTTCCTGTCTCCTCATGATGTGGCCAAAGTACAGTATATTCTGGCGTATAAGACTACTTTTTAACCCAAGAAAATCTTCTCAAAAGTCAGGGGTCGTCTTATACGCGGGTGTAGTCTTATGCATGGGAGTTGTCTTAACTCTATATTTTAACTGGAAAAGTTGGGGGTCGTCTTATACGCCCAGTCGTCTTATATGCCGGAATATACGGTACTTCAACTTTGTCTCTAGTATCTTTCCCTCCAGTGAGCAGTCGGGCTTTATTTCCTGGAGGATGGACTGGTTGGATCTTCTCGCAGTCCAAGGCACTCTCAGAACTCTCAGAATCTATCCCTATAGATGTCCCAATTCTCAAACACTCTCTGCTTCATGCGGAAGAATACTGTACTTGCAGAGCTCAGGCAGTGTATTTTAGTGTCATGGAGAAGCAAACAGATGAACTAAGTGTTTCTTATTTCTGAGCCATTTGAAGCAGTTTAGTAATGATTGCCTATAAGTCATGGTATATAAAGGTAAAGGTTTCCCCTTGACATTAAATCTAGTCCTGTCTGACTTTGGGGGGTGGTGCTCATCTCCATTTCTAAGCCAAAGAGCCGGCATTATGTGAAGACGCCTCTAAGGTTATGTGGCCAGCAAGACTACATGGAGTGCCATTACCTTCCAGCCAGAGTGTTACCTATTGATCTACTCACATTTGCATGTTTTCGAACTGCTAGGTTGGCAGAAGCTGGGGCTAACAACGGGAACTCATCCCATCTCCCAGATTCGAATTGCCAACCTTTCGGTCAGCAAGTTCACTGCGCCACTGGGGCTCCTAAGTCATAGTATATTGTACTGGTTTTACCACTCAACGTGATAGGAATTTCCAGTTGCATTAATCAGGTGCGAAAAACCAAGAAACATCTTCTAATACTTTAAAGGAAATCAATTATACTATGTCTTTTAACATTCAGTGTCAATAAATTTGTATGTATATATGTTCCTCTTCCGGTACATATTATTATTATTACATTTATGCTTATATCAATGTTTATTTATACTCCATTTTTTCTCTCCACAAAGGAGACCCAAAACTAGCCAGGATTATGTCAAATTTTGATGTGCTGCTTTCTTACCTTGTAGGTAGGGAGTTTTTCCTTAAATATTCTACTCCCCTCCCAGAAAAAGATGCTGGCAGTCCAACTTGATTTATAGCTCCATTACATGATTCTCTTGGCATCACAGCTTCTGTACTGTACTCTAAATTACAGATTGTGTAATTTATAATTAATTTACTTAACTCACTGAACCCCCTTCTATAAGCACTCCCTACAGCATGAACATTTGAAACCCTGTTCAGCATCCTACCTCCAATTCTAGAGAATTGCAGAGTACAGGCAGTCCCTAAGTTACAAACATCCAACTTACACATTACTCATAATTACAAATGGGGGTGAGACAACAGGATGGGAGAGAAATCTAACCCTACGAAGGGAAAATCTTTCCTGAAAGAATTATCATGGGGAAAAGGTGTCTCAACTTAAGCCTTATCACAAATCCTTGTTTCCACAACAAGTCAATTTTTTCAAAATCTAATTACCACAGGGTCAGAAAGTGCAACTTGCATACAAATCCAACTGAAGGACAAGACTACAGAACCTATCTTGGGTCGTTGTAGGTTTTTTCGGGCTTTATGACAATGTTCTAGAGGCATTTTCCCCTGACGTTTCGCCTGCATCTATGGCAAGCATCCTCAAAGGTAGTGAGGTAGTGAGCATCCTTACTACCTCTGAGGATGCTTGCCATAGATGCAGGCGAAATGTCAGGAGAAAATGCCTCTAGAACATGGCCATAGAGCCTGAAAAAACCTACAACAACCCAGTGATTCTGGCCATGAAAGCCTTCAACAATACATAGAACTTATCTTGTTCGTAACTTGGGGACTGCCTGTATTGCAGGTAATAACAATCCTGATAAACCCAGTGCATGAGGGTTAATTGTGTAGTGTGATTATTATTCCCAGTGTCTCTCTGCACTCACGCCATCCCACCTGACTCAGTTTTTGGCTCTAGCACTTGACAGATCACAACATGAACTATAGTTTGGAAATTTTGGAATGGGATGTGGGCTGATAATAAAAGAGGATGCTTCAGAGGAAATAGGAGAGGATGCGGAGATCCCATTTATCCTTTGGAGACAGTCACCGCTATTCATTAAACTGGCTTGAAAGAGTCACAGTTAAATGATGCCAGGCATTTCCTCCAGTTCTGCCCAGGTCTCTCTTTCAGCAGAACTCTCTGTTCCTTTTGTGCAAAGGAGGAAACTGAATAAGATTTTTTAAAGTCGCCCATCTCTTTTTCTGGTATTGCAGAAACTTTGCAGTAGGCTATAGAATTAACCCCACGGTGTCATCTTTGCACCATTTGCAGCTTAACAATATGTTTTATTGCAGGCAAACCCTCTCATTGCTTGTTTTTAATTTCTAAAGAGAAAAAAAGTCAGAGGCCAATCTACACTGCTATATAATCCATTTTAGCCAATCAGAGTCATTTATTTATTATATCAGAAGCAAGGGTATAGTTGTAATGCATTTAAAAACACAAAGTTTAAAAACTTTGCTTTTTTGTTTTTAAATACAATACAACTGTTTAGTTCGCTCCTGATATAAATAATTATTCAGACATAGAGAGGAAGGATTATATTTTCCTGTTTGGAAACTGAGAGAGAAATTTTACTTAAAGGGCTTGTTCCTAGATCAAGTGGTAATTATTTTATCTCACATAGGATTTGGGATTTTTATTTATTTATTTATCGTGTCATCAGCAACCAGACATGCATTACATTTTTAACAAAAACAAACAAACAAACAAACAAACAGACAAAACACAGAATTTGCAAGCTTGGTAGTTGATTAAATGTCCTTTGACCAGTATCTGGCTGCTTGGAGTGCCTCTGGTGTTACTATAAAAAGGTCCTCCATGGTGCATGTGGCAGGGCTCAGGTTGCATTGCAGCAGGTGGTCAGCGGTTTGCTTTTCTCCGCACTCGCATGTCGTGGATTCCACTTTGTAGCCCCATTTCTTAAAGTTGGCTCTGCATCTCGTGGTGCCAGAGCGCAGTCTGTTCAGCGCCTTCCAAGTCGCTCAGTCTTCTGTGTGCCCAGGGGGAGTGTCTCATTTGGTATCAGCCATTGATTGAGGTTCTGGGTTTGAGCTTGCCACTTTTGGACTCTCGCTTGCTGGGGTGTTCCAGCGAGTGTCTCTGTAGATCTAAGAAAACTATTTCTTGATTTAAGTCGTTGATGTGCTGGCTGATACCCAAACAAGGGATGTGCTGGAGATGTCACTGCCTTGGTCCTTTCACTATTGGCTGCTACTTCCCGGCGGATGTCAGGTGGTGCGATACCGGCTAGACAGTGTAATTTCTCCATTGATGAAGGGCGCAGACACCCTGTGATAATGTGGCATGTCTAATTAAGAGCCATATCCACTGTTTTAGCGTGGTGAGATGTGTTGCACACTGGGCATGCATACTCAGCAGCAGAGTAGCATAGCGCAAGGGCAGATGTCTTCACTGTGTCTGGTTGTGATCCCCAGGTTGTGCCAGTCAGCTTTCATATGATATTGTTTCTAGCACCCACTTTTTGCTTGATGTTCAGGCAGTGCTTCTTGTAGGTCAGAGCACGGTCCAGGGTGACTCTCAGGTATTTGGGTGCGCTGCAATGCTCCGGTGGGATTCCTTCCCAGGTGATCCTCAGAGCTCGGGATGTTTGTCTGTTCTTAAGGTGAAAGGCACATGTCTGTGTTTTAGATGGATTAGGGATCAGCTGGTTTCCCCTGTAATAGGCAGTAAGAGCACCTAGAGCTTGGAGAGCTTCTGTTCAACCATCTCAAAGCTCCCTGCTTAAGCAGTAATGGCACGATCATCAGCATAGATAAAGCTCTGTCCCTTCTGGAAATGGCTGGTCATTTGTGTAGATGTTGAACATGGATGGGGCAAGCACGCTTCCCTGAGGCAGGCCGTTCTTCTGTTTCCACCATCTGGATTTGGGATAAGGATCATTTAATCTAACCTACTTGATTCAAGACCAAAAGTTAATGCAGAGCAGTCTGTGTTACAAGGACTGGGAGAATAAGGAGAAGGTCCTCACGTAAATACATAGTCTCCCAGAGAGTCTTCGCAAGTTGCAGGAACAAATCATTAAGTCTGTCTATCGATCAATCTATCTGTCTGTCTATCTGTCTATCTATCTATCTATCTATCTATCTATCTATCTATCTATCTATATCTATCTATCTATCTATCTATCTATCTATCTATCTATCTATCTATCTATCTATCTATTATCTATATTGAGGTATCTTGGAGATGGGAACCAAATTTAAACACACATTTTTTTCATGCCCTTGTCTTGAGGGCAATATTTGTAATAATTTTGTGTTTGGAACAAAGTTTGTGAACATCAAACCATCAGAAAGCAAAGATATCTTTGCCACCTGTTTGGACAATTTCAGATTTTGAAGTATTTTGGAATTCCAGATAAGAGATGCTCCGTCTGTATTTGTTTCCTTGTCTCCCACCTTGAAAACAGACATGTCAATGCCATGAGATCAGCAAATTGTAGATAAGCCCTCCTTTTCTTTAAGCTCATTTGTTGCAATTTTGCTTGCACTGCTGCTTTCCCTCAACCTGTGTGCATCTGTTCTGAGGTTGCATCACACACAAAATTGCATTAATGTTTCTAAATACAAGTTAACTACATATTATATTCTATGTCAGTAAATCTAGTGCTGTGTAGAAAATACTAGTGGCCACTGGGGAAGGTATGTTTTAATAAGTATTTGTTTTACTGTATACATTTAAATTGTCTTTTTGTTTATAGTGTAATTAGATTTTTACCTTTTGTATGTCTTAATGATGTGGAATTTCATCTGTACTTCCTTTAATTTCCCACCCCAAACAACAACAATAGGCCAAATGGATACTGTGCTGTACTCGAAGGATGGGTGAATTGTTTGCCTCTTGTGTGGCCAATATTAAGTTTCCTTCTGCGACACATAAAAGGCAAACTCTAACCTCATTAACCTCATTAATCTAATCTCATTAATTAAGGTTGCCAACTTTCTCAAGGAACCCAAGCCTTTACTTAAGTTTTTATACTTACCTTGAATAAGAATTGTGGGTTATTAAGATCTGATTGGAAACAATACACCTACACAGAAGGTATTTGTGGAGAGGTGTGAATAAGCAGGGCGTTCACTATTTGATCAGCAAACAGATGGTTAGATTTCCTTTTCAAAAGAACTTGGGATAACTAAATGATGGTGGGTGTGTCGCCGGCTCAGAATAATCAAAAGAAAGAACTCTTTACAAAAAAGCATAATTCGCTAATAAAACTGATAATGTGTGATGGCTGCTGGTTTAAATGGGTTTAAAGAGAGATTTGACAGGAATTGGTCTGCCAGTTAAGATAAACTATGATGGTCAAATGATGTTCTGGTTCCCGAATGCCTAATTCCATTACTTTTTAAACTAACATATAAGGAGACGCGGTGGCGCAATGGGTTAAACTCTTGTGCCAGCTGAACTGCTGACCTGAAGACCTGAAAGTTGGCAGTTCAAATCTGTGAGACGGGGTGAGCTCGTGTCTGTCAGCCCCAGCTTCCCATGTGGGGACATGAGAGAAGCCTTCCACAGGATGGGAACACATCCAGGCATCCCCTGGGCAATGTCCTTGCAGACGGCCAATCCTCTCACACCAGAAGCGACTTGCAGTATATTCTCAATTCGCATCCGACATGATTAAAAAACAAGCTACCATCTGTTTATACAGTGTTTCTCAACCTTCCTAACACCACGACCCCTTAATACAGTTCCTCATGTTGTGATGACTCCCAACCCTAAAATTATTTTCGTTGCTACTTCATAACTGGAATTTTGCTACTGTTATGAATTGTCATGTAAATATCAGATGTAGTTTCATTTACTGGACTAAATTTGGCACAAATACCTGATAGGCAGGATGTATTTTCATTATCTGGACCTTGGGAGTTGTAGTTGCTGGGATTTATAGTTCACCTACAATCAAAGAACATTCTGAACTCCACCAGAGATGGAATTGACCCAAACTTGGCACACAGAACGCCCATGACTAGCAAAAAATAATGAAAGGGTTAGGTGAGCATTGGCCTTGAGTTTGGGAGTTGTAGTTCACCTATCTCCAGAAAGCACTGTGGACTCAAACAATGATAGATCTGGACTAAACTTGGCATGAATACTCAATATACCCAAATGTGAACACTGTTGGGAGTTTGGGGAAAATAGACCTTGACATTTGGGAGTTGTAATTGCTGGGATTTATGGTTCACCTACAATCAGAGTGCAATCTGAACCCCACCAATGATAGAATTGGGCTAGACTTCCCACACAGAACTCCCATGACCAGTAGAAAATACTGTGTAACCTGATGGTCTTTGGCGACCCCTCCAACACCCCATCATGACCCCTCCAAGGGTCCCGACCCCCAGGTTGAGAAACACTGGTTTATTAGAATGGTGAGATAAAATATTCTCTCAATTTTTGTTGGCTCTGATGAAATGCATGGAGCATGCAAAGCAGTGAATCCCAAACTTTGGTGCTCCAGGTGTTTTGAACGTCAGCTTCCAGAAGTCATAGCCAACTAAGCCTATGATCAAGAATTCTGGGAGCTGAAGCCGCAAACATCTGGAGGCCCAATGTTTGAGAATCACTACTTTACACTCCCAGTGACTGGAATGAATATGTGGAAAATATTTTAATTGATTCTGCTTCTGGTGGGTCACTATAGGGTCCTTTATCAGGCAAAAAAACACACATGAATTTTAATAGCAATTGGGCAGATGCAGACACATAAAATTAGCTCAAGTTACATCTGGAAGTTCTGACATCACAACACGTCACTTTCTTTGTGCTTGAACCTCAAGATTTCCCCTGCCGTGATTGAAAGTGATGTTTGTCCTCGGGAAATTGAGAGTATAACATGAATGAACACAAGTGGCCTTAGCTGAACTGGGAAGAAACTGCTGATGTGTGCGGTCTTTAGCTTGCAAGCGGTTTGCATTGAAATCCATTTCAAGAGGTGGAGTGGATGAGTGGGTTGTGAGTGCCACTCTGTTTCATTTTCAATAGCTCTTTTGGAATGAATGAATGAATGAGTGCGAGAATGAGTCCTTGGTAGTACATTGTCCCTCAGGTGCATTTTGGAGTTAGGAGTGGGAGTGGGAAGGAAAACAAGGTGATATAAGATTTATTAAAAACCTAAATGAAGTGTGTGCACACATATTTCAAATAATAAGCATTGTATGAGGGTTGAATGAAAAGTAATGCCTCCACCTTCATTACTTGGGTTTGGATGGGAATATTTTAATAAATCAAACGCAGAAATCATCCTTAGAGTGTGCTCTTTAACTACCACTATTCACTTTTCCACATAATCACCAGACAATTGGATACATTTCTACCAACAATGAACAAGTTTTCTGAAGCCATCACGGAAGAAGTCGACACTCTGTTTCCGCAACCAGCGTCTCACAGTTCTCTCAGTGTCTTAATCAGAAGCATAATGATGCGGGGAGCAGATCTTCTTTTATTATCAGGAACAGATGGAAGTCAGACAGTGCTAAATCTGGACTGTATGGAGGATATTGTACAGTAGTGAGATCCAGTCTCTGAAGTTTTAAGTCGGTGCGCTTTCATTTCAGGTGTCAGCATCCTGGGTACCCATCGAGCCCAGATCTTCCGATAGCCAAGCAAAGCAATAATGTGACCTACACGTTTTTGTGAAATGCTGATTATGCTTGAAATTTCTCTCTGAGTGATACGACAATTGTCCTGAATCAACCTGTCAACCTTTTGCTTGTGAAACTCAGTGGTTGCTGTCACAGGACATCCAACTCTTTGTTGTCATGCAAGTCAGATGTTCCCTCCTCAACATCTTTAAACTTACTCACCCAACGATGAGCAGTACTCACATCAACACAGTCACCATAAGCACCTTGCATTCTCTGATGAATCTCCTTTGGGGTGACACCTTCTGCTGTCAAGAATTCAATAACTGCACGTTGCTTAAGTTGCATTGACCGACCATCTGTGCAGGGTTCCATACTTTGCACTTTAACAACGCAACCATTCAATGCTACGGCTTCCCACCAAAATGGAACTGTAGAGGAGAGTCTACTGAACAAGCCAATACCTGCTGTATACTTCTGGATAAGTAATGGTCAACCTGTAGATAAAATTTATTATTCCAGATTTTGGCAGTTGTTCACCTGTGATACTTAGTCTAAAACATGTTTTTTTTTAAAAAAGTACTGTCTGTGTATGATGTTATTTATTCCCAATTAATGCCTCAAAGCTTTGGCACACCAGAAATTAATGTGCTTTTGAATTATACTATGGAACAGATTTTTTAAAAAATCTCTGTTCCTGGGTTGAAAGTGTTATTCTTGTTTAATTGTCTGGTACTTACTTTGAGAATAGTTGTTATAATCCAGAAACTTCATTTTTGTGGCTGCTACAAATTATGTTTCATTGGTTGAGACACAATGAGATATTCATTGAAAAAATATAGCAAAATATTCTGCAGGATATTCCACAAAAACAAAAAAATTGCAGTTTAATAAACCTTTTTCATGTTTCTACGATCGAACCAATTAGGAAGTGACATTTATAACCCATGAACAAAAATGGTGTTACATACTGTTATTGATGTCATTGCCTCATAGACTTGAAGAACGAAGAGGAGAACATATAAAAGTAGTGACTCTTCTTCTTTATGGGACTTTCTTTAGTTCAATGTTTCTCAACCTGGGGGTCAGGACCCCGGGAGTGGGGGTCATGAGGGGGTATCAAAGAGATTGACAAAGACCATAAGAAAGCACAGCATTTTCTATTGGTCATGGGGGTTCTGTGTGGGAAGTTTGGCCCAATTCCATCATTAGTGGGGTTCAGAATGCTCTTTGATTGTAGGTGAACTATAAATCCCAGCAACTACAACTCCCAAATGTCAAGGTCTATTTTCCCCAAACTCCACCAGTATTCATATTTGGGCATATTGAGTATTCGAGCCATGTTTGGTCCAGATCCATCATTGTTTGATTCCACAGTTCTCTCTGGATATAGGTGAACTACAACTCCAAAATTCAAGATCAATGCCCACCAAACCCTTCCAGTATTTTCTGTTTGTCATGGGAGTTCT
>NW_026847549.1:194193792-194413581 GCF_025583915.1 Anolis sagrei ordinatus
TGCTGTCACAGGACATCCAACTCTTTGTTGTCATGCAAGTCAGATGTTCCCTCCTCAACATCTTTAAACTTACTCACCCAACGATGAGCAGTACTCACATCAACACAGTCACCATAAGCACCTTGCATTCTCTGATGAATCTCCTTTGGGGTGACACCTTCTGCTGTCAAGAATTCAATAACTGCACGTTGCTTAAGTTGCATTGACCGACCATCTGTGCAGGGTTCCATACTTCGCACTTTAACAACGCAACCATTCAATGCTACGGCTTCCCACCAAAATGGAACTGTAGAGGAGAGTCTACTGAACAAGCCAATACCTGCTGTATACTTCTGGATAAGTAATGGTCAACCTGTAGATAAAATTTATTATTCCAGATTTTGGCAGTTGTTCACCTGTGATACTTAGTCTAAAACATGTTTTTTTTTAAAAAAGTACTGTCTGTGTATGATGTTATTTATTCCCAATTAATGCCTCAAAGCTTTGGCACACCAGAAATTAATGTGCTTTTGAATTATACTATGGAACAGATTTTTTAAAAAATCTCTGTTCCTGGGTTGAAAGTGTTATTCTTGTTTAATTGTCTGGTACTTACTTTGAGAATAGTTGTTATAATCCAGAAACTTCATTTTTGTGGCTGCTACAAATTATGTTTCATTGGTTGAGACACAATGAGATATTCATTGAAAAAATATAGCAAAATATTCTGCAGGATATTCCACAAAAACAAAAAAAATTGCAGTTTAATAAACCTTTTTCATGTTTCTACGATCGAACCAATTAGGAAGTGACATTTATAACCCATGAACAAAAATGGTGTTACATACTGTTATTGATGTCATTGCCTCATAGACTTGAAGAACGAAGAGGAGAACATATAAAAGTAGTGACTCTTCTTCTTTATGGGACTTTCTTTAGTTCAATGTTTCTCAACCTGGGGGTCAGGACCCCGGGAGTGGGGGTCATGAGGGGGTATCAAAGAGATTGACAAAGACCATAAGAAAGCACAGCATTTTCTATTGGTCATGGGGGTTCTCTGTGGGAAGTTTGCCCAATTCCATCATTAGTGGGGTTCAGAATGCTCTTTGATTGTAGGTGAACTATAAATCCCAGCAACTACAACTTCCAAATGACAAGGTCTATTTTCCCCAAACTCCACCAGTATTCATATTTGGGCATATTGAGTATTCGAGCCATGTTTGGTCCAGATCCATCATTGTTTGATTCCACAGTTCTCTCTGGATATAGGTGAACTACAACTCCAAAATTCAAGATCAATGCCCACCAAACCCTTCCAGTATTTTCTGTTTGTCATGGGAGTTCTGTGTGCCAAGATTGATTCAATTCCATCATTCAAACTTGGGCGTATCGGGTATTTGTGCCAAATTTGGTCCAGTGAATGAAAATGCATCCTGCATATCAGATATTTACATTACAATTGATAACAGTAGCAAAATTACAGTCATGTAGTAGCAACAAAAATAATTTTATGGTTGGGGGTCACCACAACATGAGGAACTGTATTAAGGACATTAGGAAGGTTGAGTATCTGTGGACTGTGTCAATGGCACAACAAGGCCAGGGAATTTAAGCCGGTATAGTTTGTAGCCCAAACATTAGGAGAAAGAGATTTGGACACCATTGCTCCATGCCAATTACACTCTAGGTCTTTGTTTCTAGCCTGAGCCTAGACTGTATGGCTTGTGCTTAGCACAACCTGTTCCTTCCAGAGGCCAAGATGAAAGTATGCTGTTCTTGCTAAAGAGAGCATGTAAATAACCAATGAACGGTCCATTAATCTAGAGGAGCATTAAAAGAGCATGCGGCAAAGCTTGAGACGCAGCAGACCTTGTGACTCAGTAAATTCCATATTTGGATTTTGGACTTTAACATTCTTATTTGAAAACACGGCAAGCCTTTTTTGAAAAGGAAAAGAGCTTTGACTGACTTGATTCATGCTCTGGGCATGGATGCATTCAATTAGATAGCAATAGCACGCAGGACTATTTTTTTCTGGATTGTGCCACTTTAGTCTGCATTTCGCCATTGAGCTTGGAGTGTTTCACAGTTATGTGCACCTCTATGAGCACATAGAAACTGTCACATTAGTAAAAAGTAGTTTTGCTCAGTCTATCCACAGGGCTTCAAGATGGTGGAATAAGGGGAGAATACTGAGGAGGAATGCTCATTTTTCCTCTAGGAATTATTCATCACCTCTCAGAAGGGAAAAATACTTGTGAATTTATGTGCCTACACCAGGATAGGCCACTTTAATTGCATAAAGTCAAATCTAATTGCAGAATTCACCCAAACCTAGAGCCATTTGCAATATCTCTGCAACCAATTGTAAATGTCTACTTGGAGCGCTAAGGGCTTCAGAGGAACCATGATGGCAATAACGTAGGGTTCAGGTTGGCATGTTGTTTTCTGCTTCCGAGACTAGGACTCGGAACAATGGCTTCAAACTACAAGAAAGGAGATTTCATCTGAACATTAGGAACAACTTCCTGACTGTGAGAACTATTCAGCAGTGGAACTCTCTGCCCTGGAATGTGGTGGAGGCTCCTTCTTTGGAGGCTTTTAAACAGAGGCTGGATGGCCATCTGTCAGGGGTGATTTGAATGCAGCATTCCTGCTTCTTGGCAGGGGGTTGGACTAGATGGTCCATGAGGTCTCTTCCAACTCTATGATTCTATGATTCCTGCTGTCTAGGTCTGGAGAAAGCTACATTCAAGTTTCTACTCAGCCATGAAGCTCACTAGGTATTCTTGGGACAATAAATCCCTCTTAGGTTTGCCAGGAGGCTGGAACATGCAGGATACTTTTTTGTTTCATGGAGGCAAGTCGGGATATAATTAAATAAATTAGTAAATAAAGAACAACAGCACCAACAGTGAACACTACATCTTTGTAGATAAGAAGGTGAAAGCAAAAACATATAATTTGCATCTTTTGGACATCCATAGGATCCATAGGTTCTTGACTGTTGAGACTGCCCATTTGTTTGTTCAGACATTGGTTATGTTACAGCTGGATTATTGTAATAGTTTACTGGTGAGTTTACCTTCTTGCTCTATTTTTCTTCTGGCTTTAATTCAGAACAGTGCCTGGGTTGTTTTAAATCTCCCTAAGTATTCACATTTTTCTGTAGATCCCTTGGCTACCAGGTGGGCCAAGGCCTGATTCAGACTGTTGGCACTTGTATATAGGAATTGGCACTCAAATCTCTTCCAATACTTTAGTGGCTTTGAGTCCCCTTCGGGAGAGATAAAGAGGGTATACATAATAATAATAATAATAATAATAATAATAATAATAATAATAATAATAATAGGAAGAAGAAGAAGAAGAAGAAGAAGAAGAAGAAGAAGAGGAACATGCAAATGCAAAAGTCCTGTGGGACTTTTGAGTCCAGACTGACAAAGTTTTGGAACACAACACGCCATAGAAAAAAGAAAAGAAAAAAGTCTGGATTATTGATGTCGCCATACCAGGTAACAGTTGCGTTGAGGAAAAACAACAGGAAAAACTCAGCCGCTATCAAGACCTCAAAATCGAACTGCAAAGGCTCTGGCATAAACCAGTAGAGGTGGTCCCAGTGGTCATCGGCACACTGGGTGCCGTGCCAAAAGATTTCAGCCAGCAGTTGGAAACAATAAACATCGACAAAATCACAATCTGTCAACTGCAACAGGCCACCTTACTTGGATATGCGTACATCATTCGAAAATACATCACACAGTCCTAGACACTTGGGAAGTGTTCGACTTGTGATTTTGTGATATGAAATCCAGCATATAGATCTCATTTGCTGTGACATCCTGTGCTTTTGTGTCAATAATAATAATAATAATAATAATTGGCTAGCATGATATGCACCATTTAGGAATTTAAAATCTATAGGAAAAGGGTTATTTTCTGCACAATTTTCTCTCTCTATGGTATTCTGGGATTGGAACTCAGGCAATTTAATGGTGTTTGATCATATCAGCAGTTTCTGGTAACCCTGGACTAGTTAGGAACATATCCCCTGTGGATACGGGGAGTTCTACTGTAGTTATAGTATTAGGTTTCCTTGTCTTAGTTTCTCATTGTATATATCTGATGTCCCAAGGTGTTATGAATAAATATTATTATCATACATCTCATAATAGGAAGGAAGATACAGTGGCTGTCCAGGAGTACCTTGGTCAGCGCACTGTGGGACACTTGGTCAGCCAAGGGGACCTTAATCAGAAAGCCAATAACTTGGAGGCTGTTGAAGCTGAAAAAAAATGCTGTATGTAGCTGTGTGGCCAAATCTTGAAATCTTCTCTGTGGAGGGCTGTTCTCGATCAAATGGACTGGGTCATAATTCTGAGCCATATGTCTCCTTTACTCCTGCATTTTTGATTGGCTTAACAGTAAAAGTGGCATCCCTAGAAGTGAAAGGAGGTTTCTTGATAGAAGTTAGCAGTGTTTGGTGTTTTGGGCCAGGTGGTCCCTTGTAGATCAGTGTTTCTCAACCTTCCTAATGCCGCAACCCCTTAATACAGTTCCTCATGCTGTGGTGACCCCCCCAACCATAACATTATTTTCATTGCCTCTTCATCACTGTAATTTTTGCTATGATGATTGAATTGTAATCTAAATAACTGATATATTTTCTGATGTATTTTATAGTATATTATATCTGATGTATTTTCATTTACTAGACCAAATTTGGCACAAATACCCGATGCACCCAAATTTGAGTACTGGTGGGTTGTTTGGATTTATAGTTGTAGTTATTTGGATTTATAGTTCACTTACAATCAAAGAGCATTCTGAACTTGGTTGGCCCAGAGAACTCGCATGAGGACTGCAGACTCAAACATTGATGGATCTGGACCAAACTTGGCATGAATACTCAATATGCCCAAATGTGAACACTGGTGGAGTTTGGGGAAAATAGACATTTGACATTTGAGAGTTGTCGTTGCTGGGATTTATAGTTAAACAACAATCAAAGAGCATTCTGAACTCCACCAGTGATGAAATTGAACTAAACTTGGAACACAGAACTCCCATGACCAACAGAAAATACTGGAAGGGTTTGGTGGGCATTGACCTTGAGTTTTGGAGTTGTAGTTCACTTACACCCAGAGAGCACTGTGGATTCAGACAATGATGGATCTGGACCAAACTCAGTACAAATACTCAATATGCCCAAATGTGAACACTGGTGGACTTTGGGAAAAATAGAGCTTGAAATTTGGGAGTTGGTCCAACCTTCCCACACAGAACCCCCATGGCTTGAGGGGACTATCTGGCATGGGCCTCCCTCCAGCCTCAGTCTCCCTCACCCTCACATATGCACCACGCTGCTTTGCGCCAAGCACGCCTGCTCTCCTATCCCTTTTTTCAGTCTCAGAAACAGCCTTCCCCTTGGCTGAGAGGCCAGCTAATCACAGCAGAGGAGGGCTTTTGGTGGGAGGATTTGCTGTCTGTTTCCAAAAAGGAAGAGAAGGACAGGTGGAGAGATCTTCAGCCTTCTCTGCCAAAGGGGGTTCCTAAGACCATCAGAAATATGTGTTTTCTGATGGTCTTTGGCGACCCTGCTGAAACCCTGTCGTGACCCCCTCAGGGGTCCATACCCCCAAGTTGAGAAACACTGTTGTAGACGAAAGACACCACAGTCTCCTTTTTTTGTGGAAATCCCCAGAAGCGGGGTGTCTTCAGTGGATGCATCCTACCACAATCTAAGGAAATGGGAGCTCTCTCCTCAGAGTCCTTCATCTCTTCTGCTAATGAAACACTATCCAGGTTTGGCCTGGGCCATGAGAAAGAGTAGAAACTCAAAGAGGAACGAATTTGAACAGTGATTTGGTTGAATGTTTGAAACCCTTATTCAAATGGGATGCGCCGAATCTAACATTTTGATTCCTTGAGTAACTTCTGAGAAACTCCTTTGATGCACCACCCGACATGATATGATGATACCACAATTTCCCTTTTTTTCCAGATTTGATTATTCACATATTTGAATAAAATGTTGTCTTTAGACATCTCTAGATTATCCAATCCAAGTGGTCAACATTTTCTGGACGTTGACTATGGAGTCACTCTGAAAGACCTATAGATTAAATTGCAAGGTTTTGAGATATGGCTGCATTCTTTCCTGTCTTTGCTACAACAGATTAGCAGGGCTGCCAATTTGGGATTTCAGTGGAAGGTCCAGATTTACCTGTATGAAACGGCATTTGATGAATTGCACTCTGGTCCTTAGGGATGTATTAGTTGTGCTTCCTTGTTCAGGATACAGGACAGTGCCAGACTTGTATCTCTCTCTGCAGAATAAATGGAATAGTTCTAAAATTTGTATCACCCATCATTTGCTTAGCAAGTCAGAAGAGCTCCTGAGTATCTGTGCCCCAAAAGTAGTTATATAGTTGGTGTTTTTCCTGTAGATGGTTGCTTTCTTGTGCTTTTATTTTTAATCCCTTTTCCCCCCTTTCATGGTCTTTGATACTTGACTAAATGGACCAAAGCACACAGCTTCCCATGTCAACGAAGGAGACGGTCTATTTTGTTAAATATTCCCTTTTACACTGGTAATGAGTCTTGGAGGGGGTTACATGCTGCCCGGCAAGCCAATTGAAAGTCCCAGCTTTGTCCAAAAGGGAGGGGGGAGTTGGCAATGGGAAGCCACTTCCTCTTCATAGGGTGCCCCAATAGTTTGGCTCAAACTGGTTCTTTGCCTATAAAGAAACAGACTTTAAAGGACCTCAGCTGATCAGAGTACTAAAGGTCCCTGGGCATGCACCATAGAGCAAATTGGTGCTGAGCCTAGACGTTCTCTTCTGTTTTTGACAACAAGCTGCATGGGTTTGCTGTTAACATACAGCTTAAAGGAGTGGGGAAAGAAGACACATGTTCTCTTGAACTTTACCCTGAGCTTGAAGTTTTTTTAGAAGTAAGTCTAAGGCAAACAGACAGGAAGACACCTCTAGGAAATAAATAAAAAGGCAACAGACCCCACTCAGAGCTACGATGTCAGATGGAGCCGAGGACCAGGAGAAGCAGCCAAATGGATGTGGGGAGAAGGGGAAGGAAAGGAACCGTGCCTCCTTGGTCATCCTTCAGTCCGTTAATCGCAGTATTTTCACCTCTGCAGTCTCCCCCGCCGCTGAACGCATCCGCTTCATTTTGGGCGAAGACGATGATAGTCCTGCACCACCCCAGCTCTTCACGGAACTGGATGAACTCCTGGCAGTCGATGGGCAAGAGATGGAGTGGAAGGAGACGGCAAGGTGAGTACGACTTTGTAGCTTGGTCAGGTATATGGGCATTTGGGGTGTGTTTGTGAGTCTCTGAATAGGACACACCAGAATCCTTGCAGAAGAACCTGCATCCCATGGATTGCCTTAATTTCAGACATCCTCTTTCCCCTGAGGTGTGGAGTTCCAGTAAAAGGGTATTTGATGATTTATCATAGATTCATAGAATCAAAGAGTTGGAAGAGACTTCATGGGCCATCCAGTCCAATCCCATTCTGCCAAGAAGCAGGAATATTGCATTCAAAGCACCCCTGACAGATGGCCATCCAGCCTCTGTTTAAAAGCCTCCAAAGAAGGAGCCTCCACCACATTCCGGGGCAGAGAGTTCCACTGCTGAACAGCTCTCACAGTCAGGAAGTTCTTCCTCATGTTCAGATGGAATCTCCTTTCTTGTAGTTATCCCAATATTTATTACATTTTTTCATCTTGGTTAATAGAGATACTCAATGCCCTATCTTAATTCTAATGACAGAGAGAGAAGGCAAAATGCAAAGGTAATACTTGTATTCTAATATGCAAAAAAACTTTCAAATATCCTTCTGGTTTTAGATGACTGGTATGGTGTATTGGCTTTATGGTTTGATTTTAAAATACCCTTATTCAAATCTCTCCTAAGGTCCTAAATCACTAAAGTTTTTCCCCAGGAAAGTTCTTATCTCAGCCTCAGTTCTCTATCTGCAGTAGGGGTATAATAACACCTCCTTACTTCATGGGATGGTTTTTTGAGTCTCCTTATGGAGAGAAAAAATGGGATATAAACAAACATAATTATAATAGTATCTTCTTGTTGTGTATCAAATAATAATAATAATAATAATAATAATAATAATAATAATAATAATAATGATATTACATCACATACATAATACATAATAACATAGTCCTAGACACTTGGGAAGTGTCCAACATGTGATTGAATACAAAAGCCAACATAGTGAGCTTGATTGCTGTGAACTAATCTTGTTGTGTATCTAATAATKATCATCATCATCATCACCATCATCACCATCATCATCATCATCAACATCAACAACAACAATCTTATGTATCTAATAATAATGATAATAATAATAGTACATCACATACATAGTAATAATACATCACATAGTTGTAGACATTTGGGAAGTTTCTGACATGTGGTTGAATACAAAAGCCAGTGTAGTGATCTTGTTTCCTGTGAACTAATCTTGTTGTGTATCTAATGATAATAATAATAATAATAATAATAATAATAATAATAATAATAATAATACAACAGCCAGCAGAGTGATCTTGTCTGCTGTGGACTCATCTTGTTGTGATAATAATAATAATAATAATAATAATAATAATAATAATAATAGATTATGGAATAGTGTATGCAAAACACTTTCTTCACTCAAAAAGCAAGACAGAAATGCTGTTTTTGCATATTATTGTAGATTCTGTAATCTACAGGATTGGAAATGGTCGAACAATTTTAAACTGACAGACTGAAATGCATCGTTTAATACATCTTGTTATTTTTTGATATTAGCATAGATGAAAAACTTCTGAGTTTGGGTGTAAATGTGAACAAACAAACAAAATCATGTCTCAGATTCAAATTGGTTTATAGCCCTTTGGGAACAGTGCAAACAGATAAATTGTGGTGGAGTGATGACACAGTTAGGCAATAATTAATCCAGCCACCATCAGTATAATCAGGTTAGCAATAATACCAATACATAAGTTCTTGTGGGTTTTTTCGGGCTATATGGCCATGTTCTAGAGGCATTTCTCCTGACGTTTCGCCTGCATCTATGGCAAGCATCCTCAGAGGATGCTTCACCTCTGAGGATGCTTGCCATAGATGCAGGCGAAACGTCAGGAGAAATGCCTCTAGAACATGGCCATATAGCCCCAAAAAAAAAAACCCCACAAGAACTTAGTGATTCCAGCCATGAAAGTCTTCGACAATACAATACCAATACAGTTGGCTTGACTGAGTCTTACTGTGATGTAACTTATTTCCCCCCAAAACTTTTGTTCCTTTTGGATGGTAAAAACCTCTGTGACGTATAATCCTTTGGAGAATGGAAAGCCGAGTCATTATTTTCCAGGATCCCTGTTCCCCATATAGTTTTAAGTAGTCATTTTATTCATCTTACACATACTATTGACATTTTCTTAATCTAATACTCCTTACCAGTGACTATCACCTTGTTCTTACCTCCAGCATTCCTGCTCCTCAGGACAGTTTCATATATTCTGCTCACCATGGGAAGATACTCGTGTTACACATGAATGTCTCTTCTAGCAAACATACATACAATGTAGAGAACTAACCACATTTCTACACCTGTACATAGTCATCAGGGAAAACTATATGAATGAGATTGTGGGTGTATGCCTTCAAGTTGCCTATCAACTTATGACATCCCCATTAATTTCATAGTTTCCTTAGGTAAGGAACTGGTTTTTGCCAGTTCCTTCATCTGAAATATACACTACAGCACCTGGTATTTGTCAATGGTCTCCAATCCAAATACTAGCCAATTCTGACTCTGCTTTGCTTCCAGGATCAAGTTGGATGTATTACAGGCAAGGGCAAACTTTGGCCCTCCAGGTGTTTTGGACTTCAACTCTTCAGAATTCCTAACAGCCGGTAGGCTGTTAGGAATTGTGGGAGTTGAAGTCCAAAACACCTGGAGGGCCAAAGTTTGTCCTTGCCTGATTTAGTACCTTTACGGTGTTTAGTACCTTTACGGTGCGTATATAATAATCTAACACTGTTTTCTACTTAATCAAAAACTGGAGACTTTCCCTAAGTATTTTCGGGCTATATGGCCATGGTCTAGAGGCATTCTCTCCTGACGTTTCGCCTGCATCTATGGCAAGCATCCTCAGAGGTAGTGAGGATGCTTGGCATAGATGCAGGCGAAACGTCAGGAGAGAATGCCTCTAGACCATGGCCATATAGCCCGAAAAAACCTACAACAACCCAGTGATTCCAGCCATGAAAGCCTTCGACAATACATTTTCCCTAAGTAGATAAAGAATCCATACAGGCTGAGTATCCCTTATTTAGAATTCCCAAATTTTCTAAAATCCAAAAGTTACCACATGAGTGGCTGAGATAGTGATAGTTTTCTGATGGTTCAATGTGTTTCATGCACAAAATTATTTTAAAAATTGTGCATAATATTACCTTCTGATGATGTGTATAAGATATATCTGAAACATACATCAATTTTGTGTTTAGACTTGGGTTCCATCTCCAAGACGTTTCGTTATGGGTTGTTGTAGGTCTTTCAGGCTGTATGGCCATGTTCTAGAAGCATTCTCTCCTGACGTTTTGCCTGCATCTATGGCAGGCATCCTCAGAGGTTGTGAGGATGCCTCTGAGGATGTCTGCCATAGATGCAGGTGAAACGTCAGGAAATAATCCTTCTAGAACATGGCCATACAACCCCGAAAGACCTACAACAACCTAGTGCTTTGGCCATGAAAGCCTTTGACAATACATTGTTTCGTTATGTCCATTGACTAGTGAGTTTAATTCTTTTCCCCATTCCACAGTTCTCTAGGGTTTGTGATACAGTTCTTGTATAAAATTACATGCATTTTGGTACTTTAAAAAAAGCCAAGACCTGTATTATTTTTTAATATCTGTATTGGGATAAAGGTGAAATGTAAAAGAAGCAAGCAAGCAAGCAAGCCTGGTTACCATAAATCCAATATTAGGTCAGTCTAGGTCAAGGTTAGGTCTCCCTGTTTCGTTTAGAGTAGGAAATCCAGACAGATATTGTTACATGCTTCATCACAAATGTTTGTCTCACAGCTTAATTTAAAAGGTGGAATCAGTCTTCCTTTGGTGTTTGTGCTTTAATTTTTTAAAATAAAATTTTATTTACATACATAAACAGAACATGAAGCAATGAACATTTTACAAACACAGAATCATAGAATCAAAGAGTTGGAAGAGACCTCATGGGCCATCCAGTCCAACCCCCTGCCAAGAAGCAGGAATATTGCATAACCCCATCACCAAGGCCTGAACAAGGATCCTTTCCTTTGCCATAAATTTATGAGTCAACCATTAAACAAATGTCATGTCCAAATTGTCTCACCAACAAAGTTGTATTGTCAAAGGCTTTCATGGCCGGAATCACTGGGTTGTTGTAGGTTTTTTCAGGCTATATGGCCATGGTCTAGAGGCATTATCTCTGAGGATGCTTGCCATAGATGCAGGCGAAATGTCAGGAGAGAATGCCTCTTGAACGTGGCTATATAGCCCAAAAGAACCTACAACAACCCTGTGAGTAGATCAATATGTACCACTCCGGTGGGAAGGTAACGGCACTCCATGCAGTCATGCTGGCCACATGATCTAGGAGGTGTCTATGGACAACGCTGGCTCTTTGGCTTAGAAATAAAAATGAGCACCAACTCCCAGAGTCGGTAAAGTTAAAGGGGGCAACCTTTAACTTTACCTATATTTTCCCAGTTAATCCTTTCCCTGATATTTCTTGCTTTTTAAGTTTATTTAGCCATTCTGCTTGTCCTTTAATTGAGTAGGGAATCAAAGAATGACATCAGGGATGAGTCCAGAGGCTATATGTATGTCATAGGATGTTCTGGGGGCTATATATCTCATGTGTGTGCATGTGCATGTGCAAGTACACACACACGTGTGTGTGTGTATGTGTGTATATGTCTATCTATATATCTATATCTATCTCAAAAGTGCCAAAATATGAAAACCAAAAATAAACAAACCCAGAAATGACAGGAAGTCTATTTTTTAAAAGCTGAGTCTTTTAAAAATGTTTCTAAAATATGGGATACCCTTGCAGCCTATTTTAAAAAGTGTGAATTACTCTTCACTGAGGTTGAAAAAGGAAAGATTGGCAGAATCTGCTGGTGGTCATGGTCAGGATCTGCAAACATAGATTTGGGGGCCTGCACTTTGCCGTCCTATGGTCCTGCACTTTGCCATCCTATGTCCTGGCTGATGTCCTGCAAATCTAGATATTTCTGCATTTGGGGCCATCCCAGATATTGTTCTTCCTGAGGCAGAGCAGCAAAATGCTGTCCCTTCCCCCAATGCACAGTACTTAAATGAAGCAGTTATATTAGCACCTCAGGCACAAAAATGCAATAAAAGCACAACGAAGTATATTACTTCAAGTAAATTACTTTAATAAATTACTTAACTCTGCCTGGATTAAATAACAGGAAAAGTGTGCTTTGGGGGGCAGAGGGCGAGTGAATTAGCAAATACAGTTGTTGCTCAAATGAAATGTTTTTGCCTTCCCTGTTAAGCAATCTGCTGTTTCTATGTATGCTTGTCAATATGCCAAGGAAGGTGATGGCAAACCTTATATGAACAAATCTCCTATAGAAAGCCATGTGTTAGGTTTGCCTTGTGCGTGTGTTAATGTGTTTGTGTGTGAGAGTGAATTTAAGTCAGAAGTTCACTTTTGTTGACTCCATGAATTTAATAGGAACTGGACACCGCATATTATTTGAGAACACAGAAATGCTGGACCACTCCAACAACCACCATGTCATACTACACAGAGAAGCCACTGAAATCCACAAACATGTGGACAATTTCAACAGAAAGGAGGAAACCATGAAAATGAACAAAATCTGGCTACCAGTATTAAAAAACTCCAAAATCAAAACAATAAATAAAGAAAAAAGGGGAATTCCAGACAGGAAAATATCAGGGTTAGCTAATCACCTCCCAACAAAGGATTCCCCCAGGCAGTAAGGTGCCAAATCTTGAAGCTGCAAGTTCATTAAATGCTAATCAAGGTGGCCAATTGAAACATTCATACCTACCTGAAACAGACAAGAGTTCTTTCTCCCACCCTGGACATTCCAGAGATATATAAACCCCATTTTCCTAGTTTCCAACAATCCCCACAACCTCTGAGGATGCCTGCCATAGATGTAGGAGAAATGTCAGGAGATAATGCTTCTGGAACATGGCCATATAGCCCGGAAAACCACAACAACCCAGTAAGATGCCAAACCTTGAAGCTGGAAGTCAATTAGATGCTAATCAAGGTGGCCAATTGAAACATTCATACCTACCTCAAACGGACAAGAGTTCTTTCTCCCACCCTGGACATTCCAGAGATATATAAACCCAATTTTCCTAGTTTCCAACATTCCTCACAACCTCTGAGGATGTCTGCCATAGATGCAGGTGAAACGTCAGGAGAGAATGCTTCTGGAACATGGCCATACAGCCCAGAAAACTCACAACAACCCAGTAATTCTGGGCATGAAAGTCTTCGACAATGCATTAATAAGGTTTTCTTGGGCAAGGAATACTCAGAGGTGGTTGTGACAGTTCCTCCTCAAATATAATCTACAGCACCTGAAGAGTGGTCTGCTGCCCAAGTACTAACCAGGGCTGACCCTGCTTAGCTTCCAAGATCTGTTTGATTAGGTGCCTTTAGGATATTTTAAGGATATTTGCTCAGGAAAGCAGCAAGGGAGACTAACACCATGCCACAATATTTGAAAAAAAAATCTGTTCCTGGTTTGAAAGTGTAATTCCCCGTTGAACCGTGCGGTACTTAATTTGCAAGTAGTTGTTATACTCCAAAAATGTCGTTTTTGTGACTGTCACAAAATATTTTGAATTGGTTGAGTCTCTGCTGATGAGATATCAATTGAAAAACTATAGCAAAATGTCCTGCACGATGTCCCACAAAAACAAAGCTTTTGCAGTTTAATAAACTTCAATGGAAATTGAACTCCAGTAACATTCAGTGCATAATTCTCATTGCCGTCTTAGAGATCATAGAACTGAACACAAACTTCATCGCACTAGAGAATGAATCCACTTTAAATCTGGTTTCTGTCTCCTGCAGAATTCTGGGATTAGTAGTTTAATGAGCCTGTTAAAGGCTTCTCCCTAAACTACAAACCCCAGAATTCTGCAGGAGGCTGCAACTGGATTTAAAGTGGAGTCATTATCTAGTGTGCTGAGGTCCAAAGAAATGGAAACAGACTGACATGCTTCAGTGTTAGTTTACAGATGTGTTTGAACACTCAATTCCAACTGGATTTAATTAATTGAATCAATGACATTTACTTGGACTTAACTTACCTTTTCTTAATCCAATGTCTGGTTAAAGCAGAACTTGCTACTTGGGGAGCCTATATGAAATAACTGGTTGATTTAACAATGTTTATGTTGCACTCGAGACCAGGAAAAGCCCTCTGACTTTAAACGCCACACAGTTTAGTAGAAATGCAATCTGTTTATTGAAGATAATTCAAAAGCAGTAAAGTAAAAAGCACTTTAAAGGAATAGGTAAATCTAATTAGGTAGGAAGATAAGCTGGAACAAAATAGTCCAGGGAATTAGTCCATCAAAGTCCATGAAAAACCAAGGCAGAGACTTCTATAACAAAATCCAAGAAACCAGGAAACATGAATCCAAGGCAAGTGAATACAAAATCATAGAATCCAAGAATCAAAACCATGAAACAAAGCCACTTTAAACATGAATCTTTTCCAAGTAAAGCTTCCAAGAAACAAGAACGAGATCTTGACTTGATTCCAAATGATGCTTCATCTGACTACAGATCCTGTACTTGGGACTTTTATCTCCTCATTAGCTATGTCCCAACTGCTCAGAAATTGGTTTCAATTTAGCTTTGAATCTCTTATCTTTCTTTCTCAGAGCCTGGCAGAACACCGAAGCCACTGCTCTGCTCTTCTATTTTGACTAATCAGCTCCAATCTATTTGCTCATTAAGGGACATTATCATGAGAAACTACACTTTGCACAGGGATCTCCTGATCATGTTCTGCATCAATATCATTGACCAAACCATTAACTTCTTGAAACTCATTGTCATCACTCCCCACATCTAAAACACCCTGGTCCTTAAACATAATCACAGGCTGAGCTCCAACAGTTTAGAGCTCAAACTACATAAGATGCATGCATGTTCGTCTCTGTGGTGATGGCAAATTGATTCTCGTTGTTCATTCTGACTAAATAAAGTTTTCCATTAATTAATTATTTAGGTAAATAAAAATATTAAGAATTGAGAAATACGGTTCCCGTGATTTATTGTCGTGAATGTCTTTGAGCTGCCTTTCTATCAGAAATGAAGTGCACGACCCATGGAGATGAATTCTTAGTAACTGCTATGCATTGTTAAAGTTGCTACTAGAACCAACTATTGAAAAGAGTACACTGTGCTAAGTTATTTTTGTCAATACTTTATTTTCTTTTGTCACTTGCAGGTGGATAAAATTTGAAGAAAAAGTGGAACAGGGAGGAGAAAGGTGGAGTAAACCACACGTCGCCACGTTGTCTCTTCACAGCTTGTTTGAGTTGAGGACGTGCATAGAGAAAGGGTCAATCCTGTTAGATTTGGAGGCATCCTCGCTTCCCCAGGTAGTAGGTAAGTACTTCAAAACTCTGCTCTGTAGAGAAATAAAACCCAGAGATTCCATCCAAAAAGTCTTGACTTTTGGCTTTGTTCAAGAATATTCCCCAGGGTCAAACCATCATTGCGTATGATCAAGTTCTGGCTCTGCATTTTTTGGCCAATTTAACGGTTCAGTCAAACAACCATATAAGTGAGTTAGCAAACAAATGGTGTTATTGAGATCTGATAACTCTTAAGTTTACCAATTGTTGTTTGTTGTTCTCTTGTCATTCTTATTGTCATTAATGCCTTTTCTTTAAAGCCTATTTTTTCAGAAGAATAAATATAACCTCTCCTGTTATTCAGTGTCCTAGAGGCTAACCACATCTGTGTCCTTCCAGATGTGTTGGACTACAGCCCCATTTGTAACTAGACAAATAAGGTTGCAGGAGCTGAAAGAGCCCAGACTTAAGGCATTGTGAGGACCCTCTAATGGTTAATTTCATTGTGTCCCACAAAATTCATCTGAATTCCAACAAGAGGATTTCCTTTGCTAAGAGAGACTCTTTGGTGCTGTAAAAAGCCCCAACCTTCTGAAACCCATCTTTTGATAGGGCTACAACAGACATGCGCAAACTGGTAGACATTTCTAAACTTTCTAAAAAAGAGAGAAAGAAGGAAAAGTTTTTATAGAAGGCTTCATAGTTTAACCTGTTAGAATCTGTGTAGGGAGTTTCTGAACATCCAAAGCTTTGCTTAATTTGTTTTTTTTCTGTCGTTTCTTTTCTCCCTAACCTTCTTTCCATGCAACAGAGATGGTTGTTGACAATCAGATTGAGACCGGCCTATTGAAGCTGGACATGAAGGACAAAGTCACTTACACGCTGCTCAGGAAGCATCGGCACCAGACCAAAAAATCCAACCTACGGTCCTTGGCTGACATCGGGAAGACTGTCTCCAGTGCAAGTAGGATGTTTACCAACCCCGATAATGGTAATGCAGAGGCCAGTGGGCTGTGGCCTTCCCCTTAGAGACCCACCGAACAAACTAACTTCATCGTCACCTCATGGCAACGCATCTAACCCACAAGTAGATTAGCAGACCATGCTGATCGACACATCAGTTATTGGTTCTGAAGGCTTCTAATGCTGTGGCGCATCGCTCTAACCATATCTCCACTACTAACTGGGGGGAAAAAGATATGGGTGTGTTTCGTTTTGTGTTAGTCTTGTAGGCAATTGCTTTGTTAATCATTTCCACAAATAAAACACTGAGTAAAGCATCGGGTGTTACACACACACACACACACACACACACACACACACACAACATGTCCTCAACAGTTGAACGTGAGATATTTTGCTGTGTGAGATTCACAGACTTTTTGAATGATGGTACGCATAATCAATGCTCAGAAAAGTTCCTATTACAGTTGTCTTGCTGGCTGGAAGATTCTGGAAATTATAGTTTGAAAAAGGAAAGTTTTTTAAAGCTGTCAGCATAATTACAGATGAGCAACATAAAGAGTCCTCGTTGCTGATCTGAACAAGTTGGATTGAATCAAGTGTTCCTTGTCTCCTCTAGTTTTCATGGAGAAAATTAGGCAAAGTTGTGCCTGCAAATGTCAAAAACCATAAGATAAGAAAGGGTTACACAAATGTACTTCTCTGTGTGTTCCCTTAATGTGTAAACTTGTTTTACAATTTTGCAAGAAGTTGCAGTGCTTTAAGTGAAGGAGTAGCCATTTCAGTGTTATTATTCCATAATAATAGTATGGCTTTAAGGTGGTCCCTCCCTTTTGGAAAGCAAGAAGTTGTTATTTCTTCTTCATCTCCCTCTTCCAAATAGTACCTGGTAGATTTTTAAGCAATGTGATGAACGTCATGTACCTCCAAAGCCAAAAAGCCTTGCATTTTTTGGATTATAAACAATGCAGGAGGTTAAACCTGATGGTTCATAGACATTCTTCAAATGCTATGATTCTATGTACACAAGTACATATGAAAGGCGAATTGCTAGTCCTTGGAGCTCCAATTCACCATTAAGAAGAACAGTTCTGGAAGTTCTAAGGCAGTGGTTCTCAACCTGTGGATTCCCAGATGTTTTGACTTTCAACTCCCAGAAATCCTAACAGCTGGCAAACTGGCTGGGATTTCTGGAAGTTGTAGACCAAAACACCTGGGAACCCACAGGTTGAGAACCACTGTTTTAAGGGGTCAAAAACAGAGGATGCATGCAGCCTCATAACTCTAATTACCCACCTCTATTTTAACGGTATAGCCCTATCCTTACAGTACAGTAGGATCATAACGAATATGCAGCTTGGCTTTTGGACTCTTCTTGACTTGCCTTGTTCAATACAACAATGACTGAAGCTTTATAGATATAGATTTTTTAAAGACAAGGTGACTTTAAAGAGGGCATGGTGCAATTGGATATGGAGATGCTTATTTTTTGTCCTGAAAGAGAATAGTTTTATCTGCGTCAATAATTTGAAGATAAAAGTTTATTGAATACATTAACATATGCATAATGCATAGTGTTGGTGAAGCTGCATCAGTTGGCCCAGTGATGCTCTGGTGATGGTAGGAGGTAAAAAAGAATAGCAAAAAGGAAAAGAGTGCAATGTTGGAAGCTGCCCTGAGTCCTAATTTTGGGTAAAAGTCAGAGTATAACGTTGAAATTTGGTGCTGAAAAGAGGTCTAAGGATACCATGGAGTGCAACTGTGACCCTCCAGATCAGTGGTTCTCTACCTGTGGGTCCCCAGGTGTTTTGGCCTACAACTCCCAGGAATCTCATCCAGTTTACCAGCTGTTAGGATTTCTGCGAGTTGAAGGCCAAACATCTCAGGACCTACAGGTTGAGAACCACTGCTCCAGATGTTTTGTTTGCTTGCAACTTCTAGCCCGCATAGTGAAAGGTGAGGAAATGAGAGAGTTGAGATTAGAAACATCTGGACTTGCCTACCTTATGAATGAAGATTGATTCATTTTGTAAAGTATGAATGATTTCCCTAAACTATCAGTGAATCATTTGTGGTCAAAAGATAGACTCAATGGCTTGATCTTGGCATTCATTCAGATCTGTCAATGTTAGGGGGTATCTAACAGAGTCACGTAGTGAAAATAGATGCATTCCTGGTTCCAAATAACTTGCAGTCTCACGATGAATGCATGATTTAATCCATGAAAGATTAAGCTAAAAAGCTACCTCCTCCATGCTCACTGCCCAATGTGGGTAACACTGTTTTGCATGATGCTTTATTCACGTTTTTGTGAGGGGGAATAAATCCATATAATATTTTCCATATATGTCTGTTAGAGTATACTGTAAGTTGCTATAAAGGGTACTGGTAGAAATGGCTAAAGCTGTACTGTTTGGCTAATTGAAGCTGGATTTAGAAGTTACTTTGGTGGCTTTTGATTCTGTCTGCAATGCACCATTATACCTGCAAGATTTCCCCTGAGCTATCTAGACAGCTTCTTTAGAGGTGGATTTTCCAATCTAGTTTGTGGATCTTTTATTTAGTGGAAGAATTTTTTGAATTGCATAATACAAATACATTTGTTCTTGTTTTTTTGACATTATTATATGAAATACTGTATTTACTAGAGTCTAATGTGCCATCGAACCTAATGCACACTTCAATTTTCGACACCACGAAACCAAAAAAGTATTTGCTGGCAAATGTAATGCGCAGCATCAAAAGGTGCACTCTTTGTAATATGGCCACTACAGTTGCTGCCTGCTTAGAATTCCTTCTTTAAAAATCAAAATTTTAGAGCACAAAAGCTTCCAGCAATGGAAAGGAAAACCTTGGGATGCTATAGAATAAATTCACTTAAATTGCCTTGGTTCAATGCTATGGAGTCATGGGGGCTGTCGTTTTGAGCCTCCTCTGCCAAAGAGTGTGGATACCACACCAAACTACAAATTCTAGAATTGAATAGCATTAGCGTGCGCATTAGATTTTCTGGTGTGCATTAGGATTAGGGTGCGCATTAGATTTTTGTAATACGGTAATCTTAGTGCTGAGCCAAAGCAATAGGGGAAGCTGCTACCGGAGCACCTGGAGCTCTTGTTTGAGGGATGTCATCTGTAATTTAATTGTCATAGCTCAGATTACCGTATTACAAAAATCTAATGCGCACCCTAATTTTGGTAAGCCAAAAAAGGTGAGCGTTAGATTCAAGTAAATACAGTAGTATTTCCTGTGCAAAATTATAATATGTAAAATAGCATAATCATCAGTATTTACTTGTGTTAATAGTAATATACATTTTGCCATTTTTCTTCCAAAGTCAGTTTAATGCAGCACTGCTGAAAATAGCCCTTAGTGGAAGGGATGTGAGTTATAAACAAAATCAAAGAATATCTTCTAAGCCAGTGGTTCTCAACCTGGGGTCCCCAGATGTTTTTGACCTACAATTCCCAGAAATCCCAGCCAGTTTAGCAGCTGTTAGGATTTCTGGGAGTTGAAGGCCAAAAACATCTGGGGACCCCAGGTTGAGAACCACTGCTCTAAGCAAATGGTGAAGGGAGATAAGACAGGAGTAATGGTTCAAAAGAAAGGACAGGTTCCAGATCCAAGGACGTAGGCAGTATACTTCTCAGCGATTTTTGATACCCCTCTTCAATTTTCATGTTGAGACATATGTTCTGTCAACTTCAGTCAAATGTGAACCTCTATGTCTGCGTTACGAGCTCCTTTTGTCATACGTCATTTACCATGCCTATTTTTTGCTACTTGTACAGAAGTGGTGTATGTGTATTCATAAGTGTGTGTGTATGTTTGTGAGAGAAAATGGTGGCATATGTGTTTGATAGATAATTTCTGCCCATCTTCTGCTGCTGCATTCCAACTTGCTAGAACCTACCAAAGACAGTTTGCTGAAAGAGAGGAGAAGATGGCTCCTTCTCGCCATTCCTTGTATAGACTTCCAATTTCAATAAAATGTCCTACATCAAACTTTAGGTTACACAGTGTTATCCATCATATCTTAGGGCAAACAGAGTGGGACATGTGGGACACATAGCACAGTCGTTTGACACCACCTTCAGCACCTGCCGTCAAAGGTGAATTCTTCACATTGGTATAGCTACATGAAGAAGGTTATACCAATGATGGCTACATTTGGTTCTCAACCTGTGGGTCCCCAGATGTTTTGACCTTCAACTCCCAGAAATCCTAACAGCTGGTAAACTGGCTGGAATTTCTGGGAGTTGTAGGCCAAAACACCTGGGGACCCACAGGTTGAGAAACACTGCTTTAGAGAGATATTATGACAGAACAGATCAGAATAGGTTTCTCTACTTGACTTATATGTCTTTGGAATTCTTGTTTAATTACTGCAAAACTGTATGTAACAATGATCAAACAATCTCCATGATTCTATGGTCAACTTCCATTGGAAGATGACTGTGCACTGGAAGACTTTGAGAGAACTTGCAAATATGAAGGGCTGTCTATATTATTCCCAAGGACCTAGACACATTTAGCACAGAATATATATAACACCTGGCGTAGGTGCACTAGATCTCACAGTTTTGTGGCTGATTGTGCAGTGGGTACTGAAACCTTAAGCTCACATGTTTAAAAATGGCTGAATACTTCCCCATCAAACAATTCAAGGTGATAGAGAGAGAGAGAGTTCTTTATGTGTTCGTGTTCTGATTGGCTTGAGAAGGAATTGACCTTATATAACTAGAAGACTTAAATACTTGCAGAATTACTTTTACACTAACATAGTGTCCCAGTAAGCATGCATTATGGATCAAGGAAGTCTGGTTGTGATGATGCTTGTGATCAAATTCCAGTTTCAGTCTATATTATATTGGGTCCAGACTTTGCAATCTTTACAGTAAACTCTATGAAATTATGTAATAAGACCTTGGTTAGTCATCACTCACTTAGAAATAATGTGGCCTGAACATAAAATAAAGCCCAACTGCTCATTGGAGGGAAGGTTAGTAGAGGCAATGATGAAGTACTTTGGCCACATCATGAGAAGAAAGGAAAGCTTAGAGAAGACAATGATGCTGGGGAAAATGGAAGGAAAAAGGAAGAGGGGCCGACCAAGGACAAGGTGGATGGATGGCATCCTTGAAGCGACTTGCTTGACCTTGAAGGAGCTGGGGGTGGTGACGTCCAACAGGGAGCTCTGGCGTGGACATGAGGTCACAAAGAGTTGGAAACAACTGAACGAATGACAACAACAGCAAACATAACCTGATATCCTTAATATAGTGCTTTGAAATTCAGAAATTGTTCACTAATTGATGTTGGTCCAAGAAAAGATATTAGCTTGTCTTACAGTTAAATTACTAACCATGATGGGATTGGGAAACTTGGAGATCACCTGTCTTTCCCTTCAATTAAAACAATAGTTTGGAAAAGAGAATTGTAATTTATTTATCCTGATTACTTATTTAAACTAGAAGTTGTTAAAAATGCATCAAGATGGTAGCCATGGACAATAAGGCTCATTATTGGACAGAAGAATGAAATTTTATTCCTTTAAGTGTCATGCAGGTTGTTCTAAGTAGCTAAATAATACATTAACAGAGCTTTAGTATAATGAGAGTAGAAAGAGAAACAGAAGAGGAGAGGGCTGAAAGGAGATATGTTCCTCCATGTAACACTTTGAAAAAGAGCAAGCAAAGGCCTCTTTAGCACATTGTTGTGAGCATTACAAAATAGTATACATTCTTGTTCATTGATCCTCTGGTGGCGCAGTGGGTTAAACCCCTGTGTCAGCAGGACTGAAGACTGATAGGTCGCAGGTTCGAATCCGAGGAGAGGCAGATGAGCTCCCTCTACCAACTCCAGCTCCTCATGCGGGGACATTAGAGAAGCCTCCCACAAGGATGATAAAAACATCAAAATCATTGGGCGTCCCCTGGGGAATGTTCTTGCAGACGGCCAATTCTCTCACACCAGAAGCGACTTGCAGTTTCTCAAGTCGCTCCTGACACGACAAAAAAAAAATTGATATACTTACGTGCTATAAATAAAAGTCAAAATGGAAGCCATCTTTTTCCAAATCTATATAAATAAAAAGGTAATGTTCGTTTGTGGGTTTAACATAACTCAAAAACCACTGGATGAATTGACACCAAATTTGGATAAAATACATCTATCAGGCCAACGAGTGACCATCACTCATAAAACATTGAAAAACACAGCAGAAGAGACTTAAAAAGCCAAAAAACAAAACACATTATAACGCATGCACAAAACCACATATATACACAAACACACATATATGCACATATACACTAACATATACATACACATATACACATATATGCACACACAAAACACATATACACACACTGGGCCACAGCAACACGTGGCAGGGGGTGGTTAGTACTTAATATATGTACTTAATATATGGTTTTAGGGGTGCAGTTATTAGAATGAGGCCCATCTTTCAATGTGAATTGTAATTTAATGACCCAACTGTATATCGTTGGTTGCTGAGCCATCCTTAGTTACTGGGTTGCTGTAGGTTTTTTGGGCTATATGGCCATGTTCTAGAAGCATTCTCTCCTGACATTTCACCTGCATCTATGGCAAGCATCCTCAGAGGTTGTGAGGACCTCACAACCTGTGAGGATACTTGCCATAGATGCAGGCGAAACGTCAGGAGAGAATGCTTCTAGAACATGGCCATGTAGCCCAAAAAACCTACAACAAACCATTGATTCCAATCATGAAAGCCTTCGACAATACAGCCTTAGTTAGTTTCCAGTGTTGAGTGTAAAACCTTTAAAACCTGTTCTTCGGTCATAATTGATCAGGTTTATAAAACCATTTTAATTCTGAAACCTAGAAAACAGTAACTGTAACATTAGTATTTGTTTACATATAGAAATGGATTGTCGTATCCATTGCTGAGTTCTGTTATAGTCAGGATGGCCAGCTGTTGGTCCAAGAGGCAGATGTGATTCCCAAAATGGGTTTATCTTACTTCTGATGGCGGGCACATTTTAATCAGAATATGCATTTTTAAATGGAGTGGTCTGATTAAATGCAGTCAGTGATTAAAAATTTAGAAAAATGGATTTTAATTTAAATCTGATTTAAAATATATTTATTTTGACTTTAACATGGCCAAGCTTAAAGTAACTGAATGTAGAGCACACAAAATATACATGTATGAACTGAATTCAGAGATACTCCGTGAAAGGCAGCATTCCAAGTAATCGTATATGTATATGTTTAAAGGTATTTATTTATTTATTTAAAACATTTATATTCTGCCCTTCTCACCCCGCAGGGTGAGAACATATATACGGCAAACATTCAATGCCAGGGCATAAAAACATAAATATATACAAACATTAAAATCACTTATATTCACGTTAAAAGTTGCTTAAATTATATATTAGGCATGTGCATAGATTCAGAGTGGTCGGTTCCCTTCGGCCAAATTGGCTGTAACGGTAAGGCTTAGCCGTTATATTTTTTTCATCTGTAACAGCTGGAGCCCTTGGTGGCACAATGGGTTAAACTCTTGTGCCGACAGGACTGAAGACTGACAGGTGAGAGGTTTGAATTTGGTGAGAGATGAGCTCCCTATGTCAGCTCCAGCTCCCCATGCAGGGGCATGAGAGAAGCCTCCCACAAGGATGGTAAAACATCAAAAAAACATCCGGGTGTCCCCTGGCCAATGTCACTGCAGACGGCCAATTCTTTCACACCAGAAGCAGTTTCTCAAGTTGCTCCTGACACTAAAAAATAAAACAAAAAATCCATAATGGGACTACCTGGCAGCCGATAATGGCTCCTTCTCCCCTATTCATCTGCTTGCATGGGGTTTCCCTGCAAGCCCTGCCTTTTGGTGGGTCAATCAGAATAGAAGAATGACATGATGTGTCTTATGCACTGCTTCCTTAACCCCGTTGCTCAAACCCAGATTCCCTTGAAAGGAAGATAGGAAAAGGTCCCAGGAAGCATGCTTCCTTAACCCCATTCTTCAAAGCCAAACTCCCTTGAAAGGATGATAGGAAAGGATCCTAGAAACTGAAAGGGGAGCCTTGTAAATTCCCCATTCCTGCCAGTGAGCCGGATCTTCCCAGATCTTTTGGCTGCCTAAATGAAAACAGATTTTTTCATTAGCCGATTTTTGGAAGGCTCCCGAAAATGGATTTGGGTACCCATCGAAATTTGGATACCAAAAACAGATTGCTCTCCTGCCAAATTGCACAAGCCCTATGTGTGTGTGTGTGTATGAGAGAAACATGGCCTTTTTTGTTCACTTTCTTTTACAATACAAAGTTGGTTTAATTTTGCACTGACTGATACAAAGTCCTTGCAGTTATCCTGGGTCCATTTTCTTATTGCATCATTCCTAGAAAAAAGATCCATGACACAGTACACTGCGATTTGGTAAACTGCTTGGTGTCCCTAAGAGTACAAAATTTTAAGAAAGTCCTGTGTTACTGTAAAGGCAGACAGATTTGTTATGGTATAATCTTTGTTGCATTGGCTTTGAGGACTAGACAAGAAAGTTTAGCTGTTCATCTTTCAGGCGCCACAATGTCCTTTCAGTGTTCTTTCCATTTTTACTATGTTTTTGGTGGTAATAGACCAATGTTCAATGAATGTTAAAGAATAAAGAAACCATTCTTGAATAAGACTGAAGTCAATAGAGAGGCATTAGATTTGGGAGACTCTTTATTGAACGAACTGGAATAACACTGGGTTGACCTCATTATAATGAATAATCTATTTTTCTTGTCTTTATTTTTCATTATATGAAACCAGCTTAGAGAAAAATATGATATAGCAGGGTGTAGCTGCCTGAAGAAATGCAGCACTTACTTTAATTGTTATTTCTCCACCTGATAGAATTGTGCAAATTGTATTTCCATTAGATACTTCACTCCTTGTAGTAGTAGTAGTAGTAGTAATAATAATAATAATAATAATAATAATAATAATAATAATTTATTTATATTCCACTCTATCTCCCCAAAGGGACTCAGGGTAGATTGTATGCAAAAGACTAGTTCTATATTTCAGGAAAGTGGAGTGGAGCTCTCTAGCTAAGAACACTAAACTACAGATCCCAGGATTCCATGGAAGGGAGCCATGGCAATTAAAGTAATTTCAAACAGAACTTAATTTGAGTTATCATTCAGAAGTTGTGATACTTTGCCGGTATGGTTTCATGCCCAAAGTTTAGTTTGTGTTACCTAGGGCCCAGAATAGTTTATAGGGCTGGGCGGTTTCGTTTCGTTAATTCGTAATTCGTTAAAAATTCGTTATTTTTTTGTTAACGAAGTGATAACGAACCATTCTGGAGCAACTTAAAAACGAAACGAATTTTTCAATTCGTTTCGTAAATGCTTCGTATTTCGTTATGTATTCGTTTCGTTATTGGTTTGAGGTCGTTTCGTTATTATTTCCGCATGTCTGGGGCAAGTTTTATAGTTGTTTTTTTGTTTAATTAGTGAAAAAAATTATAATATCACACCAACAGTCAACAACAGAGGGAGAGGGAAGCTTCAGAAGTTTTTTTAGCGTATTGCGCGATCGCGGCCGCCATTAACGAATCGATTCGTTATTGTTTCGTTATTGTTTTGTAATTTTTTTTACCATTTACGAAATTTCATAAATATCGAACTTTTTTTAAGGAAAATTTCGGAATTCTTTTAAATATCGAAACGCAAAAAACCCCAAAAAACGAATCGATTTTAGAAACAAATTTTTCCGTTGTTACCCAGGCCTAAGTGGGAAGAGAAAATGCCATGATGCACACAGAGCTTCAGTGAAATTGCTCACAGATAATTCATGACAACAGAGTTAAAATTTAGTTGCAATTTACAGGATTTTGTTCTTAAACAAGTACCCTTCCAGACAGGCCCTATATCCCAGGATCTGATCCCAGATTTTCTGTTTATCCCAGATTATCTGGCAGTGCGGACTCATATAATCCAGGTTAAAGCAGAAAACCTGGGATCATATCCTGGGATATAGAGTCTGTCTGGAAGGGTACTTGTCTAAGAACCAAATCCTGTAAATTGCAACTAAATTCTAACTCTGTTGTCATTGATTATTTATGGGCAATTTCACTGAAGCTCTGTGTGCACCAGGCCATTTTCTTTTCCCCACTTAAAAAAAAAAGTATATAAGTATAGTGAGCCCTCCACATTTGCCGGTATTAGGGACATAGGAACTCCATAAAGTAGGAAAAACTCAAATGAAGACTTCTTTAACTTGAGAGCCTCCTCCAGTGTGATTCTGCCATAAAATTCTGCAAACATTGACTGTACAACAACTCACTAAAAATCTCTAGGTCCTTCCTGCAGAAGTTGACCATAGAATCACACTGAGGGACCGAAAGACTTCTGTTAATCAAATCCTCAAAACTCAAATCTGTCAATATTGATGCTTGACTATCTTCATCCAACTGTATTTTACACTAGTCAGGCTTTAAATCTGGAATCATGTGTTCAGTTCAGGGTATTCCATTTTAGAAGGACATTGACAAGTTGGAATAGGTGCAGAGAAGGACCACAGGGATGAGAAAAGTGCTTTGAAACTCTCAAATGTGGAAGGCTGAATGTGTACACATCCAAATGTAATTGCAAGTTGGAAAGCTTCAAAAGGGCCAAAGTCATGAAAGATTTCACAAATACAGCTACAGGAGTTTGAAACTTGAGTCACGTCTCCTTGCGGTGTGGATGTGTCTTCTACTCTGACATATTAACTTGCGTGTCCAATGCTTTTCTGTCTTAACTTTCTTGCGTATGCCTTTGCCTGAGCCTCTTCTCTTAATTCTGCTGTCTTCCTTCTTCGCCTTGCTATTTACTGCTGCTCTTGGCTCCCGCTGTCCTTTCTGCTTGCAACACTAAAGCCCGCAGCCCGCTTGAGAGTTCTGTTCCTTGCCTAGCAACCCGCACGTTGGATGATGAAATCCGGGTGCAGCGCAGCCCCAGCGTGGGATGGCTAAGTAAGTGGATGGCGGGGTTGGGAGCACACTTTCCTGGGCACGTTCTGCTTCAAGGGTTTGTATGTATATGCTTGGGGGTGGCGGATGTTTCATGGTCAATGTCACAAAAGCAAAATTACAGAGATATTTTCCATTTGTGTCTTTGCATGTAGAAGCTGCTCTTATTGTTTTTTTAAAGCAGGAACTACAAGTTGGTTGAAAACCTGGGATGTAGGAATGGCTTTCCCTTCAATGCTTCTGAACTGAACACACGAGCTTTGCTTGCACACCAGTTATGGCATGGAGGTTTATCACATATGAAATGAATTATAATATCTATCTGTCCTTTCAAGGATCCTATGACACTGTGTAATGCAATTTTTGTTCCTGGCTTGAAAATGTCATTTCCTAATTGGTTCTATCATAAAAAAACACAGACAAAAAGTTTACTAAATTGCAAAAACTTTGCTTTTGTGGTACATCCTGCAGCACATTTTGCTATAGTTTTTCAATGAATACCTCATAGAGTGTCACATTGCCAGGGTTCTACCTTGTTTAGGTAGAGATGAATCAAAACTCCCAGTTTTAACAAACAGTTTAATTAAAACAGCACTTACTTGCTGGCTGTTTTTATAGTCCAAAATATAAAACACAAAGATAGCACTCAGCTACAGAATAAACAAAAACTGTTAGCAAAAATAAGTTCGTAGTCAAAAGGGTCCAGTCCAATGGTCAAATGCCGAGAGTTCAATAAACAAAGTCCAGGGATCAAGAGTATACCGTAGTCAAAAGCCAGTCCAAAGGTTCAAGATTCCAAGATTTACAGGAAACAGGTCAGGACACCGAAAATCCAACAGACCTGGGGGGAAAACCAACAACATCCACCACCAAAATGCAACACATACTTTTCTCCCAAAGATAAGTCTCAAAGTTAGCTCCTTAAATCCAGTAACACCCAGCTGCAACCCATCTCCTGCACACCTCCACCCTTAATTGCTTTTACCGGTAAACTGTTACTAACAAACTACTCAGCCCTTTAGAACCAAGACTTACATTAACCCTTCCATCACCAACTGCCAGGTCTACCACCACCAACCACCATCAACTATGGAACATATGACATAGAGTCTCAACCAATTCAACATAGGGTTGCTTTGAGTTTTCCAGGCTGTATGGTCATGTTTCAGAAGCATTCTCTCCTGACATTTCGCCCACATCTACGGCAGGCATCCTCAGAGGTTGTAAGGTCTGTTGGAAACTAGGCAAGTGGGGTTTATAGGATTGTCCAGGGTGAGGGAACCTCTGAGGATGCCTGCAATAGATGTGGGTGAAACGTCAGGAGAGAATGCTTCTGGAACTTGGCCATACAGCCCAGAAAATTCACAGCAAACCAGTGATTCTGGCCATAAAAGCCTTCGACAACACAATTCAACATAGTTTGTGGCAGTCACAAAAACAAAGTTTCTTGAGTATAATAACTACTTTCAAAGTAAGTACCGCACAATAAAGTGGGAAATGACACTTTCAAACCAGGAACAGATTCTTTTTCCAAATTGTATTCCACAGTGTAATTAGTCAGTAGGGTACATAATGATTGAGTCTACACAACTTTTTCTAAATGGATCAGAATTTTCCCAGTCCCACACCAACGTGGACTCCTTGCACCCTTATTCTCCATTAGTATTATTTGCACACTCTGTATTTATGAGAATCAGCACATAAGTGAGCTAAAAGTCAGACATCTGTCTCCTCTCTTGACTAGCGAAATCCACATTTTATTTATACAATATCAGTTCCAAACCTGAATGTAATCAACATATTCCTTCTTCAGTTGATAAAGTGTTCATATCTTTCTTTTATCCTTTTTGACATATTTTTCTCAGTATAAGCACAAACATACAGGAAAATATTTTTGTCAGTTATTTGACTCGAATTAAGGATTTTAGCTTAATGTGAAGCTAAGTATGATCTTTAGGTCAGGCAATTGCATGGAAATGGTCACTCTCTGTGGTCAAAGCATTGGGATGAGCAATGCTGTCTATCTTGTCTACCAAATTGGTGAAGTGGGTTTTTCTGACTGGCCAGCTATGATCTAGAAGAAGTGGTACACAGTCAAAACAGGTTGGAAAAGTTGTGAGTTTATGTTGTTGTTGTTGTTTTACTATAGCAGCCAGAATTTCAGCTAGCTTGGCTGGTATAGGCCATACAGTATAGGGATATCCTACAAGTTGTAGTCTGAAAAATATAACTTTTCAAGGCTTGTCTAAAAAGAAATGATTTTAAGATCCAACAGTCTTAGTCAATAGGAATTAAACACTTCTCCCTATGGAATTGATGGAAGAAAATATCTGTCTGATAAAGCTGGACCATTGTAATACAATGCAGTCCAGAGGTTTGTGGGCTTTCTGAGATGATGTATGCCTGTCTCATTAGCAAAACAAGAAAGCTAGACTGGTTTGGCACATTTGTCTCCATTTTGATCAAAGTAAGCCATTCTTTATGCCATTTTTGGCAAAGACTTGAGGCACCAGGTATCTTCTTAATGCATTTGTCTCCTGATCTTGATTAGTCCATTTACCACCAGGCAAAATTAACAGAAGTTGGTCGGTTTACATAGGAAAAAAACCCCTGAACAAAATGTTCCTGCTTGATGTCATTGAGTGTTCCAAACATGCCATTTTCTCTTGCTATTTGGTAGTTCTGTTATTAGATCTGTACAGATTAAAAGGACACATTATAAAGGGATCTGTCATGTACTTCCAGGAGTAGGAAACTAAATTGATGTTAGGTTTTAGGCCACTTCCAAAATTTTAGTTACTGAAAAAAGGGTTTTTTTCTTGGCTTGTTTCAGCCTCCCAAACTCCTATGAACCTTTGAATAGCAGTAAACCTTTTGAAAGGAGTCTGGGACTGTTAATGTAAAGGTGATTTTTGGAGACTGTATCATCAGATGTATCGGCTGCAATCCTAATATCTCTTCACAAGTGTTCTTGTCCTGTTGGACTTGAGTTTATTTTTCTTGCTGGAGATGCTGCCAAGCCCTTAAGCTGTTCTAGAAAAATTACGTTCCACTCTTAATTTCTTACACTTAAATATTTGAGGGTCAGAAATAGATGTATTAAATTCCATGAAACCCTTATTGGCATCTAGGGCTTAAGTGGGCAATGAGATGTTTTTCCACGCCGGTCCTTACCAGGGATTGCACAGTCTGTCAAAAACTACCAAAAGCAAAAAGAAACAAGTGGAAGTAGCTGGGAACCAACATTGGGTTTTGAAAAATATGTCATTTTCGATGTTAGTAGGAGTTTCTATATCAAAAAAGTGAGTTCCTCCTCCTGCAGGCTCTTTTTGTCTTTGTTAGAGAAGAGATAGTCTGGGATGTCTGAATGAATTAGGGGTCACGGAAACAGCCATGGAGGGCCACATTCAGCCTCAGAGCTACAGTTTGCCAACTCAAAATTGGACAGATGTTGTTGTTGTTCTGGTGGTGGTATGCATTCATGGTATTTCCAATTTATGAGGATTCTAAGGTTCCCACGGGGCTTTCCTGACAAGATTAGGTCAGATTTGCTTCTGCCTTTTTCTGAGGCTGGGAGAAGGTAACTTGGCAAAGGTCACCCAATGTGTCTCCATGCAAAATGGAGATTTGAATCCCAGTTACCAGAATTGTAATCCCATACTCAAACCGCTATAATGTTCTGGGTCACATTTTGCCCATCCCAATTGGTTGAGGGTACTTTTGGATTTTAGAGGTTAAAAAAGCACTATACTTGTTATATTTAACATTGTTACTGCTCTGAGGATCAAATGGAGAAAAGTTGTTTTTCTGCTAGGAAATCATCGTTATGCTCTATTTTTTGGTGAGTTAGCTTAGTTGACTGCAGATGATGTCACCTTCTTGCTGTTTAAGCAACCAAAATCAGACCATCAGTGAACCACAGAAGAGCTCTGCTAGATAAAACTCTATTTCTACAGTAGCTATTGACTTGCTTTTCAGAAGCCTGGAAATAAAGATAAATAGCATTTTCATGCTGCTGTCTCCCATTTACCCCATAGCCTAAGAGGATGAAGAAGATACGTTGGAGAGTATAAATATATTCTGCAACTGCTTAGTCTTGACTCTTCCTTCAACGGACAGGGATCGTCATATCTCTGAGATCAGATTAGATATTAATATTTTATATCCTATTTTCTTATATTAAGCCTTCAGATACCCTCCATGTAATTTTCAGACTGCCTTGGTCAAGTATTGCTATAGCTGAGCCTCCGTGTTCTTTGTTATTACTCTCCAAGTGATATTTTAATCAGTGTTCTTGACCTTGTGCTTGCAGGCAGCCCAGCCATGACGCACAGAAACCTGACTTCCTCCAGTTTGAATGACATCTCTGACAAACCTGACAAAGAGCAGGTAAGCTTGAAATCATCTCCTTGTGCCAGGAGAAAAGAGAATGCAATGGTCTAAAAAAAAAAAACAAGACTTTGGGGATAGGCGAAAACATGGATAATTGCCACTCTCAAGTACTGGCCATTTTGAGAAGCCACTGTGGTGTTGCTAGTAGTGAAACAGAAGCTCCTTGCTTCATGGTTTTCTTTGTGCTTAAGATGTTTAAGGGTTGTGTCATTCGCTAGTTTACAACTTCAGCTCTAGTCCTACCTCCTTTCAGTTGGAGACAAACAAACAAACCCCAAGCCTGCTGATTTTCTGTTAGAGAACTCTAAATTCTGTTAATGTCCTCGCCTTTCTTTTTATGGCAGTGCATGAGGCATTTATCCACACTGACCTTGCACACTACCTCTGAATGTGACCACCTTCTTAGTTCTGATCCAGCTGGTTAAGGCCTAGTATTAATGCTAGTAAGCTAATAATAATGATAATGATAATGATAATAATAATAATAATAATAATAATAATAATAATCACCACCATCAACATCAACATCATCTTTATTTATATCTTGCTCCCTCTCCACAAGGACTCGGGAAGGCTCACAACAGAATCAAGACACAATACATACATAAGCAAAAAACCAAAAAGACAAGACATAATATATAAACAATAATCATAAACAGAAGTTCAGAAATGATATCACAATAAAAACAAAGGTTAAAATTGTACTGGGTTTAAAAACATATTGCACTATGGAGGCAAAACCAGTTTAAAACCAATAGGTATTGACAAGGCTAAAAGACCACCATCATCATGAAGTAGTCAACCATTTTCAAAAGCCAGCTTCTACATCCAGGTGTTCAGTTCTTTCCTAAAGTTAGCCAGAGAGGGCACCTGCCTGATATCTTTAGGGCAGTGGATCTTAACCTATGGGCCACAGACCACCAGTGGGCCACGAGGACAAAAATCTGGTCTGCGAGCCTTCTTCCTCTTTATTTTATTTTTATTTTATTTCCACTCTTTTCATGGCACCTGACACTTTCTCCATGTTGCTGACCATGGTGTATGTTCTGTATTAGAAACTCGAGCTGATGTGTTCTATCCAATGCAATTTTCTGAATCAGCACCCCAAACCAAATCTAAGGTTGACCAAAAACTGATTTGTAACCCTTTTGGTACTAATGTTGTAGAGTGGTCTCTGGTCAAAGTGGTCCCTGGTTCAGTTGTCCCTGGTCAACAAAAGGTTGGGAACAACTGCTTTAGGGAGAGCATTCCAGGGCATCCACCCAGACTGTAGACCTAGTCTATTTAAGTAAGTTGCATGTTACATCAGAACCTAAATAAATAAAGCCCAAATAGTAGAAAAATGCAAACATTTAAAACTGACTAGTTGAAATAACCAGGCAAACAAATTCGTAATCAGAAACAGAAATAAATATTCCAGAGTGAGGGATTTCTTTGTGCTGATAGAAATAATATAAATGTACATTGTTGTAAAATTTGTTCTTTCAGGCGTGAACAAATAATTTTACCCTTCTTGTCTTTGGTGAAAGAAGCTGTTAAGAATTCTTCATTTTTTGGTGACAGTCTGTAGATTGGGACTTTTTCTGGACAGGCAGTCCCTGAGTTACAAACATTCAACTTACTCATATTTAATAATGGAGGTGAGGGGGTTGGACTAGATGGTTCATGTGGTCTCTTCCAACTCTGTGATTCCAACTTCCAAATCTATGATTCTATGAGACAACAGGAAGTGAGAGAAATCTACCCCTCGGAACAAAGGGAAATTCACTCCTCAAAGAATTATTATCACTGAAGCTTTACCATCAATCCTTATTTCTACAATGAGCCAATTTTTACAAAATCCAATTCTCACAGGGACAGAAAGTTAAGTGAAATATTCTGAACAGGGGCACAGGCAGCAAAAGAAACTCCACATGGGTGTTAACCCTTCCCTATGCTATCCAAAGATAGATGAATAGCTAGATAGCGAGATTGATAGATATGCCCATTTCGATTTACAAACAAATTCCTACAGAATTTGTTTGTAACTTGGGTACTGCCTGTATAAGAAATACAAGTAGTTTTCTGTGCAGAAAAAAGGAATCGTGTACAACAAACATTTTCTATGCAGAAAGTTCATTTTTCTCCTTTTGGAACAAAAATATAATTTACTTTGTTTTTGATACTGAATAAATCCCAAAATGAAGATTCTCATCCACTCAGGATTCTTCTTGTCCAGGTTTCCTTACATTTTGGGGGGAATATTTTCATTCCTCCCCCCTAAAATGGAAATAAGGCAATTGTTCCTATCACTCTAGCAAAAGATTTAGCACACTGAATTAGTACAGAATCAAGGGGTGCTCTTCTGAAGGCAAAACCAAAAATGAACACACAAAATCTTCATAAGCGACATTATGAGAAAATATAACCTCCATGTGAAAACAAAAGTTTTTTGGAGACAAACCAGAAAAAATTATATAAATATGAACCATCAGGAGATTTGGGTAAGCTGTTCTTGCAGATTCAGAGTGCTTGAATGTCAAAATTGTGTTTTGTTATATGCTTGCTAAAAAAAAGTACAGGAAGGAAATAATTTATTATTTAGTAACGTCTTTGGAAAGATGAAAAGGCTTTTGTTTTTTTCCTTGACAGCTGAATTGCTTGCTTTCACTATTTTGCTACCTTGACTAGACATTTGACAGCCTCAAGGCTATGTTTTGAAATGTCATTCTGCTTAGGAAGTAAGTAAGCAAAAACTGGGAAGGAGTTTCTTTCTCTTGTTTTTGTCTGCTGGCAGCTCCACAGAAGGGGAAGCCAACTTGTTGATAGACCGAAGTTTGCTTGTCCCCATAACAACTTTATTTGTATCAGGACGAGGAAACAACTTTAGAAAACTTATTCTTTGTGTTATATAGAGGGAAAGAAAAAGATACATACAATTAACTTCCAAAACATTTGCTTTGTGGTAATCATTTGCTATAGCTCAGTGATGGAAGTGGCAAATTAAGTACAATGAAAATCAATACTTGAAAGCTGGAGAACTTCCACCTTGAACATTTTTGAATATGACATTTTTGATATTATGTTGGAATGTGGGTTGTTGTGATTTTTCTGTCCTGTCTGGCCATGTTCCAGTAGTATTCTCTCCTGAATTTTCACCCACATCTACGGCAGGCATCCTCAGAGGTTGTGAGGTCTGTTGGAAACTAGGCAAGTGAGGTTTATATATCTATGAAATGTCCAGGATGGGAGAAAAAACTCTTGTCTGTTTGAGGCAAGTGAGAATTTTGCAGTTAGCTACCTTGATTAGCATTTCATAGAATCAAAGAGTTGGAAGAGACCTCATGGGCCATCCAGTCCAATCCCATTCTGCCAAGAAGCAGGAAAATTGCATTCAAAGCACCCCCAACAGATGGCCATCCAGCATCTGTTTAGAAGCTTCCAAAGAAAGAGTCTCCACTACACTCCTGGGCAGAGAGTTCCACTGCTGAATGGCTCTCACAGTCAAGAAGTTCTTCCTAATGTTCAGATGGAATCTCCTCTCTTGTAGTTTGAAGCCATTGTTCCACGTCCTAGTCTCCAGGGCAGCAGAAAACAATCCTTCTCCCTCCTCCCTATAACTTCCTCTCACATATTTATACATGGTTATCATGTCTCCTCTCAGCCTTCTCTTCTTTAGTGGCCCTTCTTTAATGGCCCTGTAGCTTCAAAGCCTGGCTGATTGTTCTCTGGGGGGATCCTTTGTTGGGAGGAGTTAGCTGGCCCTGATTGTTTCCTGTCTGGAATTCCCCTTCTTTTTGAGTGTTGCTCTTTATTTACTGTCCTGATTGTAGAGTTTTTTTTTAAATACTGGTAGCCAGATTTGGTTCATTTTCATGGTTTCCTCCTTTCTGTTGAAATTGTCCACTTGCTTGTGGATTTCAGTGGCTTCTCCGTGTAGTCTCACTTATTGGAATGCCTTACTGAGGCTGACATTTGAAAATTGCAGTGTAAAATGTTTTAGGCCATCACCTAACAGTTCTAATTTTGTCAGGTATCTCTTTTAAAAACTCAGAAGCTGACTGCTGTTACGGAAAAGATGGATTTGAAGTTCAGCTTGCCCTCTTCAAAGAGTTTCCACTTCTCACTGTGTACAAAAACTTGGTGGTGGATGAAGTCCTGTGTCAAACTTCTCCTTTATCAGGACAGTTCATAAGTAATTGTTTATACAAAATGATTTTCAAAGATCAGTTTAACTGAAGTTTTCCCGCCAGTGTTTTTAACATTTCTACTATAAATCTGAGCGTAATACAAACCAACAGGTTCAGCTCTACACTTAACACACTTTAAAAACTGAATCCACAAGCTTCTATAAAAGAAGTTGAGTTGTTGCTTGTTTTTCTTTGTCAAAGAAAAAAAAATGGGGTGAGGCCACATATCCCATAGCCACACTGAGTACCCACTTTGAAAAATGTGTGGAAACTTTAACTGGTGTACACCATAGAAATATTAAGTTGGAAAATTTGGAGAAATAAGTTTATGCTGCCCTTCTGTTCTATCAAATGATTTGGCTCCTACTTTTAAAAAAACCCTACTGAGTGGAATTCAGTGCAAGTTGACTGCAGTTCTGTATCCTATGGGTGGAATAATGCCCAGGCGTTGGGCATATCCTGCTTTGGGTTGAGCCAAAGTGTTCATGTGACTATCAGTGCCATGACTCCACCAATAGGCCATGTGTCATTGCACAAAATTTTCTGAATTATTATTGGACTAACAGCACCATGAAGCCCCCTGGTAGCACAGGGTGAGCTCCCGCTATTTGCCCCAGCTCTTGCCAACCTAGCAGTTTGAAAACACGCAAATGTGATCAATAGATAGTTCTTTGGGAGGTAACGGCGCTGCATGCAGTCATTCTGGCCACATGACCTTAGCGGTGTCTTTAGACAACGCCGTCTCTTTGGCTTATAAATGGAGATGTGCACTGTGCGGGGTTGCAGAGTAAATAAATAGAAGCTTTACACTGTTTCTGAACCAAAATAAACCCTTCACTATAATAATGTGTCACTCAGAATTGTGTAACGGGTAACAGTAACTTTACTTCAGTTCAAAAGGTCAGACAGAGCAACAGTATATACAACAGTCTCTCTGAATTCTTACAGAGAACAGAGGTAGTAAACAGTAGGCCTGTTTGATCAAGAAAAAATTTGTTTCTAAAATCGATTTGTAATTGGGGTGTTTTTTTGTTTCGATATTTAAAATAATTACAAAACTTTCCAAAAAAAAGTTTCGGTATTTACGAAATTTCGTAAATATTTACAAAACATTTTGTAAAGATGGCGCCCTTTTTTTTCCAATATTTTTAAAATATTTTTTAAATTTAATTATTAATTTAGTAGAATAGGGAGGAGAAATTATTATTGAGGGAAGGCAGGCACTCACTCTGGCGGGCCCTCTCGCTCGCCGCTCGCTCGCCGCTCGCCCTCTCGCTCGCCGCTCGCCCTCTCGCTCGCCCTCTCGCCCTCTCGCTAGGATGGGTTCCTTCCAGGAGGGGCTCTTTTTCCCAGGCTGCCAAACTACAACTCCCAGGATGCTACAGCATTGAGCCAATGTGGTGCCAAACCTCATCCAGGCTGCAGTGTAGATGGCTGCAGGATGGAGGGGTTTCCTGCCTCGAATTGAGAGAGAGAGAGAGAGAGAGAGAGAGAGAAGAGGAAGCAAGTGAGACGTTTCCAAGGCTCTGCTGATCTGCTTCTGCCATGGCTGAGAAAGAAGGGCACAATGGGGGCTGCCTTTCCAACCAGGAGGGAAAGAAAGGGGAGCCTTCTTTGGAAGAGAGCTCAGAACCCCCCTGCGAAAGGTGAGAGAGAGAGAAAGAAGAGAAAAGGAAAGAAAGAGAAGGAGACCTCCCTCTCGCCCTCTCGCTCGCCCTCTCGCTCGCCCTCTCGCTCGCCCTCTCTCTCGCTCGGCCGCTCGCCCTCTCGCTCGCCCTCTGCTCGCCCTCTCGCTCGCCGCTCGCCCTCGCCCTCTCGCTCGCCCTCTCGCTCGCTTGCTCAGCCGGCGCGGAGAGAGGAGAGCTCCCAGCAAGCCAGGCGGCCATCTTACGTATTTCCGAAATGGACGGAAATACAAAATTTTTTGGCGCCTGCCGTTTCGATATTTAAAAACACTTCCAGGTTTGAAAATAAGTTTTGTAATCGTTTTGTAATTCAAAAATTAACGAATTTTTTAACGAATTACGAATTAACGAACGAAACCGCACAGCCCTAGTAAACAGTCCTTTTAAATAGTCTTTAAAATGTGCTGCATGCCTTGGAAATGATCAGGCTTCAGAGAGTTGGCAGCCATTTCCTTCCTGGCTGTTTCCAGTCAGTGCCCTCTTCCCTCTCCAAGGTGAAAGTAGCAGTTAAAACCGTTTGTCTCAGCAGCAAGCTAGAGGCAGTAACCAATCAGAATTCTGGCTCTTAGCATGCTCAGCCAATCAGCTGTTGACACATGTCTTTCCAGTCAACCCACCACATCATGGTGTCCTTTTACAAATCCTCACAAGCACCACCACCCCCTCCCCAGGGTCAGACACGACTAGACTTAATGTCAGGGAAAACCTTTATCTTTACTTAGCAGCATCATGTACATAATTTTAAGCAAGAGCTTGGAAAGATGGCCCCTTTTTTGCAATGACCATTCCCAGATCCTTCCGCTTGGACAATTCTGGGAGAAGCAGTCCACAAAGTCCTAATATTTCTAAGTTCTCAGTTAAACCTAGTTTAAATTCCATTGGTTTCAAAAAGAAAGAGGCCTATACTACATTTTCTGACAAAAAATCCAAGTTAAATATGCTTAACTTGAGTTGGACTGTGCTCATATTTCTCAAGTAGTGTACAAACTCCGTTCTGCTTAATATATATAACTTTTGCATTGGAAATAGTTGTGTGTGTGATATTTCTTGTGCAGGCAGAAGCCTCTCATAAAACTATTGATTTCTATTACCTTTCTTGTATCTGGGCAAGGAAATTGTTGTTGTTGTTGTCATCGTCATGTACCTCCAATATCAAGAACCTATCACAAAGTTTTTTTTGGCAAGTTTTATTCAGAGGAAGTTTGCCATTGCCTTCCTCTGATGCTGAGAGAGAGTGAATTGCAAAGAGTCACTCAGTGGGTTTCCATGACTAAACAGGGAAGCAAACCTTTCGGACCGCATCTTGCCTACGAGCCCACAAGGACCTTGAGATCGTCTGGGGAGGCCCTTCTCTCGATCCCGCCTGCCTCACAGGCACGTCTGGCGGGGACGAGAGAGCGGGCCTTCTCGGTGGTGGCCCCCCGGCTGTGGAACAATCTCCCTGCAGACATCAGACAGGCGCCCTCCCTCATGTCCTTCCGAAAAAGCCTCAAGACATGGCTGTTCGAGAAGGCATTTAATTAAGTGCTAAATAGTGTGGAAAGATGATTGGAACGGAATAAGGAATATGAGATTGGCTTATGATTCCACTATGAGACGAAGCGGATTTTTAGTGTAGTTTTGTAATTGTTATGTAGTTTATATGTTGTTGAAATTGCCTTTTGTAAACTGTCTTTTATATGTGTGTACACCGCCATGAGTCGCCCTAAGGGGCTGAGAATGGCGGTTAATAAATGCATTAAATAAATAAATAAATAAATAAATAAACCTTAGGATTTCAGAGTCCTAGTTCAGTGCTGAAGCCACTGCACTGTGCTGACTCTCTGTGCAAATGAAACTATAGTTCAAAAACTTTTTATAAGGTAATTTTTATTCAGAAAAATTGTAGTGATTCAATAAAAGAGGGGGAACATTTTAAGTGTATAGAAAAATAGGAAAGTTAAGCAATAGAGCTGAAATTCAAAGAAGGTAAGAAGAGAAAGAAAGGGAGAAAAAAGATAAAACAAGAATTAGGTGCTTCCTATCTTCGTCTCAAAGAATTATTATCCGAAGGAAAGAAAAAAAGTTTATATATTGCTAGTCCTTTTTGTATATGAATTCAATCATTTTGTGTATTTCATATATTGGTTTCTTTTATTATTATTTCCAAATTTTCATTTTTCAAAAAACATTTCAGGAGTGTCCAGTCCGTTTTCTTTTTCGGATTTGGAGTGTGACTTGAAATTTGATACGTCAGTGTGTCCATATTCATTACATCCAGTAATCTTAATACCCATGATATTCTGGTTGGAATAATTTCCTGTTTCCAAAGTTTTGCATAAGTTATCATGTAGGTCAAAAGTTTATCTTGATTTTGGTCTAATACAAAGTTAAACATACCTAATAAAAATATTCTGTCTTGAACTTAAATCTTATTTTCAAAATTTGTTGTATTGTTTTATGAACGTCTTTCCAAAAGTCTCCAGCTTTTGCACAGTTGCACCACATATGTAGAAAGGAACCTGTGTGTGCTTTACATTTCCAGCATGTACTGTCACTGTTTTTTTGCAATTTGGACATTTTTTGTGGGGTTAGGTACCACTGATAAAACATTTTTATCCAGTTTTCTTTTAAGTCCATTAAATAAGTATATTTCATTTTTTTTGTTCCAGATTTCTTCCCACTTATCTAATTGTATGGTATGACCTGTATCTGCAGCCCACTTTGTCATGCAAGCTTTGATGTTTTCCTCTTCAGTTTCCCATTATAGTAGTTTCAAAAACTTGAATTGCACCAATCCTATGATTTTGGATTGAATATTTTTTATTTAGTTGCAGGCCACTATGTCTGAATAGCTGCATTTAAATAGTTATGAAGGAATTATATGAATTAAGCAGTGGAAGGATTGTTTTGTGTTATTGATTTAAACAGGCCTTCTGATTTAAATCCATTTAGCCTTCCTGCTGTGATGTCCATTTGTGGCCTATGGTGTGTAAATAGTTAGGGATCCTGCGATCTTAGTCAGAATGCTGTGTAAGTATGTAGTGTCTGTTATGCAGTGTAGTAAATACACACAGGACTACAGTCAGGGCCATAGTTCGGGTTAATTTGTGTTCTGGTCAGGCATTATGAAGGGAGGGAGAAGTGCAAAAAAGCCGATAGAGCTTTTTTGAAATTGCTGGGGGTGCACTTTTGTTGTGCCTTGTTTTCTGAACTTGCATGCTCCTCCAATACTTTCTCATTTCTCTTGTTTTCCAACCAACTTTTAATTAAAGCTAACCCAAAGTTCAAACTCTTTTCAAGGGCTTGGAAAAAATCTCATTTTGGACTCTTATTTTCTCGAAGCTCCAGGCAGGGTAGTCAATTTTCCCAGCTCTGTTCCTCTCCACTTGTATGATATCAATAACATCATATCATATGGACTTCCATTCTTTTCCTTTGTCTACTTTATAAACATACAGCATTTATTCCAGCTATTCACTTTATTATTTATCATTTCCATTGCTGTCCTTCAAGATATGAATGCTGGTTTGAAATTGTAAATGTTAACCAATTAGCACCTGTAGTTAGAGACGGCTGAGAATGAAAATGTGATCTATCTGTTAGCAATAAGTAAAAATATATATAGGAACTGTGAGGCAGTGAAAATGGCCTGCTGTGCTAATAAGTCAGAACAACAGGAGAGATCTAATTTAATATGAGATGCACTAGTCTCTTCTTATTAACACAGGATAGTACTTCTGAAATATGAAGCAAGCCAGCTATTCAAAACATCCTTGTTAATGGAATGCTACTGGGAGATCTCTCCTTAGCTACCCATCATTTAGTTTTAGTTTTCAAGATGCCAGGTTTTTTTATTTCCAAAGTCTTTGTCAAAACCAAGAAAAATGGAGGCTGAGTGTTAATAGTATCTGTGTTTGATGGAAACTGATGGAATCAGGTGAGATGGCCAAGAGATAATAGCATCTAGAAGATAAAGGTAGGATCAACTTGTAAAATAATGTTGATGGGCAGGAATCAGTTGGCTTTAGCTAGAATATGACAAAAAGTGGTCATCAGAAGTGAAGCTTGGCATGAGCTTATTGGTTACTGACCCCTAGTAATGATTTTGGATTATTGATCAGGTCGGAAAAATATCAGTAAAGGAAGTTTCAGTTATCCATGCTTTAGTGATAGTTATTCAACACAGGTCTGCCTTTATAGATGGTTCAAAAACGCAGGTGCTTAAGTACTGTTGTGCTTACCCGTATATACTCGAGAAAAGCCAACCTGAATATAAGCTAATTTTACCACAAAAACATTGGGAAGACGTATTGACTCAAGTATAAGCCAACGGTGGGAAATGCAGCAATTACTTGTAAATTTCAAAATAAAAATAGATACCAATAAAATTACATTAATTGAGGTATCAATAGGTTAAATGTTTTTGAATATTTACATAAAACTGTAATTTAAGATAAGACTAACCAACTCTGATTAAACCATTATTCTAATTTTCTTCTATGTAAATGTGCTTATGTCTCCTTAAAATAATAATAAAGAGAGTAAAATAATAAATGTAATAAAGTAAAACATTGGAAAGGTAATAAAAATAATAATAGAGTAAACTATTGTAAATGTAATAATACCAATAATAGTAGAGTAAAATAATAAGTGTAATAAAAACAATAATAGAGTAAAATAATAAGTGTAATAAAAACAATAATAGAGAAAAATAATAAATGTAATAATAACAATAATAGAAAAAAATAATAAATGTAATAATAATAATAGAGAAAAATAATAAATGTAATAATAATAATACAGAGTAAAATAATGTAAATGTAATAATAATAATTACAAATAATAATTATTATAAATACAGTAAAATAATAAATGTAATAAAAATAATACTAGTAACAGAGTAAAATAATAAATAACCTTGACTCGAGTATAAGCCGAGGGGAGCTTTTTCAGCCTAAAAAGGGCATTGAAAAACTAGGCTTATACTCGAGTATATACAGTAAGTACCTGAGACACATTTATTGCAGTCAATAAGGCTTGTGGGCTCAAGGAATAGGGCCTTCTTGGTGGTATTTCCTCATTGTTTACAGAACCTCCTTCAGTTGACACCCCCCAAGTCCCATCGTTATGACCCTTCAGACTGATACTTCATTAGCCACTTGATAATATTTAGTTTCTCAGTTGACTGGCATTTCAATTTGATTCAACCGTAATGCTTTGCTGCATAGAATGAACTTGAAAGCAACCAAAGATGATAAATTTGATACTGGTAGAAAGTACAGCAGAAATAATGTGACTTTTTTTTTATAAAGTATTTCAGGTCACACTTTAGATACCCTTTCTGCATTGTAGAATCCTGCCCAAATTTCTTGAAGATTTTGAATACAATTGTCTTTGGAAGCTAGTTTATGATTGTGTTTTCTGTGTACAAATAGACATACAGATTAAGATGGGAATAGGCATAGTAGAGGTGGAGAAAGTTGTTGGATGACAATTTCTGGAATCTGGCAGCAAATGGTTGTGCTGGTTGCAGAATTCTGGGAGTTGTAGTCTAACAAGCTGCTTCCTTGTGTCTGAGGCCTCTTCCACACAGCTGTATAAAATCCACATTGAACTGGATTATATGTGGACTCAGATAACCCCATTCAAAGCAGATAATGTGGATAGTTTGCCTTGATATTCTGGGTTAAATGGCTGTGTGGAAGAGCCCCGAGGATATTCTCTTTTTGGTGGAAATGTGGCCTTTTGACTCTAACCTGTCTTGTTTGGAAACATACCTGAACTCCAGCATCTCCCAACATAATAGACCCAGGGTTTATCTTGTATTAACCCCTCAGCCCCAGTACTTCAAAATGTGTCTCCTGTTTGAGGATTATGGGAAAAATCCACAGGAAATGGGCCTGCTAAGCTTTCCCTATTCTACTTAACCGGGCTGGCATTCCCAGGACTTTGAAGAAATCTTTCAGCTCTCTTTGTTTCAATGTCCTTGGCAGCCTGCATGGACCATGCATCTCAAACACCTCCCCAAACCCTTCCCTCCTCTGACATCTATACTTGTAAATATATAGAGTGTCAGTATGTGTTGCATTGGAGGCAGCACTTACTGCTCAGTTTTATGTGGTGCTCTATGGAAACAGCAGAAAATATGGATTGCCATTAATCATTGAAGTATGGTCAAGTGAAAGAGATGCCTCTTTCTTTGGGGAGAAGCACATGCTTAAGATGCAAAGTGTGTTGAAATGAGTGTAGCCAGCTGGACCATTGAATTGGTGATGGACACAGAACTCCCTTGTCCCGGTTTGTGGCACTTTTCCTGACTCCTGTGTTTCCATATCAACAAGAAAGTCTCTCTGTCTCTCTCTTTTTTTCTTGGCCACCGCTAAATCTAATGCTTAAAAGGAAGCTGGCCTGGGCAAGGGAGGACCCTAGCAAAAATGTGTCCTGAACTTCCTGCTGCTCTTAGGTCATTTCATTGATGGATTGAATAAGGGTCCCTTGAAGACTGCTTGCCATTGTTTAATCTTAGCTGTTGTTGGCAGTTTTCTAGTGACTATCTCCTTGCTGAATGTCCTGGATTCACCTTAGAAGCCTTGAGTGAAAAGGAGAATCGTGTGGATATGCAAAACTGTGGATAGTAGCAAACCCTACTGAAATGAAGTACTTCTGGCCCAGGAATACTATATAGTTGAACTGGAAGACCTAGAAAATACTTTGTTGTTGTTTATTCGTTCAGTCGCTACAAGAAAGGAGATTCCATCTGAACACGAGGAAGAACTTCCTGACTGTGTGAGCCGTTCAGCAGTGGAACTCTCTGCCCCGGAGTGTGGTGGAGGCTCCTTCTTTGGAAGCTTTTAAACAGAGATTAGATGGCCATCTGCCAGGGGTGCTTTGAATGCAATATTTCTGCTTCTTGGCAGGGGGTTGGCCTGGATGGCCCATGAGGTCTCTTCCAACTCTTTGATTCTATGACTCTTCGTGACCTCGTGGACCAGTCCATGCCAGAGCTCCCTGACGACCGTCGCCACCCCCAGCTCCTTGAAAATACATAGCAGTGGATAAATGAAACCATGGGTACTGATCCCATGAGTACAAGGGAAGTACTGTATAAATAAAAAGGTATGCCAACAAAATATAAGACCGGGTTGCTGTGAGATTTCCATGCTGTATGGCCATGTTCCAGAAGCATTCTCTCCTGACTTTTCACTCACATCTATGGCAGGCATTCTCAGAGTTTGTGAGGTCTTTTGGAAACTAGGCAAGTGAGGTTTATATATCTGTGGAATGTCCGGGGTGGGAGAAAGAATTCTTGTCTGCTGGAGGCAAATGTGAATGTTGCAATTGGCAAATAGAAGACTGTTGTACTTGTATTTGAAAGTCAAGTAACCCTGGTGGTGTAGTGGGTTAAACCGCTGAGTTGCTGAACTTGCTGACCGAAAGTTCACCGGTTCAAATCTGGGATGAGCTCCCACTGTTAGCCCCAGCTTCTGCCAACCTAGCAGGTTGAAAACATGCAAATGTGAATAGATCAATAGGTATCACTCTGGTGGCAAGGTAATGGCGCTCCATGCAGTCATGCTGTCCAAATGACCTTGGAGGTGTCTATGAACAATGCTGGCTCTTTGGCTTAGAAATGGAGATGAGCACCAACCCCCAGAGCTGGACACGACTGAACTTAATGTCAGGAAAAACCTAGTACAGCTCAGATGATGATGATGATTATTCAGTTTGAGACGTTTTCCAAGTTCAGGACTCAAAACATTCAACAGTTGTTTTTGTTGAAGTCAACATTTCCCATAACATAAATTTAGAAATTGATAAACCATGGTATAATTTGGATGACATGATTTTTTTGTTTCCTCTTTTTAAAATGCACATAGTTCAGCACTGTTTGGCAACTCGACAGAAAACACTACGCAACCCCATTTGAGGTCACAACCCATGTTTTAGCAGGAGATCCTGCATTGAGCAAGGGGTTAGCATAGATGGTCCATGAGGTTACTTCCAATTCTATCTTTCTATGTTTCTGTGACCTCAGCTGCTCTTGGTGAGACTTATGACCAGCCTAAAGGCTCCCCTGTGCAAGCAGTTCTTGCATTTTTTAAAAATAAAACTCTACAAAAAGCACCCTTATACATCTAAATTTTATAGTCTGCTGCATCTGAAAGGCTGGAACAATGAGAGTAGAAAACAAGTTTCTTAAATATTTTGAAAATCCTTGCCTGCCCTGGTGTGTGAGTCCTAGTTCCTTCATAATTTCAGGGTTGCGTGTTTGTGCCAGTAACTATAAGTCAGGTCTGAGTTGCCTCATCCATCTTTCATTATGTGTGTTCCATATTACCATTCCAAAATACGCACCCAGGGTGTTGGGTAGATTTTAAAATATCAGGTTCATAAATACATATTTAGCCTGCATTTCTTGCAGTATGGTGCATGGTTTTGCATGTCACAGAACTCACCTTCAGACTGGCCTTTTCCTTACCTGTGAGTATTGATCTGCTTTGAGAGGGAATGAAAGTACAGGAAAGAGGTTGGATAGAAGGCGAAAGATTGAACTCGGCGAACATTTGTAAGCTGTTGGCAAAAGGTCTTCAGAGAACATGTCAGAGCAACTAATGTAGGCAGGGCTTGATGAAGGGAGACATATCAGGAGTGTTGAATTAATCTGTGAATTACAAGCATAAAGATTTTAGCTGAAGCTTTTTGAGCTGATAGGGTCACCCAGGGACAATGTGTGGGAGAATTAAAATGGGTGAGATAAGGAGAGATAGCATTTAAACTAAGATACAAGACAAGATATGAAGAATGAAAGAGAAGAGTAAAATGAGGAGGAAAGTTTAGATCAAAGGTTCTCAACCTTCCTAATGCCTTGACCCCTTAATACAGTTCCTCATGTTGTGGTTACCTCCAACCATAACATTATTTTCATTGCTACTTCATACCTAATTTTGCTACTGTTATGAATCATAATGTAAATATCGGAAATGCAGGATGTATTTTCATTCACTGGACCAAATTTGAATACACTCAAATTTGAATACTGGGGGGTGGGTGTGGGTGGGGGATTTATTTTGTCATTTGGTAGTTAACCTACAATCAAAGAGCATTCTGAACCCCACCAACAATGGATTTGAACCAAACTTGGCACAGAATTTCCATGACCAAGAGAAAATACTGGAAGGGTTCAGTGGGCATTAACCTTGAGTTTTGGAGTTGTAGTTCACCTACATCCAGGGAGCACTGTGGACTCAAACAGTGATGGATCTGGATCAAACTTGACACGAATTCTCAATGTGCTCAAATGTGAACACTGGTGGAGTTTGGGGAAAATAGACCTTGACATTTGGGAGATGTAGTTGCTGGGATTTATAGTTCACCTACAATCAAAGAGCATTCTGAATTTCACCAATGATGGAATTGAACCAAACTTGGAACACAGAACTCCCATGAGCAACAGAAAAAGCTAGAAGGGTTTGGTGGGCATTAACCTTGAGTTTTGGAGTTGTAGTTCACCTACATCCAGAGAGCACTGTGGACTCAAACAATGATGGATCTGGGCCAAACTTGGTATGAATCCTCAATATGCTCAAATGTAAACACTGGTGGAGTTGGGGGAAAATAGACATTGACATTTGGGAGTTGTAGTTGCTTGGATTTCTGGGAAAGAGAGTGAGTGCTTTCTGTCACACTTAACAATATATTGGAAAGCGGGTGATTTAACCAGAAGCAAGATAGAAGCCTGGCAAATGTATTATTTTTAAATATATGATTTGGATGTTGATGGCAGGTTCTGAAGTGCTGTTATTTTACCTTTTTATATTATAATGTGGTACTAGGCTAAAGCAAACTTGCAAATATATGCGATTTGGTGGCATGTTAGGTTTTCATCAATTTTATTTAAATGTATATGAGTTTGTAGTTCTTTTTGAAGACCGTTATGACTGGTTTTCCAAAAAGGGATACCGAAATAGCATTGCCCTTTATGGAGGAATCTGGTTAGAAACCCCTTCTTGCAGTCCTGAAATAAAACCAAACAAAAGGTATACCTCTGGGATAATCTTGCACTGACATAACCCATGAGATTTTGCAAATTGCAGTGACTGCACTAAGCTACTTATTGTCCTCGCTTGCCATCTAGATAGGCAAGGATCAGTCTAGAATGTATTCAGAGTGATGTCTAGCAGAGCAAGCACACGAGCTGCTACGAATAAGCAAGGATGTGCAGAAAACAATTGATTCCTGTAAGTAAATATGTCATTGTGTAGTAAAGATTAGAACTGAGTCAGACTATGGTTAGCCAGCCATATTCACTGTGGTTAGGGGCACAGGATTCTTGTGAAAGTGAAAACTGAATTAAATATTTGCTATATTTTGACCTATTTATTTATTTATTTATTTATTTATTTATTTGTCGTGTCAGGGCAACCAGTCAATTATATTAAATTTCTAACAGAACAAAGCAAACAAACAGGCAAAATACAAAATGTGTGAGTTTGGTAGTTGATTAAATGTCCTTTGACCAGTATCTGGCCACTTGGAGTGCTTCTGGTGTTGCTGCAAGAAGGTCCTCCGTTGTGCATGTGGCAGGGCTCAGGTTGCATTGCAGCAGGTGGTCAGTGGTTTGCTCTTCTCCCCACTCACATGTCGTGGATTCCACTTTGTAGCCCCATTTCTTGAGGTTGGCTCTGCATCTCGTGGTGCCAGAGTGCAGTCTGTTCAGCGCCTTCCAAATTGCCCAGTCTTCTGTGTGCCCAGGGGGAGTCTCTCATTTGGTATCAGCCATTGGTTGAGGTTCTGGGTTTGAGCCTGCCACTTTTGGACTCTCGCTTTCTGAGGTGTTCTAACGAGTGTCTCTGTAGATCTTAGAAAACTATTTCTAGATTTTGACCTGAAAGAATGCTTCTCTAGGAATTTTTAGGTCCTGCATGATTCAGATTCTGGAGGAAACTGACTCTAGCATTGCACTGGAAGACCTATAAAATAACAAAGATGTGTTTTCTTTAGAAATGTTTGGTTCCTCCAGCATTACTCTGTGGTTCCACAACTATCCAAACAAATTGTCCTCCTAACTTTCAGCATTTTTTTTGCACTTGTTGCTCATATTCCTATTGCTTTGATGTTCTTCTTGCCCTTTCTTCTTCCACCTCATTCTCACGTCTTGGTTTCCCTCAATGTGGTTTAATCCTACTGGCTCCTGTATTTTAAGTGGCCTGTGGGTCCAAATTTTGTGAGCCCTGAGAAGCCTCCAGAAGTCCTCAAAACAACTCACTTAAAACAACCCCAAACTGCAGCTGAACATGGTGGGTTTGCCCCAAGTGCATCTCTCCTTGAATAACAGTTTATCCATATTCACATTCCCTCCAAAACACATATGAGAAAAGGCTGTTTTAGTATGAACCAGAAGTTACCACTAGAAGTGACTTTTTGTTTTGCCTTGCAGCTTATTTAACTGTTTCAAATTAATATTTTTAATATGGTACTTGAATTATTGTTTAACTTTTGTATCCTCCATTTTTGTCTTAACTGATATTCTGAGATACCTTGGATCAAACATTGGGAGAAAAGCTAACACAGTTGTAGGAAGACACATGGTTGATATTGCTTGTTGGCGATACTCAAATGGCACAGTAAAGAAATGGCTTTCTTCAGGCCAGTTTCTATAAGAATGCATAAGCCTTGGCTGAGCCAGTAAATGCATCCTAGCTATTTTGCATTTATTCTAACAACATCACTGTATGTTCTCTCTTACTTGCAGCTGAAGAACAAGTTCATGAAGAAATTACCTCGAGATGCTGAGGCCTCCAATGTCCTGGTTGGGGAGGTAGACTTCTTGGAAGCCCCATTCATTGCCTTCGTTCGGCTGCAACAAGCAGTTATGCTCGGTGCTCTCACAGAAGTTCCTGTTCCTACTCGGTAAATAAGCACCCAGAGATGTATTCACTCAAATTGAAGATGGGGAAGGACCTTTATTTAAATACAAAATGACTACTTTATAAAGTCAAGTGAAGATGACATCCATGCTGGCGCCTTGGCACCTAATTTTGAGTAAAATGAAAACAGAAAAAGAGAGAGTGTAGCCCTCAAAACAATTTCTAGTTAATCTTATGCAGTTTCCCAACCAACACCTATTGAGGAAAGGCTTGTCAGCAGCAATAGTTGAACTTTAATGGACTCCAATGATTCTCTGCTTATAGTGCTTATTGCTTATCACCCTCAAAGTGAATATTTGGTTGAACTTTCTGCCACTATATTCTGTTTTTTGCATGAACAACTGTGCTTTCCCTCATAGGTATACACTTCACTAAAACTTATAGATGTGTTTCCCAAAATGGTGCCCTTCAGATGTTTTGCTCTACAACTCCCATAATCCATCCATTATTCTTAGGGCCTTAAGACCATCTTAGAATCATAGAGATCTCGTGGGCCATCCAGTCCAACCCCCTGCCAAGAAGCCTGCAAATTGCATTCAAAGCACCCCCGACAGATGACCATCCAGCCTTTGCTTAGAATCCTGCAAAGAAGGAGCCTCCGCCACACTCTGAGGCAGAGAGTTCCACTGCTGAACAGCTCTCACAGTCAGGAAGTTCTTCCTCATTTTCAAGTGGAATCTCGTTTCCTGTCGTTTGAAGCCATTGTTCCACATAATAGACTCCAGGGTCTAATCTCCAGGGCAGCAGAAAACAACCTTAAAATACTGAGGCTTATTTCTTGGAACATATAGACCTATTCAACTTGTATGCATAACACATCATGCAATATGTGGGGCTTGATGAATGCAAGGCTGGGGTTAAAATTGCTGAAAGAAACATTAACAACTTTAGGTATGCAGATGATATCACTTTGATGGCTGAAAGCGCGGAGGAGTTGCGGAGCCTTCTAACCAAGGTGGAAGAAGAAAGTGCAAAAGTTGGGCTGCAGATAAACATAAAAAACAAGATGATGGCAACCAGACTGATTGATAACTGGCAAATAGAGGGAGAAAACGTGGAGGCAGTGACAGACTTTGTATTTCTAGGTGCAAAGATTACTGCAGGCACAGACTGCAGCCAGGAAATCAGAAGATGTTTACTTCTTGGAAGGAGAGCAATGATCAATCTTGATAAAATAGTGAAGAGTAGAGACATCACACTGGCAACGAAGATCCGCATAGTCAAAGTAATGGTATTCCCCACAGTAACCTATGGATGTGAGAGCTGGACCATAAGGAAGGCTGAGCGAAGGAAGACAGACACTTTTGAACTGTGGTGTTGGAGGAAAATTCTGAGAGTGCCTTGGACCACAAGAAGATCCAACCAGTCCATACTTCAGGAAATAAAGCCCGACTGCTCACTGGAGGGAAGGATATTAGAGGCAAAGATGAAGTACTTTGGCCACATCATGAGAAGACAGGAAATATTGGAGAAGACAATGACGCTTGGGAAAATGGAAGGAAAAATGGATGGATGGCATCCTTGAAGTGACTGGCTTGACTCTGAAGGAGCTGGGGGTGGCCATGGCCAACAGGGAGCTCTGGCATGGGCTGGTCCATGAGGTCACGAAGAGTTGGAAGCAACAGAACGAATAAACAACAACATAGACTTAATCATTCGGCTCACTGAGACAAATTAAACTTACGGAATATCCTCATATATAAGTCTTCACATTTAGTCAACAGTGCGTCTCCTAAAACATGATTAATTTATCCATAGGTCAGTGTAAGAACTGTACCTTAACTCTTATCAAAAAAGGAACCATTTCCTTCTCTGAGTCGAGTGATGAAAGGCGAGAGCTTGGTCTATCCTCGGAGAACGTGAAAGAAACACCAACCCTTTCTACTCTCTACACCATGGTGCCACTTCTCACCTTTCTGAATGTCTGGGTGGATAAATGGTAGTGGTGAGTGACTCTTTGATGCTTCCCCTCAAAGGAGTACAAAGAGAGCAGAAGAGAGTAAGTTCTCCCTTTAGGTTCTTCCAGGACAGACTAAGCTCTTATCTTTTGCACTCTACTCAGAGAAGGAATAGTACAGAGTTAATACTGTACTTTAACTTCTATCATAAAAGGAACCAACCCTTTTTGAATGCGTGGGTGGCAAAATGACAGCAGTCGGGGGCCTCAAGGCAATATTGCCACTTTCCCCTCTCTGTGATCATGCCAATTTGTCTTTGTGGGAATATTGGACTGTCATATATTTCTGTGTACTACTTTGAGGCAAGAGCTCACTTATAAGTTTCTAATGTAAATGGTGCAATGAACTCTCCAAGTTTTTAACATGGGTTATGTACATTTTATGCTCCATTGCTTTCATTTAATTTTTGCAGTATGTATATCAGGACTGGGCAAACTCCGGCCATCCAGGTGTTTTGGATTTCAAGTCCCACAATTCCTAACAGTCTCAGGCCCCTTCCTGAGGCTGTTAGGAATTGTAGGACTTGAAATCCAAAACACCTGGATGGCCGGAGTTTGCCCAGGCCTGATGTATATTGCATCCAAGGAAGTAAGAAAAATTCAGAGTGATAACCATATTTGTTTTCCTTTCCTTCTCTCTTCCCACTCCTCCACTGGCTCCTTGCATTTAGGTTTCTGTTCATTTTGCTGGGTCCCAAAGGCAAAGCTAAATCGTATCATGAGATTGGCCGAGCCATTGCCACTTTGATGTCTGATGAGGTAATCTGCCTTCCATGTTGATGAGTATGGTTTACTTTGCATTAGGCATCACTTAGATCATGTATTCCCTACAATTACAAACATTGTTTTTATTGTATTTCCTGAAAGCATTTGGTGCATCATTAGAGATGGGGATTTTGAGAGGCCACTCGATACATTACATTGCAGCAAGAGCGAAATTGTCACTGCATGACGTAGAACCATAGTTAGTTCTGCCTCTTGAGTGCAGAACTTGATGTGACTGGTGGCAGTTCTGTGTCTTTGAACTTTGCTGAAACCATTCTAATTGGTAATTTTACAGAAATTTGGGTTGCTGTGAGTTTTCTGGACTGTATAGCCATGTTCCAGAAGCATTCTCTCCTGACGCTTAACCTGCATCTATGGAAGGCATCCTCAGAAGTTGTGAGGTCTATTGGAAACCTATGGCAGACAACCTCTGAGGATGCCTGCCATAGATGCAGTGAAACGTCAGGAGAGAATGCTTCTGGAACATGGCCATACAGCCCGGAAAACTCACAACAACCCAGTGATTCCGGCCATGAAAGCCTTTGATAATACATTACAGACATTTATTTTTGGCTTTAAAAATATTGTTTTCTGTTGGTCTTGAAAGAGTTTTGCATTTGAGAGATTGAGTTTTGCTCAGATTCCATTGCTAAACTACAATAGCTGCTGCCTTGTTGCATGGACTTTTTGGAAATTAGAAACATTGGGTGAATTCTTTTTTCTCTTTTTGATCAATCAGCCATTCTTCTTTGTCTGTTATCTGTGTATCTGCTTTGCTTTACAAAGGGGAAAGACCCTAGTGTAAGGTGGAGACAATTTTACATAAATTACGGAAACCCGGACAAAAAAGGCAAAGAGCTTCTTATCTCATTCTGATGCCGGAGGTGAGGAATCTGATGGAAGCAAGTGGCTTTTCATATTTTGTTGAGAACAGGACAAATCAGAAATATTACTCTATGTAACACATTTTTTGTTCCTGGGTTATAAATGCCATTTCCTAATTGTTTCTATCATTAAAAAAAACAGAGGTAAGGTTTGTTAAACTGCAAAAATGTTGTCTTTGCATGACATTTTGCAGCACATTTTGCTATAGTTTTTCAATGAATATCTCATAGAGCAGGCATGGGCAAACTTTGGCCCTCCAGGTGTTTTGGACTTCAACTCCTACAATTCCTACCAGCTGGTAAGCTGGCTGGGATTTCTGGGAGTTGAAGTCCAAAACACTTTGAAGACCAAAGTTCACTCATGTCTCGTATAGAGTCTCAACCAATTCAACTTAGTTTGTGGCAGCCACAAAAACGAAGTTTCTGGAGTATAACAACTACTTTCAAAGTAAGTACTGCACATTAAACAGGAAATAACACTTTCAAACCAGGAACATTTTTTTTCAAATTTTGTTACATAGTGTTATTAGTCATAGATTTCACATGCTTGGGGGGGGGGGGCTTGAGGGGCTTCAGCCCCCCCCCCAAATTTTTAGGGTGGTCCGCAAGAAGGCCTTACTGGTACATCATTTAAACTGTTACGTTCATTCATATCATTATCTGATCACCATGCTCAATATATCCCATATGCATGGGGGTATTGGGTAACAATACAAAAGGTTTGCTAGGGTAGACCCTCTTTCACTCAAATCAAACTCAGCCCCCCCCCCCGAATCAAACTCAGCACCCCCCGAATCAAAATCCTGGCTACGGGCCTTACCTACATTGCATTTCTATCCAGAACTGGACCAGAAGTTGCTACTGAATGTCCAGATAATATCTTTAACATGGGATAAACCAGGTTGTTTATTACATCTTAAAGACTAACACAACTTTAAAGACTAAACTTTCATGGACTTCAGCCCATTTTGCCAGATGAATGGAGTACGTCAAATAAATCAGATGAAATAAGCTGGAGTCCATGAAAACTTATGGTAGATGAACCTTACAGATCTGTAAGATTCTTTATTGTTTTTGTTTCAATAGACTAATATGGTCACCCCCCCCCCCTTTGTTCAAAACCTTTTCTTTGGTTGTAATTCTTGTCCATGCTCCTGACCTGCTTTCTGTCGTTTCTTTTGCATCTGTGGATCAAAAATTTCCCAGTTGGGCCTGAGGCTGGAAAAGGGTTGTAAAGGAAAGGTATCTCACTGGCTAGTGAAAGTTTGTTGGGGATAATGCTCCATAACAAGAAGAGAACCATAGTTCTATGGTAGAGCCTATGTTTTGGAAGTAGTAGGTCTCAGGTTCAAATCTTGGTATATCCAATTTAAAAAAGATTGTCTGATATGAAATACCTTTTACTGTAAAATTGGCAGGCTGCTGCCAGACAGAGTAAATTGTGCTGGATTAAACAGATCTCCTGTAAGTTACACTATTGCAGTGGTTCTCAACCTGGGGTCCCCAGATGTTTTTGGCCTTCAACTCCCAGAAATCCTAACAGCTGGTAAACTGGCTGGGATTTCTGGGAGTTGTAACCCAAAAACATTTGGGGACCCCAGGTTGAGAACCACTGCACTATTGCATAATACTGCAGACAATGATGCTGGGGAAAGTGGAAGGAAAAAGAAAGAGGGGCCAACCAAGGACAAGATAGATGGATAGTATCCTTGAAGTGACTGGCTTGACTCTGAAGGAGCTGGGGGAGGTGACGGTCGACAGGGAGCTCTGTCGTGGGCTGGTCCATGAGTTGGAAGTGACTGAACAAATAAACAACAACTGCATACAAGGACATGTTTGAAGCAACTCTCCCGTTTTCCCTTCTCGTTGCAGGTATTCCACGACATTGCCTATAAAGCCAAAGACAGGCAGGACCTGATCGCTGGGATTGATGAGTTCCTAGATGAAGTAATTGTACTTCCACCTGGGGAATGGGACCCTGCCATCAGGATAGAGCCCCCCAAGTCCCTCCCCTCATCTGACAAAAGGTACCAGAATTGCATGTTGTGTGTCTTATTGTGGTTGTTGAATACAACATCTTTGTAGTTTTGATGCTATTGAAGGAATGACAGTATGATGACATATCTATGGGTCAGAGCCCCGGGTGGCGCAGTGTGTTAAACCCCTGTGCCGGCAGGACTGAAGACTGACAGGTCACAGGTTCAAATCCGAGGAGAGGTGGATGAGCTCCCTCTATCAGCTCCAGCTCCTCATGTGGGGACATGAGAGAAGCCTCCCACAAGGATGATAAAAACATCAAATCATCCAGGCGTCCCCTGGGCAACGTCCTTGCAGACGGCCAATTCTCTCACACCAGAAGCGACTTGCTCCTGACACGACAAAAAATATGGGTCATAGATGCATATCTATCAAAATATGTCTTCCTTAGGAATTTTTTAGGTTTTCCAGGAAGTTCTATTGCATGCTTCTGTTGGAAGTTATTATACAGTTGCGTTGGAAGACCTAGCAAATTCTTAAGACAGGATACCAGGAAACTCGATGCTAACTTCTAACAGACATCATTCATTTTGATAGGGTTTGCTGTTGTCCACAGTGTTTTGTTTCCAAAGTAAGTTCAGGAATGTATCCCTCATGGATAGTGAGGTCCTACTCCTTATGAAATCTAGGCCATTAAACTATCAAAGATATGTTGATTTGCAACCAAACCAGACCAGCTTCTGGCTTTAGAAGAAGTTTCTTGTCTTATCAATCTGCAAAATTGAATTAGGCCTCTGAAAGTTTTCTGGTTGATGTCAGGTCCTATGCTTAGAACGCTTTGGGGGCTTCTGTTTCTATTGCCATTCACTAAAATTGGTCATGTTATTGGCAACCCTACAACTTTCTAGCCATTGATGGGAATTAACATGGAAAAGTAGGTGAGCTGTATTAGCAGAAAATCAAGGATATAGTTAAGATTGGCTAATCTATTTACTTGTTTACGCTCCTTTTGGATGGGAAAGCTAGATAGCAAAGAAAATGGACAGAAAGAAAATAATTTCATTTGAAATGTGGTGCTGAAGCAAAGTCTGTGGATACTATAGATTGCCAGAAGGACATAGAACTACTTTTTCTCCTAAGTGACTACATGTAAAATGTTGATAGGCTAAGAGAGTGTCCATCACTCAGTAGGTGTCCATGACTGATTGAGGATTTGAATCCTGGTCTTCAAAGCTGTAGTCCAATCCCATGCTAACACCTGTCTGTATGATCGTTTTCTAATTCTGTCCAGCATTTAAGCCCTATCCATTTTTTTTGGTTTTATACAGGAAAAACATGTATTCAGGTGGTGAGAATGTGCAGATGAATGGAGACACGCCTCACGATGGGGGAAATGGAGGTGGTGGACATGGAGATTGTGAGGAATTGCAACGAACTGGCAGGTATGTCATAAAAAGTTGTGCTATTTTTATTGATTTATGCACACATGCATGTCTTACTTTCCTCTTTCCTTTCTTTCTTTTTGACCTTGACTCATGTAATTATGATATATATTTCTCCCTTTGCTCAGATGTTTTGGCGGTTTGGTCAAAGACATCAAGAGGAAAGCCCCTTTCTTTGCCAGTGACTTTTATGATGCATTCAACATCCAAGCACTGTCTGCCATTCTCTTCATCTATCTTGCTACTGTAACTAATGCCATCACTTTTGGAGGCCTGCTGGGAGATGCAACAGATAACATGCAGGTGAGTCATGATATAATAATACTATATTATATACAGTGTGGAGCCCCTGGTAGCACAGTGGGCTAAACCGCTGAGCTGCTGAACTTGGTGCCAGAAAGGTTGCCAGTTCAAATCCAGGGAGTGCAGTGAGCTTCCACTGTTAGCTCCAGCTTCTGCCAACATAGCAGTTTGAAAACATGGAAATGTGAGTAGATCAATAGGTACCTCTCCAGAGGGAAGCTAATGGCGCGCCACGCAGTCATGCTGGCCACATGACCTTGGAGGTGTCTATTGGGAGGGGAGAGACTGACTACCCACAAAAGGCACAACAACCAGCCTCCTGACTGCTGATTCTCCCCCTCCTCCTTCCTACTCCTTCCCCCTCCGCCTTCCCACTGAGCAGAGCCATTCCATGTGGTGCCTGGAAGCGTGGGTGCCTTAGTGTCTTCTTTTTTAGGCCTGTTCCTGGGATTATTTGGGGGTTGATTCAGAAAATTGCATTGGATAGACCACATCAGCTCTAGATTATTATGGTCTTCTGTAGGCAAGCAGATGGCAACCTCTGGAATGGATAACATATGTTCTGTATCAGTAACTAGAGCTGATGTGGTCTATCCAATGCAGTTCTCTGGATCAGCACCCCAAATAACCAAATTGAATCTAAAGTTGACCAAAAACTGATTCATAACCCTTTTGATACTAATGTTGGAAAGTGGTTCCTGGTAAAAAAATAAATTGGGAACCATTGATTTAGAGCAGTGGTTCTCAACCTTTGGGTCCCCAGGCGTTTTGGCCTACAACTCCCAGGAATCTTAGCCAGTTTACCAGCTGTTAGGATTTCTGAGAGTTGAAGGCCAAAACATCTGGGGACCCACAGGTTGAGAACCACTGATCTAGAGGGCAATGAAAAATATTCTGCACATGTTTTTTGCATATCACTGTCCTCATTATTTTTCCAAGTGTTTTCAGGTGCAAGCCTCCCATTCAAAATAGGCTCAGGTTCTAAGTCCAGGCGGGATCTATCTATTAAGCCTTGAAACATTACAACTATTGATTGTAATAATGCTGATATTTCTACCAACAAAGACTACTGTTCATAAAAAGCAGTTTACCTTTAACACAGGAAGACTCGTTGGCCTGCTTATAGTAGTAAGGAAAAAAATCCATTCCCATATTCAGTCTTCAACAAACGTAAACAAACTTAATCTCCTTGAATGAAACTTAAGGAGATAGGAAAATAAATTTTCCTCAAGTGTTCTGAATGCTGCTCTCAGTGTCAAGGAAGTTTGCTTAACAAAGACCTCCCTGTTTCCTTTACATCATGTAAAACTTCCTGGTTTGCAGGATCCTGTTCCAGTCATTTTTAAAAAATTAGGTCCTTTGTTTTGTTGTTATTTCTCGATCCTGGTGACCGTAGCTTGTTCATTTCCTTATCACTGCAAACAAGACTTTCTAGGAAAGTAAATTTCCTCGAAACAGTGTTCCACAATTCTATATATTCCATATATTGTAGAAATAGGTCAGTATGAGCACTGCTTCAGATGTACCACAGCCATTTATGATTGCACTGTCCAGAGTTTTGCTTCGATAGAGAGAGGATGTTTTCTGCAAATTCAGCTGATGGCTTTGGTTCCTGGGGCCTTGAATCAAGGCTTAGTGATTCTGAAAGTAGGCGTCTTTTGGTCATGCAGTACTTCAAATTGTGTAAATCAAAGGGGAAAAAAATCCCTGTTTTTTGTTTATTCAGAGAACGAATAATTGCTTCTCAATGCAAATATCCTTCAGGCATTTCACAACAGTTAATACACAAAATAAAATCCAAACAATTATTCTTTTTGAAAAAGGGCAGGAGAAATAAGATCATTTAAAAAGATCTAGCTTTTTTTTTAAAAAAAGAACTGTGTCGGATACTATTAAAACATTATAGATGCATGACTGACTGATACCTGACAACAGGTGGTATGAAGCAAACCTTTCCAGAGAGGTACTCATTTTGAGTGCCATAGGAATCCTATTTGAAATTCCTTTAGAACAGTTATGGGTCAACTTAAGCCCTCCAGGTGTTTTGGACATCAACTCCCACAATTCCTAACAGCCGGCTGTTAGGAATTGTGGGAGTTGATGTCCAAAACACCTGGAGGGCTTAAGTTGACCCATATCTGTTCTAAAGGTAGGCTGTTAGGAATTGTGGGAGTTGATGTCCAAAACACCTGGAGGGCCAAGGTTTGCACATGCCTGTGCTTGAATTTGCACAAGTTGGTTCCTGGAAGTAAGAAGCATCTTTTCCTGCAATCCCTCTACAGCAGTGGTTCTCAGCCTTGCTAATGCCATAATCCCTAAATAAAGTTCCTCATGTTGTGGTGACCCCCAACCATAACATTATTTTCATTGCTACTTCACAACTGTAATTTTGCTACTGTTATGAATCGTAATGTAAATATCTGATATCCAGAATATATTTTCATTCACTGGACCAAATTTGGCACAAATACTCAATACACCCAAATTTGAATACTGGTGAGATTGGGAGGGATTGATTTTGTCATTTGGGAGTTGTAGTTGCTGGGATTTATAGTTCACCTACAATTAAAGAGCATTATGAACTCCACCAACAATGGAATTGAACCAAACTTGGCACACAGAACTCCCATGACCAACAGAAAACAATGGAAGGGTTTCCTGGGCACTGACCTTGAGTTTTGGAGTTGTAGTTCACCTACATCCAGAGAGCACTGTGGATTCAAACAGTGATGGATCTGGACCAAACTTGGCATGAATCCTCAATATGCCCAAATATGAACACTGTTGGAGTTTGGGGAAATAGACCTTAACATTTGGGAGTTGTAGTTACTGGGATTAATAGTTCACTTACAATCAACCACCTTGATTAGCATATAATGGCCTGACAGTGCCTAGAGCAAACTTTTGTTGAGAGTTGATTTGATGTCCTTGTTTGTTTCCTCTCTGTTGTTGTGCTGTTGTAATTTTAGAGTTTTTTTAATACTGGTAGCCAGATTTTATTCATTTTCATGGTGTCCTCCTTTCTGTTGAAATTGTCCACATGCTTGTCAGGCCATTATATGCTAACCAAGGTGGTCAGTTGAAACATTCACACCTAGCTCCATTCTACAGATATATAAACCCTTTTTCCTAGTTCCAACAGACCTCACTACCTCTGAGGATGCTTGCCATAGATGCAGGTGAAATGTCAGGAGAGAATGCCTCTAGACCATGGCCATATAGCCTGAAAAAACCTACAACAACCCAGTGATTCCGGCCGTGAAAGCCTTTGACAATACTCTGCTCTAGAGATTTGAAAACTTCATTTTTGTATTTCAACTCCCAGCTCTGGGCAGCATCTTTGACCATTATTTCCCAAGTTAAATACAAGGCTACTCTTAGTACTAGCAACGCCAGCAGAAACCATATATTTTGATTTTAGCTCTCAGAATCTCCCACCTAGCATGGCTACTTGACATCAGAAAGTAGGTCAGATATAGAAGGACCTCAAACATGATTTTAAGCAGTACATGGTCTCTTTCCATAATTCTTAGAATATGTTGCAAGAGTAATTAAAGTGAAGTTAGCAGCTCCTAGGCAGAGTTTGGAAAAGTTGCTATTTTGGACTGCTAGAATCCTTTTTTGGTGCAATTCTAGGAAGTTATACCCTTAACAGTATCTGACATTTCCATGCCCTGCTCTTAAAGCTATCAGATGCATTACAGAGAGGCGCCAGGTGAAGGTTAGGATCCACATGCCACTCAGATCCAACTGAAGTCTGTGTGTTGTCCTTTGAAAAATGTAATCCTCTCTTTTATTGCTTCTGCAGAACAATAACTTCTTCTTCTAAGAATGTTGTTTACATTTAATTAAACCAAATAGCTCGACCAAACTGTTATATCCAGCATTCCTTTTATATCCCCATCCCCCTGAAGCATAACGTTCGTAGAAAATTTGTGAAGTATCTTTTCTGTTGTTCCTCTTGTTTCCAAAACAATAAAAGGAAATTATGGTGTCTATAACAGTTGGAATCTGTGATTTGCCATCAAGGACACTTTATGAAGTCCTTGCTTGGCATAGCAGTATGGTACAAAACAGATCTCTTTGCTTTGCACTTGGGATTGTAGCTGAAAAGACTATGTGTTGTTGAAGGCTTTCATGGCCGGAATCACTAGGTTTCTGGGCTGTATGGCCATGTTCCAGAAGCATTCTCTCCTGACGTTTCACCCACATCTATGGCAGGCATCCTCAGAGGTTGTCCCACCCTGGACATTCCACAAATATATAAACCCTACTTGCCTAGTTTCCGACAGACCTCACAACCTACCATAGATGTGGGTGAATCGTTAGGAGAGAATGCTTCTAGAACATGAGCATACAGCCTGAAAAATTCACAGTAACCCAGAAAAGACTATCTTTTTGGGGGAAGAAAAGATCTTATGGTAGCCTTCTTCAACCTGATACCTTCTAGATCTACTGGACTACAACTTACATCATTCCCAAGGACCAGTCAATGTTGATTATGTTGTTTAGGAATAGTAGAAGTTGTAATGTATCCATCAGAAGAGTAGTAGCTTGGTGAAGATTTAAAGAAACTTGCTTAAGAAACATGGGTGTATCAGAATCCATTTCTTGCTAGATATAAAAAAATCTCCTCTCATTTACACCCTGTTCATGGTTAAGAAAGGCTATGTGGAGACAAAAACATTTTCACATTCTATGCATTCTCTCCTGACATTTCGCCTGCATCTATGGCAGGCATCCTCAGAGGTTGTGAGACCTCACAACCTCTGAGAATGCCTGCCATAGATGAAGGTGAAACGTCAGAAGAGAATGCTTCTAGAACATGGCCATATAGCCTGAAAAACCTTCAACAACCCTATTTGCTACAACTTTGAGATCATTCTTGGCCATTGCTTGCCTGCCAGACCTGCAACAACTGGCAAGAGGTGTATATTTGCCATAATATGACAAAGTATATGATACTTGCTTATTTTGAATCAGGCTAAATCTGGAGTTCTTTGCAAACCTTTTTAAAGAATCCAACCTACATAATTTCATGCTGTCAGCAAACTTGGTGACCTCACTGCTGAACATATGGTTCTAAATAGCCCGTGGGCCCTTGCAAAGAATCCTGGGGATTATTGAGTTTCTTTTTTTTAAAAAGAATGCCACCAGCCGGTAATAGAAAGACATTTTAGGATCACCCAGTTGTTATGCTCTTAATAGTTCAAAAGAAGTAAAGCATAGAAAACGAGAAAAAGCAATCTTTCATTTATTAGTTTTTCATGTTTTACTGAATTAAAAGTAACCCCTTGAATGTTTAGGATTCCTTTGAACATCTTTGTCCCTTTGAAGGGCAGCAGTTCTTGGTCTCTTGATCTACCTGGAATACACTGTGGAAAGCAGGTTTATTAGATTGTTGTAAGTTTTTTGTGCTGTATGGCCATGTTCCAGAAGCATTATCTCCTGACGTTTTGCCTGCAGGCATCCTCAGAGGTTGTGAGGTCTGTTGGAAACTAGGAAAATGGGATTTATATATCTGTGGAATGTCCAGGGTGGGCGAAAGAACTCTTGTCTGTTGGAGGCAAGTGTGAATGTTTCAACTGGCCACCTTGATTAGCATTTAAGGGACTAGCAGTTTCAAGGTGTAATTTTTTACTGCCTGGGGGAATCCTTTGTTGAAAGGTGATTAGCCATACAGCCCCCAAAACTTTCAACAACCCAGTGATTCCAGCCATTGACAGCCTTCAACAATACAGGTTTATTAGGGTCTCCACCACAGAAAGGACACAGCAGTGGAAAACTGCAGTTTCTTTTCTCCATGCTTGATTGTAATGTGTATACTAAGCATTATTATTCTTACATCCTGCCTTTTTCTTGTCATGGGGCCCAAAGCAGCTTGCAATTATACAATCCAGTTATAGTGTACAATCTAAGTAGCCACCCTGGGTCCGATTGTGAGAGAAAGGCAAGAAATCAATCAATCAGTCAAACAATTATTTATTTATTATTTCACAGTTTTCTATACCGAGCTTCTCAACCTCATTGAGGGACTCAGCCCGGTTTCCAGCCATAAAAACATACAAACAATATGGTCCCCATATCCGCTAGTCTGGCACCCGCAGTTTCACTTACCCATATTTGGAAAAATATGTTATCTCTAGGTATTTTTTTAGTTTTTTGGTGTGATTATGTGGTATATGTCAGGCTTGGGCAAACTTAGCCCTCCAGGTGTTTAGGACTTCAACCCCCACGATTCCTAACAGCCTACCTTGAGGGCCAAAGTTTGCCCATGCCTGGAATAGACTGTGGTAGTCCCACTATATTCTTCACTAGTCAGGTCTTAAATCTGGAGTTCTGCCTTCTGTTTATGAATGATATAAAAGTTGGAACATGTTCAGAGAAAGAGAACAGGGATGATAATCATTACATAAAACAAACATATGAGGAAAGGTTGAGAATGTGGGCATGTTCAACTTGAGGAAGAGAATACTATGAAGGGCAAAGTGATTCCACTCTAGAGGACTATTACAGAGCGGAAGCGCAGGTTTGCAGTCTTTTGTTTTAGAGGGTAGGACCAGGTTCGAATGATTTTAAGTTATGGGAGGGTTGGTTTTGATCAGCGTTGACAGTAAGAGCTGTAATTCATTGGGAACAATGACCTAGAGAGGTGGTGGTCTCTCTTTCTCTGGGTTTTCTCAAGAAGAAACTAGACAGCTACCAGCTGGGGATGTTCTAGCTCAGTGTTTCTCAACCTGGGAGTCAGGATCCCCGGGGGGGGGGGGGTTGCGAGGGGGTGTCAGAGGGGTCACCAAAGACCATCAGAAAATAGAGTTCTTTTCTGTTGGTCATGGGGGTTCTGTATGGGATGTTTGGACTAATTCTATGGTTGGTGGGGCTCAGAATGTATTTAGAACATTTATATCCCATCCTATTCTTGACCTCCAAAGAGGGACTCAGGGCGGCTAAGAGTCTCAGGGCAGCTGTTTGATTGTAGGTGAACTATACATCTCAACTACAACTCCCCAAAGTCAAGGTATATTTTCCCCAAACTCCACCAGTATTCACTTTTAGGCATATTTTTAGGCAAGTTTGGTCCAGTTACATCATTGTTTGAGTCCACAGTGCTCTCTGGAAGTTGGTGAACTACAACTCCAAAACTCAAGGTCAATGCGCACCAAACCCTTCCAGTATTTTCTGTTGGTTTTAAGTTATGGGAGGATTGGTTTTGATCAGTGTTGACAGTAAGGGCTGTAATTCATTGGGAACAATGACCCAGAAAAGTGGTGATCTTTCTTTCTCTGGATTTCCTCAAGAAGAAGCTAGACAGCTACCTTCTGGGGGTGTCCTAGCTCAGTGTTTCTCAACCTGGGGGTCGGGACCCCTGGTAGGGGTTGTGGGGTGTGTGTGTCAGAGTGGTCACCAAAGACCATCAGAAAACACAGTTTTTTTCTGTTGGTCATGGGGGTTCTGTGTGGGAAGTTATGCCCTATTCTATTATTGGTGGGGTTCAGAATGCTCTTTGATTGTTAGTGAACTATAAATCCTAGCAACTACAACTCCCAAATGTCAGGGTATATTTTCCCCAAATTCCACCAGTATTCACATTTAGGCATATTGAGTATTCATGCCAAATTTGGTTCAGATCCATCATCGTTTGAGCCCACAGTGCTCTCTGGATGTCGGTGAACTATGACTGCAAAACTCAAGATCAATGCCCACCAAACCCTTCCAGTATTTTCTCCTGGTTACGGAAATTCTGTGTGCCAAGTTTGGTTCAATTACATTGTTGGTGGAGTTCAGAATGCTCTTTGATTGTAGGTAACTTTAAATCCCAGCAACTACAACTCCCAAATGACAAAATCAACCCCCCCAACCCCTCCAGTATTCAATTTTGGGTGTATCAGATATTTGTGCCAAATTTGGTTCAGTGAATGAAAATACACCCTGCATATTAGATATTTACATTATGATTCATAACACTAGCAAAATTACTGTTATGAAGTAGCAATGAAAATAATGTTATGGTTGGGGGTCACCACAACATGGGGAACTGTATTAAGGGGTCACGGCAGTAGGAAGGTTAGAAACCACTGTCCTAGCTGAAGTTGCTGAGTTGAACAGTTGTTGGACCTGATGGCCTGTGTGGCCCCCTCCAACTCCGATTCTATGAAAAGGCTTGTGAAACGTGTTTATGTGTTTCTTCCTTTCTTCCTAGGGCGTATTGGAAAGTTTCCTTGGTACAGCTGTTTCAGGAGCTGTCTTTTGCCTTTTGGCCGGCCAGCCACTCACTATACTGAGCAGCACTGGCCCTGTTTTGGTCTTTGAGCGGCTTTTATTTAATTTTAGCAAGTAAGTACAAGAAGCTACTGCCTGGGAATCGTGCCACTTTCCCTTCTAGCAGAATGTTCTTTTCTTTGAAAGACCAGAAAACAAGATATTTAAAGGGAAGGTATCTGCACCGCAATCTGATATCTTCATGGTGCAAAGGAGAGATTACTGTCATGAAAGAGGAAAGTGGAGAGGGTGATATTGGCATCACATTGCCAGCTGTAGCTTTAGAATATTTCCAAAGACAAATCACAAGAAAATGCAAACCTGGACTGTGTTGTGCAGCCTTGTTTCTATTTTGCTAATGCAGCCTCATTGAAAACCAAGTTCCTCTTTTAAATGGGAATTAACTGTTACCAAGTTGGTCTCCAAGAGCAAATGAGCATCTGTATTAGGGAGTCTGAAACTTGTTCTAGTAACCCCTTCGCACCCTGAAAAGAGAATAGCCATGATGAAGTTCCCTCTTAGTCAGGGCATTGGTCCATTTAATCCAGTAATATTTTCAGTGAAGATAATGGCTTTTCCAAACTGGTGTCCTTTTGATTGTACTCAAGACGTTATGGATGCCTAGCTTATGTTTCCTTTCTTTAGGGCCATCAACTGTTTACCTTAATATCCAGTCATTAATCATATTTGGAGGATTTATGGATTTCTGCTTGTTGTAGTCATAATAGTGACAATGCAGAATTACAACACCCTGATGTGCATAGTTTCACTGGGACAGAGACAGTGGAAATGGGCATGAAAGTACGTGGTTAATGTCTAGTTGGCATAGGAGAAAGTAAGACAATATCTGTATGTACTGTATAGTAAGAATAGTTTGATATTGCTTTCCCTGCTGTGGCCTGCTATCACACAATCCTGGGCTTTGCTCTTTGGTGAAATACTTGGAATTTTCTGCTAGGAAACTCCTGTCTTGTAACTTAAACAGAGGCTGGATGGCCATCTGTCAGGGGTGCTTTGAATGCAATATTCCTGCTTCTTGGCATGGGGTTGGATTGGATGGCCCATGAGGTCTCTTCCAACTCTATGATTCTATGATTCTAACTGAGTGAATGTACTTGAGCAGTCAATCTGAAAATTTCGTGTAAATGACAAAAACTACAAAGCCCACTATACTTATAGTGGTATAACACTGCTTTAATGATGCAACATAGATGCACTTTGAGCTCTAGAGTTGGAATGCCTTTTTCTCATCCTAGAAGGTGATCAATGAGTACTTTACATGCATATGTATGTGTGTGGGTGGATATATATGTGTGTGGTGTGTGTGTGTTTTGCATAATTTGATGTACCTTTTTTTCTCCAGCCATTTTTAAAATGTCTTCCATTTTTTAATTTTTCACTTTACTTGTAGAGATAATAGCTTTGACTATCTGGAGTTCCGCCTCTGGATTGGCTTGTGGTCAGCCTTCCTTTGTCTCCTTCTGGTTGCTACTGATGCCAGCTTCTTGGTCCAGTACTTCACCCGTTTCACAGAAGAAGGGTTCTCTTCCTTGATCAGCTTCATTTTCATTTATGATGCATTCAAGAAGATGATCAAATTAGCAGATCATTACCCCATCAATTCCCATTTTAAAGAGGACGACATCACACTTTATTCCTGTACCTGTGCACCTCCAGATCCAGGTAAGAAGGAGCTTTGTTGTTCACCTTTTCACGTGCACATGATTTTTCAGTGGTTTAATGAATTAACATACAGTACTTCCAACCCTTTGTCTCTTGGCATCCAATATTAATAACCCTACACATAGCACTGTCACATAGCACCTCTTAGTAGTAATGTATATTGCAGTTGGTTCCATCAATTCAGTGTTTCTCAACCTTGGGACCCCTGGGAGGGTCTCAAGGGGGGTGTCAGAGGGGTCACCAAAGACCATCAGAAAACAGAGCCTTTTCTGTTAATTATGGGGGTTCTGTGTGGGAAGTTTGGCCCAATTCTATCATTGGTGGTGTTCAGAATGCTCTTTGATTGTAGGTGAACTATAAATCCCTGCAACCACAATTTCCAAATGTCAAGGTTTATTTTCCCCAAACTCCACCAGTGTTCACATTTGGGCCTTTTGAGTATCCATGCCAACTTTAGACCAGATTCATCATTGTTTTAGTCCACAGTGCTCTCAGAATGTAGGTGAACTACAACTCCAAAACTCAAGCTGGCATTAGGAAGGTTGAGAATCACTGCATTAATTCTTGGATGGGCAATGTCTGACCATGGAATGCCACATTTGCTGCACAGAAATGCTTTTCTAACCAAAGTCAAGTGCAAGCATTCAGTGTATCTCTCAAACAGTAACATCATCTGGTATCCTCCCTATCCATCTCAGGTGGCATATGTCTAATGTTTTTAATTTCATTTAGTGCATGAAAGTAATTTAATTCATTTACTATGCATTTAAGTTTAAACTGCAGTGCAAAGCCTTCTGAATCACAGGGTTGAGACTCAAGCCTGCCTGGAAGGATGGCACAGACTCCTCTCTGAAAGGGGACATATGGTGCATAGTTTGAAACTGTTCATCATAAACTAAGACATTTGGAAGGCAAAGCCAAAACAATCTGCTTGTTCTGGCTAAGTACAGCAGAGCTGATTTTGTCCTTTGTTTCATAGATGGGACCCAGGTGTGGGTTATAGCTTAGAAGCAGAATCTTGCACAAGACTCTCTGCTTCAACATACATATGTTCTCCACAAATGCATCATCTAGATCAGCGGTTCTCAACCTGGGGGTCTCGACCCCCCAGGGGGTCACTGGGCCATTTTCCGGGGGTCGCGAAGACACCTAAGTTAGCTCCGCCCCCCACCAAAATGGCTGCGGGATCCTGTGCGAGCCAAACAGCCAGGCGCTCCTGGTTGGCTCTCCTCTTCTCGCAGGACTGCAGGGAGTCAGGAGGAGGAGCTTGTAGGCAAAGGCATGCGCGGGGCCCTTGCCTCTTGCCTAGCAGAGAAGGGGCGAGGATTGAGCAGGCCACCCAATGCTCTCCTCTTGCCCCCCCCCCCAATCGCCTCAGAAGGTACAAGCCATGGAGGGAGCTACAGCCATGGAGGGAGCCTTTGCCACTCGCCTCTTGCATCCTCCAGCCTCGGAAGGTGCAAGGGGCGAGTGGCAGGCTCCCCGCATGGCTGCAGCCATGGAGGGTGCCTTTGCCACTCGCCTCTTGCACCCTCCAGCCTCGGAAGGCAAGGGGCGAGTGGCAGGCTCCCCTCATGGCTGCAGCCATGGAGGGTGCCTTTGCCACTCGCCTCTTGCACCTTCCAGCCTCGGAAGGCGCAAGGGGCGAGTGGCAGGCTCCCCTCATGGCTGCAGCCATGGAGGGTGCCTTTGCCACTCGCCTCTCGCACCCTCTGGCCTCTCAGGCAGCTGTGCCTGCACCACTCACAGGGCAGCAAAGAAGCCTCTTCAGGAAGTGAAGCGATTGAAGGTAGGATAAATCTAATCTTTTGTACATGCCTCTATTGTTTGTGGAGTTCAGAATGCTCTTTGGTGCCTGGTGAACTGCAATTCCCATATGTCAGGGTCTATTTTTCCCAACCCCCTCCAGTATTTTCTGTTATGACGTAGCAACAAAAATATGGTTGGGGGTCACCACAACATGGAGAACTGTATTTAGGGGTCACGGCATTGAGAACCATTGATCTAGATTAACATATCACCACCAGACAACAGCATAGCACGCACTGTCCAGCTGGAATTACTTATAAACTCTTAAACCTGATGACTTAAGTAAAGCTTGGCAAGACTATTTGAGGTTTCCAGATTTTCTGTACGTAGCTGTAATCCAACGTCTGGATTTGAAATAAGGTGTATGATTACACAACGAAAACACTGTAGTATAAAATCCTACATGTATTCATTATTTTATTGGCATGGAAGGTGAGCTTTTTGAGCCAGTTTTACTCCTTACAGCAGGCATGGGCAAACTTTAGCCCTCCAGGTGTTTTGGACTTCAACTCCCACAATTCCTAACAGCCTCAGTTCTTTTCTTCCCCCCTCAGGGGGAAAAGGAAAGGGCCTGAGGCTGTTAGGAATTATGGGAGTTAAAGTCCAAAACACCTGGAGGGCTAAAATTTGCCCATGCCTGACTTACAGTATAGCTGACATTGTTTTTCTTTGTTGTCCAAGAATTATCTCTTGACATTCTTTTCTAACTGCTTGGCACTCTTGAATGGAGTAACCGTCTGTCTGTGTTTGGCCGCATGCACATATCTATGTGTTCCCTTATAGCAGTGTTTCTCAACCTTCCTAATGCCAAAACTAAAAAAGTGAAGTTCAACAGGGACAAATGCAAGATACTCCACTTTGGCAGAAAAAACGAAATGCAAAGATACAGAATGGGGGATGCCTGGCTCGAGAGCAGTACGTGTGAAAAAGATCTTAGAGTCCTCGTGGACAACAAGTTAAACATGAGCCAACAATGTGATGTGGCAGCAAAAAAAGCCAATGGGATTTTGGCCTGCATCAATAGGAGCATAGTGTCTAGATCTAGGGAAGTAATGCTACCCCTCTACTCTGCTCTGGTTAGACCACACCTGGAATATTGTGTCCAATTCTGGGCACCACAATTCAAGAGAGATATTGACAAGCTGGAATGTGTCCAGAGGAGGGCGACTAAAATGATCAAGGGTCTGGAGAACAAGCCCTATGAGGAGCGGCTTAAGGAGCTGGGCATGTTTAGCCTGAAGAACAGAAGGCTGAGAGGAGATATGATAGCCATGTATAAATATGTGAGAGGAAGCCACAGGGAGGAGGGAGCAAGCTTGTTTTCTGCTTCCCTGGAGACTAGGACACGGAACAATGGCTTCAAACTACAAGAGAGGAGATTCCATCTGAACATGAGGAAGAACTTCCTGACTGTGAGAGCCGTTCAGCAGTGGAACTCTCTGCCCCGGAATGTGGTGGAGGCTCCTTCTTTGGAGGCTTTTAAACAGAGGCTGGATGGCCATCTGTCAGGGGTGCTTTGAATGCAATATTCCTGCTTCTTGGCAGGGGGTTGGACTGGATGGCCCATGAGGTCTCTTCCAACTCTTTGATTCTATGATTCTATGATTCTAAGTGCCCACCCCTTAATACAGTTCCTCACGTTATGGTGACCCCCAACCATAAAATTATTTTCGTTGCTACTTCATAACTGTAATTTTGCTATTGTTATGAATTGTAATGTAAATAGTTGATATGCAGGATGTATTTTCATGCAGTGGACCAAATTTGGCACAAATATCCAATACATCCAAATTTGAATACTGTGGGGTTGCAGGGGATTGATTTTGTCACTTGGGAGTTGTAGTTGCTGGGATTTATAGTTCACCTACAATCAAAGAGCATTCTGAACTCCACCAATGATGGAATTGAACCAAACTTGGCACACAGAACTCCGATGACCAACAGAAAATACTGGAAGAGTTTGGTGGGCATTATGCTTGAGTTTTGGAGTTGTAGTTCACCTACATCCTGAGAGCACTGTGGACTAAAACAATGATGGATCTGGACTAAACTTGGCATGGATACTCAATATGCCCAAATATGAACACTGGTGGAGTTTGGGGAAAATAGACCCTGACATTTTGTAGTTGCAGTTGCTGGGATTTTAAGTTTACCTACAATCAACGAGCATTCAGAACCCAACTAACGATAGAATTGGGCCAAACATCCCACACAGAACCCCCATAATCTACAGAAAATACTGTGTTTTATGCTGGTCTTTGGTGAACCCCCTGACACCACCTTGCGAGCCCCAGATTGAAAAACGCTGCCTTATATAGGAAGTCAGATAGCTTCTTTGCATGTTTAGTTCTGTAATGCCCATGGGCATTTGACAATAGTGCACTGAGCATGTGGACACACCAATTTTGATAGAGTTAACAAACAGTGGAAGAAGGTTTTACTGCTGAAGTGAAGCATTCACTTCACATTCAAATGTAATTGTGGGTTTCCTGCGTCCCCTGCTGTTGAGCAGCCAGTATTGCTTGAAATATGACTGGCTGACTAGCCACAGATAAAAATAATAAATAGATCACCAGATAGTATATAAAACTGTCTGGCTGCTTTTAAACAATGGGTTTACAGCTCCTTGCTTTCCCATGACTCTGTTTTTGGTGTGAATTTATTGTTGGCTGTTCCTTTGGAGAAAGTATACTTAAAAATGGAAGGATGGCTAAATAAAACTCATGGAGGTATATCATTGCACTGCATTGGTTAACAGCACACAAAAGTCTTGGCTCACTCCCAGCATGTATAACATTTATGTCGGCACTGTGTATATCGGCACGAGGCTGTGCAAGCTTTGTGCTTCTATTAAAAGCAACTGTAATTTTCCATTGAAGCATCTACTGTTTTCCCAGAAAATAGTGGATCTTTGGTGAATGAGGCAGGAAGTTTACAGTTAATTCTGCTCTATGCATATTTTTGCTTTGAATGGTGACTCTCTAGGCTTGGTTCTCTGAAGTTCTTCACTTCATTGAGACCATACAAGAAGGAAGGACATTCTGATCCTCATGCCATTGTAAGGGGATAATGTTCTCCCCATCAGCATACGGACTGCAGACTTATTTATATATTTATTGTGTCAGAAGCAAATTGAGGGTACAGTTGTAATGTATTTAAAAACACAAAGTTAAAAACTTGGCATTATACTAAATGTCCTTTGACCAGAAGATGGCCACTTAGAGTGCCTCTGGTGTTGCTAAAAGAAGGTTCTCCATTGTGCATGTGGCAGGGCTTAGGCTGCATTGTAATAAGTGGTCTGTGTTTGCTCTTCTCCACACTCGCATGTCATGGACTCCATTTTGTAGCCCCATTTCTTAGGGTTGGCTCTGCATCTCATGGTAACAGGGCACAATCTGTTCAGTGCCTTCCAAGTTGCCAAGTCTTCTGTGTGCCCAAGAGGGAGTCTCTCATCCGGTATCAGCCACAGATTGAGGTTCCATGTTTTAGTCTGCTACTTTTGGACTCTCACTTGCTGAGGTGTTCCTGCGAGTATCTCTGTAGATATTAGAAAGCTATTTCTTGATTGAAGACATTGACCAGAGTTGTCACTGCCTTGGTCCTTTCATTATTGGCTGGTACTTTCTCAGCAGAATCAGGTGGTGCAAACAGTATGATTTCTCCAGTGGTGTAGGACGTAGACATTCTGTGATACTGTGGCATGTCTCATTAAGAGCCATATCCACTGTTTTCCATATCCACTCATTAAGAGCCATATCCACTGACTAAAGCGTGGGGATTGCCATCCGCCATCCGTGCTTCTCATTTTAGAAATGGTTCAAAATCTCTGCTTCCAAAACTCTGTTTTTCCATTGGAGTAAAGTATTTATTTATTTATTTATTTATTTATCGTGTCTGGGGCAATCAGAGAATTGTATTACATTTCTAACAGAACAAAACAAACAAACAAACAGACAAAACACAAAATTTGTAAGCTTGGTAGTTGATTAAATGTCCTTTGACCAGTATCTGGCCACTTGGAGTGCTTCTGGTATTGCCCCAAGAAGGTCCTCCATTGTGCATGTGGCAGGGCTCAGGTTGCATTGCAGCAGGTGGTCTGTAGTTTGCTCTTCTCCACACTCGCATGCCGTAGATTCCACTTTGTAGCCCAATTTCTTAAGATTGGCTCTGCATCTTGTGGTGCCAGAGCGCAATCTGTTCAGCACCTTCCAAGTCGCCCAGTTTTCTGTGTGCCCAGGGGGGAGTCTCTCATTTGGTATCAGCCATTGGTTGAGGTTCTGAGTTTGAGCCTGCCACTTTTGGACTCTCGCTTGCTGAGGTGTTCCAGCGAGTGTCTCTGTAGATCTTAGAAAACTATTTCTTGATTTAAGTCATTGACGTCCTGGCTGATACCCAAATGAGGGATGAGCTGGAGATGTCACTGCCTTGATCCTTTCATGACATGAAAGGACATGAGAGAAGCCTCCTCGCAGGATTGCAAGACATCCGGGCGTCCCCTGGGCAACGTCTTTGTAGACAGCTGATTCTCTCACTCCAGAAGCAACCAGAAGCAACTTGCAGCATGCAAACAAGCAAGCATTGGAGTAAAGTGACATGCTAACTTTCTTCAACCTGTTTTTCTTCAATCATGTCCTTCCTATAAAATTTGCTGTAACAAAAAGTTCTGCATTTTGCAAGATAACAAAAAGATATCAAAAAGTTCTGCATTTTGCAATATACTGTTGATACGAAGACTTGTGGCAATATCTCAAATACACCATTAGTGTTCTTCATACACTGTATAGACATTTTTAAAATAAATGTTATTTAAGTTGTTATTATTCTTTGGTGTACATTATAGACATGTTTTAGTTTTCCCCCCTGAAATCCTGACAAGTTGGTGTCACTTTTTTCCCACGAACACAAAAAGGAAAATGCTGAGTCTTGTTTCTCCTTTAATTGGAAGCTGAACCATTCTGCCTTTCAAATTATTATCCCTATATAATAAAAGGATAAAATGGCAGAGTTGATAGTGTGGCTCTTGTTAAGCAGATAAAATGTGCTTTGATCTCCTGGATAAAACGGGGATTTATGAATGATGAATTTACAATGCCACATTGATAAGTTTTCCAGCCTCTAGTCAAACAGGCACCAAAATAATCTGAGGCAGTTATAGATTTTTCCACATCAGGTAACAATGAAATGATGTAAGTTGCAAGTTGTAGCATAACACGTTCCCTTTGCTTTTTGAAGCTTTTCTATGCGTTTAGGAGTAATTCTGAATACTTATATGGGCTGTTTATAGCTTCTGGCTTAAGAGGATTGGGAAACTTGATATTATTTTTAGATCGGTGGAAGGTCGCTCAGCTGTGAGTTTTCTTTTAATTGCAGCAGTTTCCCTGCTAGGATTGAAGTGATGCATGAAAAGAAACACATTGCATTCTGCTCTCTTCTCTTGCAGTCAATGCCTCCTTATTCAATGAGACAACCACACCATCGTGGTCTGCAAATAACTATGCTGAGATGGTAAGTGGAGCTAATGGGGAAAATAGACTTTCAAAATCTCCTGTTCATTCAATGCAATTACACTTGACTTTTTTATGAGTCATTTCCACTTTTATTCCTAATGCCTGTGTGGCAAGACTTTGCTTCAGAAAAGCACATTTCCTTAGGTATTGAATTTCCCTTATCAGCTTTAAATTGGTAATTATCAATCAATTGCCAGTAGTAAATCTAAATAGTGTCTGAAGGAAGAAAGATTATCAAGGCTGAATATTCAAAGTTTATCAAAACTGGATTACAAATGCATTCCATTAACTGTAGGAAATGATTTACTTTGCGAGCCTATTTCCTGAGAAGTAAATCCCAACGGACATCAGTTAGCCTTTCTCCCAGTAAGTGCATATTAGATTGAAATTTTAAAGGTTTTTGATAGCAAAATTCAATATATATATATATATGTGTGTATGTATATATATATATATATATATATATATATATATATATATATATATATATATTCAAAAACACAGTTTAAGGTATGTATGTGTGTTTGCTTTATAGTTACTGCCTGTGCTTATCATATATATAACTGATACACTAGTGTTTTGGGGATCAAAAAGTATAGGATTTCGATATAAACCCTGGATAATAAATAGGCTTGTACATTTGGGTGATTTTCTAGCAATTTCAGTTTACCTGATACCATAGGCCCCCCATATCTGTTTTCCAGTTCCTCCCGAAAATGGGTGTGCTGCCGAATGGCCATTTTTGTTCTTCATCCAAAAAACCTGGTTCTTTTTGGCCCATTGGTGGTAATGAGGAACTTGCGAGGCTCCCCTTTCCCTTGGGAGCCTTTCCTTTCTTCCCTTCAGCAACAGGGTTAAGAAAGCACCCTATCTAGCTCTTATTGGGGGTCTTAATAAAGGATATGAAAGGGGAACCTATCCACAGGCTTCCCTTCCATAACCTTCCATAACTTCATTAAGACCTGGATTTAAAAAAAAAACATCAGAGTTACCACTCTTTCTGGATCCTTTCTCTTTGTAGAGAAGGAGATCGGGTTTAATGCTTCTTAAAGTTATTCTAATGTAAAGGAGAGGCAGGCATACACACTTTCTCTACCAGCACCAGCAGCACACCATGCAGCTTTCCAAGGCATTTTAAGGAGGCCCAGGGAAGGAAGAGTGATGACCTTGAGCTCAGTGGAGCTATCCTCTCTGGACTACCTTAAAAAAGCCCTCTCGTGCCTGCTATCTCCTTTTTGCCTGGGGTTTTGCTTCCAGCGGTTTTACTTTCTACTCTAGAGGAGAAGTGGGCTTCTCTTTTTGTTTGCTGGGATTACTATTATTATTATTATTATTATTATTAATAATAATAATAATAATCTTTTAGAAGTATTTTCTGAAGGAGAGGAAGGGAAGGAGAAAAAGAAGCTAAAATGGTGAAAGCCCTCAAACACGCACACACCCTATCCACTGTCCTTCAGGTCCCCAACTTCCAGTTAATCCCACTAAATTTTTAAAAAATCAGGAAAATAATTTAAAAAATCAACTGTGATGCCGAATAGGGAAAGAGGAGCCGAGATTGACTCCAGCTTGCTTTCATTGTGGGTAGGTTCTCATACCAGGAAAACCTTAACTGTTACATGTTACGTGCTTCCGAAGGTACCAAAGGAAAATAGATCCACACACTACTCTAATGGATAAGTCAAGTGTCATTCTATGGAGAAACGTCTCACGTTGTCATTGCCACTTTTCTGTCCAGGCATTCAAGAAAACCTTTGCCTCTCTATTCAGAGAGAAGAATGGTTTCTTTTTATATATATATAAAGGTTTACAGCATTAGCTCTTCTCAAAAGAGGAACAATCTCATTCTCTCAGCAAAGTGTTGAAAGGGGAGAGATAACATAAAAGGAACACTAAGCACTTCTACTCTCTCAATGCCACCTTTTTTTCTCACTGAAGGATTCAGAAGGGCCAGAAGCATTAGTCAGGCAGAGAGAGAGAGTAAAAATTAATTTTTAAACCAATCATCAAAATTTTAACCTATGGGGAATAACACACACTCATTACTATTCTCACGTGGAAAATTCATGAACAGTCACTGTGGTTCACCATTGTTCTTTCTCCCAAACCACCCACATAACCAAAGAAGAGCAGTATAGCTTGGTTTGCACTGAGAAGGGTCTAATCAAAATCACAAAAGCATCCTTTTCAAAATTCTGCTAGGCAGCCAGGCAAATGAGAGGGAAATGTGCTGACTATGGTGATGTGCCGTGTCAAAGTGCCATCGCCTTAAGGTGCTTCTTGGACTTGATGTCCTACTTACATAGGAAATGGCATGTCCCATCAGTCTCTATGTGTGTCTGCTGCCAAAATAGCTGCTATTTTCTTCTTCTCGTTACCCCTGCTTGCTAAGGTCAGTACTATAGTCTGTTTCCTTTCCCATAGTATCTAGTGTTGTTGTTTATTTTTTTCAGATCGTGCTCGTTCTCATCTTGCATCAATCTTGTTCCTCTTCCTCTTATTTTCAATCAATTTATTCCCACTGCTTCTTTTTTCCTTTTGTTTTTCTCTCTGCTGAGAAACATAGATTGCAATCTAACTGGGGCAGAGAAATGATAGATAGATAGATAGATAGATAGATAGATAGATAGATAGATAGATAAGTAGAGAGCTAGACTAACAGATAGATATATAGATATCTCAGTAAAGTGTCCAGCTCCAGATTTTAAAAAAAACCAAACAAACTCCAGTTATCTTACAGCCAGGGGCAAACCATTTATGGCAAAAGAAGACTATGACATTCAATTCAAGCCCTATGGGAAAATGTAATTGATGATCTTGTGATGCAGGGACTTCACCCTCCCTAGCCACATTCTGTAAGGAATTAAAGACGTGGATGTTTCGTCATGTTTTCGATTGACGATTCCTCTGACAAATGGCCTGTATCATGACTTGAATTGTCATTCAATCCGATGTCCTATATTATATTAACTGATCCTGTTAATTTGCTCTGTTTCCATGATTTTTCCTATGCCATTATACATTGTCATCTACCTTACTAAACCACTTTATCCTTTAACTAGTTCACGTAGTGGTTTTCCTCCCCCCCTCCAAAATTAGTCTGCTGTTATTGTTGTTGCTAGCTATTTTTGTTATGTTGTTTTATGCTATTTTATGCTCCGCCTAAAGCAAGGACAAAGAAGACAGCAAGACGTAAGGTTGTGATGGGAAGTCAAGAAGAAAGTAAGCAGAAGAAGGATAGAAAGAGAGCAAAAAGAAGAAGAAGAAAAGAAAGAGAACGCAGACCGAAAGACTCCGTACGGCCAGTAAAAAACGAATACAGACGAAGCATGCATTAAGAAGAAGAGACAAGACGCACAGAAAAGAAGACGACCAAGAATAAAAGCACGGAACGAAGAACAGTTAACGTACGAAATGAGCAGCAGGGCACCGAATTAAAGAACAATGAATCAGAAAACGCCTAAGCCAGTACACGACTCACAATCATAGCATGAAGCGGGGCAGTTCGTGTCGCAGCGCAAAACATCCTAGGTAGGCTCCTACTACGAATAAGATCAATTAAGCACTAAAATCCCCGTCGAACCATTTCCCCCTAAACATACCCCATCTCCTCACCCTACTCCCCGACTCCGCACACACCCTTTACTCATCCTCAGTCCCAGCCGTATCCTCCACCTCCTCCCCCCCCCCCCCTCCTCCTCCTCCGTCCTCTCCTTCCTTCCTTCCTTTTCCCCCTCTCCTCCTCTTCCTCCTCCTCCTCCTCCTCCTTCTTCTGCCCCCAATCAGGCCATTCGATTCTCTTTAATTTCCTCATATTTTCTATTGTCGCTAATGTTTATTGAAAGGGAAGAAAAGAACACCAATAAGGAAATATTCTTAGGGTCTTCTAATTAACACTGATGCCAACTTGATTTATAGCACAATGGCACAATTGAATGGTCATCTCTACCAAAGGAGGAGTGCTTGAAATTTGGAGGAGTTCTGATGGGCAACAACTGCAAATATGTTCCTGACATTACTCTCATGTCATGTATCCTCTTCTTGGGAACCTACACCTGCTCTATGGCCTTGAAGAAGTTCAAGACCAGTCGTTACTTCCCAACTACTGTAAGTAGACTGACTTCTGCTATTTTCAATGTTCTTGTTGTTGTGGCCTCCATATCTGCGGCGGTTACATACCATGGAAATATGAAACCTCAGATAACAGTTGAAATAAATGCATTCTGATGGAAGCTTACCACAGAATTGTGCTGAAGGATCTAAAATACTTAGAGAGAACAACATTCTAGCATTTCTGGGGCCTCTAGTTTGGCTCTGTGATCAACTTCCAGCCTTAGCATGCCATAGAATTGCACTGGAGGACCTAGAATAGATCTAGACAGAACTTATGTTTTTCAGATGTAGATAAGTGAAATCATGAGTATGGTCCCACAAATACAGGGGATCATACTGTATCTCAAGTGGGTCACTTGACACATGAAGTACTTCCAGGATTACTTCATCTAGGTGTGTTACTATTGGTGAGGTGAAATGAAGGTTTTGTCCCCCAAAAAGGATTTTACCCTCAAGGAAATTGTCCTTTAGTCTAATATTGCAATAACGTAAAACTTGAGTTGAACATTTACAAACATAATTTAGGATTCAAAGTAAAGGGGGAAGCAGGGTGATGGGGATGTTGAAATACAGTAAATGTAGGTTCTAGTTGTAAATGATTTTCAATGTTTCACTCCCTGCAAAGGTAGAAATTTGGAAACTGAAGGAGTATTTCATGTGGGATGGCCAGAATTCCTATTTTGGGAGTTCATGCCCTCATTTTTCACTTTGTAGCTGCACCCCGTGCCTTGGACCCTGATTAAGTGTGGGCCCTGGTGTCTCTGACATGCGGGTGGATGGGAAGTGTCAATGCATGGGAGAATAGGTGGGCTGGCAAATTATGGCATGTTATAGCAGCACTGTCCCTCCCCTGGGTCATTTGGCACAGTGTGTAGGATTTGCAGAAGGCGTCAGAAAGCAAATTCCATCCCTCTGATTTGGTTTTGAGGTGTAAATTGGATGCAATATGTGTTTGCCCTGATTTACATGGGATTCTGGCACCTTTCCCAAGTGTCATTGAAACTGAGACTGAGTGAATGCCATTCTTAGATTCACATTCAAACTCAGAAGTTGGTGCTGCATAATGAATTCAAGTGAAAAGAAAGTAGCCATTTGGGTGTAGCGGGAACTCCTGTTTCCATCTGTGATCACTTGCAGTACATCTCAATTAATAAAAATCAGGCTTCTCTCATAGCATAGTTCTGTTTTTTCCATGTTAATGCCAGGATTAGGTCATTGCATTGAAATATACTCAGTTAAAACATATATAGAAGATAACATAGTGCCTGTGGTTCTCTCAGGTATGCTAAGAGTTTTGCTAATTGCAGTTTTTTGCCTGGTTTTCCTTACTTACTTCACCAAATAATATTACAAATTGTCTAATATTGCAAGTTATCTTCCAACAAGAGCTGACTGTATAAAAAAGTTCCTTAACTCTTGTCAGGAACTAATTTTGTCGGACAAGAAGTCTCTGCATAGGTGACGAAAGGAAGTGGTCCAATTACTCATTCACTTACCAAAGCTGATTTCCAACACTGCTAGTTATTTTCTTGAGGACTGATTTAGCCCTGTGGTTACTAGTTGCTAGTCCTCTATTTTACTGCTTCAAAGGCTTTTTTTCACATTGTGATTTCTTCCTTTTTGGTAGTGTTGTTAAGCTCATCAAAAACAAATGAGAAAATAGTATTTTTTTAAACGTTGCAGCCATGATAAAATCGTTACTACATACTCCATTTTTTTTTCAGGCAAGAAAGTTGATCAGTGACTTCGCCATCATTCTTTCCATTCTGATTTTCTGTGGAATTGATGCTCTGGTAGGTGTGGATACACCAAAACTCCTTGTGCCAAGTGAATTCAAGGTATGTCAAACACTCTTTCCACAGTTCAAATATTTGGGAACAGATTTTTTCTGGAGAAAAATTGACATCTGTGGCTCACAAAAAATGGTGCTCAAGGCTGCATGTAGACTATAGGTCACATTTAGCCCACCCCTATCTTAATTAATACATTTTATTTATTTATTCAATTTATATCCCACCTTTCTGCCTGAATGGGATTGATGTTTTTTCCCAGGCCTTTCCCCTTCAAATCCTCTTTTAGGAATCAGGAACTGTTCTGTTGGGGGTAATATATAGTCAGCTGGTAGATTGATTCTTCTCTTTGTTTGCTATGGACATTGTCATCATCCTTCCCTCACTGATGCCTGTATTTCTCTCTTTACCCACAAAGCCAACAAGCCCTCACCGAGGGTGGTTCATTGCCCCCTTTGGAGGGAACCCCTGGTGGGTCTACCTGGCAGCTGCCATCCCTGCTCTGCTGGTGACGATCCTCATCTTCATGGACCAGCAAATCACAGCTGTTATTGTCAACCGGAAGGAGCACAAACTCAAGGTGAGTACCTTTGTTACGGCAGGCTGTTCCAAAGAAAGGGTTTTTCTCCCTGGCACAGAAATGTGGTAGAATCGAATTCAACGGTTAGAGTTTCAGTTCAGTTAGAGGAGACCCATGAAATCAATGCAACTTGCATAAGTTTTGATTGAATCTGTCAATCTACTGTAATTGGGTTCAACATTTAGATTCAAACTGGAACGATTCCATCAGCACTGCCTCCGGAAAATCCTGCAAATCTGTTGGGAAGACAGGCGGACAAACATCAGCATGCTGGAAGAAGCAAAGACCACCAGCATTGAAGCGATGGTCCTCCGCCATCAACTCCGCTGGACTGGCGACGTTGTCCGGATGCCTGACCACCGTCTCCCAAAGCAGTTGCTCTACTCTGAACTCAAGAACGGAAAACGGAATGTGGGTGGACAGGAAAAGAGATTTAAAGATGGGCTCAAAGCCAACCTTAAAAACTCTGGCATAGACACTGAGAACTGGGAAGCCCTGGCCCTTGAGCGCTCCAGCTGGAGGTCAGCTGTGACCAGCAGTGCTGCAGAATTTGAAGAGGCACGAATGGAGGGCGAAAGGGAGAAGCGTGCCAAGAGGAAGGCGCGTCAAGTCAACCCCGACCGAGACCGCCTTCCACCTGGAAACCAATGCCCTCACTGCGGAAGAAGATGCAGAACAAGAATAGGGCTCCACAGCCACATACGGACCCACAAGAATACTGGAAGACAATCATCCTCAGAAAACGAGGGATCGCCTAACAGTAACAGTTAGATTCAAACTAATGGAGGAGATCATGTGATCCTTCAAATATTATTATCATACAGTTGGTCTTGTTATCAATGGGAGATTGATAACAGAACCATCTGTGTGTACCAACACATGTGTACACTAAAGTCCCCACCTAGTCAACCAAACATTGGCCCACTTGCCTTGTATGCCAACCCCATGGAAAGAGACTCCATACTCTCTGGCCTCCAAGCTGCATTTTACAAGTTCTCTGGGGTTCTGTACCAAGTGGACTCCTCTCTTCCTCCTTTCTTTCCTCTCTTCCTCCCAGTTGGTCTATCTCTTGTCCCATCTCAGCAGCCTTTTCTCTCTCAGCAGGTGAGTCCCACAGTCTGGCCTCCAGGTGGAATGGGAAAAAAGAGACATCCTGCAGTTTTTTCCCAAAACATTTTTGATTTGTGGTTGGTTGAACCCTTAAATGTGGAGCCTGTGGATAGAGAGGGCCAACTGTATGAATCCATGCTAGATTATGAATAAAACTCCCATTATTCATTTCCATTGGGTATACTGGCTAGGACTGGTGGGACAAATAAAACCCCAAAGGCTGTGCAATTCCCATTTTTGACTGAGACCTCTGAATCCATTCAGTGAATTAGGATATGCACATTTTCCTGACCCATTTGTGACTTACAGCAATAAAATTCAGTGTTACCACTTTGTTAGGTGTACCCTTCCTTCCTTCCTTCCTTCCTTACTTACTTACTTACTTACTTACTTACTTATGTGTGACATTAAAGAGATTTTTGGTAGATAATAATATGGGTGTACGAGGACATTGAGTGTTGCCATTGACTGTTTCTCAAAAATAGTTCTTCTTTGGAGGTGTACCAGGAGGGATGTAACTGCAGATTAACATGTAGGTGTTTGCTTAATTAAATTCAGACTGAACAGTTCACACCTTGAATCAGCAGCCCAGATGTTTCTAAATTAAGCTTGTTCTGTGAAACACAGGTTGGTCCACTTAGAAGCATAGAATCATGGAATAATAGAGTTGGAAGAGACCACATGAGCCATCCTGTCCAACCCCCTGCCATGTAGGAAAAGCACAAAGTACCCTAACAGATAGCAATTTGGTCCCTGTTTAAAAGCCTCCAATGAAGGAACGTCTACCACACTCTGATGCCACCACACTTGCCATTCAGTATCAAAATTATAACATTAATCAATTTAATGCATTTGTATAGAACTTCCAGTACTCTTCTCTCATCACCTTGAAGACATTAAATTGGATGACTTAGGCAGCATATGAACTCTGCAAGACTATTTTAAAGATTTTGACACTACTTTTATGATCAAATAAAAGGAGATGGTGTGAACTGCTTGTTTTGGAAGTCTTCAGGAGTAGAAATCCCCCCCTTTAAGTGAATTTCAGCTTCCCACCTGGCCTGTTTATCTATTTTCCAAAACCAGAGGTTTCTGGCCAGTTTTGGGTATTGTTTTGGTATTTGAGAGGAGCTAAGATCCAATGGGCAGAAAATTGGACCATTGTATCCTATTTGTTTCTTTAATTCCTTTTTATTTATATCCTTTCTTTCTCCTGTAAAGAGACCCAACTTACAATATGGGTTAAAAGAAAATACAGTGAAAACAATGGATAACACAGAAATTGTATACCTAATTAAAGAAGCAATCATATTAAATACGTTAATTTCAAAAGGGGCGTTTAGTGGTTTCTTGGTATCTGCTACAGTTTGGTTTGAGATACCAAAAGCAATAGATACTGAAGTCTCATTATATGCAATGGTCTTGTAAAATAGTGTTCCTTATATAAAATAGTGAAGAACTGTGGGAGAGAGCCAAAGGATCTGTGAAATGTCAGGAGGCTACAGCGAACCATTCCTACACATAAATGTAGTGTTTTGATACCCAACAAAACTAAGTACGTACCCAAGCTATATCCACTAGAATTGCCCATATCTAAATAATAAACTATAAACTAGATGTAACAACACTGGACATATTAGTCTAATCTCTGACTTATAAGAAGCACTGCTTGAATATGAAGCAAAAAATGGGTGCTAGAAATAATATCACATGAAAGCTTATTGGCACCACCTGGGGATCACCACCAGATACAGTGAAGACATCTGCCCTTGGGCTTTGCTACTCAGCTGCTGAATACTCATGGCCAGTGTGGAATACATCTCACCACACTAAAACAGTGGATGTGGCTCTTCATGAGACATGCTGCATTATCACTGGATGTCTCCACTCTACACCACTGGAGAAATTACACTTTTTAGCTGGTATTGCACCACCTGATATCCGTTGGGAAGTAGCAGCCAGTAATGTAAGGACCAAGGCATTGACATTTCCAACCCATCATCTGTTCGGATATCAACCAGCAAACCGATGCCTTAAATCAAGAAATAGCTTTCTAAGACCTACAGCGAAACTCGCAGGAACACCTCAGCAAGCAAGAGTTCAAAAGTGGCAGGTTAAAACCCCGAAACTTGGTTAGTGGCTGAGACTGGATGAGAAACTTCCCCCTGGGCACACAGAAGACTGGGCAACTTGGAAGGTACTGAACAGACTGTGCTCTGGCCCCACGAGATGCAGAGCCAACCTTAAGAAATGGGGCTTCAAAGTGGAATCCACGACATGCGAGTGCGGAGAAGAGCAAACCACTGACCACCTGCTGCAATGCAACCTGAGCCCTGCCACATGCACAGTGGAGGACCTTCTTACAGTGGCACCAGAGGCACTCCAAGTGGCCAGCTTCTGGTCAAATGACATTTAGTATAATGTCCAGTTTTTAACTATGCTTGTTGTTTTTTAATACAGTATAACAGTGTTTTCAATTCACCTCTGACATGATCAATAATTATCCTGTCTTCCTCTATGTGCATGTGTCTTAGTTTGGCTATCAAAATGGAAGGCAAGGTTAAACACAGGCTGAACATTCATTTCCTTGTTTCTTTGGGGTTAGTCACACAAATACCTCTTTTGTGTTCCATTCTCATACCGGAAGTGAATTTAGCTTGGAGAAAAGAGCCCGGAGGAATGGACTGGAGGGAGATAAGAAGGCGTATGATTTAGCTCTGCTTCCTCATTTTGATCTTCATTTTCCCCCTCCTTTCTCTTTATACATGAATGAGGCGGACACGTGGTTAAACCAACGTGGTTTCCATGATCACATCTAATTTGAACCCAAGAAGGAAAGTTAGGAATGTTTTCTAAAGAAATAGAAATGGCCTTTGTTTTGGATGAGGGTCAGGAAACCTTGCCCAGCCAAATGCTAAGCTTGGTAGGAAGTATGTTTTTAGACAGTGCCAGATTTAATTTTGTTGGGATGAACATTTGCTCCTTGTTTATTTCATTACAAGCCTCCCCATAGCATTTTCCCCCACCCCATCCCTTTGTATAGCAGGATAGAGAATTGTATTCAGCTCTCCCAGTATGAGCATGGATAAGACGTCAAGCTTTGTCTATTCCAAAAGAAGGTCAGCCTCTACAGACAAAAAGTAGATTGTAAACTCCTCAGGACGAATTATTCAAGTATATTTAAAACTGAGGGTGCTATATTAATCATGGCCATTTTTTGAGTCTTGGACTTCTAAGGCTTTGTGTGACCCCTTGATGATTGCTAAGCTTTTAATAAAGGATGGATCACATAATTCAAGCTTCATTTTTGCTAAGAATGTATGGCTGTGGTGCACAAAATATGCCCATGAACTACGTATGGTCTTGGGATTTTTTTATTTATTTGTCGTGTCAGGGCAACCAGTCGATTATATTACATTTCTAACAGAACAAATCAAACAAACAGACAAAATACAAAATTTGTGAGTTTGGTAGTTGATTAGATGTGACTTTGACCAGTATCTGGCCACTTGGAGTGCTTCTGGTGTTGCTGCAAGAAGGTCCTCCCTTGTGCATGTGGCAGGGCTCAGGTTGCATTGCAGCAGGTGGTCAGTGGTTTCCTCTTCTCCACACTCGCATACCGTGGATTCCACTTTGTGGCCCCATTTCTTAAGGTTGGCTCTGCATCTCGTGGTGCCAGAGCGCAGTCTGTTCAGCACCTTCCAAATCACCCCGTCTTCTGTGTGCCCAGGGGGGAGTCTCTCATTTGGTATCAACCATTGGTTGAGGTTCTGGGTTTGAGCCTGCCACTTTTGGACTCTCACTTGCTGAGGTGTTTCAGCAAGTGTCTCTGTTGATCTTAGAAAACTATTTCTAGATTTAAGTCGTTGACGTGCTGGCTGATACCCAAACAGGGGATGAGCTGGAGATGTCACTGCCTTGGTCCTTTCACTATTGGCTGCTACTTTCCGGCGGATGTCAGGTGGTGCAATACTGGCTAAGCAGTGTAATTTCTCCAGTGGTGTAGGGCGCAGACATCCCGTGATAATGCGGCATGTCTCATTAAGAGCCACAACCACTGTTTTAGTGTGGTGAGATGTGTTCCACACTGGGCATGCATACTCAGCAGCAGAGTAGCATAGCGCAAGGGCAGATGTCTTCACTGTATCTGGTTGTGATCCCCAGGTTGTGCCAGTCAGCTTTCGTATGATATTGTTTCTAGCACCCACTTTTTGCTTGATGTTCAGGCAGTGCTTCTTGTAGGTCAGAGCACGGTCCAGAGTGACTCCCAGGTATTTGGGTGTGTTGCAATGCTCCAGTGGGATTCCCTCCCAGGTAATCCTCAGAGCTCGGGATGCTTGTCTGTTCTTAAGGTGAAAGGCACATGTCTGTGTTTTAGATGGATTAGGGATCAGCTGGTTTTCCCTGTAATAGGCGGTAAGGGCACCTAGAGCTTCGGAAAGCTTCTGTTCTACCATCTCAAAGCTCCCTGCTTGAGCAGTAATGGCACGATCATCAGCATAGATGAAACTCTCTGTCCCTCCTGGCAGTGGCTGTAGTATCTGGCAGATACTACAATGTGATTCCCAAAGCCCTTAAATTTTGTTTTGCACATGCACTGTAGCTTTTTTGGCCACTGTTGTTTTTCAGTGTTTTTAGGCGTGATGGTCACTCGTTGGCCTGATAGGTGTCTTGTGTCCAAATTTGGTGTCAATTCATCCAGTGGTTTTTGAGTTCTGTGAATACCACAAATGAACATTACATTTTTATTTTTATAGATTTATTTATTTACTACATTTGTATACTGCCTTTCTCAGCTGGAGGCGACTCAAGGCGGTTCACAGTCGGCAGCGATTCAATGCCATAGCAATTATAAAAATACAGTTAAAGCAGTTATAAAAACAATTAAGGCATTTAATATGTGATATAAAAACAATACAGCCTGTAAAAACAAAATCCTTGTTGTCTCCTTATTAAAATTCATTGTCCAATTGCATCGTCGGTCGTTCCATATATTCATTTTCATTTAATGATGCTCCAGTAGTAAAAGCTTGCTCGAAGAGCCATGTTTAACCTTTTTGCGGAATGTCAGAAGGGAGGAAGCTAATATTATATCCCTGGGAAGGGTGTTTCATAGTTGAGGGGCCACCACTGAGAAGGCCCTGTCTCTCATTCCCACCAAACGCATCTGCAAGGAAGGCGGGATTGAGAGCAGGGCCTCCCCAGACGATCTTAAGGTTCTAGATGGTTCATTTTTTAAAGTATGTGGTTAATTGCAACTCCTAACATCCTCCACTGTTGACTGTTCTGACAAGCAATGAGTGTATGGATTGGGCAGCATCTAGAGCAGTGGTTCTCAACCTGCGAGTCCCCAGATGTTTTGGCCTTCAACTCCCAGAAAGCCTAACTGGCTGGGTTTTCTGGGAGTTGTAGGCCAAAACACCTGGGGCCCACAGGTTGAGAACTCCTAATTTGGAGGACTATACTTTCTCAACTGCTGCTGGACACTTTGTAATAAAAGACTCCTCATCTAAATCATTGGGTCTCAACCATGACTTAATCATACCCATTGAATCAGTAGTACTTATGTTAATTCTTGATTCCCTTTTCAATAAATGAGAACATAGTTAGCACACTTATTTGATAAATTATGTTACATATCAGACAATATTTCCTTGTCCCTTGTAAATGTTAATCATTACTTATCCCTGCTTGACCACGACATTCTTACGACAAGCAGGAACTTCTGTGGTTTTTGTCACTTCACTGGAATTTTGTCATTTTTGCAGTGGTTGATTGCACTTACCTGCACAACACAGGCAAACTTATCGGTAGCCTTTGCCTCTTGACTTCATTGCATGATTAATAAAACATACACTATATGGAACATTTTGAACTGTGAAATTTAAACAAAGAGTACTGCTTAACGCAAGCAGGCATACTTCCTGCTTCCTTGTCCTTTGTTTAGGGGAAAATCACTTTCCGTATATGTCGAGAAAGTGAATATTGTGTAAGGTTCGCATGGCATTATACAAAGTTGAACCTGAGTCCAAGACGAATTCTAATACTTTAAGGCCCATCATAGAAATAAAATTGACAGATTTATTTCTGACATGGAAAAAAGATCAACATTTCCTGAAGTTCTGGATGGCCTCAGTCCATTTCCACCAGAACCCCCGGTAGTGCAGTGGGTTAAACCCCTGTGCTGGCAGGACTGAAGACCGACAGGTCACAGGTTTGAATCCAGGGAGAGCAAGGATGAGTTCCTTCTATCAGCTCCAGCTCCCCATGCGGGGACATGAAAGAAGCCTCTCACAAGGGTGGTGCAACATTAAAACATCCAGGCGTCCCCTGGGCAACGTCCTTGCAGACGGCCAATTCTCTCACACCAGAAGTGACTTGCAGTTTCTCAAGTTGAGATCTGGCTACCAGTATTAAAAAAACTCTAAAATTAGAACAGCACAACAACAGAGAGGAAATAAACAAGGACATCTAATCACCTCTCAACAAAAGATTGCTCCAGGCACTGCCAGGCAATCAAATGCTAATCAAGGTGATCCGTTGAAACACTCCCACCTAGCTCCAACAGACAAGAGTTCTTTGTCCCACCCTGGTCACTCCACAGATATATAAACCCTTTTTCCTAGTTCCAACAGACCTCGCTACCTCTTAGGATGCTTGCCATAGATGCATGTGAAACGTCAGGAGAAAATGCCTTTAGAACATGGGCATATAAAACCTACAACAACCCACTTAATATGGCAGTTCTGTCTTTTCTAGATTTCAGAGCTTGGGAAATATTTTATGGGAATATTAGAAAGAGATATTTGAAATAAATTAAAACTTTATGTGTGTTGATTGTTATCAGCGCATAGCCTCCGAGAAGATGTTGGCTTTTGTTTCAGAGAACTGTTTGGGACTTTTAATAAAGTATCCAAAATCGTAATCTGAAATCATTCCAATTGTCAATTGCACTTATTTCCTATTCATTTCTTATGTTGCATTACTTTACTGACTGAAGGCTTGGTCTCATAGCCATGTCTTTACATTCCTTCTGAAGGCCAGGAGGGAGGGCACTGATCTAATTTCACTGGGGAGGGAGTTTCAGAGGGGCTACCACTGAGAATGCCCTGTTTCTTGTCCCCACCAATTGTGCCTGTGAAGGAGATGGGACCAAGACAGGGCCTCTTCAGAATATCTTAACCTCCGAAGTGGTTCATAGAGGGAGATGTGTTTGGGAAGATAAACTGGGCCAGAACAATTTAGGGCTTTATAGGCTAAAGCCAGTACTTTGAATTGTGCTCGGTAGCAGACTGGCAGTCAGTGGAGCTAACGCAACAGGGGGGTTTTATACTCTCTGTATGCTGTTCCAATGAGGAATCTGGCTGCTGCCCATTGGGCCACTTGAAGCTTCTGAACAGTCTTCAAAGGCAACCCCATGTAGAGTGCATTGCAGTTGTCTCTTTGAGATGCAACCAAAAACATGATTGCATCTGTAGTGCTTCTCCCCACAGCAAGACATCTTGCCAGAAGTAAAACTTCTCTTTGTTTTGTTTTATCCCCAAATCTTACCTTTGCAGAAAGGTGCTGGCTACCATCTGGATCTCTTCTGGGTGGCAGTGCTGATGATTATATGTTCCTTCATGGGCCTGCCATGGTATGTTGCGGCTACTGTGATCTCCATTGCGCACATTGACAGCTTGAAGATGGAGACGGAGACATCAGCACCTGGCGAGCAGCCCAAGTTCCTTGGAGTCAGGTATGCCAACAGGGTTGGTCCCAATGCTCAGGAAGCTACTAGTAGATCTAGCCAGAACCATAACTCGAGTCTCCCTAGAGAATAGGGAGAAACACCTTAGTGCAAGAGAATAGGTTCCACGCAAAAGAACTCAGGTGTAATCTCTAGCATACCTTAGCTAGAAAGAAGAGATGGAAACTGATGAGGAGTTGCCATCCCTGTCCAAGATACCAAAGAGCTACTACCAGTCAGAATGCACAATGTTGAGGAAATAAGACTTCCCTTAGGACCCAGGAGTTACATTTTAAATTATCAAAGCTTATTGTAGGGTTCTCTGATTGGGATAGGTATGTCATATTCACACAATTGCTACCTTGGATATAGTCAATCTGAAAGAAAAGTGATTGGCCCAAGATTATATAGTGTATGCAAATGTAGAGTGGTTAGCCCTCAGAATGATAATCATAGGGATCATTCATGTAATTATTTCGCAGGGTTAAGCTGACAGGGTTGTACTTCTCTAGACTGCTAGTAGTGGTATTGCAAATGCTTTGACAATGCGATTTACTATTGTGTGTGACAGCTGAAAATTGCTGGATTTGGTTTCAGAGAGCAGAGAGTGACTGGGGTTATTGTGTTCATTCTGACTGGCGTTTCAGTCTTCATGGCTCCCATCTTGAAGGTAAATATACATCTAACAGTTTTTGCCCCTACCTTGTTCACCATATCATTCAGAAAAAAAATAATCAAAAAACATTCTCATGACTGAAGATTATTTTGAGTCCATTCCCTTTCATAAAATGTTTGAGATTTTGGAATTACCTTTTTTCAACAATTTCTGGAAATAACCAAATAGAAGCAGTTCTCAGGCAAGCTGCTGCTTATTGTCGCACTACACTGGTATTTGTTGGGACTGTAAAAATAAATTCAGCATCCTAAATGTTGTTTTTCCTGTTTGACAAGAAAGACAAGGGTGAATGAGTGCGGCCAGGATGGCCTTCCGTTCTTTACTCTTTAAAAGAAATGTTTCCTTTCTATTATCCTTCCATCTTCTTGTTTCCTTATGAGCAGTTACGCTACAGGTGCATATATCTCAATAGATAAAGTTAGCATACATCAGTCATAGCTAACTCCTAAATCACAAAACACAAACAGAAATATGCTGATGGATAAGGGAGACAAATATAGATTCAGGTAGTACAGAGCATAAGTAAAGTGATTTTGTTGTTATTTATTCATTCAGTCACTTCCAACTCTTTGTGACCTCCTGGACCAGCCCATGCCAGAGCTCCTTGTCGGCCGTCACCACCCCCAGCTCCCTCAAGGTCAAGGCAGTCACTTCAAGGATGCCATCCATCCATCTTGCCCTTGGTCAGCCCCTCTTCCTTTTTCCTTCCATTTTCCCCAGCATCATTGTCTTCTCTAAGCTTTCCTTTCTTCTCATGATGTGGCCAAAGTACTTCATCTTGGCCTCTAATATCCTTCCCTCCAATGAGCAGTCCGGCTTTGTTTCCTGAAGTATGGACTGGTTGGATCTTCTTGCGGTCCAAAAGTAAAGTGATAATGAATATTTATAATTATTTTCTTTCCTTCATTTGGGTCTCTTTGCACATCAAAACTCCAGCTCAAAAATAGTTACCATCATACATTTTTTCACAAATTTAACAAGGAAGAAAATAAAGAAAACTTTCACAGTGTTTTCCTCATCGAGCATCTACACAAAACAATCTCTTTCTTCCTTTCCTGTCCAAAGTTCACACAGATAGCAAATGCATGAGTGCAAGGTTGTTTATTAGGAAGAGGCAGACACTCTTCCCAATACTTCCACTTAAATGGCAGCTAAGAAATTAGTGTCCAAAATATGCAATTGTGCAGAATCATTTGTGTGGTGTTTACACACACACACACACACAAATGTAAAAAATATCTTGTTATCTTGTTTCACAAGAAAAAAAGTTTATATGTTTTGTTCCACAAATAAAGATGAAATAAGATTTATATGGCGTAGATGTTGATAAAGATGAAATAAGATCTATGTGGCATAGATAGTGATCTTTTAGAAATAACATCAACCAAGTTCTGAGGCCAGAGACTTTGACATTATTTGCACATACTTCTTAGCTTGTGTCTGTGTGGAAATTGCACACATCCTTCTGTAGATAGTTTGTTTTAAGGTACTTTGGAAGAAAGGTACTAAGAAATGTTTCATATGTAAAGCGGTTATGCTATACTTCCAAGAAAGACATTGCTGGTAGTGTTTTCTGCACTTATAGAATCATAGAGTTGGAAGAGGCCTCATTGGCCATCCAGTCCAACCCCCTGCCAAGAAGCAGGAAAATCTCATTCAAAGCACCCCCAACAGATGGCTGTCCAGCCTCTGCTTAAAAGCCTCCAAAGACAGAGCCTCCACCACACTCTGAGGCAGAGAGTTCCACTGCTGAACAGCTCTCACAGTTAGGAAGTTCTTCCTAATGTTCAGATGTAATCTCTTTTCCTGCAGTTTGAAGTCATTGTTCCACATCCTAGTCTCCAGGGCAGCAGAAAATAAGCCTGCTCCCTCCTCTCTATGACTTCCCCTCACATATTTATACATGGTCATGATGTCTCCTCTCAGCTTTGCCTATTGCATTGCATTCTTCCACCATCTTTTTCACAACATTTCTGATTTGTGGCCTGAGGGATTGCCAGCAGCTCCTTATCACAAGATATCCTGTCTTGAAGTACTCGGTTGTTACATCTGTATAAAGCCTGTGCAATGAAGCTAAGTTGTGTGCTTAGAGCTTGCAAGCTTTTTTCCCAATGAGATGGTGGTTTTTTTCAGGTGCCATTTTGGATGATATGTCCAAGAAATCATTCCCCAGGTAATAGATGTGGAAGATTTGTAATAAGGCCTTAATATCACCAAATTCAGCTACCTGCCTGCTGCAGTTTGGGTTAGAACTACAGCTTCAAATCCAATATTTCTATCCAACCCATAGTACAGTCCCATTAAAAGTCCCATTCCCCTAAATATGCTATTAGACTTGGAGATGAGAACTTTCAGGGATTAAGGTGGCTTACAACAAAATAAAAAATACAAAAATATTCTATAAAATTTTATTCAACCTTGAATTAGTGGTGAAATATTCAAGAATTTATATCCCTAGTAGAAGATAAATTAAAATAAAAGGAGGCAACTGATTGCACCTTTCCTTTCAGAGAAAGGCAAAGAGAAGACTCAAGTACTGTTCTGTATAAATGGTTGTGTTTTCATATGGTTGCAAACATATTTTCTTCTTTTCTTTTTTTAACTACATGGATATATTTTTGTGTGACCTTTTGTTGCACCATGTTGTGCTCTTTCCTTTTCCTGCAGTGCATTATTTATTGTGATTTTAAAGCAAGACTCGTTCCATTTTGTACATTTCTCCATAGGAGTCGGGGGTGGCGATGTGGGGCAGGGAGGATACTTTTACGCAACCAGGTCTGTGTGGGTGTAGAACTGTGTCACCAAGCTGGCAGCAGTGAGAGTCAAGCCTGCAAGGTTTGAGTGCCATCAGCAAAACTCTGTGGTTGTTCCTATTACTGTAGGAATCACTTTGCTAAATGTCTCACAAAATAGTCTATAGGGTAGGCTTTACATCTTGCAGTGCCAGCAGTAAATTTCATAGTAACTGTGCCAAGCCCACGAAAGCTGTCACTCAGAAAAGCAACTCCATTAAATAAGTTGACTATTTGGCCACACTTTTTCCTCCTGCTTGACCTGTCAGATTTGTGTACAGAAATAACTCATTTTATAATAAGCTAAAGATAAGCTATGTTTAAAAAAACAACTCTCCCCTTCCTTCCTTGATTCTTTTGAACCTTTAATTATTACCAACAATCTCTGTTCTAGGCTAGGACAAAATCTTCTAGCACGGAAAAAGTGTGGTTCTCTGAAGAACACAGAAAGCTGCGTTAAACTATGATGACTGTTAGCTACACTGTATGATTTCATGCAGGGGTTTTCTCGTGCCCTACATTGAGATGAAGGGGGTTGAATCTGGGACGTGTTGCATAGAATCATAGAATCAAAGAGCTGGAAGAGACCTCATGGGCCATCCAGTCCAACCCCATTCTGCCAAGAAGCAGGAATATTGCATTCAAATCACCCCTGACAGATGGCCATCCAGCCTCTGTTTAAAAGCTTCCAAAGAAGGAGCCGCCACCACACTCCGGGGCAGAGAGTTCCACTGCTGAACGGCTCTCACAGTCAGGAAGTTCTTCCTCATGTTCAGATGGAATCTCCTTTCTTGTAGTTTGAAGCCATTGTTCCGCGTCCTAGTCTCCAAGGAAGCAGAAAACAAGCTTGCTCCCTCCTCCCTGTGGCTTCCTCTCACATATTTATACATGGCTATCATATTCCCTCTCAGCCTTCTCTTCTTCAGGCTAAACATGCCCAGCTCCTTGAGCCACTCCTCATAGGGCTTATTCTCCAGACCCTTGATCATTTTAGTCACCCTCCTCTGGACACATTCCAGCTTGTCAATATCTCTCTTGAATTGTGGTGCCCAGAATTGGACACAATATTCCACTTTATTTGTATTCCAATCTATCTCCCCGAGGGGACTCAGGGTGGATTCCAACATAACAATGGCAAACATTCAGCGTCTACATAAACACATGATACTAACAGAAAAACCCCACATACAAAAGTAACATTAAAACCTAACATCAAATTAAGGCCTAACATCAGTAAATTAAACCCGACATCAATAAATTAAAACTACACATATTCAGACAAAATTCTATAATGACATAAATGTAAACAAAGCATCCACATTAGTGTACAATAGCTAGCAAGGGTTCACAAAACAATGTGGGTTGGTTATGTAGTCAAATGAGGTCATTGGGCTGGTGTGGACTTGTTGTTGTTCATTTGTTCAGTTGTCTCCGACTCTTCGTGACCTCATGGACCAGCCCATGCCAGAGCTCCCTGTCGGCCGTCACCACCCCCAGCTCCTTCAAGGTCAGTCCAGTCACGTCAAGGATGCCATCCATCCATCTTGCCCTTGGTCGGCCCCTCTTCCTTTTGCCTTCTACTTTCCCCAGCATAATTGTCTTCTCCAGGCTTTGCTGTCTCCTCATGATGTGGCCAAAATACTTCAACTTTGTCTCTAGTATCCTTCCCTCCAATGAGCAGTCGGGCTTTATTTCCTGGAGGATGGACTGGTTGGATCTTCTTGCAGTCCAAGGCACTCTCAGAACTTTCCTCCAGCACCACAGCTCAAAAGCATCTATCTTCCTTCGCTCAGCCTTCCCTAAGGTCCAGCTCTCACATCCGTAGGTTACTACAGGGAATACCATGGCTTTGACTAGGCAATGGATCTTTGTTGCCAGTGTGATGTCTCTACTCTTTACTATTTTATCGTGTGGACTAGAAAAGCCCAAATATGAATAGTTGTCAATCAGAGGCCTAGCAGTGATCTCTCAACTATCTAATGCTTCTCCTCTCCACATGTTAGTGAGCAAAAGTAGTTCTTTAGTTGTTTTTTAAAGGAGGGGAGGGAGGGGGCCAGCTTTATTTCTTTAGTGAGGAAGTTCTAGAGGTGGGGGGTGACCACGGAGAAGGCCTTCTCTCTCGTTCCCACCAGCCGTGCTTGGGATGGGGATGGGACTGAGAGCAGGGCCTCCTCCGATGACCTCAGTGCCTGGGTTGGTTTTTAAGAGGAGATGCAATCTGTCAAATACGCCTTGACTTTTCCTAATTAATTAATTATGTTTTGGTCTGATATTTCAATTAAGTGTGTTGGCTGGAATCCTGTTCAACATTTACATTATTACATTTCTCTTCATTTCTGGAATTTACATGTATGTTCATTAGTGACTGAACATGACCCTTAAGCCCTCCCTTTTAACCCTCATTGAAACTAAAGAGTTTCTGAGGCATTGCAGACTGAAGTACTGGAAAAAGATAACTGCAGTGTCCTCCCAGTCATTGAGACAAGCCACATCAACAGGATTTGAAGGGATCTCTCCAACTGTCTATCTCAATGAGCCTTATAACCAGGACTGCACTGCTGTTGTCATTTCCCAGTGCTCTGATGTACAGCATCTTGGAAACCATCCAGTTTGGGTGCTGCCTGGCTTCAGAGGTAGGTTTTGAGGGTTGGCATCATCAGAAGTACAATGACAGATATGTCACATCCATGTCTGATGATCCAAGATCTTGAGAAAAGTCAAGGAGCATTGTATTATCTCGCCATCCATGTATTCAATATCCAAGGTTTCATTTAGGAACATCTAGGAGCCCCCGGTGGTGCAGTGGGATAAACCCCTGTGTCGGCAGGACTGAAGACCAACAGGTCGCAGGTTCGAATCCAGGGAGAGGCGGATGAGCTCCTTCTATCAGCTCCAGCTCCTCATACGGGGACATGAGAGAAGCCTCCCACAAGGATGATAAAAACATCAAATCATCCGGGCGTCCCCTGGGCAACATCCTTGCAGACGGCCAATTCTCTCATACCAGAAGTGACTTGCAGTTTCTCAAGTCGCTCCTGATACGACATAAATAAATAAATAAATAAATTTAGGAACATTCCAAAAATGTATTTCCCACCCCACCCAGAAGTATCTGTGGACATTTTAGGCCCTTAGTGCTTCCAGCTTGTGTATAGTCAAAATATAGGGTTTTCATTGTCTGCCGTTCCAGGTATCCACAAGGAATTTTGGAATGTATCCCTTGCAGATATGGGGGCCATATCTTATTCACAAGTTTTTCAGCAGTTCTTACATATTTAGCTGTGAATGAACTCAATTTCCTAGAAATTCCTTACTTGATTTTTATTTCTTTTTGTTTTTAGTTTATTCCCATGCCTGTGCTATACGGAGTGTTTCTATACATGGGTGTTGCTTCCCTTAATGGAGTGCAGGTAAGTTTTCTCTTTTATAACCAAGGTCCTTTGCGTAGCTGGAACAAACCTAACAAAGGCCTTTACCATAGAAAATGGTAAATATTAACCAATGCTCCCTTTCTCGTGAATCTGAAATAGCTCATTCCATCTCCTGCAAGAACACATGGTACAATTAACTAGTTAGCCTTTAAGCTTTCCCAGCATGCATCTACTGTGCTTTTTGCTAATGGAATTCACTCCTTTCATTCTCTAGGGACGATATCACATTAGTGTTTTGAAGCGGAGGTGCCCACTTTGCTATTGCCCATTTTGCTCCTGCAGAATACTGGGAAATGTAGTTTAGAGAAGCTGAGGGCTGCTCTGGCTGAGAATTCCAAAGACCCCCACTACAGTTCCCAGAATTCTGCAGAAGAAAACTACATTTCCCAGAATTACCAGAATTCTGCAGTATTATTATTATTATTATTATTATTATTATTATTATTATTAACTTTATTTGTACCCCGCTAACATCTCCCGAAGGGCTCGGTGTGACTTACAAAGGCCAAAGCCCTCAATAAAACAACAGTATAACAAATACAACAATAAAACTCATAAAGCAAACCAATAAACATTAAAGCAGTAACCGTAAAGCAATTAAAACAATACATCATGACACATTTAAAACTAGGGCCAGGCCAAATGTAATGAATAAAATTAAAAGTGCTGGGCATGACAGGTGAAATGTAAGGATGTTAGGGTAGGTGCGATGTGCAGACAATCTTAAATCTCTAGTAAAGTGCATTTGGGACATGATGCTGGGAGTTTCCTATTCTGGAAAGGCACACTGGAACAACCAGGTCTTCAAGCTCTTCCTAAAGACTGCCAACGTTGGGGCTTGTCTGATGTCCTTGGGGAGAGAGTTCCAGAGTCGGGGGGCTACCACAGAGAAGGCCCTGTCCCTCATCCCCAAGATGAGAGACAGGGCCTTCTCAGTGGTGGCCCCTCGGTTATCGGTTTCCCTTCCTGGGGACATTAGATCGGCCCCTTCCCTCTTAACATTTCAGAAAAGAGTCAAGACTTGGTTGTTTGAACAAGCGTTTGAAAATGCAAGGTAAATGACATAGGAATTGGAATGACTGGGCGACGAGATTGGACAATGTTTTTATTAGGAGACGTAATTGATAAATGTTTTTAATACTATTGTTATGGTTTTATATTACGTGTTCATGCTTTTAAATGTTTTATGGTGTATTGGGCATCGATTCGTTGCCTCTGTAAACCGCCCTGAGTCGCCTGAGGGCTGAGAAGGGCGGTATACAAATACAGTAAATAAAAAAATTAATTAGTAAATAAATTGAGTGACAACAAATCAGGAACCTCCACATAGAAAAGCTAATGTGATATTGTTCTACATCATTTTCATAGAAAGAGCATTGCAACCCATTGATCAGCAGTGTGTAAATTTGATAACCCTGCCCCCAATAAAACTTGGTATGGGCTGTTGTAGGTTTTTTCGGGCTATATGGCCATGGTCTAGAGGCATTCTCTCCTGACGTTTCGCCTGCATCTATGGCAAGCATCCTCAGAGGTAGTGAGGTCTGAGGATGCTTGCCATAGATGCAGGCGAAATGTCAGGAGAGAATGCCTCTAGACCATGGCCATATAGCCCGAAAAAACCTACAACAACCCAGTGATTCCGGCCATGAAAGCCTTTGACAATACATAAAACTTGGTATGGCTTGACCTGAAGGGACAGTTGCATGGAGAGCAAGATATGGTGGATAAACAGAGTCCAGCACTCGAACCACTACACCATGCAGGCTCTCCCTCTACGTAGGGGGGAGCCCATATCCAGAGTGTCATCGCAGTGTGGGTTCATTCTCTCTCTCTCTCTTTAAATAATGAGAAAATGTCTCTTCTCAGAGGTAAAATGCCTCTCCTAAAACATATTAGCATAGCATTTTTATCACACTCCAGATCATTGCCCAGCCAGCAGTACAATGAATTGTGAGGGCTATACTCCCAACAAATCCGGTGGGCACCAGGTTGACAAAAGGAAAGTCTGGTTAGAGAGAGCATTTCTGGCACTTTGTTAATTACATTGCTCTTCTCTGTTTAATAGGGAGGTCCAGGGGGAAGAGTGCATGTTTTATCTTTACCCACAGAGATTTATGTAGACCCATTTTAATACAGGCATGCGTTTCATTTCCAAAATTGGGATTAATCTTTTTTCCGGGTCAGCCGGCAACAGGCAGTAGTCTCGTATGCTGCCAAAAGACACATAGGGTATTGTTGATGATCGCTCATGCACTGGGGTCTTTCATGAGGGCATTGCTCAAACAGATGAGGATGAGGAATGCCAGAGTCAGGCCCGTAGCCAGGATTTCGATTCGGGGGGGGGGGGGGGGGGGGGGCTGAGTCTGAATGAAAGAGGGTCTACCCTAGCAAACCTTTTGTTTTGTTACCCCAATACCCCCATGCATATGGGATATATTGAGTATGGTGATCAGATCATGATATGAATAAACATAACAGTTTAAATAATGCACCAGTAAGGCCTTTTGCAAACCACCATGAGAATTTCGGGGGGGGGGGTGAAGCCCCTCAAGCCCCCCCCCCCCCACCCCCCCCCCCCCCCCCCAGCTACATGCCTGGCCAGAGTGGTGTCCTTTTAAATCCCAGTTCTTGGTTTAAGCATTTGGGAAAAAATTAACCAAACAGATGAGTGTGTATCTTTTCATAGAATATTGCTGTGTAAGAACATGCAGCTACTCACTTTTCTGTAAGTTTGTCTCCAGTTTAAAACTTCACTTCACATCATCCTACCCACTGCCAGATCCAAGTATGTGCATGGAATTTCCTCTGTCTCAGTGAAGTTTTGTCCACAGATTAGTTTTGCAATGAGGAATGATGTCTCCAGAGCATAGAATCATAGAATCATAGAGTTGGAAGAGACCTCATGGGCCATCCAGTCCAACCCCCTGCCAAGAAGCAGGAATATTGCATTCAAAGCACCCCTGACAGATGGCCATCCAGCCTCTGTTTAAAAGCTTCCAAAGAAGGAGCCTCCACCACACTCCGGGGCAGAGAGTTCCACAAGTTCCATCTTGTGATTTTGGGTGTGTGGCTGATGTCATCTTTCAAGCTGCCTAGGTAGGGAGTGTGCACCCCAAAATATGTTGAACTTAAAGGGGAGCCAAGTTCACTCTCTGTCTAGATGAGTTAGGTGGGATCAAGAGAACAATTAATAGCTCTCCTTGATTTGGCCGTAATATCTAGCATGGCTTGCCATGCGATTCATCCCAACTACTTAGTTGAGTTTCCAGGACAACAAGACAATCTGATACTGGGTTGTTGTAGTTTTTCCAGGCTATATGGCCATGGTCTAGAGAGGCATTCTTTCCTGACGTTTCACCTGCATCTATGGCAAGCATCCTCACTACCTCTGAGGATGCTTGCCATAGATGCAGGCAAAACGTCAGGAGACAATCTGATACTGGTTTGGATACTCTCCATCTACTAGATTTATATGTCAAGCCACATAGAAAAGAATGGGTATATCTTCTTTCAGTAGGAGATACAGGATTTTGAAGAATTTACCAGCATTTGAAAAGTGTCCTTATATTCAGGTTGGGAAGGACTTGAGAACTTGGAAATCTGAATGAGGGAGATTTATCTGTCTTGGCTGATAACTCTGAATGCTTGCTAAGTCTTTGAGTCTCTCTATATTCAACCATGCAAGTGTTAAATTATTTTCTTCCCAAAACCTTACTTATGTTTAACACGTGGTGGACATGGTTAAATTTCCCTGGTTACAATAGAGGTGCCTATTTAATTTGGTTAACATGTGTGCAGGGAGGGGGGATTTCTTTGCACTTTGTTTTTTAAGGATTACCCGAATTCAAAAAAGTTTCCATATTTGGGAATTAAAGAACTTGAGGTTTAAGTAATTCAGATACAGGAAAAAGCAAAGCTGACCCGTTCCCCCCATCTCTAGTCCATGGCCGAGTCCAATACTGAAGGAAATTTGTAACACATTCCTAATTCCATGTGTAGGCATATAATCTAGGGCAGTTTAATCTGGGGATTTTCCCAGGCTCAGCCAGGCCTTCAAATGCTAATGAAGGTGGTCAGTTGAAACATTCACACCTAGCTCCAGCAGGGAAGAGCTCCTTGCCACACCCCAGCCCTTCCACAGAGATATAAACCCATTGTTCCTAATTCCAACAGACCTCACTACCTCTGAGGATGCTTGCCATAGATGCAGGTGAAACGTCAGGAGAGAATGCCTCTAGAACATGGCCCTATAGCCCGAAAAAACCCACAAGAACCTAATCTAGGGCAGTGTTTCTCAACCTGTGGGTCCCCAGATGTTTTGGCCTTCAACCCCAGAAATCCTAACAGCTGGTAAACTGGCTGGGATTTCTGGGAGTTGTAGGCCAAAACACCTGGGGATCCACAGGTTGAGAACCACTGATCTAGGGGTTCATAGTATCCCACCACAAGGAAAGCATTTAAAAATAGATTTCTGCTAGAGATTGAAATCCAAGACAATGAAGAATTTATGGCTATTCTGATCCTTAAAGAACACTTTTTCCCAATGCTTTCTTAGCTTTAAATAACATTAATCAGATTGTTGGACAACAATAGATATAACAAAATGAGAAAGTGAATCAGGAGATTGGCAATGAGCTATTTTTGATTAATGAAGATGTAAAGGAGGTGATGAGCAACTTGCAAATCTGGCTTGACTCATAAACTAAGCCAATCAGTTTCTGATTCTGAGAGAAAGAACTTGTCTTAATTCATATAATTATAGGAAAAATGTCTATAATCAGTATGGAATGGGATCTTGGGATGATATTGGACAATTCTGAATCATCGGCTAAGTGGTAGAAATGAAGTGATTGGCTATTTTCTTGCTGCCTCGGTGCATGCTGATGAAATGCCATCGAATTCTTCTCTCCTCCATCCTAGTTCATGGATCGTCTGAAGTTGCTCTTGATGCCTCTCAAGCACCAGCCTGACTTTATCTACCTACGACATGTCCCCCTCCGCCGAGTCCATCTCTTCACCTTCCTCCAAGCACTATGCCTGGCTCTCCTTTGGATCTTGAAGTCTACAGTGGCTGCTATTATATTCCCAGTCATGGTAGGTTGGTGTGATCACAAGTGCATCCCTATGCATTTCCTTCTTCCATTTAGGAACATTTGAGAAATATATATATATAAAGAGGTCCACAACATTTCATTCTCAAGTCTCCTTGACTTTGCCCAACGACCAAAATAAATATGTACATTTTTATTTAACTGAAATTGTTTATTAACACAATATGAGATAGAAAGTAAGAAAAAATCATTTTTGAATGGATAAAAAATACATTCTCAGCAGTTTTAGAGTTCATATTCTGTTTTCCTTAAAGTTCCCTGTGCTACTATATTATTAACATAAAATACAGTGGAGGTATCTATTTTTAAAATAAATTAATGTAAATTTAAATTAATTCTTATTCATAATCAATTTAATATAATTAAATAATTAATATTAAATTACATTTGATTATGTCATCACCACCCTCATTTGTAACTGACTAGTAAAGCTATTCCAGAGTTTCATGTTTCCTAGAGCATTTTACGGATAATGTTTGCATTGCTTTGAATTATTTGTTTGAACACCATCAAAAAGTGACTAGTTTTTAATGAGCTTTAGTCATCAGCCTTATTTAAAACAAATAATAATACTGGTGCTCCATGACCAATAGTAATTTAGGTCTGTAGTACTTTGTCATAGTAAATTGTACTAGCTTCAGTGTACTCTTTAAACAGTAGCAAGGAGCCTAAGAATTTTTCATTCCTCTTTAAGGATGGAAAGAATATTGAAAAATATGTTTTTGAGTGTCAAGAAACCTTGATAAGAAAAATCCTGGAGAGATCAGAATTTTCACAGATAGAGAACTATTTTGCAAAAAAAATTGCACATGACTGCTTTTATTCAGAAGACATCTTCTCCTGCCCTGAAAACATCATCCACTGTGTGGAAAACAATATTTCTACACAGAAATGTTATTTTCTGCACAGAATAGTCTTATTTCCTGCATGGAGTACTCTATGCAAACTTATCATGTGGGAGATTAGTATTGCTAACAATGAATAGCAACACCTGCACAGAAAATATACAGGAATATTGTTTTTTTTCACAAAAATTCAGTTTCCTCCACAAAAAAATGCTTTGTGAATTTTGAGATAGCTGCACTTGCAATTTGTGCAAACTTTCTTTCCATATGTTTCCATATACATTTATTTGCAAAATTGTCACCTCTCCTTGCATAGTAGCGTTTTCATTCTTTTGTGCAAGAACAAGATAAATGAGGAATCGATCAATCAATCAATGATTTATTACGGTCTTTGACTAGCACAGTATAGAATGGGGCACCGGTGCCCAAGTAAGGGAATCGCAGTTCCCAAGTAGGTCAGGTATAAAAGCAGATTAAAAACATGTTATAAAAGAGACAAATTAAAATAATAAAACAGACTAAACTTACAGTTTAAAGTGCATGTATGAATCTAAAATAGGGGGGTGGCTAATAACAAATATCAGACAACTGGGAAGCTCTAAAAAGGGATGAGAGGGGAGCATTTACAGCATTTCAGGTATTACAAATCATTCTAACTATATTCTCTGCAGGAAGTTGCCTGGTGGAGTCGGTCATCAGCCATCTAATGTTAATTGCTGCTGCACAAAACTTGCCAAGTTAAATGAGGAGTCATATTCTTTTCATACAGTATCTGTGGCAGGTTAACACTATCCTCCTAAATACTGTATTCTTCTATACTGATTTTTAAAAAATCACATGTTTGCTAGTGGCTTCACTGTGAGTGGGATTTTAACTGAAATGTTAAAACATCTATCCATGGATGCATTTGCACTGGGCAGGTGTCAATCTGCCCTTGGCACAGCTTTAGATCCAGAATTTGCAGGCTGAATATGGGATGGCTGTCCAGGTAGCCTGAGATCAGATTCATACTTCTTGTCTGTCCTCTGTGTTGCTGCCCCTCTTAGCTAATCCAAGCACCTGGCCACCACGGTCGGCTCACCTGATGTCAGAATGGGGCACCCATGTCACCAGCTGATGAGTGCATGGAAGGGGTGATGGTGACAGTGTCTATATGCACATAGGTTCGGACCAAGTAGGACCATATCCAGCTATCCAAACTGTCCTAACGTGCCAGAATATGCTGGCATTTCAAACTGTGCCCTGTTCCCCATCTTAGCTTAAAGTGAGGCAAAGTCAGTGTTGCCAATACTCCCAGGATATCAGTGGAAGCTGATATATATAATGTAGACAGCTCACTCCATTCACAGTGAGTCTAGTTTTTTGACCCCCGATTACCCTCCGAATGCAGAAACATGCCCCAGAAATAGCTTCTGTATCTAATATTTTTAAAGATCAGATTAAAATCCAAAATGCCACTGAAGTGAAATCCCCCACCCCTTTGAGATTCAACAAATCAAAAGCTGGAAAGTGAGTAGGAGAGCTCTCAATTTCTAGTCTGACCTCGGCCTATTGCAGTAGCTGATCAGATCCCAAATGTTGTTAACCTTTTTTGGGCTACCTGATGGCTAAGAGAAGAAACCCAAAGAAGGTAAGCTATAAACAGCACCTGTGGGGAAAATATTTGCACGCCAATAAGGGTATGTTGAATTCTGTCCTAATAGATCCTGGCACTTGTGGCGGTCCGAAAGGCCATGGACTACCTCTTCTCCCAGCATGACCTCAGTTTTCTTGATGACGTCATTCCAGAAAAGGACAAGAAGAAGAAAGAGGATGAGAAGAAAAAGAAAAAGAAGAAAGGCAGCTTGGATAGTGACAATGATGATGTAAGGCCATTTACACCATTGTATAGATACTCTAAGGTTTTTTTGTCCTGCCTGCAACTACCTTGTGACAGCTTTCCAGGTTTGGATTATACAAATTATTCATATTCACTTCACCCCATCCCCACCCCATGAGACTGAAGGTTCTTGGACATTATTGATTCTCATAAACAGCATACAAAAAGCTATGTGTTGATTTGACAAGCTATTTTGCAAGTAAACACCCAGGGTTGTGCATGATTCAACATGAGGGGTAGCAGTGTATTCTAGAGATTTCAAACCAAATTTTCAAACACTGTTCTTTCAGAATAAAGTTTCCAGCCAAAAAAGAATAATTTTCAAATGTGGAACGTGTTTCATAATTAAGCTTTCTAGTACTTGCTTAAGAGAAAGCTTCACATCTCCCTCCCTGAATCTAGCAAAACGATTTCGTTTTCTAGGGTGGAGATTGTGCCTGTTTAGACAAAACTGAATGTGTCCTTATATTTGCCCAGTGTCATTGCATTACACCTAAAGTAATCTTCTCTGTTGGTTCAGGTTAGCAGTCTTACCTCCCTAGGTAAGTTTCTAAAGTTTCTGTAGACTCCATGATGTTACCTCATCCCTTCATTGACTCGACACTGGTCCGACAGAGCTTCCTGTGCCCTGCATTCCCAGTTCCCTCTAAAATGTTCTGTAGCTCAGTAAATATTTTCATACATGCACATAACTTTACTTGGAAGCATGTCTAAATAGGCGATTCCACAGGAATTAAGAAAATTGTTGTTCTCAATAATCCTGATTAATGGTCCAATTCATACATTGGACCTATGCCAAGGGTGGGAAAATGCCACTTACATTCTTTGGGGCTCCAATGTGTGACTTGTGGGACCTCCCCAGATGCCCCCACAAATCTCCACAATCCCCAGATACTTTTTAAAAAACAAATGGAGCTGAAGGGCTCTAAATCTCTCAAAATAACCAAAGAAGCAGGGGTTTAATCCATTAACCTCCACCAAACCTCCCCAGAACAGTACGTGTGAAAAAGATCTTGGAGTCCTCGTGGACAACAAGTTAAACATGAGCCAACAATGTGATGTGGCAGCAAAAAAAGCCAATGGGATTTTGGCCTGCATCAATAGGAGCATGGTGTCTAGATCTAGGGAAGTCATGCTACCCCTCTATTCTGCTTTGGAATATTGTGTCCAATTCTGGGCACCACAATTCAAGAGAGATGTTGACAAGCTGGAATGTTTCCAGAGGAGGGTGACTAAAATGATCAAGGGTCTGAAGAACAAGCCCTATGAGGAGCGGCTTAAGGAGCTGGGCATGTTTAGCCTGAAGAAGAGAAGGATGAGAGGAAGCCACAGGGAGGAAGGAGCAAGCTTGTTTACTGCTTGCATGGAGATTAGGACAAGGAACAATGGCTTCAAACTACAAGAAAGGAGATTCCATCTGAACATGAGGAAGAACTTCCTGACTGTTAGAGCCGTTCAGCAGTGGAACTCTCTGCTCCGGAGTGTGGTGAAGGCTCCTTCTTTGGAAGCTTTTAAACAGAGGCTGGATGGCCATCTGTCAGGGATGATTTGAATGCAATATTCCTGCTTCTTGGCAGAATGGGGTTAGACTGGATGGCCCATGAGGTCTCTTCCAACTCTTTGATTCTATGATATGCAATCAGATGCAACAGCCAAAGAGGTAGCCAGAAGTTACACAGTGTCACTTCAGGCATATTAAAAAGCGCTGCTATTTGGGCACAATAAAGAAAAATGACCCCTGTCCTTTTTGCAGTTGCCCTTCTTTGATTTATTTAAAGATGTTCTTACTATATTCCTGGGAAGCCATTCAGCCCATGTGGAGTCTTGCTCTGCAACTTTACCTCTCTCATCACATTGGGAGATAATTTCCAAGAACCTTTATGTCCCTTCAAAAAATCAACTGACATGTGACACTTCTTCCTCATTGTATATGAAATAATTCTGTTTCCAACTTCCAGTGTGACATTTTTCTTCATATCTCCTTAATTTAATCTGCTTTTCAGATTATAAAAAAACACTGGTGACTACCTTCACTAATACCAAGAAAGACATTCTTTCTATTCTTTAATTTCTTCTTTCTTTTTTTAAAATCCTGGACAGACTCAGATGTTTTCTGTATTTGATGTGCTTTTGTTGTTCCCAGTTTTAAAATAGCTGCAAGAGGAGTCTGTATTGTGACTTTTGCTGAACTCTAATCCAACATTTTTTGAATCTTGCAGACAGATGCACCTATATAACCACCTGACCATGTGCCTTAGAATGTGTTGAATTGTTTTTCATTCTGTAAATTAGTAAGAAAAGTATCACCCGTGCCTTCTGGTGGGATTCTACCAGTTCTCAATATTCTCATTCTTCAGCATCCCTAGATGGTGTTTGAGCAGAAGGAAACCTTTATTTAACATCAGCTCATATTAAGCAGTATACAAAAAGCATAGTCACAACCTGTTTGAAAGAAGGTTGTTGGTGGCTCTCATAGAGCAATATTCCCACCATTGTTACATGCAACTTTGTAGGAAACTCCATACTGGAAGTTGTAAATTGAAATATTATAAGATCACACTTTAGTTGAGTGCCAGCACAGTAGAGCCTGATGTTTCCATATGAACCAGAGCTTTGAGGGTACTACTTGCATTGGTATCATCCAATGCCATCCTCATTCCATTCTTACATTAATTTCCCCTGAGATCGGGAAGCATGGATCTGCCTCATACGTTAGATGCACCCTAATGAAGATGGAGCAGAACCAGAAAGTAAGATCAGTTGAAGTAATTGAGGTAAAAAATTACTAGTCTGAGAGCAAATTAGGGTGTGGGGAGGATGAGAAGAGTTATCTATGTAAGTTTAGATCAGTGGTTCCCAACCTGTGGTCGGTGGACCACTAGTGGTCTCAAGAACTAAAATATGGTCAGTGGCCTAACTGTTATTACACCGTTGCAACAAGAGTGACTGGTCTCACAAAACCTTATAGTGCTGAGGCAATGGGGATGTCAAGAGAGGAGAGGCTGATTGCCCACGAAAGACATAAGTCCCTTGACTGCTGCTTCTCCTCCTCCTCCTCCCTCACTGTGAGCGGAACTGTTCCATGTTGCGCCTAGAAGTGGAGGCACCTTGGTGTCTTTGTTTCTAGGCCTGTTCCTGGGGTTATTTGGGGGTGCTGATTCAGAAAATTGCATTAGATAGACCACAGCAGCTCTATATTATTAAATATGGTTTTCTATGGGTGAGCAGGTGGCAACTACTGGATGGCATATTTAATTAATTAATTAATTACAGTATTTATATACCGCTTTTCTCACCCCTAGGGGGACTCAAAGCGGTTATGATTTGTATCAGAAACTAGAGCTGATGTGGTCCATCCAGTGCAATTTTCTGAATTGCAAATAACCCCAAATAATCAAACTGAATCTAAAGTTGACCAAAAACTGATTCGTAACCCTTTTGGTACTAATGGAGAAGCGGCTTAAGGAGCTGGGCATGTTTAACCTGAAGAAGAGAAGGCTGAGAGGAGATATGATAGCCATGTATAAATATGTGAGAGGAAGCCACAGGGAGGAGGGAGCAAGCTTGTTTTCTGCTTCCCTGGAGACTAGGACGCGGAACAATGGCTTCAAACTACAAGAGAGGAGATTCCATCTGAACATGAGGAAGAACTTCCTGACTGTGAGAGCCGTTCAGCAGTGGAACTCTCTGCCCCGGAGTGTGGTGGAGGCTCCTTCTTTGGAAGCTTTTAAACAGAGGCTGGATGGCCATCTGTCAGGGGTGATTTGAATGCAATATTCCTGCTTCTTGGCAGGGAGTTGGACTGGATGGCCCATGAGGTCTCTTCCAACTCTGATTCTATGATTCTATGAATGTTGGAGAGTGGTCCCTAATCAAGTGTTTTCTGTTCAAAGAGGTCCCTGGTCAAGTGGTCCCTGGTCAAAAAATTGTTGGGAACCACTGGTTTTGGATGGAGAAATGAATTGCCTTGAAATTGTATCCTATAAGGTGAATTCTTACCATTTACACAGCAAATTTAAAGATAAATGGGCTTATTTGGCATAAACTGTAGGTTGTAATTCACAAAAACATAACCTAACTAAAACATGTTAATCTTTAAGGTGCTTCAAAATTCTTTACTGTTTGGACTAATTGAAGAGAGTCATTGGACTGTGTTACTCTGCCTCACATCCTTTACACTCTATTGAGAATGCAACAAGTTCCTTTTTTACTTTTTGTTTGTAGTAGAGAACTTTGGATTTTCAATAATGCCTGCCATGTGAGCCAAATCAAATTAGCAGAATAGTAAATGCTTATGGCAACTGCTTCAGCCTTCTCTAAAATCAATAGCTCTCATGCATCTGGCAGGAGAATAAATGTGATTAGCAAGAAATGCATATCCCTATTGCCCTAAGCCTCTCAGAGGCTTTATTCAACGTGCATTCATAAATTGAATGATATGAAAGCGTACTGAAGAGCACGGTGCCTGGTGATTATTTTAACTGGTGGCAGCAACAGATGGATGTGATGCTGAGCATGACGCTGCAGTTAAAGTAATGAGAAACTGGTGCAGAATCCCTCCAATGCCAGAACTGGGCTGGTATGCTCTGTGAATGATCTGTGGGGATAGTAAGAGAGAAAGAGAGGATGAGCGCAATGGAGACATTCTAAGAAATCTTGTGCACGTTTCTTTCACAGTCTGACTGCCCTTACTCAGAAAAAGTCCCAAGTATTAAAATTCCAATGGACATCATGGAACAGGAACCTTTCCTAAGTGATAGCAAACCTTCCGACAGTGAGTAGAACTAACATCTTGCATGCCTGCTTCAGTCTGAATTGCACGTCCAAAAAAAAAAAAAAAAAAAAAGCAGATATAGTACAGTACCACCTCTGTATCCACAGGGGATATGTTCCTACCATGGAAATAGGAAATGGTGGATAATAGCAAAGCCTATTTAAAGGAATGACTTCTGCTGGAAGTCACCATAGAGACATCTTCTTGTGGGATTTGCTAGGCCTTCCAACCTAACTATGGTGACTTCTTGTTGAAGCAAACCATCAAATCTCCTGGAGGACATATTCCTTTGGATATGGGTAGGTGAAACCGCAGGTATTGATCCCATTGGATACGGGGGTCATACTGTATAGCTTTCTATATCTGTATATACTTTTAATATTTATTTATTTTTAAAAAGCCTTGTTCTGTAGATGTTTTCTTTGTTTTCCTCCCATATGTTTTTTTGTTTTTTTTACACAGCATGTACACTTTTTGCTGGCTTTAAAAAATATTTTTGCTTTTTAAAATGTATGCATACTGTGGGTTTCTCCCTGCTTTTTCTCCCCTTCTTTGTGCCTCTACTATTAATTGCTTTTATCCAGCTGCTGACAGATTGATCGCTAGCATTCTCTCTCTTTCTCTCTCTTTGTAATCCTCCAAATGGTCCAGCCTATTTCTTGCACGATATATACTACCATTTTTGTTTGCAAAATGTGAATGCACACACCTTCTAATACTCTCTTCTGATTTCCTTTCTATTCCTTCTTTGCTGGCTAATAGAAGTAGCACCACTGTCTCTTGGTGTTTGTTTCCTTAGGATCTCTGCTTGGTCATCCCCCAAAATCAAAACTTCGACATAATATATGTAAAGAAGCAGATCATGGTGTGAATCATTTAGCACTATTAACATGCTTGTCTTCCTTTAGGTGGCTTGAGTTACATTTACTTCCTTTTTGTCCAATTTTTAAATTTGTGCTAATCTCCACGGAGTGATTCTATTTTCCATTTCAAAACGATCACCCCCTCACACACATCTCTTTCCATTTGTCTCTGCTGACTCTCCTATCTGTTTTCTGTTGCTTTCATTTCCTTGAGAAAAATGTGATCCCAATGGCAACAGTTCTCTGTGTATTTTGCTGAATATGGAGTGGGGAGGGGATCATGCAAAGCTTGTTGTACGAGCAGTTTTTTGCTTTCTAAAAGCAAAAAACAGAGTAAGAAAAAAATATCTGAAAATCGGTCCCAAGTACTAAATATTTGTGGCCAAGAATTGAGTAGGTGATATGGTTCAATCTGAATGTTGTCCTTTGAAATGCCTAATTTCAGCACTTTATGGAATTTGCTACACTATGAATTCACTATGGAATGTATTCACCTGAGGCATTGAATGTTTGCCTTTTTTGTGTGCAATCCACCCTGAGTTCCTTCAGGGAGAGAGGATGGTCTAGAAATAATAATAATAATAATAATAATAATAATAATAATAATAATAATAACAACAACAACAACAACAACACGTTTATAACACGTTTATAACAGTGCCCGAGTTATAAACGTTTGACTTACAAGTGATTCATAGTTAAGAACAGGGGTAAGACAACAAGAAGTGAGAGAAATCTTCCCTTCGGAAGTGAAATTTACTCTTAGAAGAGTTATTATCATGGGGAAAAGGGGTCTCCAAAGAAGCTTTATGACCAATCCTTATTTCCACAACAAGCCAAATTTTGCAAAATCCCCATTATAGGAGGAACCGAAAGTGAGGTGAAATCTTCTGAACAGGGACACAGGCATCAAAACAAACAGCGCAGAGTGTTAACCCTTCTCTATGCCATAAAAATCTCTAAATATATATATCTGGCTGGAATTACATTTAAATTTGTATCTGTTCTGACTCACAAACAAACTCAACTTAGGAACAAACCTACAGAACCTATCTTGTTTATAACATGTGGACCTTCTGTAATACAGTGGGATTACAGAGAGATTCATAGTAAGGCATTTGGTGACTTCATCCATCCTTGGTAGGTAGAAAACAAAACCAGAGAGAAATCTGGCAACTTTTATATTAACAATTTGGGAGAGTTCAGGAAATTTATTTTTGAAGCTCTGAGCTTGCATTCATAAATAGATCAAACTGGTCTATTAGTAAATTGCCGTACTGCTGCAAACAAGTTCACACTCCTAAATTCAACACAGCAGGCAATTAGATATCAACAGTTGCCACACTGTAGGATTGCAACAAACTTCTTAAATCAATTGCAAATCTGTAATAATCAGATCACCTATTGCTTCTACTATACATTTTGGGATGGATCAGGGCCAATAGAAATGCTGACTTTATGGAATGAAGAGTGGTATTGATTGGATGAGTAATTGGGGAAAGGGTAAGTACTAAAATATTCAGATACATGAAGTATCAAGATATCACAACATTCCATTCATGACAGAAAACACTACTTGGATCTGGGTAAACATGGTATCAGCAAAACCACGAACATACCAAAAATAGCTAATTTTTAAAATATCCTTATCTATACCCCTGCTTCTTAAGTGAGGTCTTCCATTTTCTTTAGAATAAGGATGATCAAATATGCCAGAAGGAGATTAAGGATGATTTCTAGAATCTGTACATATTTATAGCTCGTCACTATGGAACTGCTGCATCTGCTCTACCCGTGTTTGTTATATGTAGAGTTTGGGAAGGAAAGTATTATTTTTGGGAGACACATAGAAACACATGCATCAGTTCTAGAGATAAGACAGACCTTTGCCCAACATGTATTTTCATGTCTCTCTACATTTAAATTGCTAAAGAATCTTCAAATTTGATTCATACACAGGATTCACCCCACTTCAGAGTACACCCACTTTAATTTGGACATCTCCCAAATCTATCCAAGTCAGCTTTGAATTGGGAAATGTCTAAATCCAAAATATATCTGCAGTTGAAGGAGATATGGAATAGAAAGTGCTGCTTGGGTATAAGCATTCGTTTTGGGAATAATTTACAATCAGATTAAACTGGATGGGTACCTTTCATATGGTATCTCTGGCAGATAACTTATTTGGGTTGTTGTAGGTTTTTCCAGGCTATGTGGCCATGTTCTAGAGGCATTTTCTCCTGACGTTTTGCCTGCATCTATGGCAAGCATCCTCAGAGGTAGTGAGGTCTGTTGGAAGTAGGAAAATGGGTTTATATATCTGTGGAATGACCAGGGTAGGACAAACGTCAGCAGAAAATGCCTCTAGAACATGGCCACATAGCCCGGAAAAACCTACAACAACCCAGTGATTCCGGCCATGAAAGCCTTCGACGATAACGTCTTTGCTGAGCCCTGTTTATCGTGCACTTCTTTCCTTATAGTATTGGGTTTGTTTGGTGAGACACAAGATGTGTCTCAAGTGGACATGTCAAAGATTCATGATTCATTCTTCATTGTCCAAATAACCCAACTTTTGCATCTAGTGTTCTGTTGCCGGACACGTGCATATTAGCTTTAGTCTTGTGCAATGGGATATTTGTCTAGCACAGCTCTCCATTTTGGGTATGGATATTAGCTCTCATGCTGTTGAAACTAGAGCAGTACTGGATAATTGATTTCAAAGCTGTTGGCTATAAAATAAGGTTTTATTTAAGTTGCTTTGAATTTGTTTATTAAGAAAAGCAAGACAGTTTTTTAAACATATATTTCTCACAAACAGGAGAAGAATCACCAACATTCCTTGAACGCCATACATCATGCTGATAAAATTCCTTACCTCCACTCCCACACAATGCCAAGGTAAGGATCTTTATGGGTCTATAGTCTTAAACACTATTTATAATGTAACCACATCTTTGCAGAGAGTGGGTTTCAAACCAAGTGTGAAGTATACCCCATTTGGTTGATTTGCATCCTAGCTGCCAATGAAAGAAAAATTGATTTGACTGCTGAAGAAATGAAACCTTATGAAACAAGGTAAAATATTTGTTCACTGAAACATAGAGTTATTGGAAACTGGCATATTAGAGTTTCCAATATGCCAGTTTCCAATATGCCAGTTGAAACCAGGCATATTGGAAATTATTTCAGAGCAAATTAGGTGAGTCTACTCTGCACAGAAGAAGGAATGACGGAAATATAAGAATCCTAGAGGTGAAAGGGACCAGTGTCATTCCTCGTTTCCTTATTTTAACTAGGCAAAGAAGAGTTTGGAAAAGTTACACTTTGGATTACAACCTATGGAAGCGCCTTTTAGCATATCAAGAGGTCATATTAATGGAAAATTTTTGGATTGAGAGTCTCAAAATCTACATTTTCCAAATTATGGGTCACTCCACCTTTGTTTTAGAAAACAGGATAGCCCCAATCAGCTAGTTTTGTTAATGTTTTCCCAGTGGAGGATTGCCATATGAAACCTAGGCTACAAATGGCTATTTAGTTATTAAAACAATCTCTCTCCTGAATTTGATTTGTTGCTTAGTTTCCTGTTATATTGATTATTGTTATGTCTATACTTCCCTTAAGGCACAGGTGGAGAAAATGAAGCCTTTTGCTATTCCTGAAGCCTTCCACTTATCCTCTCAAAACTCCTCAACCCCTCAGTATTTTTAAATGGAGTGATTTTGTTGTGATTTAAACTGTAAAAAACACATAGAAAGTACAGCAGAGTGCAAAATCACCCCACCTACCCCAGATCTCCCACTTCTGATTTCATTGGCATCCCTCCCAAAATGGTGACAGAAAATGATATTGTATCACTCCTGTGGCCATTTTGAGAGATAGTCTGAAGGGAAACAAAGATATTTTGACAAGATGGAATGGGTGGCCTGCAAGGAGGTGTGAAAGGGAAGTTGTAGGCCAAAACACTTGGGGGGGGGGGGGATCCACAGGTTGAGAACCACTGGTCTAATGCAATTAATTCATCATCACATTGAGCCCCCGGTGGCGCAGTGGGTTAAACCCCTGTGCCGGCAGGACTGAAGACCGACAGGTTGCAGGTTCGAATCCAGGGAGAGGTGGATGAGCTCCCTCTATCAGCTCCAGCTCCTCATGCGGGGACATGAGAGAAGCCTCCGGGCATCCCCTGGGCAACGTCCTTGCAGACGGCCAATTTTCTCACACCAGAAGCGACTTGCAGTTTCTCAAGTCGCTCCTGACACGACAAAAAAACAAAACAAAAAACTGGGTTGTTGTAGGTTTTTTCAGGCTATATGGCCATGGTCTACAGGCATTCTCTCCTATCGTTTCGCCTGAATCTATGGCAAGCATCCTCAGAGGTAGTGAGGTCTGTTTGTTGGAACTAGGAAAAAGGGTTTATATATCTGTGGAATGACCAGGGTGGGACAAAGGACTCTTGTCTGCTGGAGCTAGGTGTGAATGTTTCAACTGGCCACCTTGATTAGCATATAATGGCCTGACAGTGCTAGAGCAAACTTTCGTTGAGAGGTGATTAGATGTCCTTGTTTGTTTCCTCTCTGTTGTAATTTTAGAGTTTTTTTTAACACTGGTAGCCAGATTTTGTTCATTTTCATGGTTTCCTCCTTTCTGTTGAAATTGTCCACCTAGCTCCAGCAGACAAGAGTTCTTTGTCTCACCCTGGTCATTCCACAGATATATGAACCCTTTTTCCTAGTTCCAACAGACCTCACTACCTCTGAGGATGCTTGCCATAGATGCAGGCGAAATGTCAGGAGAGAATGCCTCTAGAACATGCCATATAGCCCGAAAAAACCTACAACAACCCAGTGATTCTGGCCATCAAAGCCTTCGACAATATATTTATTTATTTACTTTGCTTATATACCGCTGTTCTCAGCCCGGGGGCAACTCACAGCGGTGTACAACATAGAAAGAACAAGGTTCAAAATTCAAGACACAATATAAAATGATCCACAATCCAGCATTAACAAAAACATCATCATCAAAAAACATCATCATTACTACAAAAGCCATTCCGCGTTGTCTCATCGTCCAAACCACAATCCAGTATCATTTTCCGTTGTTCCATTCCTATAGTCATTACCAAGTTTTTAATTTCCTGCGGAATATCATCAGGGAAGGAGCCAGTCTGATGTCCACGGGAAGGGTGTTCCACAGCCAAGGAGCCACCACCGAGAAGGCCCTATCTCTCATCCCCGCCAGCCGTGCTTGTGAGGCAGGCGGGATTGAGAGCAGGGCCTCCCCGGAAGATCTCAAAGTCCTGGTGGGCTCGTAGGTCGAGATGCGGTCGGATAGGTATCTTGGGCCGGAACAGTTTAGGGCTTTATAGGCCAATGCCAGCTCCTTGAATTGAGCCCGGTAGCAAATCGGTAGCCAGTGGAGTTGGTACAACAAGGGGGTTGTATGCTCCCTGCGTCCCGCTCCTGTTAGTATCATGGCTGCCGCACGTTGGACCAATTGAAGCTTCCGGGCCGTCTTCAAAGGCAACCAATATATAAAACAAAAAACCTCACTGGCTCTCAAAGGTTAATATACACAGAAATGTAATTTAAGTTTTGTTCTTTTTCTTCTGTTTTTCAGCCCTCCACGAACTCCAATGAAAGTTGTGCCTCAAATTAGAATAGAGCTTGATCCTGAAGATGGTGGTTATTTCTGGAGGAGCAAGGGAACAGAAACTACTTTGTAACTTGTTCATTAATCTTCTACTGAACTGGCTTTTTTTTTGGTCATTTCTTCCTCTTTTCTTCGGTTTTACTAGCCAAATATCCAATTGATCTCTGCCTAGGGAAATGCAAGACATGTGGTGTCCCTCTCCATTGGGTCTTTCATCTCATTTCTCTCCCTCCACTTTGTATATTCTTCTTCTCCTTAGTCTTTTTCTTTCTTTCATTCTGACCAATACACGTGGATTTGTTTTTGTTTTTGCCTTCTCGACCGTGTGCGTACGTACGCCTCCTCTGGACCTTTTCACCAGAGAGTGGAAGTATTAAGAATATATTATCACGGCTTTGTGAAATGTCAGCAGAACTGTTATTATTTTGGCGTGTTGGGGTTATTTTTTAGTTGTGGATCAGTGTTTTTCTTTCTTCATGGTTTTTTTTAAAAATCTCTAGCAGAACAAAACTGACCTCCAGGCAAAATCCCCATAATTCTGTACTCCTGGAAAAAAGAAATGCTGCTAATCTTAATATGCTTGTAATGTCACCTTTGCTTCTTTAGTCTCAAGCACAGAAAATGGAAATGGTACATCCTTGCACAGACAAACTTTAATTTTTTTGCCAGCACTGTATAGTATGTGTTTGGAATCCTGTCCTATGCAACTTTTATTCTGTAACACTTCAGTGGATTCTTAACCGGTCAGCTGCGTTGACAAAGTGTTATTCTTATCTCTTAGATGAAATCTGTTTTAAATTATGGGGGCCTAACCTGCGACTTACTTTTTTGTCAATTTTTTAACCATTTTTTAAAAGAATTACTGTAAAGAAAAATGATTTTTTTTCCTGCAGCAGGAAACTTATAGTTTTTGAGTAGTTCTACCTCTTATTTCTAGATGTTGGACTTTCTCTTTAAAAATGAAAAGACAAAAAAAAAGAAGAAAGATTTAATAATTATTATTATTATAATAATAATGAGAATAATTGTATAGTATGTTATATAATGTGATTTTTACAAAAGAACAAAAAATACAAAAATACACAATCTCAAGGGTATATGGCATCAATATATAATAATACCTTTCCTAGTTCTTTCTCTCTTCCTCTTACTTCCCTTCAATTTGTATTTTCTTCTTAACCATCTGTCCTGATCTGATTTTGTCACGTAATTCTTGGTGAAGTCCTTCTTTCAAAGCATCTGGCACAAACGGCTCTGTGTTTCTGCCATGCTGCCTGCCTTCATCTTTTAAGAGACTTCTGCCAACTTCCTACATAAACTCCATTAATACAAGCAGGGCATGTGTCGTGGTAACACATTCAGAGTTACCTTCAGACAGAAATGAGTGTTGTCAAATGAGCAGATGCAGACTGAAGTCATGTGTTTATTTGTCTTTATTGATAGCTCTGTTTTATTTGTACCAACTTGCTGGCACTCTGTATGTGTTTTCTGTGTGTGTGTGTGTGTGTCCACACTTCCAGATTTAATATAAAGTAGAATGGAGATTATTTAAGGGGAGGGTTTTTAGAGCCTTAATTATTGGTCTGCATATTGTAGCTCATGCTTTGCAAATCATATGTAGAGTTCAATGTATTGTTGAAGGCTTTCATGGCCGGAATCACAGGGTTGTTGCAGGTTTTTCCGGGCTATATGGCCATGTTCTAGAGGCATTTTCTCCTGACGTTTCGCCTGCATCTATGGCAAGCATCCTCAGAGGTAGTGAGGCAAGCATCCTCACTACTTCTGAGGATGCTTGCCATAGATGCAGGCGAAACGTCAGGAGAAAATGCCTTTAGAACATGGCTATGTAGAGTTCATTTCAGACACGGTTGATAGCTGTCACTTCATGCCATGTCATTTTTGTTATGCTCTTATATGTTATTCTGGACCAGTCAATAACAGTCGTTCTCGATCTGTAGGTCTTCAGCTCCAAAAAATCCTAACAATTGGGATTTCTGGGAGTTGGCTGGGATTTCTGGGAGTTGAAGGCCAAAACACCTGGGGACCCACACGTTGAGAACCACTGGTCTGTAACAATGGTTCTCAACCGGTGAGTCCTCAGGTGTTTTGGCTACAAGTTCCAGAAATCCCAGCCAGTTTTCCAGTTGTTAGGATTTCTGTGAGTAGAAGGCCAAAACACCTGGGGACCCACAGGTTGAGAACCACTGGTCTATAACAATGTATGTTGTTCTGGGCTAAACTATTTCAGACTGCAGGTGGAGATATTCTCTTTGAATGTTCCCCTGTAGAAATTCCATGCAATGTGCATAAGGACACAACGTATGCATGGGAATAGGTTGGAGCCCGTTTCATCACTCCTACACTCTTGACTTTTCTCAGTGCAGGGAGTAGGGATTTACATCTTTGCTCATATGCGAGAATTAAGCTTTTCACACTTCTTGTCTCTGCTGGGGGAGAGTTTTGTGCATTGTTGGAAAGATATTTGCATATTGACATTTTTGTGAAAAATTTCACAAAGTTTTTGTTTGTTTGCACAAAAGCAGTTTTTGGTGTGAAACGTCTTTTGTGCTAAACAGCTGCTGGTTGAATTAAATGAAATGCTTTTTGTACTCTTTTTTTGCACAAAAATGTTTTTGCACATACAAAGAAGCATCTCGAAATTTTCGCAGCAGTCCCAAATGAATTAAATACCTACATGCATACATAAATGCATACATTGGCCTTTTCACAGTCACATGAGGATGAGCAATTCTTATAGTGGTTGAATTTTGTAAGTGGGGTGTCTCAACATGTTGTGGATGAGAAAATTCATTCTGTATGTCCCCTACAATTGGCTTGACGTGGGGCTTAGAATGTGAGGTCCATCATCTGCAACTCAGACCAGAATAAGCAGTCTGACATAATTCTGCCATCAGTGTAAGAGAATGGACACTGTATCAATATCTGTTTAGTTACACACCCACACTAGTATGGCTGTTAAATAATTGGAAACCAACCCAAAGGCTCTTAGATACCCCAAAAATGCAGCTGTGACCACATTCCAGGGCAACTTACATAGTCTTGAGCAGCAACTTAGGTATACACCCCAGTCTTCTTGCAAAAGAGATTATTGTTCCTTCAAATTTTGTGGGCTTTATGTTTTGTGTTGTTGCAAAAGCTGTCTCTGTCCAGGGCCCATCTTGCCAGATTAGAGCTGTTATGCTGAATGTAGGCCTGTTTCTACTATCATTCTCCAACAGAAGTAACTTACTTTTGCAGTGAAGTGCATCACCCTCAAACCCATCTGCATGGACAATGCATTGTGGACTCCAGTTTTCTTGAGTATGAAATGGCTTGGAATGTCTTAGATTTCTCTGTGCAGATGGTTTCGGCATGACTGCAGAAAACTATTCCTGTATGGGAAATTACATGCATTGATCTCCTGGCTTTAGGAGGTGTGCTTGAAAGGGCACCTTATTCACATGAAAGAAAAGTTTAAAAGGATAGAAGGAAACAGAATGGTGAAATTGACACTTCCAAGCACCCAATTGTGCACACAGTCAGACTTTTTTTCCCACTTGGTGGTCTCTAGTGGTTAATCTCTCCCAGCAAAGTTATTCCACCCCTAAAATCTGTTAATTATACTTGAATCGACTGCAGCAATGTTTGACTCTTCAACACAATGCCTTGTCATACACAGAGTCCTGTATTGTTCAGGGGAAATGACAAAGAAGAATGTTTCAATTATTTATATCAGTTTAGTGCAAGAAAGGGATTGGGAAGGGGCAAGGGACAAGAATCTTGAGATGTTGCATTGTATGTATTCCTGGCATTAGCTACCTGACTTATTTATTTATTTTCCTCAGACTACTAAGCATGATGGGAATATTTGCCTTTGTAGCTTATGTTGGTACTGTTGCATCAGTTTAAGTGGTACGGCTTTCTTCTGCAGATAATCTGATGAATTGTTGCTTGATGTGGGGCTCAGGGACCCCATTTTGCTTAGCACTGTCACCTTGTTGCAGAATCCCATATAGGATGAAGGAATGCCTTTTCAACCAAAATGTAGAATTGAGAGACATAGACCCAAATATTTTGATTTGCAGGAAAGAAGCACTTTCTTTGTAGTATAATTTACCTAATGTGGTTTATAAAGGAAGGTTGGTTCCCCTGTTGCAACAACCCTTGCAACTTTGGTCGCCAAAGTCAAAGCTCTCCAAAAGAGAACTGTTAAGACCTGATAGGGCACAAATGTAGGGATGAATGAGATATGAGAGCAACACTCTTGTGTGATGGCATATGGTTTAGAGGCCCTGCACAGTAAACAAGTGATCATTTAGGTCCTATTGTTACAGTTTCCTGGACCCACATTAATGTGGCTGCTAGGTTGGCTCATCAGGCCAAAGGGCCTTGGGATGAACTATTGCTTTAAATCTCACCCCCCAGGGGAGAATGGGCAGATGGGTGCCTGAATCATGCTCAAAAGTCAATTGTTCAACTCTTCCTTCCCTTTCCCCATGTGGAGCAAATCCCTCCATGCTCTCAGCTAGTGCTTCAAGATGATAACTAAGACCCCTTTTACAATGCCATTAAATTTAGATTATTGAAGCAGATAATCCAGATTATCTGCTTTGAACTGGATTATATGAATACACTGCCATATAATTCACTTGAAAGCAGATAATCTGGATTTTATAGGGAGAGGAGAGAGATTCCAAGAGAGGAGATTCCATCTGAACACGAGGAAGAACTTCCTGACTGTGAGAGCTGTTCAGCAGTGGAACTCTCTGCCCTGGAGTGTGGTGGAGGCTCCTTCTTTGGAAGCTTTTAAACAGAGGCTGGATGGCCATCTGTCAGGGGTGATTTGAATGCAATATTCCTGCTTCTTGGTAGGGGGTTGGACTGGATGGCCCATGAGGTCTCTTCCAACTCTTGGATTCTATGATTCTAGGGCAGTATATAAGGGGTCAGAGTCCTCAAGCTGAATTAGCTTCACTCATTGGCCAACATCCCCTTTGTGTAGAAGATGGAGGAGTGAAGTTGCTGCAGCCAATGGACCATTTTGAGGAGTGGTCCTCTATCCACCTGCTTTGCTGTTGCTCTGCCCTAATATAAATCCAAGGGTGAAGTTCAGAATCATCATTGTAGTTTCACCCTTCTAAGTGAGATGTTGATTTGATAACTCTAATCCACGTTTTAGGAACTTGACATCACATATCATTGTAATTATTAATTATTTATACTGTAATAACCTTTTGGGATTCTGTTGTGCATTGTTAACAATATTAAATTGTGTCCTCTACCCCTCCTGACATGCTGTTCCCTGGGTTCACTTTGAACCTGGTAGCTGATAGAGCTCCATTCCCAGGTAACAGATGAGCACGGGCACACAAGGCTTAGTCTTATATTCAAACAGGGAGGGCAGATTCTCTGCTTCAAAAAAGGGTTGGCATTGCTGCTATTAAAATGAACTTTTAGGTCAGCCTAGTTGCTCCTGCAAATATAGATGGAGCCTAGCCCCATGTTCATGTAGGAAAAATCTTGCCCAAAAATGACTGTGGGTGTGTCTTCTTAGCAATTACCGGGAATAGCAGAGAAATTCTGAGAAGGGAAAAAGGAAGAGTGTATGTTGGCTTTTGAGGCCCAGTAAGAGACTCGATGGAAATCTTACTAGTGAAAAATCATAGAATTGTAAGGGACCGCCACCCCTTGCCATGCAGAAATACACAACTAATAGATTCTTGAAAGAAGGCCATCCAACTGTTTAAACACCTCCAAAGAAAGAGAAAACCACCTTACTTGACTTACTTACTGAGGCGATCCCTCGTAGTCCGAGGATGATGGTCCTCCAAGTTCGGTGTCCTGGCGGTGGGTCCGTAGGTGACTGTGGAGCCCTATTCTTGACCTGCATCTTCTCCCGCAGTGAGGGCATCGGTTTCCACATGGAAGGCGGTCTCAGTTGGGGTTGGCTTGACACGCCTTCCTCTTGGCACGTTTCTCTCTTTCACCCTCCATTTGTGCCTCTTCAAATTCTGCAGCACTGCTGGTCACAGCTGACCTCCAGCTGGAGCACTCAAGGGCCAGGGCTTCCCAGTTCTCAGTGTCTATACCAGAGTTTTTGAGGTTGGCTTTGAGCCCATCTTTAAATCTCTTTTTCCTGCCCACCAACATTCTGTTTTCCATTCTTGAGTTCGGAGTAGAGGAACTGCTTTGGGAGATGATGGTCGGGCATCTGGACAACATGGTTGGTCCAGGGGAGTTGATAGCAGAGGACCATCGCTTCAGTGCTGGTGGTCTTTGCTTCTTCCAGCACGCTGACGTTTGTCTGCCTGTCTTCCCAAGAGATTTGCAGGATTTTCCGGAGGCAGCGCTGATGGAATTGTTCCAGGAGTTGCATGTGACGTCTGTAGACAGTCCATGTTTTGCAGGCATATAGCAGGGTTGGGAGGACAATAGCTTTATAAACAAGCACCTTGGTCTCCCTACGGATGTGAGAAAACCACCACCCTCCAAGGAGTCTATTCCACTGTTCAACAGCAGTTACCATCAGGAGGTTCTTCCTATTGTTCAGTGAGTCATTTCTTGAAATTTTAATCCATTGGTCCATGTCTTAGTCTCAGGACATATTTGAAACTTTGATGGCTATTGTGTCCCATCTCAGTCTTCTCTTCTGCAAGTTCATCACACCTAGTTGCCTAAGCTGTTCCTCGTAGGGTTTGGTTACCAGAACCGAGTGGTTTTCTTTCCAAGATAAGTGGAAACAGAACTTGGGAAATATACTTTTGTGAACCAAGTAAAATCAGCCCACTGCCCAGCTGGTTGGTGGACTTGGGGCATTGCGGTCCAAAAAAGGAAATCACTATCCCAAGCTGTTCTTAGGAAAGCCTAAACATACTGATGTCCAGTGAAGACTAGTTCCTTTTATTTGGCATAAATGTTCGTAGACTACAGTCCCACGTCATCAGACGGCATGTTGCTTATACCAAGCTCATGGACATGCTTTGCAAAGTGGCTTCTCCTCAGGGCTAACATTTGTGAAGTTCTAAACAGCCAGAGATTATTTTGTCCCAGACCCACAATATGAACGCACTGCTTGCCTGTCTCTGTCTCTCTGTCTCTCTTTTTGTCTCCTTTTCTTTTCATAACCTTCTTATATGGTATGTGTATGCATTGTTTCTCGGAATCAAGATGCACTTTCAGATACATTTTATTGTTATTGTTATTGCTATGTTATTTGTTCATTTTGAACTGTTTTAAAAGTCTGTATTTGCTTTGGATGAATTGTGCGTTAAGAAAAACACAGCCACTTTATCTTGAAATGAAGACGATCAACACAACAAACCGGATTGTTTCTTCCTCTTCTTCTTCTTCAAAATACAAAAACAGAGAAGAAAACATTTCAAATTACTGAATGATTTTCCCCCAGTAAGAAGAAAAGTAAAACCATGAAATTCCTTATTATAACATTATAGGATTTTACAGTTTTATGAGGCTTTCTATTGTGACTTTTATGGAATCAAGAAATGAAGAAGATGAGATATTTTAGCATTTATATTTTTCAAATTAAATGTATACTGAAAATAAAGTAACTTTATGCATTTATCTGTGCGGGCTGTTTTCTTTTTGCATTCTGACTGCTATTTAATTATTGTATCAGAAGCAAACCAAGGGTACAGTTGTAATGTGTTTAAAAAACACAAAGTTTAAAAACTTGGCATTATAGTATTTATTTATTTATTTATTTAAAAGTTTTGTATACCGACCTTCTCACCTCTCTTGAGGGACTCAGACCATAATATCACATACAATCAATAAAACATAATACATATTACAGTAAAACATTAAAACAGTAATTACAATCAATAACTATAATGGTCAGTCGTCACATTAAAATAGTTGCTCATCATCCTCCATCCATATCTCAGGGTGTTGGTTCACTCATCGAATGCCTGTTTCCTAAATGTCAGGATAGAAGGGGCGGTTCTAATCTCCTGTGGGAGAGAGTTCCAGAGTCGAGGGGCCACCACCGAGAAGGCCCTGTCCCTCGTCCCCACCAGACGCGCTTGCGAGGCCGGTGGGACCGAGAGCAGGGCCTCTCCAGACGATCTTAATAATCTTGATGGTTCATAGGGGAGAATATGTTCGGAGAGGTAAACAGGCCCGGAGTAGATGTCCTTTGACCAGTAGCTGGCCACTTGGAGTGCCTCTGGTGTTGATTTATAGGAATGGAGGTCTTCCATTGTGCATGTGGCAGGGCTCAGACTGCATTGTAATTGGTGGTCTGTGCTTTGGTCTTCTCCACACTCACATGTCATGGACTCCACTTTGTGGCCCCATTTCTTAAGGTTGACTCTGCATCACGTGGTGCCAGAGCGCAGTCTGTTCAGTGCCTTCCAAGTCACCCAGTCTTCTGTGTGCCCAGGAGGGAACCTCTCATTAGGTATCAGCCATGGCTTGAGCTTCTGGATTTTAGCCTGCCACTTTTGGACTCTCGCTTGCTGAGGTGTTCCTGCGAGTATCTCTGTAGATCTTAGAAAACTATTTATTGATTTAAGGCATTGGTGTGTTGGCTGATATCTGAACAGAGGATGGGCCGAAGATGTCACTGCCATGGTGCTTTCACTATTGGCTGCTACTTCCTGGAGGATGTCAGGTGGTGTGATACCAGCTAAACAGTGTAATTTCTCCAGTGGTGTAGGTTGCAGACAGCCTGTGATAATGCGGCATGCTTCATTAAGAGCCACATCCACTGCTTTAGTATAGTGAGATGTATTCCACACTGGGCATGCTTATGCAGCAGTAGAGTAGCAAAATGCAAGGGCAGATGTCTTTGCTATGTCTGGCTGTGATCCCCAAAACTTTAATGCTTTAAGCAGTCAGAACACTGCGAATCACAACCAGAAGCAAACAGAAGTGACTTGTAGCATTCTGACTGCTTAAAGCAGTAAAGTTTTTAAAAATATGTGAATTCTTGTAAACATGTATTATATATCAGCAGTCCAGAGATTAGGAACACTAAACCTCAAAGAGTAACTATGAGGTCCACAGTCCATCATAAGAATAAAATATTTCATTTTCTATTTAAGAGAGGTTATTGTGCCTCATGAATGTTATACTGGCATTGCTGAGCTTCTTTCTTAACAGTCTTAGAAATGTAGAAAACCATAAAGAAGTCAGACATATTGGAGGGAAAGCTTGTGAGGAAGTTGAATGGAAGCTTCCAAGGGGCTTGTTCTGGTTTTTAGAATTGGAGCTGCTACAAGCACTTAACAGTGGTTCTTAACCACTCGGTCCCCTGGTGTTTTGGTCTACAGCTCCCAGCTGTCAGGATTTCTGGGAGTTGAAGGCCAAAACATCTGGGGACCCACAGGTTGAGAACCGCTGATGTAGGGACTTCTCAAAATGTGCAATATTAACCCATGGAGCCTTTTTGTGTGTTCAGCCAATTGAAAGGATGTAAACCTATGGAGCCAACATATTTTTTTTTGTCGTGTTCAGGAGCAACTTGAGAAGCTGCAAATCGCTTCTGGTGTGAGAGAATTGGCTGTCTGCAAGGACGTTGCCCAGGGGATGCCTGGATGATTTGATGTTTTTATCATCCTTGTGGGAGGCTTCTCTCATGTATCCCCATGAGGAGCTGGAGTTGATAGAGGGAGCTCATCCGCCTCTCCCCGGATTCAAACTTGCGACCTGTCAGTCTTCAGTCCTGACAGCACAGGGGTTTAACCCACTGTGCCACCGGGGGCTCTAGCCAACATGGTGTAAATAAATCAAATGTTGCAGTATGCCTTTGGAGAGCAGGGTTTGAATTCCTTCTCTTCCATGAAAACCCATTGGGACCCAGCAAGTTGCACATTTTAGCCCCAGAAAGCCCCGTGAAAGGGTTGTCATAAGTTAGAAACAACTTGAAGGCACATGATAACAAACGTAAGGCCTACATTACCTACACATTACAAATCCAGGTATGAATTAATCAAATGAACACATCCCAATAGTGGGCAACACAACTTTTCAGTTATTTTTCCTATCAGGTAATGGAATCCTTCGGCATTATGTGTGTGGCTTTATTATCCTCACCATCCTTGTTGGCCCCTTGAGTCTGTTTGTTCCTCCAGCTGTCAAAATCTCCCGATTTAGAAGGCTCAGAACTGATTGGAGTATTCCAGCTATGACCTTCCTAGTGCTGAGTACAGTGGAATTATTACAACGGAAGATTGTATTAGTTATCTTTGGAAATCTCAGACCAAGCTCTGCTAGAAAACATGACACCATCACAGCAGGGTCTTGAACCAAACTCTTGGCCTTTCCTTTGCTGATGTTTCTGGATTCTGGCCCAACCAAATGAAGCCCCAGTGGTGGCCTGCAGACAATCGCTGGAGATGACAGCTGTGCTATTCTGCATGTATACATCCAAGACTTGCATGTCTTATCTACTGCTTTAATTCCATAACTCAGAAGTCATTAAAGTATATAGCATAAGATGACTTTATTTATGAGATGATCTTATTAGGAGTATGTCAACATCTGAAATGCAACACAATTGGAAGAAAGCATTGTTTTGTTTGCTTGGATGCATGTTTCCTTAAGTTAAAAATGACATTTCTTTATTTGTATTGTTTTCATAGGGGCCTTGCACTCCTTCCTTCCTTCCTTCCTTCCTTCCTTCCTTCCCTCCCTCCCTCCCTCCCTCCCTCCCTATTAATGCTCTGTATGCTATTAAACGTTGATTCATATTGCTTAGTGTTTATTCACCTTTAATGAGCAACTAAGAAGAATTAATTGCATTGTCAGGCCATAGGTTTTGATTGTCAAAACTTGCAGGTGGCTCATAATCAAGGCATCGTTACCTGCAGCTAGTTTCCATTCTGAGGAGCCTGGATTTCCAGTTGACCTTAGCACTGAATTATCCATGCTAAGAGGAACAAAAAAGGTGTTCTTTCTTGTTTGCAAGGAACCAGCTGGATGCAAGAGGCACTGTTTTATTGCTAGGAAATTAACTTGGCTGGCCAACAATTCTTTTATGTCTTCACCAAGACCAAATGTATGAATGTCAAACGTCACTCACATGACCTTTGGAGAAAAAAAATGTCATCCCCTACCAGGACAGGACGGCTGTTGATTGCTTTGTTTGTCAGGGCAAATTAATTGAGTTGTTCCGCTGATGGCTTGCTGCAGAGTTAAAATGCACAATTGAATCTTCCCATTTTGAGAAAGTTAATTTATCACACGTTTGTGTGTCAAAGTGTGGGGTATAGTGGAGCCAGGGCTCACAGGGTCAAAGTGCTAGGATTATTTTTGATCAGCAGGAACAGCAGTTTTATCTATCATCTATTTCAAGGTCTTGTTCCTTCTAATCAGTACTACAAATGCTTATTGCTGGGGTTTTGTGTCTTCATAAGTGGACATATCTACAGGAAACACAATGTTCCTATTTAGCAAGGGGCTGCTGCTGGGTTACTATATAGGGCAGTCGGCAAAACTATCATTGCACATTGGGACTGATGTATGACCAGACCAATATACCATGGGACCGATACACCATGGGACCCAGTGCACATTGAGACTCATGTATAACAGAATAAGATTGATAGTCATCATGACATCAATAGGGAATATGAATCCACATCATAGAGCCCAACACACATCAGGAGACTTTTGCAAATTTACTTTGTGAAGACCTGGCCCTGTGACACCCTTACATCCCTAAGTTAAACCTTCAGCCATGTGGCTTAGTGACCACAAAATCCACCAGTGACACAGTTGTTTCTAAGTCTTTTGGTTACTTGTTTTTTGTTCAGTGTTTGCAACATTGCTGAGGTGTCATTGAAATTGGGACACAATTGAGTACTTTGAAGATGTAAAAATACAAGTGACACTGCTGGGTTTTGAAAGTACATCTTTGGTCCTGAAGATAAATGTAAACCACAGAATTCTGAAGCATGTTAAGAACTTGTGAGTAGTCAAGAATCAGTCGGAAGCCATGATATTTGGCTGCCTAGGTATTTAGTAGGTATGTGATGTGCAATTTTTCACTATGCAAAAACACTTGAAAAGGATGCTCAAAGATAAAGTATGATCACTGTATCCACAAAGATACATTCCTGAACTACAGTGGAAACAGGCAACCATGGATAATAGTGAACCCTATCGAAATGAATGATTTTTGCCAGAAGTTACCATGCAGTCACCTGGTGGACCTACAAAATTCCTAGAAATAACATATTTTGTTGGATCTGGGTACTAGCCCACAAGTATGGGATAGGAGTGTGCGATTTGTGCAAAACTTGTCCTGTTTTCAATCCTGTTTCTTTCTGTCCTCCCATTCCGTTTACCGGGAAATTCCCAAAATTGGGAGAGGTAAAAATGCCATGCCATGATCCATCAGCCAGAAGTTTTATTTACATTCTAGGAAGATCTGGTCCATTGGCAGCAATAGCGGAAATTGTGACGCTTTTCTTTACATCATTTTTATGGATATTGGGATGAAAATGGACACACTTAGAAGACACATTTATGACTGCAAACCCCTTAAGTTTCAGAATGTTTGGGTCATCCACTAATTTTTAAGGAAAATTTTAAAGTTTCTATAAATAAAGGAGGAAGGCTACTGGACTGGTCCGGGAGTACACACAAGCCAGAAGGTAGGGTTGAGGAAGAAATACAGATGAACTAGAAGAAATTGCTTTTTTGTAATTTTAACACATTTTTTGGCGGGAAGGAAGGACATAAACCAGAAGTAGGTCTGGGGAGGGATTAAATTGAAATAATATTGGAGAGTTGTGTGGTTTCCAGGCTGTATGACTGTGTTCTAGCAGGACTGCTAGAACACGGCCATACAGCCCAGAAACCACACAACACTCCAGTGATTCCAGCCATGAAAGCCTTCTACAATACATTGAAATAATATTATTATCCCTATGAGGAGTCAAAGGAGTCAGGTTATTCCCTACTCAGTCAAGTCAAAGCAAAAACACAAAAAATCCCTTTTAACTCACCCCCTCCCCCAAATGCACACTCACTCCTCCCTAGTGAAATAAGTAAAATAAAAGGACTATTAAAAAAAAGATATTAACTAAGAAAATTGAGCCCCCGGTGGCGCAGTGGGTTAAGCACTGAGCTGCTGAGCTTGTTGATCGAAAGGTCACAGGTTCGATTCTGGGGAGCGGCGTGAGCTACCGCTGTCAGCCCTAGCTTCTGCCAACTTAGCAGTTCGAAAACATGCAAATGTGAGTAGATCAATAGGTACCGCTCCGGCGGGAAGGTAACGGCGCTTTCAGTCATGCCGGCCACATGACCTTGGAGGTGTCTACGGACAACGCTGGCTCTTCGGCTTAGAAATGGGGATGAGCACCACACCCCAGAGTCAGACATGACTGGACTTAATGTCAGGGGACTACCTTTACCTTTACCTTTACCTTAAGAAAATTGAATGCAGAGGAAAAAGATTGGAATTCTCAAAAAGCGATCCCCTAAACACTAGAAGCAGTGACGGCACTGAGAACACAGAATTAAGTAGCACAAGATCGCTCTCTCAATTGCCAGGATGCCACTGAAAAATGGTGGAGCTCCCCCTGGTATATATAGACCAGCTCTGCAAAAAAGGCATATGATTTGCTTTCTTCTTCTGATTGGTTCTGGTAAGGCTAACGGGATCCCCCCCCCCCCCCCCAGACATGGCTGCTCTTATGATGTGGCAGCTGGATGCAGCTGAAGATTGGCTGCCACGTGGTCTGTTACTGCTGTGCCTTCAGCTGCCCATGCCCGTCCCGTTGCTGGGAGGCTGGCTGCTGGATCACTGGAATTCCCTGATTCTCGTAATGCAAAATGGCATCGTGCACATACTATGGGAGTTGTTCTCTCGTAAGTGAGAATGGATGCTATATGCATATAAGAGTACAAACAGGTTCCTTTCTCACACCTGGGAACCTTGACCTTGGTGTTTTCTATCAAATTATATAAACATACAGTTAGAAGAGACCACAAGAGCCAGCCAGTCCAATCCCCTTCTGCCATGTAGGAATATACAATCAAAACACTCCTGATAGACCAGTGTTTCTCAACCTGGGGGTCGGGACCCCTAAGGGGGTTGTGAGGGGGTGTCAAAGGGGTCACCAAAGACAATCAGAAAACGTAGTATTTTCTGTTGGTCATTGGGATTCTGTGTGGGAAGTTTAACCCAACTCTATTGTTGGTCGAGTAAAGAATGCTCTTTGATTGTAGGTGAACTGTAAATCCCAACAACTACAACTCCCAAATGTCAAAGTCTATTTTCCCCAGACTCCATCGATGTTCACATTTGGGCATATTGAGTATTCGTCCCAAGTTTGGTCCAGATCCATCATTGCATGAATGCACAGCACTCCTCTGGATATAGGTGAACTACAACTCCCAAACTCAAGGCCAATGCCCACGAAACCCTTCCAGTGTTTTCTGTTGGACATGGGAGTTCTATGTGCCAAGTTCAGTTTAAATCCATTGCTGGTGGAATTCAGAATGCTCTTTAATTATAGGTGAACTATAAATCCCAGCAACGATAACTCCCAAATTACGAAATCAATCCTCCCCCAACGCCACTAGCATTCACATTTGGGCATATTGGGTATTTGTGCTCAATTTAGTCCAGTGAATGAAAATCCATCCTGCATATCGGATATTTACATTATGATTTATGACAGTAGTAAAATGACAAGTATCAAGTAGCAACGAAAACAATATTATGGTTAGGGGTCACCACAACATAGGGAACTGCATTAAGGGATAACAGCATTAGCAAGGTTGAGAAACACTGTGATAGACAATCATCCAAACTGTTTCAAAACCTCCAGAGAAGGAGATTCCATCACAGTCCAAGGCAGTAGTGTTTTCCCTTTTTCTGTAGCCTACATCCATTCTTGTCTCTGGAGCAAGCAGGAAACAAGTGCTGTCAATTTTCTTGATCTGGTGAAGAAGCCATTGTACTGCAAAGCTAGAAGTGTTTGGTGTGAACCTCCAGATGGAGGTATCCATAGGTGATCAATGACTGTTCAAACAAGCGGATCAATATATGGAAACCAATTCTTTGAATATAGTGTCCTGGGGCAAACATCTTTCTTGTCTGCAAACATCTTTCTTGTCTGCATTTCCTTTCTACTACAGGAGGGCAGATGCGAACACATGAGAATGAAGAGTCACAACCCATATAAATTATTTCCATCATAGAGCTTCATTTACAGTCTGGTTTGCACTAGAAGGTCTATGTTCCTAAAAAAAGATTCAAAAGAATGAAGCTGCCTCCTGCTTTTGGCCTCACGCGTTCAGAGGCCATCATGAAATCCTCTGTTCTTGCAAAGCAAACACGCACGGACATTTGTAGTCACCATAAAAGAAAATATTTTCCACTTGAGGAGATGGAAGTTATTCTTTCCCTTCAGGGGGAAAAAAGAGGAATGTTATCTCTCCTGCATTTTACCGAAGAAAAATAAATAAGACCATGAAGAGTAACGGAAAGTTGAAAGAGTATTTTATTAAATATTAGCAACCTGGTCAGTGAATGACAAGGTAGTAAGTGCCCTAGGATCCAATGCCCCCTTCATTAGATTATGCAATTGTGTTTGTGAAAGGATAAAAATAGCAAAACACACTTTTCCTGCAGTGATTTGAAACCATATGGAGGAAGTGAGTACTTACAGATAAAGTAAATATTTTCGATTTTAGACTAGGAGATGGATGGGTGGATGGGCAGACAGCTCTCTCTCCCCTTCCCTCCTTCCCTCCTTCCCTCCTTCCCTCCTTCCCTCCTTCCCTCCCTCCTTCCTTCCCTCCCTCCCTCCCTCCCTCCCTCCTTCCTTCCTTCCTTCCTTCCCTCCCTCCTTCCTTCCTTTCTATCACCCCGTCCCCGCAACATCCTCCCCTACCTCCAATACATAGATTAGCAGATCTGGCCATATTGTTTCATGCCTTCCTTACTTCCAAGTTAGATTACTATAATGTGGGTTGTTGTAGGTTTCTTCGGGCTATATGGCCATGTTCTAGAGGCATTCTCTCCTGATGTTTCGCCTGCATCTATGGCAAGCATCCTCAGACCTCACAACCTCTGAGGATGCTTGCCATAGATGCAGGCGAAACGTCAGGAGGGAATGCCTCTAGAACATGGCCATATAGCCCTTCTCTGGCCTCGGTGTTACCATTTAGATCCAATTTGCCAGCCAAGTTGCAAAGTAGGATATCAGATGTGATTGTGCAACTTTCTCCCTTCATCTACGGATCTCACCTGGTCCTTAGCAAACTGGTGGCTGGCCAATGCAGAGAAAAGTTAACTCTGAACTCTTGTAACCTTTTTGTCACCCAGCTCAAGACTGATTGGGATACACCTGAAAGGCCTACAAGAGGCACAACTTCTAAAGGGTTACAGATTAAAAAAAACCAAGAAGTTTGTGGCCAGACAAAATTGGTGTGTGGTCAAGTTGGCAACAGTTATAAATGGAGAAGAACATACAAGCTCGGAGAGGCCATGGGAGTTTGCATTTGCCTAAGCCTGCTAGGAATGAAAAGATTCTTCCAGTCCTCTCTCCTTGCTCACTTGAATTGAGACTTCTTTTGGATGTTGAACTTAATGGCTGTAGTAAGTAAGCTGACAAATGGAAGGAGGAAACTGGGACATTGTAAAAGAAGCTTAAAAAATGGAAGGGCGGAGGCTTGATTGTGATTGTCCCTGCCAAATCAAGACAGCTTCAGGCATACCCGTAGCCAGGATTTCGTTTCGGGGGGGGGGGGGGGTTTTTTTCTGTGGGGGTTTTTTTTTGGGGGGGCTGAGTCTGAGTGAAAGAGGGTCTAGCCTAGCAAACCTTTTGTATCATTACCCCAATACCCCCATGCATATGGGATATATTGAGTATGGTGATCAGATCATGATATGAATAAACATAACAGTTTAAATAATGCACCAGTAAGGCCTTTTCGCGAACCACCATGAGAATTTCGGGGGGGGGGCTGAAGCCCCCCGAGCCCCCCCCCCTCCCGGCTACATGCTTGGCTTCAGGATATGTATGATGTCCACCTCAAGTCTTGTGAGTTGGGGCTTCTTGTGAGAGTTCCTACAAGATCTGCAGTCAATGTCCACAGTAAGTTAGCCTTAGGCCCCTTCCACACAGCTGTATAAAATCCACATTGAACTTGATTATATGCCAGTGTGGACTCAGGTAACTCAGTTCAAAGCAGATACTGTGGGTTATCTGTCCTGATATTCTGGGTTATATGGCTGTGTGGAGGGGCCCATAGAGTCACGCTTGAGGACCTAGAGATCTCTAAAGAGAGGAACTCTCTAATAATCTATAGATCCTCCAGTGCAATTCAGTTGTTGACGTCCACAGGAGGTAAGCCACAGAGTCATGTTGGAAGACCTAGGCCCCTTCCAACAGCTGAATTAAATACCACATTATCTGCTTTGAACTGGAATATAAGGCAGTATGGACTCACAGAGGCGGCCCTAGGTAATTTTCAAAGGTAAACAAACAGTATTTTGCCCCCCTCCCCAACCAATCACTGATATATATTTTCTGTTCGTCATGGGAGTTCTGTGTGCCATATTTGGTTCAATTCCATCATTGGTGGAGTTCAGAATGCTCTTTGATTGTAGGTGAACTATACATCCCAGTAACTACAACTTGCATATGTCAAGGTCTATTTTCCCCCAAGAGCGCCCCTGTGCAAAATCAACTATACTGCAAATGCTTACTTTGCGTAATGGGTTGAGCCGCCCCTGTGAACTCAGATAACCCAGTTCAAAGCAGACATAGTGGGATTTTCTGCCTTAATATTCTGGATTATATGGCTGTGTGGAAAGGCCCCTAGTTTCCTAGATGTGTTCTCTCAAAAACATGTTTATGGTTTTTCCACTTTTGCTGAGATCCGTTGCCCTTAACTGCATATAGAGGGCTGGCTGTAAATAAGAAAAAAGAAAATAAACCAGGGGCCACATAGCAGCATGCAGAACTCTGCTTCCTCGTTAATTCTCTACATGCTTGTTAATTCATTGTGTAGTCTGACAAAAATGCTCCAAAACCACAAACTAGAATTGACTAGAAATTCACTTCCATTTTCTGAGGACAGTCGAATTCAGTTTTTAGTAGATCTTAAAGAAATTGAGATGCTCAGTATAGGTCCATGGTTTGATTCATGTCTTTACCTTAATATTAGCTGGTGAAACACAACGTGTTGTCCTGCTGTTTTCTTACACCACTGATTGGGTCATGCCTTGTATTCTCTCCCTCTATCAAGACAGAATGAAGAAGGTGGAGCAAAGAGACATGGCTCTTGTTACAATATATTTATTGTAGTTCTAATATATTTATCTTTAGTTCCAACAGACCTCACTGCCTCTGAGGATGCTTGCCATAGATGCAGGTGAAACGTCAGGAGAGAATGCCTCTAGACCATGGCCATATAGCCTGAAAAAACCTACAACAACCCAATTTATTTATTTATTTTTCAAACTTATATGCCGTCACTCCCCTAGGGCTCGGAGTGGCTTACAAGAAACAAACTCGAATCTAACACAATTTAAAACAACATATCAAAGATTGAAAGCCTGTCGAAACAAATATGTCTTACAGGCCCTGTGGAAAGCTGATAAATTCCGCAAGGCATGGACTTCTGGTGGCAGAGTGTTCCAGAACGATGGTGCCACTGCTGTAAAGGCTCTGCATTTAGTTGCTGTTAGATGCAAGGTTTTAAAACTAGGAATTTCCAATAGATCTTGGTCCTCGGAGCAGAGGGATCTCTGGGGTTGGTAGGGGGTGAGGCAGTCCCTCAGGTACATCGGCCCCAGACCATGCAAGGCCTTAAAGGTGAGTACCATCACTTTGAAAGTGTGCTCAATCGGTAACCAATGCAGCTGCAGTAAGATTGGGGTTATGTGGCATCTCATTGGGGCTCTCGGGAGAAGCCGAGCAGCTGCATTTTGCACCAATTTGAGCCTCCGGATCACCAGCAAAGGAAGGCCAATGTAGAGGGCATTACAATAGTCCAGTCTTGAGATGACTGTGGCCTGGAGTACCATAGCTAGGTCGTCCCTGGACAGGTAGGGGGCCAGCCGTCTAGCCTGCCGCATGTATATGACTAAGTTTTTGTAAGCATCATCTCCTGTGTGTGTGTGTGTGTTGAGGAAAAACACCTGGATAATTGAAGCAATCAAGCTTGAACCACTCCCTGAATGGAGTATAACATGAGGAGTGTTACTAATGGATTTTGGGACTTACTGAACCACTTGCTTCAAGACTTGTTTCCTTGCACCATTGAGGAAGAAGAAGATGCATGAATTTAATGTGCGAGTTTTATTTCTGCAAATGGACTGAGTTATTTTCAAAGCTGGATATTTTTGTGAAGCTGCTTATTTGACTCTGTTACCTAAGAGGAGTTTTTTTTCCCATTTACTTGACTCATATTTACACTTTGTGGATGAACAAAGGGCTGGGAAATCTGGACAGGACTGCACGTTTTCTGGGTTAGCTTTTGTATAAACCGCAAACGCTCTCTCCTACCATCCAAGAAAGTCACTGGACTGAAGGGAAAGCTAAGTTTTATGCTGTTGCTGGAGCACCCTCTAGCGGATTTTTACTTAAAGGAGTTACATCAGGAAAACATGTTTTATGGTTTGCAAAAGAACTTAATTCTCACAAGAACTTGAAATGACAATGTATTGTCGAAGGCTTTCATGGCTGGAATCACTAGGTTCTTGTGGTTTTTTTTTCGGGCTATAGGGCCATGTTCTAGAGGCATTTCTCCTGACGTTTCGCCTGCATCTATGGCAAGCATCCTCAGAGGTAGTGAGGATGCTTGCCTCACTACCTCTGAGGATGCTTGCCATAGATGCAGGCAAAACGTCAGGAGAAATGCCTCTAGAACATGGCCCTATAGCCCGAAAAAACCCCACAAGAACCTACTTGAAATGACATTTTGAAGCCGTATTCCACCTTTCAAAATATATATTTAAAAATAAGGATACTTGGCAAATATTCATAGGAAGGGGGCTTTTTATTCAAGGCCACATTTGGGAAGGGATTAGAGAAGGAAAGAAACCAAGAGTGTTGTACATGTCTAATTAGATGCAGATTTTAGAAAAGAAGTTAAGTTTGGATTACACTCCTCTAAGAAATTTCAGTTCTGAAAAGTACATTTTCCAGGGTCTGATTAGGAATAACCCTGACCGCCATTCAGGCCCATAGCCAGGATTTTGATTCCGGGGGGGGGGGGGGGCTGAGTTTGATTCAGGGGAGGAGGCTGAGTGTGGATGAAAGAGGATCTACCCTAGCAAACCTTTTGCATTGTTACCCCAATACCCCCATACATATGGGATATATTGAGAATGGTGATCAGATCATGATATTAATAAACATAACAGTTTAAATAAAGGCCTTCTCGTGGACCACCCTGAGAATTTCGGGGGGGGGGAGTGAAGCCCCCATAGCGCCCCCCCCCCCAGCTACATGCCTGCCACCATATAATGCAGATTCAGAATGGAGATTAACTGCATTGAACTGAATTCTATGACACTTTTCTGTTTTGCACAGAAAATTGTGGCACTGAGAACATAATGCAACAATTGTATGTGACATGACCCTAGAGCAGTGTTTCTCAACCTGGGGTCCCCAGATGTTTTTGGCCTACAACTCCCAGAAATCTCAGCCAGTTTACCAGCTGTTAGGATTTCTGGGAGTTGAAGGCCAAAAACATCTGGGGACCCCAGGTTGAGAAACACTGCTCTAGAGGCATCCCTGCTGCTGCCTGTTGCCTCATGCCCTGTTACCAGGAAACATTGTCAATCATTGTTCTCTAGCACATTGTTCTCCAGCACCTAAAAAATCCCATTTGACTTCTGACTGACTTCAAAGGCAAGTTTTTGAGGAGAATTTTCTGCTGGTGCAATGATTGTAAATGCAACTCCCAGTGCAGTCAACTCACTGCATTTGTGAGTTGAACATTAGCATTAATATCTCTAGGGATTTCTAGATTGTTCAGTACGATACTATGGTTATCTTCCACCAGAATCCAACGTCTATAATGCATTGGGATTACCATCTAGCACAGGGGTTCCCAAACTAAGGCCCGGGGGCCTGATATGGTCCTCCAAGGGCATTTACCTGGGCCCCGCTCAGGGTCAACCTAAGTCTGAAACGCCTTGAAACCACACAACAACAACAACAACAACAACAACAATTTTATCGCATCAGCCATTGAAATACTAATAAGTTTATATTTGTTTAAATTGTTCTTCATTTTAATTATTGTATTGATTTTAAGTGTTTCTTTTTGCACTACAAATAAGATATGTGCAGTTTGTATAGGAATTCATTCATTTTTTGTTTCAACCCTCCAACAGTTTGAGGGACTGTGACCTGGCCCTCTGTTGAAAAAGTTTGTGGACCTCTGATTTAGCACTTTGGGGTGGTGATGGAAATGTCTTTTGATTCCCACCTGGAGTTTGTGCATGGCCGCAGGTGGACTAGAGCCCAACAAGATCAATTGACTATTGTCCTGCTCTGCCTCCCTGTCCTTCTCTTTGACCAGGGTGGGAAAAGAGGCATGTCTCACCTTCTCATGGTTCAATGTGTGCCTAAGCAAATATTTTAATTTTCCCAAAGGTATTTAGAAAATCCCCTCCAGTGTGTGTGGCTTTTGTGACAAGGGACCTAAGTGGATTAAAGGCCTGACTTCAGAACTGGCTCTTGGGATTGGTAGTTGATCCCTTTTCCCAGCTTTAGCAAGATTTGTTTGGGTTCCTTAATGTGCTGTTGCTATTGTTTCTTTCCCACCGCACTCAGGCAGAAGCACAACTGCATAATTTGAAGCACATTGGGTACTTTCTCTTAATCTTCTCTCCCCACCCCACCTATATTATATGACGTTGCCTGAAAGCAGTTTGTGGGAACAACGGGTTTCCTCCCCCTAACAAGGATACCACTGAAACTAGATGTGCACTGGTCTGGTCCCTGGACTTCAACTCCCAGGAATTGTGGGAGTTGAAGTCCAAAACACCTGGAGGGTCAAAGTTTGCCCATGCTTGACTTAACCAGTATTCCCACTATGGGCATAGAGTTGACTCTTTATGGTCTGAATCCTTATTTATTTATCATGTCAGGAGCAAACCAAACAGTTGTATTGCATTTTTTAACAAACAAACATACATACAAAACACAAAGCTTGCAAGCTTGGTAGTTGATTAAATGTCCTTTGGCCAGTAGCTGGCTACTTGGAGTGCCTCTGGTGTTACTATAAGGAGGTCCTCCATTGTGCATGTGGGCTCAGGTTGCATTGCAGCAGGTGGTCTGTAGTTTGCTCTTCTCCTTTAGTCTGAATCCTGACTAAAGTAGACTCATGGGATCCATACTCAAATGGTGTGCCAACATGTAGATAAATCCCATCTTTTTAATGGGGCAGCTCCTACTGAAACTAACTATACTATATTGAAACAAACAATAGCATTCTTATATTTTTCATTGAAGACAATGGGCTGTTGGTTTTTAAAAGCCTCCTGATACTGCTGAACCTCACAACTTAACTCCAAAGTCTTTTTATCAAACCACCTCCCACTTTATATAATCACAGCCACAGGTGTGGCCAATGTGCTTTCATTACTAGCCTGGAAGCCTTCCCAAACCATGACTCATGCCTTTTAATGCTGGAGTCCTTAAGGGCATATGTGTATCTATATAAATGTTTCTATCTAGAATTGATTTTAATGACTTAAAAATAAAACAATTTGTTATCATTATGGTTGACTCTGGCACCAACATAATCTGGTGCATGGAGGTCAGAGGTGATTAAATTTGCATTTAAAAGGGGGAAATCAATGGAGATATTTTTTAGTAGGGTCAGAAACTGCAAAATGCCAACTGCACCCCTATTGAATCATGATACTGATTCCAGTGCTTTCTGCTTCAACATATTACTCACCTTGCAAGTGTTCTCAATTAAGAATCACTGACTCAGTTGGTGTTATCTGATATTACTTATTCAGGGCTGTAATCATGCTTCAACAGCACATACAAAGTTGGGCAAAAGTCCTATTCAGGCATTCCTCTCCCTGTCATCTTTGTTACCTTGATAGAGACACATGGGCTGTGAACATTTGTATTTCCTTTACCTTTATTCACAATCAATATTATCTCTAGGTTCTTGTGGGTTTTTTCAGGCTATAGGGCCATGTTCTTGCATCTATGGCAAGCATCCTCAGAGGTAGTGAGGTCTGTTGGAATTAGGACAATGGGTTTATATATCTGTGGAATGGCTGGGGTGGGGCAAAGAGCTCTTCTCTGCTGGAGCTAGGAGTGAATGTTTCAACTGACCACCTTCATTAGCATTTGAAGGCCTGCTGAGCCTGGGAAAATCTTTTGTTGAGAGGTGTTAAGATGTGCCTGGTTGTTTCCTCTCTGCTGTTTTTCTGTTGTAATTTTAGAGTTTTTTAATACTGGTAGCCAGATTTTGTTCATTTTCATGGTTTCCTCCTTTCTGTTGAAATTGTCCACATGCTTGTGGATTTCAATGGCTTCTCTGTGTAGTCTGACATGGTGGTTGTTGGTGTGGTCCAGCATTTCTGTGTTCCCAAATAATATGCTGTGTCCAGGCTGGTTCATCAGGTGCTCTGCTATGGCTGACTTCTCTGGTTGGAGTAGTCTGCAGTGCCTTTCATGTTCCTTGATTGGAGGAGGGCCAATGTGGTCCCAATCTTCAAGAAGGGAAAAAAGGATGACCCAAACAACTACCGTCCGGTCAGCCTCACGTCGATACCGGGCAAGATTCTGGAGAAGATTGTTAAGGAAGCGGTCTGCAAACACTTAGAAACAAATGCAGTCATCGCTAATAGTCAACATGGATTTATCAAAAACAAGTCATGCCAGACTAATCTGATCTCTTTCTTCGATAGAGCTACAAGCTGGGTAGATGCGGGGAATGCCGTGGATGTAGCTTACCTGGATTTCAGTAAGGCCTTCGACAAGGTCCCCCATGACCTTCTGGCAAGGAAACTAGTCCAATGTGGGCTAGGCAAAACTACGGTGAGGTGGATCTGTAATTGGTTAAGTGGACGAACACAGAGAGTGCTCACTAATGCTTCCTCTTCATCTGGAAAGAAGTGACAAGTGGAGTGCCGCAGGGTTCCGTCCTGGGCCCGGTCCTGTTCAACATCTTTATTAATGACTTAGATGAAGGGCTAGAAGGCATGATCATCAAGTTTGCAGAAGACACCAAATTGGGAGGGATAGCCAATAGTCCAGAGGACAGGAGCAGAATTCAAAATGATCTTGACAGATTAGAGAGATGGGCCAAAACTAACAAAATGAAGTTCAACAGTGACAAATGCAAGATACTCCACTTAGGCAGAAAAAATGAAATGCAAAGATACAGAATGGGGGACGCCTGGCTCGAGAGCAGTACGTGTGAAAAAGATCTTGGAGTCCTCGTGGACAACAAGTTAAACATGAGCCAACAATGTGATGTGGCGGCAAAAAAAGCCAATGGGATTTTGCCTGCATCAATAGGAGCATAGTGTCTAGATCTAAGGAAGTAATGCTACCCCTCTATTCTGCTTTGGTTAGACCACATCTGGAATATTGTGTCCTATTCTGGGCACCACAATTAAGAGAGATATTGACAAGCTGGAATGTGTCCAGAGGAGGGCGACTAAAATGATCAGGGGCTGGAGAACAAGCCCTATGAGGAGCGCTTAAGGAGCTGGGCATGTTTAGCCTGAAGAAGAGAAGGCTGAGAGGAGACATGATAGCCATGTATAAATATGTGAGAGGAAGTCAGGGAGGAGGGAGCAAGCTTGTTTTCTGCTGCCCTGGAGACTAGGACCCGGAACAAGGGCTTCAAACTACAAGAAAGGAGATTCCACCTGAACATTAGGAGGAACTTCCTGACTGTGAGGGCTGTTCAGCAGTGGAACTCTCTGCTCCGGAGTGTGGTGGAGGCTCCTTCTTTGGGGGCTTTTAAACAGAGGCTGGATGGCCGTCTGTCAGGGGTGCTTTGAATGCAATATTCCTGCTTCTTGGCAGGGGGTTGGACTGGATGGCCCATGAGGTCTCTTCCAACTCTTTGATTCTATGATTCTAAGTAGTCTGCAGTGCCTTATTATCTCTGCTTGGAGCTGTTCCTCTTGGGCAAATGATACTCTCTCAGCCTCAAAGGAAGGCAAAGGCTTCATCTGAAGAAATCATCGCAAGAAAACAAGTGAAGGCACACAACAACAACCAATATGCATGTATGACCCACATAGGCTCCCTTACATACACAGCTGTCCTTTAGTATGTGTGTGTGTGTGTGGGGGGGGGGGCATTTTGCAATGGATATATTTAATCATGATTGTGTAAGGAAATTTCTACATGTATTACAATTTCACGTGGTTTCTGTTACCTCTTTTGTTCCCTTATATGATTAAATAAAATGATTAGTCTCAACAAAAATAGAGCCACTATTGTCTTTATTGGGATTGTAGGAACGGTCAGTGTGTATTCCACAGTATACAATAAGACAATGGCTGGAATGCTGTTTGGGACATATGCATGCATAACTCACAGCATGCGTGCAGGGCCAAAAGGTCACAATTGCACAATGGTTGCAATCTTCTGATAGCAGCTGAAGTGGAGTTGAGCAGATAGCATGTCATCTGTGCATTGTGCCTATAAGTTGTGCACTGTGCATTATATGTTAGGGTTGTACATCTTATATTTCACTTTAAGGTTGTGCACCCTATACCTTATATTGTGGTTGTGCATCCTAGATTTTGCATTGCAGTTGTGCATCATTTATTATGAACTAGCCATCCCCTGCCACATGTTGCTATGGCCCAGACTGTGTATATGTGTTCTGTGTGTGTATATGTGTGTATATGTGTATATATGTGGTTTTACTCATGCGTTGCAGTGTATTTTTTTATTTCTTGGCTTTTAAAGTCTCTTCTGCTGTGTTTTCCAGTCTTTTTATGAGTGATGGTCACTTGTTGGCCTGATAGGTGTATTGTGTCCAAATTTGGTGTCAATCTGCCTAGTGGTTTTTGAGTTATGTTAATCCCACAACGAACATTACATTTTTATTTATATAGATTGAATAGCGGCACTTGGTCATTGTCATGTGTTCTGTAATGTTCCTATTCTGCAAAGTGGTCATGTAGTATTCATGTAATATATCTCCAGTGTTGTGGCTCAGTCTGAGTCTGAGACACCTGAAACTGAACAGTTTGGGCCTTTGGGGCATGCTGGGCCTTCTGAGCCTGACTTTCTGCAGGATGACGAGGAGGCTGATGGGTTATGGATTCCTGTACATGTTTCAGACGGGGCTGATAGTGTGGCTTCTGAAGAAGAAACAGCAAGCCTGTTCCCCGGGGAAAAGAACGTGCCTTTAGATAGAGATAGTGAAATCCCACAAGTGCAGGTGGAGACTCCTTTCGGTTCCCAGAGTGATCCGGCCCAACTGGGCCAAGATAAGGAGTTGTATAGCTTTGAAGATAATGGTGAATTAATGAGCAGACAGGATCGTTGGCAATTAAGGGTTTGCAGAAGCACACGCCTGGCCAGCAAGCAGGAAGCCAAAGGTCAACGCAATGCTTTCATGTCAGGGAAACTTATTTAATAATGTAGCCGACAGGCATTTCTTGTCAGTCCAATGTTGCTTCTTACCCGTTAACTTCTCTGGAATTTCCTTGGCTTTTGCAGAATACTTCTGGCTTCTTTGAGACTTGGATCCTGATCCTGATTTTACCTGTTTGCCATGGACTCTTGTTTGATCATTGCTAAGGGATTATGCTTCATATTATTTGCCTGTGGATCTTGGAAATCTTGCCTTTGCATTTAAGACTCTGTTTTGCCTGTTGAACTTTTGCATCTTTATTTTTCTGTTTTGATTTTGCATTTTCTCAATAAACTACAAAACTACAGTCTTGGTGTGTGGTGGTGTCTTGAGCAAGGTGAAAACTACCCAGAGTTGCGACATCCAGTTATGTGTTTGTAATAAAGGGATAGCGGATTGAGGCCAATAAACCGAAAGACTGGTAGATGAATCATCATTTGTGCCATGGTCAACATCTTATATCAAGGAATTAGAGCATAATGCTATGCTTACAGAGTTACATGATGATTGTCCATTACGGATTTGTAACAATGTGAAATGCATGGTTGCAATGTGCAGCACACATTTACATATGCATTGCAGCTCACAGTTGCAGGAGCAATGTACTATATACAGTAGGCATCAAGAAGTACAATGCACAATGGCACCATCTTTATAAGGACACCATATACAGTATGTAATTTTACTCCCACAACTTTTAACTGAATACAGTCCTTTGCATCTGAGAAAGGTTTAGAGCCAGTTCATTATTTAACAGGGAGGTTGTGTAGCTCAACCAACATAGTACTCTGTTCGCACCACAAAGACACAATGAAGGATCTCTGCCAACACTTTCAAGTTCATCTCAAGGCCTGCTTCCCACATGTGACAAGTCTTCTCTAATAGTTCTGCCTGCCAGCTTTCCGGGGATATATGTGTAGACTCCTAGCAGAATTGATGATGGCAGGTTAGCCTTGTCCCCTTGCCTAAGCAGGTGCAGTGTATTTACTCATGGAAATGAGCGAATACAAATTTTCCCATTGGCAATGATGGGTTGACCTTGGTGGCTGCAGATAAGTCTCTGTGTTTTGACTGGCATTTTACAATTATGTCACATTACCACATGCTTTGATCTGAGGTCCCATCCAGTTTTTTCTCACACTCTTGTTCACTGGTATTTTGATGAGAAAGCTGCTAAGGTAAAAACTTTGAATAGAAGATCCAAGAAAAAGGTGCCGGAAAACAAAGATTATCTTTTCTCACTTATCAGTACAAAGCACCATGTGTCTCTTGGGTTAAGGGAAGAGTAATTTATTTTTCTATACCTACTTTGTTACCAGTATGTTACAATAACAGTCAGAGATCCATAGATTGCATTACTCTTAGCAGAGGAAGTGTTAGGTCCCTCCTGCATCATTTACTATGCTCTCTGGGACTGATGGGACATTTTGAAGAGCCACATATTCCTCAGCATAAGCCTAAGGGTGCATCTGCACTGTAGAATCAATGAGTATGACACCTCTTTAACAGACATGTTTAGAAATCCTGGTTTTTTATCGTTTGATGAGGCACCACTACACTTGCTAGAATAGGATAAAGACCTTTTAAAACTACAAGTCCCTTGATTCCATAGCATTGAGCCATGGCTGTCACCTTAGGGTTGCCATAAGTCAGAAGCAACTTTAAGGCACATAATGACAACAACAAGAAGAAGTTTGACTAAGAGCATGACCGTTTATGTCTACTTACCTCCATTTTCACATTTGAAATTATCTTGTTAATTTTTATTTAGCTGTTAGTTGGAAACTACATTCAACCATATATCGGAAAGGAATGTGCATAATAGCCATAAGTTGGAAATGACTTGAAGGCAAATCATTATGCAGTTCGTAGTCTTCAATACACCACTTCATCAGTGGGTTTGCAGAAATAGCAAACACATTCACAGATAAACAACTGGTTATATGATATTGGTATTATTTAGCATAAGGGTGGTATAATACAACTACACCTTAACTGCATGAATGTACACGTATCCTCTGTTAGAGTTTTTATCATTTCTTAAGTAACAAGTAGTCTAAGGATCAGGGCAGCAAGCAATAAAAGTCAAGCCACCTGGCTAGCATTGTGTAATTACAGCCACTGCTGGGTAACTGCTGGGTAATAGAGGAGTTGGAAGGCTGGAGTTTACTGAAGGTTGGAGTTCTGAGAAGCTTGTGTCTTGAGGAGACTGTAGGTTGGAGTATCAAGAAGAATTGGACTACAAAACCAGCCTGCTTCAAGTAAGAAGTTTCCAGTTATCTGGAAGTATCAGGAAAAGAAGGCTGGGTAAAAGTATGATAGCTGGTACCGAGTGCTGGTAGCGCTACGCTGATTCCAGAACGCTACTTTGACAGCAGGATACCACTGAACTCATAGTGCAACCCGGCGGCAGGATACCACTGAACTAAGTTAACGGAGGTGGAACACAGATAACAGTGAAGTAATCCTTCCCTGTTTATTGTTCCCCACCTTTCTGTCCCCCCCTTTCTGACCCATGTTTGGCTCGTCTTCCATTCCTATGAACTATCTTGCCGACTGTGTCCCACCTGCGTCTCTCACTCTGCCTGCTTCCGTGACCATTTGTTCACACACGTGTTTCTTGTTCACAACCACAGTTGCAGAATCAGCGTAGCACTATCAGAACTCAGTACCAGCTATCATACTTTTACTGAAGGCTGGAGAAGTATTCCAGTCTTCAGCCACTGTAAATGGACTCTGTATGTATATATTTTGAGCCCCTGGTGGTGCAGTGGGTTAAACTGCTGGGCTGCTGAGCTTGCTGACTGAAAGGTCACAGGTTGAAATCCAGGGAGCGGTGTGAGCTCCTGCTATTAGCTCCAGCTTCTGCCAACCTAGCAGTTCGAAAACACACAAATGTGAATAGATCAATAGGTAACTTCACTAATTTCCAAATCGCAAGGCAGACATTTCAAAACAACAGACTGGACTCTTTTCACAGAATGGCTGAAGGAAAAAAAAATTAATCTAAAAAGAAGAAAGTAGAAGGCAGAAGATACCATTGCATGGAAAGCAGAAGTAAAATCAAAACAAAAGACAATAACGAATTTTATAATACCACTATAGAGAAGAATGGAAGTACAAATTCCCTCCCGAACTCCATTACCCTCCACTTTATTCCCTACCCCTTCTTTACCATATCCTAACTCTCCAGACTTCCCCTTCCTCCCTACTATTCCTCAATCCTCCTCATTTCCCTCTCTTCCCACAACTTGCCTTAAATGTTATTATTCCCATTTAATGTAAATTTGCCCATTTGAAAATTACAATAAAATTATTTTTTTTTAAAAAAGGTACCCCTCCAGCAGGAAGGTAATGGTGGTCCATGCAGTCATGCCAGCCACATGACCTTGGAGGTGTCTACGGAGAATGCAGTCTCTTTGGCTTAGAAATGGAGATGAGCACCAACCCCCAGAGTTGGATACGACTGGACTTAATGGCTTCAAACTACAAGAGAGGAGATTCCATCTGAACATGAGGAAGAACTTCCTGACTGTGAGAGCCATTCAGCAGTGGAACTCCCTGCCCTGGAGTGTGGTGGAGGCTCCTTCTTTGGAAGCTTTTAAACAGGGGCTGGATGGCCATCTGTCAGGAGTGATTTGAATGCAATATTCCTGCTTCTTGGAGAATGGGGTTGCACTGGATGGCCCATGAGGTCTCTTCCAACTCTTTGATTCTATGATTCTATTATTCATAGGAAAACTTTACCTTTAACCTATGTATATATTTGTATAAAGTCTGCTGCAAAGACACAGGTGTGAGTTTACTCCTTGACTGGAAGGGGAACGCTTCCGTGGTTCCCCCTCCGATCATATTAATCTTCATTGTGACATCCTACACAAACAGAATGCAGAATCTCAGCTCTTATCCTAGTCGTGGAATCAGTTTTTGGCCACAGGGGTTGCATCGGAGAAATGGAAAGATTGATTGTATTGGAGAGGTAAGCCATTAAGCAGGACTTCCTTGTACAACAAATGTATAACTATGTATGCTGATGTAATGGGAGGTCACACATGTGTATGCCACCAACAGAATTCTTGATGTAAGTTTTTTGTAATGACAAGATTGAGAGGCAAAATCATAGAAGAATATTAGGATCAAGCTGCTTACTGACCTGAACATTTTAGAAATGTTTCCTTCTTGGCTAGAGGGCAATCCTGTCACCTTTTCTGCAGCTGGATGGGCCACAGATCAGTTTTTTTTAATTATTACAGTGAACATGCCATCTGGAGGATTATGGGAGTTGTAATCAGCTAGCAATTCAGATTAGTCATACTATGATGACAGTTCAAAGCTTTCCCCTCCTTGGAGAGCCTCAATATGATCTCTGTTGGATCTTCTCGCCATTGTACCCAGAAGTATTAGCAAAATCTTTCTCAAAGGAGAACATGAGATAGAGGTCATGAAATCCCAGGTCGATAGAAGGTCATTTTTGGATGGTACAGCTAGCGTGACGGCAATCAGCGTTTACACTGGTGGGAATTTTGTCTTGGAGATTACCAAAGCGCCTTGAACTTTCTGTGTCTCCGGGACTCTGAACAATTAGGTGTATTTGTGGCATTTAGAAGACTTGCTCTTATTTAGAAATACCATGGAAAGGTTGTTGGCCTTTCACTGGGAAAGTTCACTTGCTCTCAAATGGCAGTCAGCTCATAAATTTAGCTGGAAAGCAACACCGGCATTTGATGCTCAAAAATCAGTAAAACATATGATTCACACAGCAAAATGCATTGTATATGTGGAGTACACATGTCAAACAAAAGGCTCATGGGCTGAGTCTGGCCTGCCATATCATTTAATGTGGGCTGCAGAGCTTTCAATACAGGGGAACATGGTTACATTTATAGTCTTAGCAATTACAGCTGTCCCTTTGAAGGTAACCACAAGGCTGATATGGCTCTCTGTGAAAACGAAACCCCCAGAGCAGTGGTTCTCAATCTTCCTAATGTTGCGACCCCTTAATACAGTTCCTCATGTTGTGGTGACCCTCAACCATAACATTATTTATGTTGCTACTTCATAACTGCAATTTTGATACTGTTATGAATTGTAATGTAAATATCTAATATGCAGGATGTACTTTCATTCACTGGACCGAATTTGGCAGAAATACCCAATACGCTCAAATTTAAACATTGATGGTGTTGAGAAGGGGATTGGTTTTGTTATTTGGGAGTTGTAGTTGCTGTCATTTACAGTTAACTTGCAATCAAAGAGCACCGTGAACTCCATCAATGACAGAATTGAACCAAACACAGAACTCCCATGACCAACAGCAAGTACTGGAAGGGTTTGGTGGGCATTGAACTTGACTTTTGGAGTTGTAGTTCACCTACATCCAGAGAGCACTGTGGACTCATACAATGATGGATCTGGACCAAACTTGGCACAAATACCCAATATGCCCAAATGTGAACACTGTGGAGTTTGGGGAAAATAGATCTTGACATTTGGGAGTTGTAGTTGCTGGGATTTATAGTTCACCTACAATCAAAAAGCATTCTGAACCCCACCAATGATAGAATTGGGCCAAATTTTCCACACAGAACCCCAACAAACAATACAGTGTTTTCAGATGGTCTTTGGCAACTCCTCTGACAACCCTTCATGACCCCATCAGGGGTCCCAACCCCTAGGTTGAGAAACACTGCCCCAGAGGTTTCCTTTACGAGCTCTACTATTGATCAACTGAACGAGAGCTCTCTATTGTCCTCCAAAGTCTCAAAGTATATATGTACTCTGCAGGTTGATGTCACTCTGACTTCATGGTTCTATCCTATGGATTCCCAGGATGTTATTTTGATGCAGTACGTAGAATGATCTGCTAGAAGGATCTTTGAACTACAGCACTGGATCTTTGTAGCAGACAATTTTAGCTATAGTAGACCTATTGTGGCAGGACCCAGGATTAAATGATTCCTACAAAAGTGGAGAAATTGTAATTAGGTAACTCTAATCCTGGGTTGTTGTAGGTTTTTTCGGGCTATATAGCCATGTTCTAGAGGCATTCTCTCCTGACGTTATGCCTGCATCTATGACAAGCATCCTCAGAGGTTGTGAGGTCTGAGGAACTCTAATTCCATGAGTTCAGTTCTCAGGTTAACTTTGGTAGGAAACTCAAATCCCTGCAGCTCAACTGTATGGTTAGCTTTGGCAGGAAACTCTATTATTTATTTATGTATACCCCATCTTTCTCCCCAAGGGGACTCAAGGCAGCTAACAATCACACACTCAACTCTATGGTTAACTTTTGTAGGAGACTTCCAGCTCAACTCAATGGTCAACTTTAGTGGAAGTTGATCATAGCATCACTATAGAGCAGTGTTTCTCAAACTGTGCTCCTCCAGGTGTTTTGGACTCCTGCTTCCAGAAATCTCAAATCAGTTTACCAGCTGTTAGTCCAAAACATCTGGAGGATCTCAGTTTGAGAAACTGCTCTAGAGGACTCTGAGTTTCCTAGAGAAAACATATTAATCACATTTTTGAATCTTCACATTTTAGTTCTCCAAAGCAATTCTATGGTATGCTTACACCCAAAGATGACCATAGAGTCATGCTGGAGACACAGAAATATTCTCTCTGGGCATTTCTAACTACTTTATTGCAACTCTGTTGTCAACTTCCACTGGAAGTGGTTTATTTCGACACAGTTTGGTATTATCTGTGGTTTCATGTTTCCATGGGAAGTTCAGGAACACATCCCTTGTGGATATGGGGGTCATACTGTATTTTCAAAGAACATAATTTATTTACTTGTCAGGGCCCTTCCACACAGCTGAATAAAATCTCACATGTGCTTTGAACTGGGATGCATGGCAGTGTGGACTCAGGGCCCTTCCACACAGCCATATAACCCAGAATATCAACGTAGAAAATCCCACAATATCTGCTTTGAACTGGGTCATCTGAGTCCACACTGTCATATATTCTAGTTCAAAGCAGAAAGTGTGGGATTTTATTTAGCTGTGTGGAAGGGGCCTCAGATAACCCAGTTCAAAGCAGATATTGTGGGATCCTCTGCTTTGATATTCTGGGTTATAGGGCTGTGTGGAAGGGCCTTCAGTTAACAATTCTGGTGAACTTCATAGTACCAAACCTACCCAGCTGATTATTTCTGGTAATAGTCTGCATAGATTTATGTCACTCCTTAGTCATTTTTGCTTTCTCGTTTCCCACAATGCTCAAAGGCACTGTGGGAAATACTAAAATGATAAACTTTGGAATAAGAGGGACCCCTAAAGTTGGGACCCCCAAAGTTGTAGCATTTCCCTGCTTCCTACCAAAAATCCTTCCATTTGGTTAACTGAAACTTGGACCTTCTAAATGTACTGCATACTATGGACCTTATCCCATGTAGGTTTCTCCATTTTCTCTCAATTTTCACATGCTGGCAACATGGAGTCCCATGATGCATGGTTACTTTCAGTAGTCAACTGTGGGAATCCATCTTTCCAACATGTGAAAATAGAGAGAAGGCTCATTTTTCAGAATGAAGAAAGTGGGGGAAGCAAGGGGAAGCAGAAAGAAGAAGGGGAAAGGATGTGGGATGACTGGCCACCACCAAGATGGCCTTACTAGGGTAAGAGGAGTCCCTTCTCTTCCAAATGTTTTATCCCACTTCCCCCTCACTCGTGGAATAACACCTGTCATTTCATTGTGATTTATAGATTACCAATGCACTTTTATTGGTCTTGTTTTCCACCATAGATCATCTTACATCAAATATTACCATTTATTCATTAAGGACATGGGAATAGAAGAGCAAGAATTACAGAGTGGTATCAATACATCATTTTTGGAATCTCTTAATTTAGTTTCAAGTTAATGAGTGAACAGATGAGGTCAGTATTTTTTGATAGACGATGGGAAAGGATTTTCTCTTCTGGGAACTAATATACTGCATGCAAAAGACAAAGATGTATCTATCAACTCATCATATTCCCAATGCCAGGGCCTGGAAGTAACTTCTCACAAATGATGCCTGATATCCTGCTTGTTTAAATTGAGGCCTAAATGGGTTGTTGTAGATTTTTTCGGGCTATATGGCTATGTTCTAGAGGCCATATAGCCTGATGTTTCGCCTGCATCCATGGCAAGCATCCTCAGAGGTAGTGAGGTCTGTTGGAACTAGGAAAAAGGGTTTATATATCTGTGGAATGACCAGGGTGGGACAAAGGACTCTTGTCTGCTGAAGCTAGGTGTGAATGTTTCAACTGACCACCTTGATTAGCATTTGATGGCCTGGTAGTGCCTGGGGCAATCTTTTGTTGAGAGGTGATGAGATGTGCCTGTTTCCTCTCTGTTGTTTTAGAGTTTTTTAATACTGGTAGCCAGATTTTGTTCATTTTCATGGTTTCCTCCTTTCTGTTGAAATTGTCCACATGCTTGTGGATTTCAATGGCTTCTCTGTGTAGTCTGACATGGTGGTTGTTGGTGTGGTACAGCATTTCTGTGTTCTCAAATAATATGCTGTGTCCAGGCTGGTTCATCAGGTGCTCTGCTATGGCTGACTTCTCTGGTTGAAGTAGTCTGCAGTGCCTTTCATGTTCCTTGATCCGTGTTTGGGCAATGCTGCGTTTGGTGGTCCCTATGTAGACTTGTCCACAGCTGCATGGTATACGGTAGACTCCTGCAGAAGCGAGAGGATCCCTCTTGTCCTTTGCTGAACGTAGCATTTGTTGGATTTTCTTGGTGGGTCTGTAGATGGTTTGTATGTTGTGTTTCCTCATCAGTTTCCCTATGCGGTCAGTGGTTCCCTTGATGTATGGCAAGAACACTTTTCCTCTGGGAGGATCTTCATCTTTACTCTCGTGGTTTGTTCTCGGTTTTGCAGCTCTTCTGATGTCTGAGGTGGAGTATCCATTGGCCTGGAGAGCCCGCATTGGCCTTGGCAGACCGTGCAAAAAGAATCTGCGAACCCCACCTCCTCCAAGATGAACTGAACCACCTAAACTGGGCTCTCCAGGCCAATGGAGACTCCACCTCAGACATCAGAAAAGCTGCAAGACCAAGCTGAGGATGCTTGCCATAGATGCAGGTGAAACGTCAGGAGAGAATGCCTCTAGAACACGGCCATATAACCCGAAAAAACCTACAACAACTCAGTGATTCCGGCAATGAAAGCCTTCGACAATATATTAGGCCTAAATGTTTAAATGATCAATGCAAAATTCATAAGAAATGGTTCATACAAAAAAGTTGTCATGAAATAAAAAACATGAAACCCACCAGTTAATGAGGTATAGACATTAATTTTCCAAAACTTGGTGAGAGCAAAAGAAATTCATTGGGATAAACCTGAATCCTTTCCAAGAGCACATCGGATTTCTTCTCACGATATTCATGAGACACCTACATGTTGATTCATCTTTTTGAAAAAAAACCCTATGGTTGCCAAATAGTAATTATGCAAATGTTATAAATTTGATCATGTTATTTCAAAATAAAAAAACTGACAGGTTGTGGCAGCTTCTTACAGTTAGAAATGATGAGAATTGGATTGCCTGACATATACTTTGCATGCTCTGATTCATGTGTTAGGAAGGTAGGAATGTCTCAATCTCTTTGGAAAACTACAGACCTCCAAATATTGTGAGATACTAAGGTGGGAGGGAGTCATGACAATTTGGAAATCAGTTTGCAAAAGGCTTGTTGTTATGCCTTTCATGGGCAGTCAGCCTCTCTCCTCTCAACATTCCCGTTGCATCGGCTCTATAAGAAGGTTTTGCGAGACCAGTCACTCTTGTTGCAACGGTGTAGTAACGGTGAGGTCGTGAAAACCACTGGTGGTCCATGGATCACAAGTTGGGAACCACTGTGCTATATAAGTAAAGGTTTCCCATTTCCACGGTAAGTTCAGGAATATATCTCAAACAGATATTAGGTTATACTCTATTTCACCTTAAGTTAAAGAAATATTGAATCTAGGTTCTTGTGGTTTTTTTCAGGCTATAGGGCCATGTTCTAGAGGCATTTCTCCTGACGTTTCACCTGCATCTATGGCAAGCATCCTCACTACCTCTGAGGATGCTTGCCATAGATGCAGGCAAAACGTCAGGAGAAATGCCTCTAGAACATGGCCCTATAGCCCAAAAAACCCCACAAGAACCTAGTGATTCCAGCCATGAAAGCCTTTGACAATACAAATATTGAATCCATATCCTTAAAGGGATTGTGCACTCACTAATGAATCACATAGCTGACTAAAGAACCAAATATTTCACATTTTCTTTGTTTCTTCTTCATGAACCTAAGAGCAACTTCAAAGTTGCATCATTCATAGCCAACATAGCTGACATTTCATTCTTATTGGACAATAAAAAATGGTTGAAGGCAGTGAAATACCTGACTTTCCAGATGTGTCCTCTTTCTTTCTTTATTGTGTTTCTTATTGACAGAAAGAGTTCGAAATATGTGGCAAGTTCATCTTCTAGTTAAGATGGTTCCCACTTTGGACAAAAGGAGGAGGAGGAGGGGTGGTTTATGAAGAAAAAGCTGAAGGAAAGAATGGATTCTTCTTGGACCTCTATTGTTTTTGGGTACATCTACACTGCAGAATTAATGCAGTTTGGCATCACATTCGGCCATGGCTCTGTGCTGTGGAATTTGGGGGTTTGTAATTTCCTGAGATATTTACCCTTCTTGGGTGCAAATGGCAAATCCTATTATTATATAGGATGGCGCTATGGCAATTAAAGTGATGTCAAACTGCTATAACTCTGCAGTGTGGATGGGAGGAAAATCAACTGAAAGTGAGTGCGTTCAAAATGAGAAGGAAGCTTAAAGAGCTGGGCATGTTTAGCTTGAAGAAGAGAAGGCTGAGAAGAGACATGATAGCCATGAATAAATATGTGAGAGGAAGTCACAGGGAGGAGGGAGCAAGCTTGTTTTCTGCTTCCCTGGAGACTAGGGCATAGAACAATGGCTTCAAAGTACAAGAAAGGAGATTCCATCTGAACATGAGGAAGAACTTCCTGACTGTGAGAGCTGTTCAGCAGTGGAACTCTCTGCCCCGGAGTGTGGTGGAGGCTCCTTCTTTGGAAGCTTTTAAACAGAGGCTGGATGGCCATCTGTCAGGGGTGCTTTGAATGCAATATTCTTGCTTCTTGGCAGGGGGTTGGACTGGATGGCCCATGAGGTCTCTTCCAACTCTTTGATTCTATGATTCTATGATTCCTTGCAAGTTATACAGTCTCTCCTTGCCACTACTCCATGCCAGATACACATGCCACCTGTTGTAATGATCAGCATTTTGATATGAATCTGGATGAATGAGCAAGGAAATTGAGATTCTACTAGTGTTTTGATGCCAGTGTTTGTATGGCACCTCGGTGTTCCCAACCAGCACTCTCTCTTTGGAGTATTTATATCCTATGACCTACAGTCTTATATCACAATCTCTGGAGACACCTAATAAACTCCATATAAGGTGATGTATAACTTGATCACTTGCTATTAATAAAGCATAACATTACCTCAACTGAATAAATAGTTCCTCTCAGTCTTCAGATGGCCTAGATACTGAAAGGGGGAGCACTACAAGTTACGAGGATCCCGAGAGATCGACGGGCCATTTGCTCTCAAACAGCATGCCAGAAGTGCCAAACCAAAATATTACAAGATTGCAAGTCTTTGCTTTTAGGGAAGGTTGAATGAAAACACACCTCCCTCTGTTATTGGGTGCATCTAGACCGTAGAATTAATGTAGCTTGACACCACTTTTAATTGCCCTGGAACAATGCTATGTAAGCATTGGAGTTGTAGCTTGGCAGAGAAGACTAAAGAACTACAACTCCCATAATTCTATAGTATTGAGCCATGGCAGTTAAAGTGGTGTCGAACTGCATTAATTCTGCAGCATGATGCTCCCCAGGTTTGCATCTGTAAAATGTTGATGGTTATACAATTCTTGGAAACTCCCAGTGTTGTAGTCCAAAGAAGCAATTTTCCTAAGCTCCCACCATTTGTGGAATTGCTCCTTTTAAAAAAAGTGTCAGTCTTAAACTGAAACACAACAACTTTTAATAGGTCTGCTTAGTTAATGTTTGATGTGTTGATAAGCTGTTCTCACACTTTGAACTGCCCTTTTCAGATAGGAAACTGCCAGGGGACTATCATTACTTTAATAAATGAGGGAAAGAGCTGTTTATTCAGAAATGATAAACCACATTTTTCTCTGGTACTGTGTTGGGAATCAAGTTCAACCTCATCTCTGCCTCCTGAGCAGTCCAGAGATATTCTGCCAATGTGGACATTGAAAGAAGATTTTGACCTCAGAGTGGTGTTATCAAGCCAATTTGTTTTGCTGGTAAGAAATAGGTAGGGTAACAAATACCCCCATTTAGGTATCTCTGCTTAGTCAGTTGAGAAATGCTGATGAGAATTTGAAAAATGTCCATAAGATATCAACTGTGACTTTATTGTATTATTCCCCTGTGGAGACTCTGGCCTCATCTGCACTGCCATACACTCCAGTTTCTGAATTCAGTTGATCTGCTTTGAAATGGATTATATGGCAATGTAGACTTTTATAATCCAGTTCAAAGCAGATCACCTGAATTCAGAAACTGGATTAAATGGCAGTGTAGATTCAGCCTCACTGAGGTCTAGAATCATTGAAGAAATCATATCCACAAGAGTAGAACTATTGAATTCAATATATTTCCTTATGTTTTGACTCTCCATTCAACACTATATTGAATTTGTAGTGGTTTGAGTGTTGGGATATAACTCTGGTGACTAGGATTTGAATTTCACTCTGTCATGTGGACAACAAGTTAAACATGAGCCAACAATATGATGTGGTGGCAAAAAAGCCAATGGGATTTCAGCCTGCATCAATAGGAGTCTAGTATCTAGATCTAGGGAAGTAATGCTACCCCTCTATTCTGCCTTAGTTAGAGCACACCTGGAATATTGTGTCCAACTCTGGGCACCACAATTCAAGAGAGATATTGACAAGCTGGAATGTGTCCAGAGGAGGGCGACTAAAATAATCAAGGGTCTGGAGAACAAGCCCTATGAGGAGTGGCTTAAGGAGCTGGGCATGTTTAGCCTGAAGAAGTAGAGATGGAGAGGTGATAGGTTAGCTGTTTTAAAATATCTAAATGGGTAGCATGTAGAAGATAGAGTAAGGCCTGCCTGCATGCCTAGCCACACATGCTGGAGACTAGGACGCGGAACAATGGCTTCAAACTACAAGAGAGGAGATTCCATCTGAACATGAGGAAGAACTTCCTGACTGTGAGAGCTGTTCAGCAGTGGAACTCTCTGTCCCGGAGTGTGGTGGAGGCTCCTTCTTTGGAAGCTTTTAAACAGAGGCTGGATGGCCATATGTCAGGGGTGATTTGAATGCAATATTCCTGCTTCTTGGCAGGGGGTTGGACTGGATGGCCCATGAGGTCTCTTCCAACTCTTTGTTTCTATGATTCTATGATACTGGGCATACTCTCAACCTTCAAAACCCTGTGATAGGTTTTTGTTAGAGTCACTGTAAGTCACACAATAATAAAGTTGGGACAAGTCAACAACTTCTATCTGTTAATTCAGTTAGTTGATTTCTTCTCCTATTTTTTTTTAAAAAGTGTTTGTTCCTAAAGAAAGCCTACCCAGAATGCAGCTACATATGAAGGCAACAAATACTCTTCCATCACCTGAGACAAGAAGAGATATACCTACTCCCTGAACATCCCAAGTCTGTGATGGTTGTGCTCAGTATTAGGCTTCCGGATGTGGAATGTCAGCTTCTCTGCCATTAAATCTAAGAGTAATGACAGCTTTCCTGTGGTCACTCTATGGCTGAGGAAGGTATTCAGAGAAATGTCTGGCTCTGTATCCATGGTAAGTTGCAGACCAAGGACACTTTACACCAAAATCTTCCAAGTCTCTGGAAGTCCCAATAGATACATCATCTATGTGCATCTGGCTATGAGACTACAGTAGATCGTCCCAATCCGCAGGCTCCTTCTCTTTGGGCTCCTCATTGGCCTTCTCTTTTCAACGGTGGAACTCTCTGTGTAGTGGAAGTTTCTTCCTTGGAAGCTTTTAAACAGAGGCTGATATGCCATCTGTCATGGATACTTTGATTGTGCTTTCCTGCATGGCAGGGGGTTGGACAAGATGGCCTATGTGGTCTCTTCCAACTCTATTATTCTACGATTCTACGGCTCTCTTCAAGTGATGATTTCAATTGACGCATATCATCACAGCTCGTATCTCAAATGGTGACGACATGCATGTGAATGTGCAGATATGGATATGCACATGCTCACAGCACTTAGTAACATTAGGTGTGACTATTCACATTTTTGGCCATATTTGGGGGAGGGAGTAGGAATTCCAAACCTGAAACATACTAGATCTGGAGGAGCAGCTGTATAGGTGCCAGGGATGGCTATCACAAAAACTGTGTTTTCATTTTGCTAGAGAGAAAGGGACAGAAAGGTGAAAAATAAGGGGTTTTTTAGTGATTGAATTTCCTAGACGGTGCAAGATTGCCACCTGCAGGTTAAAATGGTAAGCATGGCGATCCAGAAAGGATGAAGAATCCAGTGGTGTCTTGAACTCCAGATGGAATTGTAATTAGTCTTTTTTTTCCAAGGCATTTCTACACATTGGATGATGTGATTATGGGAAGACTGCTCCACCAAATCATTCTCCCAGGGGACTGTGGGGGGGGGGGGGGAAAGAAACATTTGAAAGGCATACTTCTCCCCCATATAAATATCTCTCAAAGATGGAGTACCTCTAAGAAGCACAGGTACTATATATATATATATATATATATATATATATATATATATATATATTCTGTTGATGCTGAAATCAATGTTGTTTTACAATTGATGGTGTCTTAAAATAGAAGAAATATGGTCAGAGGTGAAGATTTCCACCCTGATGTCATTGTCTGTATCAGGGAAGTTCTCAAACTTTTCAGTTGTGAAGTCCTTTTTGAAGCAAACGTTTCCAATGGAGCCCTAAGAACTGTTTTATATTATATTATATTATACTGTATATATATTAGGTATGGGCTGGGCCAATGTCAGATGGATGGCAAGTGTTTGTGTGAAGTAATTCACAGTGCAAAACAAAATTCAATGGAAGACCCCCAGGGCTATCCAGTCCAACCCCCTTTATTCTGTCATGCAGGAAAAACACAATCAAAACACTCCAACAGATGGCCAACCAGCTTTTGTAGGAACAAGAACAAGGACAACAGAAACCTCAGAGGCCATCCAATCCAACCCCCATCTGCCATGCAAGAAAAACAAGGGCTCCGCGGAGCACAGGTTGAGAGCCCCTGGTCTATACTATGAGTAGAGAGATTGTGATGGAGCTTGGTAACAATTGCCAAGTTTTTCCTCTTGTTAAAATGAACAAACTGTAGAATGGAGTGAAAAAATAGCTTTGGTGCAAAACAAAATTCAGTGGAAGACCCACAGGGTTATCCAGTCCAACCCCCTTTATTCTGCTATGCAGGAAAGGCACAATCAAAGTATCCCAACAGATGGCTACCCAGCTTTTGTAGTAACAAGAACATCATCATCAACAACAACAGAAACCCCAGAGGCCATCCAATCCAACCCCCATCTGCCATTCAGGAAAAACAAGGGCTTCATGGAGCACAGGTTGAGAACCCCTGGTTTATACTATGGGTGGAGGGATTGTGATGGAGCTTGGTAACAATTGCCAAGTTTTTCCTCTTGTTATAATGAACACACTGTAGAATGGAGTTAAAAAAGTAGCTTTGGTCTATACCATGGGTGAAGGGATTGTGATGGAGCTTGGAAATAATTGCAAAGTTTTTCCTCTTGTCAAAATAAGCATACTGTAGAATGGAGTGTAAAAAGTAGCTTTCAGTTAACATATTGAATGAGATATTTTCATTCTAATAACAAGGTATTCATGCAGAGCAAGATATGGAATTCTGCACTGAAATCATTGCAGCCATAGTGATAAGAACAGAACCTTTATTGCAATTTCAAAAGGCAATGGGCATGTTGCAAGTCAGCAGTGATAGCTCAGGCATTCAGTCCCTTAAAGCTCTTCCTGTTGCATCTAGAAAAAAACAACAATAAAGGACATTTCTTAAAATGACTACATATACATCACTAAGCAAAAATGAATGCAGAGGATGTTTGCATAACAAAATCAAAAGCCTCAATTTTATTGGTAACTTCCGTCAGGAAGAGAATCATTTGTACTAATTTCTCTATGATAAGTAAACATGTAGGTAAATCCTATTGGTTTGATTAATCTAACTCTGCCAGGACAGAATTGTAGTGTTTTCAGAAAAGGGCTTATTCACTCTGCATTTTGTGCCTTTTGTGTTTCTGAGCATAGCATTGTCTGAAAAATTAAGTAAGATCAGAGAAACTGGGTTGTTGTAGGTTTTTTCGGGCTATATGGCCATGGTCTAGAGGCATGGTCTAGAATGCCTCTAGACCAGGGGTAGGGAACCTTTGGCCCTCCAGCTGTGGTGGACTTCAACTCCCACAATTCCTTGAGGCTCGGCATTGGGCCAAGGTAAGCCTTTGGGGCGAATGCCGAGCCTCAAGGAATTGTGGGAGTTGAAGTCCACCACAGCTGGAGGGCCAAAGGTTCCCTACCCCTGCTCTAGACCATAGCCATATAGCCCGAAAAAACCTACAACAACCCAGTGATTCCGGCCATGAAAGCCTTCGACAATACATTGATCAGAGAAACATCTGGCTAAGTCCTTATAGCTCAGGGGTGTCAAACCCATTTTCATTGAGCGCCACATCAGCCTTATGGTTACTGCCAAATAGCTGCTGAATCCATGGACAGAGAATCCGTGGCTACTACAGGGCTATATATATATATATATATACACACATACACACACACACACACACATACATAGACATATACATATATACATAGTTCCCTGGGAGAATATAAAGGAAGCATGGGCCTCCCCAACTCATCACTTTTTGAATGCCTGGTGAGTAAATGGTGGTGGTGAACAGGGCGGCTGACTCCCTGGGGTGGCTTTGGTGCCTTCCCTTCCCCATGGAATGACCCTCAACTTATCCATGAGTCATATCAAAATCAATAATTTTGTCCTCCAAACCTGCTGTGAACTTATATATGAGGTCAAATTATTACATGAGTATATCAGTGCTGAGATTCATGCTGAATACGTATTGTTATCCCTGTATAAATGAAACCATGTTCTGTGTTGACATAGAGAACCACAGTTTGTTATTTCTCACCTTCCTGAGCTTCTAACAACATTTTCTATGTCATGTTCCCACCATTAGTTCTTCACACAAATGTCTGGAGTACATGTCTCTACAACTGCTGTTTTCACCTGCAAAAACAAAAGCAAACACTGAATGCCATTTTCACAGTTGTATTTTACTTTCTTCTATGCTATGAATAGTTGCAAGACTCACATTGGGAGAAAAATGATACATAAATTAAAATAAATGAATTCATTAAAATCTACCCACTGAGGGTAAAATCAGGGAATGGAATGTTGTTAGTTAGTCCTAGGTAGAGTAGAATTATGTCGTTATTGTTGAATGGTGAGTCCAGATGTCGATAAATCAAGCTGATACAATGATCAGGACTAACAATGTGATTTACGCCAAATTTGCATAGCCCAACCTTCCATATCCATTGAGAATATTAAAAAATATATCCAAATATCAAACCTTAATTTTGCCATTTTATATAAGGGACATCGTTTTATTTTGCCATTGTTCATAATAGGATTTGAGCATCCACAGATTTTGGTATCCACAGCAGATAACCAGGGCCCATTATAATTGTTGCCTTTAAGGTTTTTCCAACTTAAAATGACCCAACACTGGCCCTATCATGGGGTGTTCCTGGTACAATTTGTTAAGAGAGAGACTCCTATTGCCTTCCTCTGAGGCTGCAAAAGCATGATTTCCCTAAAGTCACCCAATAGGCCTCCATAGTTGAACAGAGATTTGAAGTCTGGTCTCCCGGAGCCCTAATCCGACACTCCAACCAAGACACCATGCTGGCTCTCATACTTCTACTGTAAGTGGCTATTAAAGCAACATAAAGCAGTCATTTTTAAACAAATCCCTCACACTCACATGCATTGCTTTATGTGTTTGACAGCACAGTTTCATAGTTAAATGATGGGGCATTATGTTAGGGCTAGGTCTATGGAGCATTGCCATGGACTTTTCCCAAGAGCTATGTGGCATTGGCATGAGACAATGCCACATAGAGAAGAACATGCCTAGAGAAGAGACGGTTAAGAGATGACATGTAGCCACATTCTAATATTTGAAAGGATACCGCATTGAGGAGGGGAAAAGCTTGTTTTCTACTGCTCTATAGACTAAAGACCTCATCAGATGGGCAGGGTAAAATGGGGGAAATCATGGGGCAACGTCAGGCTCTGTTCTCTCCCATAAGGGCCCTTGATCTTTTTTTCCATGAAGTTTCTCCATCTGACCTCACTTCCTCTTCAGTCCTTTTTGCTCTGCAATGTTGCCACCTTGGAGCCCCATGGAGTCCCACCAGAAGTGGTCCTGCACCATGTGATGGACTCTGTGGGACTCCGTTCTGGCAGCAGAGAGAAGCAGTGAGAAAATGCTCCTCTTGCTCCATCTGTTGAGGTCCTAAGACATGGAACATTGATTCTAACTGCACAAGAAGAGGTTCCACCTAAACATTAGGAAGAACTTCATAATGGTTGGCAGTAGAAGTCTAGTGGAGTCTCTTTCTCTGGAAGTTTTTAAACAGAGGCCATCAATTGGGAATGCTTTGACTGTATATTACTGCATGAAAGAGGGTTGGGCAGGTGACCCTTATGGTCTCTTCCAACTATAATTTCTCAAGGAAAGCATGCATGCCTCAATGTCTGAGTGCAAAGACATTCCATTTATTTTGGACTCTTAACTAGGCAGGGATTCAGAAACTGGGAAACCAAAAAGCTCTTATCCTAAAAGCCAGTCTTAATAGCTCTTTACCTTCATTCCACAATAAGTCGGAGGAGCATTCAAAAGGCAACAGGTGGAGGCAAACTTAGCTCGCTGCTGAACTAGTGCAGAAAGGACAGCTTCAGTAGCATTGGGAAACTTCTTGACATATGTGTCTCTTAGCCTGCAGTAAAGGCAATAGTGTTACAGGCATTTTGTGCAAAAATATGCCAAAATTTTGAGTAACTTTGTGGAGCTGGAGTTACAAAGCGCATTCCCCCACTCCAAATTCTGAAAATATTTCTGAATGAAAGTAAAAATGTGTATAACTTCAAGAAGGTTGTTACTATAGATAGATACATTTATATAAGAAGATATATGATGTGTATATCCCAAGAGAATGATCCCTTTATGAACCATCTTGGAAGTTAAGATCTTCTGGGAAGGCCCTGCTCTTGACTCTGCAGCCCTCGCAAGTGCAGTTGTGGGGACAAGAGACATAGCCTTCCCAGTGGTGGCTCCTCGGCTCTGGAACTCTCTCCCCAGTGAGATTAAATCAGTGCCCTCCCTCCTGGCCTTCAGAAAGAAAACAAAGACATAATTCTGGGACCAGGCTTTTGGCTGGTAGTGCAATGCAAAGAACAATTAGGAAATAAGTGCTATGACAATCAGAATGGCCACGGCGGATGATTTTTGGATCATGTGATTTTAATATTTATATTAGGACGTTTTAATGCTTTGTCTTAGTGTCTATATGTTGTATATGCCCATATTTAATGGTTTTAATGATTTTCATTTATAGGTATACGTCAGTGCTTAATTATTGTGATTTTATTTTATTATATTTTATTATATGTATGTTGGTATTGAATTCTTGCCATTAATATGTTGTAAACCACCTTGAGCCCCCCCCCCCCTCCCCGGGGTGAGAAAGGCAGTATATAAATATACTACATAAATAAATAAATACATCATTATAATAAATATTTGCATATACATTGCTAATGTACTAACAAAATAAATTAACTTTAAGATATGTATATAGTTGACGGCCATCAAGAGTAGAAAAAATAGAATTTGAATTAGTTATTTGATAACTATGCAGAATTGGAAGAGAAGAGAAGAAAAAATGGACAACAAAAGAAGATAAAATAAATTAACGCGGATCCTAAAGGATAATCTGTTACTCTTATTAGAGAAGATGTCAAAGTTGGAACTTTTTGTTTCTTTTACTTCATTTCCTCCCTATACTAAAGAAGAAGAAGAAGAAGAAGAAGAAGAAGAAGAAGAACAGGAAGAAGAAGAGGAAGAAGAAAACTTTATTTATACCCTGCCACCATCTCCAGGAGGGACTCAGGGTGGCTCACAAGCACTCAAGGTGCAAACATGCAAAATACAATAAAAGAGGACAAAAACAAAGCAATAACAAACTAACATAATGAATATGTATAACAATGCTCCCTCCCCCTTATGTCTTTGACGATACAATAGACTCATGTGTAGAACTATTTAACTAACATGGCTCTGTAACTTACATACTATCTCCTGTAATGTTTCCCATCTTTCCCTTCTTTTCCCCCTTTTAGAAATTGTTTATTTGAGTTATGTTTTTCTTTAAAAAAATTAAAACTGATTTGCAAAATGAGATAAATATAGGGGGAGAAAAACTTAGTGTAATTTCATTAGGAGGAAAAGAAATACAAGAGTGAAGTAAGAGAACATGTCTACCTATGCAGAAATACGCAGATATTTAGAAAGGAGATACATCTCCATTTTAAAGATAGGAAAATGGACCAACGTGTTGTCGAAGGATTTTATGGCCGGAATCACTGGGTTGTTGTAGGTTTTTCGGGCTATATGGCCATGTTCTAGAAGCATTTTCTCCTGACATTTCACCTGCATCCTCAGAGGAACAATGATTCATAAAAAACAAACATTGTGAGCCAAGGATTTTTTTTTTAAAAAAACAACAACACTTCTTAAAAATTTATTTTGATCTATAGGAAGTCCCAGAAGGGCTCCAAATATGGGAAATGTTTTCTACATCCCCTAGAGATAACTCTTGTCTGTTTTGGAGCAACTTTTTTTGCCCTGGAGACCACAAAGGGCCTCAGAAACAACCCCAGACAAACTACAGGCAGGCCTTAAGCTAGACTTTGCCTACTTCTGTGTTACCTGAAGGAAAACAAATTTTAAAAGTATGACTTGTTCTTCTACAACATAATATTCATTTCTAGAGGTAGGATTTTTTTTCATTTGCCAATTTTTAAATGAACATATGCAATATATACTCCACTAGGCTATGACAAAAAAGTCAGTATATATTTTTTTCAATTTCCATAAGGAGGAAAGTATAAGAAAAAAAATATTTTTCTAGTTTGATTGAAATATAAACAGATGCATATGTATGAATGCATGCTTATTTTGGGGGAAAAAAATTAGCCAAACATGCTTTTTTAAAACTGGAAATAGGTATGCAAAATGGGTATAAAACTTGTGGGAAAATCCCAAAGGAATACAAAACAACAATGAGATCAAAATGTAGGTGGGTTTGGAGAAACACAATGGAACTGAGAAAATGAGAATCTCACCTTTTCTTGAATTCCAGGAAAACGTGATCCGTATAATCATCACATAGCTGATTGCCTTTAGAAAGTATTTCTAATGTCTCCTCTGATGACTCAAGTCTCTGAAGAGGAGAAAGAAAACTTTAATGTTATAGGAATGAAAGACCTTTTCTATATAAACTCCAAGAGAAAAAAAAACTGAGAGTTCTTTGTATGATGAGACACACCCCAGATACCTGCAATACTGTGTTATTTTCTGGGCACCGCAAGTAGGGGAAGAAGTGACCTCCACCCCATCTTGACTTTTATTGCCCTCAATAGGAAGAGTTATATCTCCTGTTGAGTCTTCACCTCTTGTTTTGAAGGGACTCTTCAAATTAGAAATCTATCTCTTTCTCTGTATTTTTGTTGGGAATCAGCCTGTGTTTGTATTTCAGGATCCTGATGTGGGAAAGGATGAGAGAAATGATGAGGAAAATGATGGTGCTGAGGCTGAGGTACAAGATGGAGATGGTTTGGTCAATGATTTTCAGGCAGACAATGACAGAGAGGCCCCAGTGCAAAGGGCAGTTTCTCATGAGAATATTCCTGTTGGGCCTAGCAATGATAGTTCACTCCCTCTCTCTATGAGCTCTCAAAATTTGGGTTTAGAAAACAATCTGACACCTGGGAATTTTAATGAGCAGCCAGATAGGGAGCTGAAGAATAGGTGGCTGGAGATTAGCCAGGATCGACAGCAAACTCAGTGTTTATGTCGCTCCGAAAGGCTTCGTCTGATAAGGGGGAAATGTGGGGGGAAGTGAAACCAATTTCTGAGTTTTGGGATATAAAGTTTGCCTCAAGGGGAAACCTATTAGATCAGGCATCGTTTGAAACCAAGTTCATGTGCCATGAAAATCCTGTTCATGGGGTCTTGTTCCTGTGGAGTTTTTTTTAGCCTTTTGGATTGTCTTTGCATCCTGTTGGATTTCTCTCTGGATTAATGCTGTTTTGGATTGCTTTTATTACTTGTGTGGACATTGCTTTGTGTTGCTGCTTTTTATGGACATTACTTTTTGAAACCTTCTTATTTTCTTACAAACATTTATTTCTTCTGGATATTTACTAAACTTCGATAAAAGAAGATTTATTTATTCACTCTTCATGTGGTGTGTTTTAAAGTCAGAGGACTTTTTCCTGACCTGAAGTGCAAATTTTTTTCTTTCAATGTAGCGGTGTCTGTATGGGTCCATGCACTCATTCTTTCTTCCTTTTGCTTTCATTTGAATCTCCTTTAGAATGGCTGGTCAGGAGTTTCAAATGTCTTCTAAATCATGGATGCATAAATTACACAACTAGCTTAAGATGTTTTATTGATTGAGACGGTAGAGAAGGAGACATCTTGCACAATTTAATTTAAGAGAGTCAAAAGGTCTTGCAGACGAATATTCTTTCATCATGGTTTAGATTACACCCTTCACCACACTCAAGTACCCACAGGTTAGCCTATAAGTTCAGGGTAGAATGTCACCCACAAACCTGGTTTGTTCTCCCTTCTTGTGCATTTGCTTGGTTGGCCAATTCAGTTTTCACTAGATGGATATGTAGCCTATACCAAAACTTCTTACAATTTCCCACTTAGTATCCCTTTAGGCCTGATAATTTTTTATGTCACCCTGGGTATATTGGCATATAAAATAAGTATAAAAATAAAAAAAAAATATACTGATAACAAATCAGCATTTCAAAACCTTGCTAAACAGGCTAATTTTCTTTTTTACGAGGTACAGCTGAAACATCTTCTGCAAAGTCCTCTGTAAACACTACACAACAGATTCATGTACATCTCTAAAATAAGCATTTGATGATGTTCTGAAAACTTTTACTGTTGCCAAGTTTTTTGGGACCCCAACATTGAGATAAGGGCCATTTGAAGTTGGGACCCAAAGTTGGAGTGTATCTTGAGGAAATGGGTGATTAGTCACTTATGATTCCTTATGAAATAAATTGCTCTGAATCCTGTGGATTAGTCTAGTAGACCTATTTAATTGCTGAACACTAAGCCAACACATTGATCAATCTCACTGATTCAATGGATCTTCTCTAGCTGGCATTGAGTATGGGATACCATACATTGCACGTGAATGTGCAAAGAAATTCAGTTGTGCATATAGACACACTTTGAGCATCTTGATTCAGCTGTGCAACCCCATCATTCAGTTCAAGGGTTGCATGACATGATTAATAGATGACTGCACAAGCAGTTGTTTTATGCTAGGCAACACTAGTGTTGGATCTTAGCCAATGTGTGTGCAGAGACGTTTCACCTGTGGGTCCCTACATTGATGGGGAGTTTGACTAACTATTTTTCCACTTTTATGATTCTACCAGGATGTGACAACACGGGCTCCTTGGATTGAAAATGGAGAAAAGCACCTCTCACGAGCCAGAGATGAGCACTGCCTCCAGAAGCCGGAAATGAAAGGAGAAGCCCTTGCCTTTGTTTGTTGTTGTGTGTCTCTTTGTATATGATTGTAAAGGCATTGAATGTTTGCCGATGTATGTAAATGCTGTAATCCGCTCTGAGTCCCTTAGGGGAGAAGAAAGTGTATTATTGTTGTTATTGTTATTGTTATTATTATTATTATTATTATTATTATTAGTAGTAGTAGTAGTAGTAGTAGTAGTAGTCTGGGGAGAATAAACAGAACATTGTTGTATTTTACCTTCCGATTAAAGCAAGCATTGAAGTCGGGATCACTGCAGCAAGCATTCACAAATTTTTGGCCAGCATCATACAAGGCAGTATGAATAGCTTCTGGAGCACGTGGAAATTTCCGAGCTGTGTAATGTATATACCTATAATAGACAGAAAGTGTTACAAAACCCTTTGCCTTTTTTCATCTGCCCAAGGTCAATGGATACAGTATGCGATGGTTTGAATGATCCCTACTTATTCCCGAAATTAGTGAAAACATAGTGATTGGGAATACGAATAACCCATAAATGCCTTCAAAACCACCTTACTGAATTCTGGCCACAGTTATTCAAGATCTTAGATACCTCCCTATATAGACATTGGAAGCCTTTTTTTTCTGGATTACAAATCTCAGAATCTCCATCTCAGAATGGAGGATTTTGGTTTTTAGTCACCTCAGAAGTAACTGTTCTAAGGATTGCTACAAGAAAGAAAAACAGAGGAGTAAAAAAGGTTAGACCCCATCTGGAAGAATACTGTGTCAAGCTGTGGACACCGAAGGGTAACCAAAATGATCAACGGTCTGGAAATCAAGCCCTATGGGGAAGAGCTGAGAGAACTGGGTGTGTTTAGCTTGGAGAAAAGAAGGCTGTGAGGGGACATGATCACCATGTTTAAATATTTGACTGGATGCCATATAGAAGTGGGAGCAAATTTCTGCTGTTCTGAAGACCATAACATGGAGCAGTGGATTCAAATTGCAGGAAAAAAAGATTCCACCAAAACATTAGGGAGAATTCCTGATGGTGAGAGCTACTTGGCAGAGGAATAAGCTGACTCAGAGCGTGACGGAGTCTCTTTCTCTAACGGTTTTTGATCAGAGGCTGGATGGCCATCTGTCAGGGGTGGTTGGATTCTACTTTTCCTGCATAGGAGGGGGGTGAACTGGATGGGCCTTGAGGTCTCTTCCAATTTTATGATTCTATGAATTAAAATCCTTTAATAGTTGCACCTACTGATAATACTTGGTAATGATTACTCGGCACAAACTTCAGTGAGTGCCATCCAGGGCAGGAAATGGGGCAGAGTCCACTTACTCATAGAATGCTCTCTCTTGCCCTTCGCCACAGAGAACTTCTTCAGTTGATTGCACAAAATCGGGAAGATCAACAGGTTTGGCCCAAGGAAGGGAATAGATGCATAAATATTTTCTCAAGTCAGTCGCTGAGGCGCAGCACTCTCTAATCCTGTCATCACTGCCTGGAAGTTTTTCACAGATTTTGGCTGTGTGTGCCAACACCTAGATCAAAGGAAAAAGCAAAGAAAGGATTTTCAAAACCAACAGACCACCCACATTGCAGAATTATAGCAGTTCGACACCATTTTAACTGTTACAAAATGAGAATTATGTCTGTCAAGTTCTCAATAGGGTCTATTTTGCTCTTTAGTCCTATTTAGAATTCACCTAATTTCTTTACATTTGGACTGGAAAGAACTTTGGAAAAAAATGAATGTGGGAACAATGGAGACAAACTGATGCATAATGAAAGGCTTGTAGTCCTGAACCCTTCAAGTTGTTTCTGACAGCAAGTGAACCTATCACTGTATCTCCTTGTCAAGACTTTAGAGAAGAGTTGGTCTTCTAAAGAACTTACAGCAATGGAATGAAATGTAATAGACCTAGACATCAGAGGAACCATGGCAGAAAACTGGCAGAGTGAGTGTATCCTGATGTGGGCTAATGTTAATCTGAAGGTCTATGGTGCAGTACACACATGCAACAATGCCAAGGCTTGCTGTTTAAAACATTTCCCAGGTGCCAGTTGAAGAATGTGTCTTGTTCTTGAACACTCACCTCTTTTTGGATACACTGCTCTTCCATTGAATCACAGCACTTGGAAAGCACTTCAGCAGAATCTTCAGCAAGAGATAAGACATCGTCAAAGGAAGCAGAGGGACTTCTCTGGGTAAACGTGATGAAATAGCTAGATGGGGCACATAGGATATAAAAGGGTTTAGATGGTCTTTGCTACACCAAAGCAACCTGCCTGATCTTTTAAAGCATTTTTCTAGCACAGATGTTGGCAACAGGTAACCCTTTGGATGTTGTTGGACTATAGATCCCATCGTCCATCAACATGGACTATGTTGGCATGGTTAGCCACTCTGAGTCCCTCAGCAAGGGAGAGATGGCAGCATATGAAACAAAATAAATAAATGCACAATAAAGTAAGCTAGAGAGTTGGGCCTTATAGCAACACAGCTAGTGTAGTTACACTGCAAAGTACTACTTAACCTGTACAGTGATAGTTATATAATAAATATTTCCTCTATACTGTGGAATTAATGGAATCCTGGGAATTGCAGTTTGGAAAGGCACTCAGCACTCTTTGGCAGAGAAGTCTCCAAAGACTTGTAAAACTACAAGTCTCTTGATTCCATAGCATTGACCCACGACAGCTAAAATGGTGTCAAACTCCTTTAATTCTACATCGCATGTGAACCCAAAGTAGCACAAATAGAATTGTATTGTTGAAGGCTTTCATGGCTGGAATCACTGGGTTGTTGTAGATTTTTTAGGCTGTATGGCTGTGTTCTAGAAGCATTCCTTCCTGACATTTTGCCTGCATCTATGGCAGACCTCACATTCTCTGATGATGTCTGCTATAGATGCAGGAGAAATGTCAGGAGAGAATGCTTCTAGAACATGGACATACATCCCGAAAAACCTACAACAACGCACAAATAGAATTCAAGTCAATTTTTAAAATCCTAGTCAAACCACATTTTCATTATTGAATGTCTCCTTAGACTAGGACCTCTCTGCACTGCCATGAATTCAGAAAAAGACATTTAAATGTATCCCCTTGGAAATGGCGGTAAACTCAGAATCAGCCCACAGAAGTTTTTTTTCAATCTTTTAACTATATTTCTCTTTTAAACTGCAAAGTCCCAAATGAAAAGTCTGATCTGCCACAAATGCTTGACATTTCCATATTTGCTTTGTACCTGAGCTTTGTTTTATCTTTGCCAAACACGGCGTAGCGAGAACACGCTTTGTTGGATAGATGCGTGAGTGTCCGGAGAGATGTCCTTTCCAGCCGCTGCAAAACAGAAACGTTCTCAGAGATTCAAACTGGTATGGGAAAACCCCATCCAGCAGGCTTAAAATGCTTTACAAAGGCTCATCAAATTTGCTCTCAGCCTTACATCTGATGAGAACTAAGGGATTTTTCAACCTCCTATCCGCACTGCAGTGAAAGTTTATTTGCATCAGTGGAGGCTTTTGAAATTCTAGATGCAACAGGGAAGATCGATGTCAGGATAAGGCTGTTGCTGTATTGGACAACAATATGAGCTTTTAGGAAAAATCTCAAGGAGAAGGAGCACCAAGCTTTGTCCTGAAAAGAAAACACAATTACCTCTTTTGAGAAGCAGGCCATGGGATGCGCATCGGCACAACACTTTCCAACAATGGATAAATAGGTTGTCGTAGAGGCCAGCAGCAACGGCAACGGGGTATGGCTGTTGTCACTGGAATACTCGTACAGAAACCTAAGAAGTGGGCCACAAAGAAAACAAGGAAACAAGTGGGGCTGGTTTAGTCATTGTGATATTTACATTGCTGAATTCTGCCACAGTCTCACCAAGCTTTTCTCTGTGTGTGTCAGGAACAACTTGAGAAACTACAAATTGCTTCTGGTGTGAGAGAATTGGCCGTCTGCAAGGATGTTGCTCAGGGGACGCCCATATGTTTTTGATGTTTTACCATCCTTGTGGGAGGCTTCTCTCATGTCCCCGCAAGGGGAGCTGGAGCTGACAAAGGGAGCTCATCCATGCTCTTCCCGGATTTGAACCTGCAACCTGTCGGTCTTCAGTCCTGCCAGCACAAGGGTTTAACTCACTGTGCCACCGGGGGCTCCTGACCAAGCTAGTAACCAATAACATGCCTCTGGAAATTCTCATGTTGGGAATCAAAATGAATGTCTTTCTGTGTTCTTCATGTGAAAGTGTTATATTTGAAGTACACTACTTACATAACTGTAAACGACCATAGACTGCTTTGGGTCCCATACTCAAGCGCACAAAGTGTGATCTATCAGGTTCTCATAATCTTTTTTCTTACAGAATCTGATACAAATAGGTTCCTGAAAACACTGAACGATTTGAAAGGGACCTAAAAGTCCAGAGATTTCCATATGGACTGTCCAGTTCACTAGGATGTATCTTTGCAGCCTACCTGTCTGCAATGTCATGGGGATCTTTTTTGAAGGCCTCACAAAGTTCATCAGAAGATGGTTCCATATAGGTGAAGAACTCCTTGGGTGGATGTTTCAAGGCTGCCAGACAAAGTTTTCGAGACAAGCCTTCCTCAGTACAACATGCAGCTGTCCCAGGATGCTTGGGGAAAGGTGAATTTGGATCACAGGATTTGGCTGAGAGAGCTGTAGACTGAAGACAATTGTATGTGTACAACAGAAAAGGAATGAGATACATTCAGAAAAATAAAATGAGATAGAGAGCAGTTACATTTTGATGAAATTCCATTGTCCCTGCAGGGATGGCTCAAGATATTTTGCTGCATATTTGTGACTATTAAATGTTGTTAAAGCTATTTTGACCTCTGGTGATCCCATGATGGAGAGACCTTGGAGTTTCTCAATCTTCAATAGCCCTGCTCAGGTCTTCCAGACTCAGGGTTGTGGCTTTCTTCTTTGAGTCTATCTTTCTGGAATATAGTCTTTCCCTTTTCTGCTGCTGACCAAGCATTATCGTCTTTTCTATTGAGTTATCTTTTCTCATGATATGGCCAAAGAACAACAGTATCAGTACAGACATCTTATCTCCTAGGGCAGTGTTTCTCAACCTTCCTAATGTTGTGTTTTTGTTGCTACTTCATAACTGTAAATTTGCTACTGTTATGAATTGTAATGTAAATATCTGATATGTAGGATGTATTTTCATTCACTGGACTAAATTTGGTAAAAATGTCTGATATGCCTAAATTTGAATACTGATGGGGTTGGGGGGAGGAGGGCAGGATTGATCTTGTCATTTGGGAGTTGTAGTTGCTGGGATTTATAGTTAACCTACAATCAAAGAGCGTTCTGAACTCCACCAATGATAGAATTGGGCCAAACTTCCCACATAGAACCCCCATTTCTTGAAGTTACTCGCAGGTATGAACCTCCCTTCAGCCTCGCACACTCTCACTTGCCTGCACATGTGCACCATGCTGCCATGTGTGGAACATGCCTGCTCTCCCCTCCCCTATTTGGAGTCTCAGAAACAGCCCTCCCCTTGCCTGAGAGGCCGGTCAATCACAGCGGAGGAGGGGCTTTGTGGGAGGATTCACAGTCTGTTTCCAAAAAGGAAGAGAAGGACAAGCAGAGAGATATTTAGCCGTCTCTGCCAAAGAGGTTCCTAAGACCATCAGAAATATATGTTTTCTGATGGTCTTTGGTGCTCCCTCTGAAACCCCCTTGTGACTCCACTGGGGGTACTGACCCCCAGGTTGAGAAATGCTGTTCTGGCTTGATTTGCTCTGGGACCCATTGGTTTGTCTTTTTAAGCATTTTTGGAACTCTTTTCCAACACTATATTTCAAATGAGTTGATTTTTGCCTATCAGCTTTCTTTGCTATCCAACTTTCACAATACATAAACATATATAAAAATGGAAAATACAATGGCATGGAGGATCCTAACTTTAGTACTCAGCTATATTTACACATAAGGATCTTGCCTAGGTCCTTCATAGCTTCCAAGTACTAGTCTTCTGAGTTTTTGGCTGCAATCTCAATTAATGACTGTAGTAGTCTCTGATTTATGACTGAGCCAAGGAATGAAAACCTTGAATTATTTCAATGTCTTCATCATCTACTGTAAAACTATATAAATTATCTGTGATCATTGTTTGTGTTTTCTTGATGTTCAACTGCACCTTCTTCTTGACTTTTTACATTACTTGTTCCAAGTCTTTGCTACTTTCTGCTACTAGTATGCTGTCATATACATATATTAAACTATTACATATAGCAAAGCACAAAATAATATTCCTTTCAGGCCTTTTCATATGTACAGCTGCTAGGCCAAGTCTTCTCCATCTTATATCTCTGCATTTGGTTTTTGTGGATTGAGTATAGAATTTTGCATTTGTCTCTGTTGGATATTATTTATAGTATACACCAAAACCAGGATTGGATTTACCAATGTTGTTGAATCAATGGTAGTAAAAGGAGCTTGGGGAATATACCTCAGTGGTGTAGCACTCAGGATCAGCCCCTTCCACACAGCATTTCTCTGCAAGGGCAACAATCTCATTCACAATACTGGAGATTTCCTCAAATGTGGCACTGCAATACTTTCTGCTGTTCAAGACAATAGTTCTGTGGAAAAACCAGAAAGACAGATTATACTGACCTGATAAATTTGCCTTCCTATTTTGTGCCAAGGAATTCTTCAGTTGGCTTGGCTAAGGGCTTTAGAATAAAATGTAATAGATTTCAGATTTAATAGATTTTGAATTCATAGTCCTCCTACCTTGTTGTGGTGCTGGAGCTTAAGTTCCTCAGTGATGCCATGAGTGAAACCGTGAAGGGACACACATGGCAGAGAAGTCAGACCAAACACAATCCCTAGGGAAGGTAATTGCAACCCACCCCAGTATTCTTGCCATGAAAACTAAATTGATCTGTACAACCAGAGATATGTCAATATGCCATCGGAAGATGGGACTCCCAGGTCAGAAGATGGTCAAAATGCTACTGGAGAGGCCTTGAAGTGACTGGTTTGGCCTTGAAGGAGCTGGCGGTAGTGACTGCCAACAGGGAGCTCTGGCGTGGGCTGGTCCATGGGGTCACAAAGAGTTGGAAGCAACTAAACGAATAAACAACAACAGTCCTCCTAGGGAGGAGCCTTTAACAGCCTCACTAAACTACAAACCCCAGAATTCTGCAGGAGGCAGAAACCGGATTTAAAGTGGATTCATTCTCTAGTGTGATGAAGCAGCTAGAGATGTTTTTGACAACTCTGCACTACTTTTGAGCATAGATTTGTACAGGATGTGGAAATATTATCCTTTTACATTACAGATTTCAGAAAAATTCAGCCAGCATGGCCAATTTCCATGCTTTATTTGGGATTCTGTAAGTTGCAGTCAATAAAGTCAATCTCACCAAGAACTCGGCTAGTGTTGTGCACTATATACTGATCTAGAACTTAGAAAATTCATTGTTGAATCATAACACCCAAGATCCAGTTACTAGTATCTGAGAAAGCGATGTTCCCAAGATCTGAGTTTGCATCATGCTAAAGGATTAGGTAAAAAGTTAGTGCTGAAAGCAGCAATGTAGAAGAAATAGGGCTATAGAGTTCAAAACACAAAACATAGTGATGTCTTTAGCTTCTCCGAAGTTCGAGTTCTCTACTTCATCTGACTTTAACTTCAATGTTGATAATTCTTGGGGAAATCAGACATTCTCAGAAGTAATACATTGTTGTGAGCTGTTCCTGTTGCAATCCAAAAATATTTTGCTCATGTCTTGGGGTACATCTAGTATCTACACAGTAGAGTTTATGCATTTTGATATCACTTTAACTAACATTTCTCAGTGTTATGGAATCATGGGATTTGTAGTTTTACAAGGTCTTTGACCTTATTTATTTTTTATTTACTATATTTTTATCCTGCCTTTCTCTACCCTGGAGGTGACCCAAGGCGGCTTACAGATAGGCAATAATTCAATGCTTTCACAACTATATACAGTAAAGTACATTAAAATTAAAATCAAAATTAAACACATTTAAACATTATAAAACATTGCTATCAGTATAAAACCATACAATTCACAATCAAATTCCAGGTCATTCCTGTAGTTACCAAACTACAAATCCTGGGATCTCATAGCATTGAGCCACATCAGTTAAAGTGTGTCAAACTGCATTGATTTTGCAGTGTTGATGCATCCTTGATCTTGAGTAGGAAGTTAAGACCTAGGTAAGGGTATACCTCAGTTAGCAATGTGGATGTGATCCTGGACATTACTTCTTTTAACATACAATTTGGTCCCTGAGGCAGAAATAACTTGTATAAAATAGGAATTACTTCTCCAGAAAGAACATGCTTCAGGCCTAGACATCATATTTATCATGGAAGTGTCCACATTTGGTGTCCAAAATGGTGTCCAGTAAGGCTAAACATGAGACAATGAATTTACAAGACATGGGTTCAATATACCTACATGCTACGGAACTTATCTCTTCCCAAGCTGTTGAACTCTTGGCAGATTTTTTCCTTGAAGTAATCTCGTCCTGAAAAAACACAATCAGTAAGATGCCAATCAATTAAAATGCAAGCTATATTGCTGAAAGAGAGAGAGAGAGAGAGGCAAAAGTAATAAGTTTTTGAATGTTTTAATGCAAAAAAAGAGAGGAAGAAGAGTTTCAAAGGAACCAGGTGGCTTTTGATGTCCTGAAGCTATTGGATTTTTTCGTTTTCATTTCAGTTGGCTGATTTATTACAGCAGAAGATAAACTTTCATATTGAAAGGTTCTAGAGAGCAGATGCTTCAAAGTCCACCTTAAGTCATGTTCCCAATTTTATTTTGTCAAAACTTGCATTAAATGAGTGGATCCTGACCTTTTCTTAAAAGTATGAGTATCATACAATCATAGAATCAAAGAGTTGGAAGAGACCTCATGGGCCATCCAGTCCAACCCCCTGCCAAGAAGCATTCATAACATGGACACCTAAGGTTGCATGTTAAAAATATTGCCTTTCCTTGAAAAGAGATAGTCCAAACGAACAGAGCCCATCACCTTGACACATTCTCATTCCAAAAAGAGAAACCTTATAACGGAGATCAATGACAGCCTGGGCAGGGGGACAAGCAATCCCAACACAGCCCACCAGTTTAAAGGGTTAACGTTCAGCTGGACACTACTTTTAACGACGCTAAATGACCATGACAAGGGGTAAAGACTCTCTTATCCCACCTCAGCAATATTGTTGAGTGACCAACTGTATTAACGTTGTTAATGACCAATGTAATAGGTAGATTCGCCACCACCACCTCAATTAAATGTCTGAGGAAAACATGTGTGAATGTGAAATAGGTAAAGTTTGTTCAAGCCTTTGGTTCCTCTGTAATGACTGCTTCTCTTGCTGACTGGACTGAAATTAAGTTGTCTTCAGGCTAGCTGAGATCTATAGAGTGTGATAGACCGAGGCAGACACCAGTTTAAAGATGAAATTAGAAACAGGTTTATTTAAACTTGATGAACAGATCAACTCTTAATAAGAGTGGTACAAAAGCATAATGCAGTTACTGAGGTTTAGCTGGTTAGACAGGCAGTCTCTTCTTAAGACTATAACTTTTGTTCCCTGTGAGTTCCTTGCTTCACACTGTTCACTACACTGACACAGTGTGTCCCTGAGAACAGCCCACTGARTGRCTCACAGAGCAAAKRAGGKTTTCCTWCACTGACCCTWCTKWGTACAGTGWDRCWGGAACCTTTGRCTWRCCTYTGCWCTAARRRDCAAGGCTCACTTCAAAAGTTRTCRCTCCGGGGGGGGGGGGGGGGGGGGGGGGGGGGTTGGGGGGCATGTCCAAGCGGCCAGGGTGGAGAGTATACGATCGACGAGVCTTGTCAAWAAGACACAGCCTTTTTTCCCTCTAAAAGCTAACTCCTCCCCTGACTGCTCTAGCCAATCAGGAGTCGGCTGACTCCTCCCTCCTGCCTCTTGGCCTTCCTGCCTATCTCTCAACATGTCAGCTACTGACTTTCCAGGCTTCGGCCTCCTGGCAAAAGGTTAGATTCATCACAGTGTGATATCAACAGAAGTCTACATTGATCCTATAAAACAGTGGTTCTCAGGGCTGTGAGACCTAAAATAAGGTCTGTGGCTCTAGATTATTAAAGATGGTGACTACTGAGTGGCATATGTTTTCTGTTGTTTTGCTGTTGTAATTTTAGAGTTTATTTAATACTGGTAGCTAGATTTTGTTCATTTTCATGGTTTCTTCCTTTCTGTTGAAATTGTCCACATGCTTGTGGATTTCAGTGGCTTCTCTGTGTAGTCTGACATGGTGGTTGTTAGAGTGGTCCAGCATTTCTGTGTTCTCAAATAATATGCTGTGTCCAGGTTGAGAGAGAATTCACTCCTCCTAGCTTGGAGGTTTGTGAATGTGCCTTCAGGTCCCCTGCTGATTTACAGTGACCCCCTAAATTTTGTAGGGTTTTCTTAGGCAAGGAATACTCAGATACTGGTTATGCAATCAGTTCCACATTTTGCATCTTTATTCAGTTGTGCAACATTGTTATTCAACACAAAGATTTTGTAGCATGCTTACTGTGTAACTTCTCATACAGATATTACACAACCTTGGTGCAAGATCTTGACTAAAGCATGCTCTAATCCAGTAGCTCTCAACTTGTGGGTCCCCAGATGTTTTGGCCTTCAACTCCCAGAAATCCTAAGTTGGTAAACTGGCTGGGATTTCTGGGAGTTGTAGGCCAAAACACATGGGGATCCACAGGTTGAGAACCACTGCTCTAATCTTTGTCAGCAAAGGGAGCTGGGTATAAACAGAGCTGAAATTTTAAAAGGGTTCTTTGCATTTTTCAAGGAGAATTAAATTTATTGGATTCTATTGCTTTTCATGTTTCTTGCAAACTTGAGGGCTATTTGGGGTGAAATATAATACATGATCAATCCAGTTTGAGATCCTGAAGTCCCTTGAGCACATAATTTCTCAATATGTTTGTGTTTTCAAGTCACCTGTTGACTCATGGGGACTTCATGAATTCCATATGGTTTTCTTATGCAAGGAATACTCGGAGACAGTAAATAAACCGCAACACTAAAAATACAGCGGAATGCGAGACAAGAATCAATTAGGGCCAGCTAACACCTCCCAACAAAGGATCCCCCAGGCAGCAATTGGCCAGGCTTTGAAGCTACAAGGCCATTAGGTGCTAATCAAGGTGGTCAATTGCAACATTCACACTTGCCTGAAGCAGACACGAGTTCTTTCTCCCACCCTGGACATTCCACAGATATATAAATCTCACTTGCCTACTTTCCAACAGACCTCACAATCTCTGAGGATGCCTGCTATAGATGTGGGTGAAATGTCAGAAGAGAATGCTTCTTGAACATGGCCATACAGCCCGGAAAACTAACAGCAACCTAGTGATTCTGGACATAAAAGCCTTCAGCAACACAAATAGAAGAGTTCTAAATGTGAATGCTTTTCAGCACCTCACTCTCTCCAGTGGGTCTAAAGGAGAAGAATCCTTGCTAGAGGAGGCTTATATTCCAGTTTTATGCCCTTGCAGTTATATCCCAGGCTGCAAACCAATATTGTCACTTTTGTTTTCTCGAATTATTTTTTTACACTTGTCTTTGCCTACAAAGAGCCCAGTGGAATTCAAAATGTCAAGTGAGTTATTTTGAAGCTGACATAATCAATATTAAACCATGGATTTTAAATTTATGTTCTGTGGCTATTGTACTTTAATCTCTGTTTCATGTATTTTAATAAATGTAATATATAGAAACGTGTTTTAATATTGAATGAATTTGATATGTTTTAATGTGTTGTGCTATCGCTCGAGCTGTGAGTAATTATTATTATTAGTTGTATAAGTATAAGTTTAATTAGTCAGGTGATTACAAATATCATCACAGCATGTAGTTTGGATTAATTCTATGGTTAACTTAAGAGACACTAGAATTTTCCCCCTGCAAATAAAAGCTTGTTGTACCTGGAAGTACCTGCAGAGGGCAGTATTGTGCTGCACACTGTTGCAATGGAAAGTATTGGATTCCAGAAATTAGGAAGAGCAGTTCCTATAAAATAATACACTATGCCCCCTATTGTGAAACCACATGAGAAGATGTCGTGATTTAGGCAGCCACAATGTGTACCAAAGGACTTGTTAATGAATAATCTAATCCGACAAAGTGGTATCGATTTAACGGCAGAAGTGTCTTGGCTTGACTTCCGAAATCTCTGTCGTCAAAGTAAGAGCAAAGGGGAAGCTGGAAGGAGGGTGGTGACCTTTACATTAGCTTTCATGCAATGTATCCCTTGTGAGAAGTGTTAATCAAAATCAAGATTAAATTTGCAGATTATATTAGCGTACTCAGGAGTGTCCTGTTCTGCACTTCAATGCTGAGGGGTGGAGGAAGTAAAGTATTCTGCTTTTGAGCCTGATGTTTTCAACAGTATGGATTTCTTCCATGAATGTCCATAGGAAAGGACAAAGAGAAAATCAAGAGTTTAAGAGAGAGACTATGGTAGCTCTCTTATTATTTATTTATTTATTTATTTACAGCTTTTATATTCCACCCTTCTCACTCCACAGGGGACTCAGGGCGGATTACAGTGTACACATATATGGCAAACATTCAATGCCAATTTTGACATACAAACATATATAGACATAGACAGAGGCTATTTAACTTTTTCTGGCCAACAGGAGAGCTGTCGCTTTTATCCTCCATCTGCGACGCTGATGAAGCACTTCCGCATTCCCCGCATGCTTTCCCGCTGGAATGCTTTGCTGGAGTCTTCTTTGTGGCCTCATAAATTAGTTAATTTAGCCTCCCCACACTTTAAGGTGGTACCTTATTTTCCTACTTGACAGATGCAGCTGTCTTTTGGGTTGCAAAGGTTGACAACAGGCTACACAGCCTGACACTCAGCCTGCTGTGCCACAATCTTAGGTTTAGGTCCTCATATCTAAGGGCAAGGCTCATGCTTTGCCTGTGAAACACCCAGTTCAATCCCTGGCAACTTCAAGTCAGGCCTAAAATACTGTGTAGACAATGAGGAGCTGTAGGGACTCATAGTTTGGTTTGGACCATGTACCTAAGACTACATCTCCCATCATATTGAGTCATCATGGACAAGGGTCTGATGAGAAGTGTAGGTCTGATGGGGCCAGGTTTTAGCACAGCTGGTTAATCACCAATAGCAATCGTAATATATCACACCAATTACAAGGCTGGCAGTTCGAAGCTCGGGTTGGGGTGAGTACCCAACCTTCAGCCCAGCTCACTGTCCACCTAAGAAGTTTGAAAACAGCTGTGAGCTGTGGGTAGAGAAATTAGGCACAGCTTAAGCAGGGAGGTATTTTACGGCATCATATAAAGGAAATACCAGAAAATGCCGGGGATTAAAGGAAGGAGGAAGTCTGTGATCAAGGGCTCTTTGTCACAGAGGATGGCACAACAGCACCCCCCCCCCCGTGGCTGGAATTGAGCACAACCTCCAGAATGCCGAAACTGGAAAAATGCAGATGTATATTTCTATCCGTTGTCTGTCCTATCTGTTTAACTGCATTGAATGTTTGCCATGTATATGTTATGTGAGCTGCCCTGAGTCCTCTTCGGGATAAGAAGGGAAGAATATAAATGCTTTAAATAAATAAATAGTTCAGCAACACCTGGAGATCCAAGATGAGGATTATCTCTTGACTTGCCTAACCCTCTTAATCCCCTGAATTTCAAGATCTATTCAAGTGTAGAGTGCGTGTTATTACACAGAGATATAGATTGTTGGTGTGAGAGGTGTTATAAAAGCATGATGGAAATTTCTGCACTGTATCAACACCAAAACTAGAATCCTAAAATTGGGAGAGTACACAGAAGACATCCAGTCAGAGAATCATAGAATCATAGGATCAAAGAGTTGGAAGAGACCTCATGGGCCATCCAGTCCAACCCCCTGCCAAGAAGCAGGAATATTGCATTCAAATCACCCCTGACAGATGGCCATCCAGCCTCTGTTTAAAAGCTTCTAAAAAGGAGCCTCCACCACACTCCGGGGCAGAGAGTTCCACTGCTGAAGCTCTCACAGTCAGGAAGTTCTTCCTCATGTTCAGATGGAATCTCCTCTCTTGTAGTTTGAAGCCATTGTTCCGCGTCCTAGTCTCCAGGGAAGCAGAAAACAAGCTTGCTCCCTCCTCCCTGTGGCTTCCTCTCACATATTTATACATGGCTATCCTATCTCCTCTCAGCCTTCTCTTCTTCAGGCTAAACATGCCCAGCTCCTTAAGCCGCTCCTCATAGGGCTTGTTCTCCAGACCCTTGATCATTTTAGTTGCCCTCCTCTGGACACATTCCAGCTTGTCAATATCTCTCTTGAATTGTGGTGCCCAGAATTGGACACAATATTCCAGATGTGGTCTAACCAAAGCGGAATAGAGGGGTAGCATGACTTCCCTAGATCTAGACACTATGCTCCTATTGGCAGTCCAACTCCTGCCATCTAGGGATCTAATTTGCCTGGAAGTCTTCTCTGAAATGTATTTACTGAACATTCCTACATTCACCCCATCTTTCCTTTAAAAATGCTGCGGGTGAATAAGCACAACCCTTAATACAGTTCTGCTGTCATCAGTTGTGAAAGAATCCAAAACTCAGACTCATTTATGTAATCTCGGTGTGAGTTTCCTTAAATGAAATCTTGGTGTTAGCTTACGGGTACTTAAATTCCCATTATTCCTTAGCAACGAGCCCTCGTACTTAAAGCGGTGTCAAACTATATTAATTCTACAATACAGACTCTTCCTTAATGTCTTCTTTTTTTATAAGAGAACATAATGACAACCATTTGAAGAGGTCAAGACCAGCTAAAATTTGTTAAGTCCTCTAGTGAAACTTGATGGCATCAAGTAAAAGCATACCATAGAATTGCCTGGGGAAACCTAAAGCAGTGTTTCTCAGCCTGAGGGTCGGGACCCCTAGGGGGGTTGTGAAGGGGGTGTCAAAGGGCTTGCCAAAGACCATCAGAAAACAATATTTTCTGTTGGTCATGGGGGTTCTGTGTGGGAAGTTTGGCTAATTCTATTGTTCAGAATGTTCTTTGATTGTAGGTGAACTATACATTCCAGCAACTATTTATTTATCGTGTCAGGGCTCAGGTTGCATTGCAGCAGATGGTCAGTGGTTTGCTCTTCTCCACACTCGCATGTCGAGGATTCCACTTTGTAGCCCCATTTCTGAAGGTTGGCTCTGCATCTTGTGGTGCCAGAGCGCAGTCTGTTCAGCGCCTTCCAAGTCGCCCAGTCCTCTGTGTGCCCAGGGGGAGTCTCATTTGGTATCAGCCATTGGTTGAGGTTCTGGGTTTGAGCCTGCCACTTTTGGACTCTCGCTTGCTGAGGTGTTCCAGCGAGTGTCTCTAGATCTTAGAAAACTATTTCTAGATTTAAGTCGTTGACGTGCTGGCTGATACCCAACAGGGGATGCAATTCCGTCGTTGGTGGAGTTCAGAATGCTCTTTGACTGTAGATGAACTATAAATCCCAGCAGCTATAACTCCCAAATGTCAAGGTCTATTTTCGCCAAACTCCACCAGTGTTCACATTTGGGCATATTGAGTATTTGTGCCAAGTTTGGTCCAGATCCATCATTGTTTGAGTCCACAGTGCTCTCTGGATGTAGGTGAACTACAACTCCAAAACTCAAGGTCAATGCCCACCAAATCCTTCCAGTATTTTCTGTTGGTCATGGGAGTTCTGTGTGTCTGCAATGCTTTTTGATTGTAGGTGAACTATAAATCAGCAACTACAACTCCCAAATGTCAAGGTCTATTTTCCCCAAACTCCACCAGTGTTCACATTTGGGCATATTGAGTATTTGTGCCAAGTTTGGTCCAGATCCATCATTGTTTGAGTCCACAGTGCTCTCTGGATGTAGATGAACTACAACTCCAAAACTCAAGATCGATGCCCACCAAACCATTCCAGTATTTTCTGTTGGTCATGGGAGTTCTTGGTGGGGTTCAGAATGCTCTTTGATTGTAGGTTAACTATCAGTCCAGTAACTACAACTCCCAAATGACAAAATCAAACCCCCCGCCCAATCTCACCAGTATTAAAATTTGGGCGTAGCAGTTATTTGTGTTAAATTTGGTCCAGTGAATGAAAATACATCCTGCATATCCGATATTTACAGTACAATTCATAACACTAGCAAAATTCCAACTATGAAGTAGCAACAAAAAATAATTTAATGGTTGCGGAGTCACCACAACATGAGGAACTGTATTAAGGGTTGCAGCATTAGGAAGGTGGAGAACCACTGACCTAGAGAATAGCTGGAGAGGATGTATTCTGTTGGATGTGGGTAACTGAAACCATGGGTAAAGGTTCCATGGGTACAGGAGACATACTATATTTTATTCAAGGTTTGTACTTCCAATTCGCCAGAAAAACCAATCAATTGTTTTTTCAATGGGCGGGGGAACTGGAACGTGTCCTTTGGACTTCTTTAAGCCTGCTGTACACTCTGTCCAGACTCTCTCCTTCCCAAGAAACATCTGGAACACCCCTCCATGTGCAGAAACAATTTTGCACATTTACCAGGGAGCCTTTCAATTTATAACATCAAGAAAATCCTATTAGAGGTTTAATAAAACACAACATCGCTTCAACTTTCTCTCCAGAGTAAATGAAGCATTAATTTCCATGTGATTTGTAGCATTTAGGCTCAGTGAAACACTCTAGGGCTTAATGAGAGCAGAAGCGAGTGAGTGAGTGGGTGAGAGAAAGCACATTTTCAGCTATCCAAACCCAGAAAAAGGGGTTTATCGGGTGACTTGAGAGGTCCTTTTGCACTTACAATGGAGGTCTCTGAAGTGAAGTAAATTTAATCTTCATCTTAACTGAGAAACGTTTTTGGCACTTTTGTATCAGCTAGAATGGCAGGTGGCAAATTACCTGGTTGTATTCCCATTAGATGAGACAGACTCTTGTAGAAATGAGATGGGATCCAGTATTAGGACAACATAGTATCCTTCAGACATTTTCATTATAGTTCCCATCAGCCTTGGCCAGTAGGACCAATGTTGGAATGGTGGAAGCTGTAGTCCTAAGCAAATCCTTAGTTCTTGAAGCTCCACTGGCTGCTGGTTTATTTCCTGGCACAATTCAAAGTACTAGTTATGACCTATAAAGTCCAATATCGCTTGCATCCAGGCTACCAAATGAGTCTACAATGAACAGGAGAGGCTCTCTTCTCACGTGTCACTTTCACAGGGACACTTGGTGGAATAATAGCCAGCGTGTGAAGGGAGAAGGTCAGAAACGTTAAAGTGCAGAAGGAGCTCAAACTTGCTAGAGAGAGGGGTTTTTTTTGTTATGTCCATAGCAAAAGGAAAAATGAGGAAGTGGTAGTACCACTGCATGGCGTAGATGGAGCTACCCACATCCAACAGGGTCCAGATAAAATCAGTAGCAACAACAACAACAACAAGAAGCCAGTAAAGGTGGTCCCAGTGGTGATTGCCACACTGGGTGCAATGCCTAAAGACCTTGGTCTGCACTTAAACACAGTTGGTGCTGACAAAATTACCATCTGTCAGCTGCAAAAGGCCACCCTACTCAGATCTGCATGCATTATTTGCCGATACGTCACAGAGTCCTAGTCACTTGGGAAGGGTCCAGCGTGTGATCCAATACAATAGCCAGCATAGTGATCTTGTTTGCTGTGTACTAATCTTGTTGTGTCTAATAATAATAATAATAATAATAATAATAATAATAATAATAATAGACTCTGCAAGGAAGCAGATGAAACTATAGATCACATCCTGAGCTGCTGCAAGAAGATTGCGCAGACAGACTACAAGCAGAGGCATAACACTGTTGCTCAGATGATTCATTGGAACTTGTGCCATGACAAAGAACTGGTGGGATCACAAGCCTGAAAAAGTTATGGAAAATGAACATGACAAACTATTCTGGGACTTCAAATTCAGACTGACATGAGTTTTGGAGCACAATACTCCTGACCTCACAATGATGGATCGTCGATGTTGCAATCCCAGGCGACAATAGGATTGAAGAGAAACAACTGGGAAAGCTGACATGATAAGAGGATTCAAAGACTGAACTGCAAAGACTCTGGCACAAGCCAGTAAAGGTGGTCCCAGTGGTGATCAGCACACTGGGTGCAGTGCCTAAAGACCTTGGCCTGCACTTAAGCACAATGGGCATTGACAAAATTACCATCTGCCAGCTGCAGAAGGCCACCTTACTGGGATCTGCACGCATTATTCGCTGATACATCACACAGTCCTAGACACTTGGAAAGATGCATGATCCAATACAACAGCCAGAAGAGTGATCTTGTTTGCTGTGTACTAATCTTGTTATGTTTATAATAATAATAATAATAATAATAATAATAATAATAATAATAATAATAATAACTCTTTATTTCTAGACCACCCTCTCTCTCCGAAGGGACTCAGGACAGCTAACACACCCCAAAAGGCAAGCATTCAATGCCTCAGGTGACTTCAATGCCTTTCTTGCTTTGGTCTTCTTTCAAAAGAGACGCAGTGTTCAACCTGGGCAAAATGGAGCCAATGATGCAGTAGGGGAAATACAGCATAAAATAGGTAAAGAGGTAGCACAGGAATACCTGGGCACTCTAAACAAATTCAAGTCTCCAGATCTAAGTCAACTGCATTCAAGGATGTTAAAAGAACTGGCAGGAGTAAACTCAGAACAACTAACAACAATAATATTTGAAAAGTTCTGGAGAACAGGAACAGTCCTAACAGCTGGGGAGAAGGCAAGTGCCCCCATCTTCAAATAGGAGGAAAAAAAGAGAACCCAAACAATTTCACTCCCATCACCTTGACATCAATCCCAGGAAATATTCCAGAGCAAATCATTAAACCAGCAGTCTGTAAACAAGCTGTTGGTTTAATGCTATGATCACTAAAAGTCAACATGGATTTCTCAAAAACAAGCTGGGTGTACATGAAGTGAATGCTGTGGATGGGCCATACCCTGAATTCAGGCAAACCTTTGACAAGGTCCCTCATGCTATTCTTGCAAACAAGCTAGGAACATTGGGACATTCCTAAAGTAACAAAATGACTTTTGATCTCTAATGCTACTTATATAGCATCCCTCCCCAATTTTGTTGACAAAAAAAGCTGGAAAATGTTCTCTTCCCCAAGGGTCAAAGACTGCAGGAAGATCACATTTCTAGCCAGGATTAATAGATAGGATTGAGATAATTGTATAAAGTTTGTGTTTATACTATGAAGATCTAGATTATCTCCCATCAAAGGAAATAAACTCCATCTGAAACATGTTTCACTTGATGTATTGTTGAATGCTTTCAAAGCAGGAATCACTGGGTTGCTTTGAGTTTTCCAGGCTGTGTGGCTATGTTCCAGAAGCATTTTCTCCTGATGTTTTGCCTGCATCTATGGCAGGCATCCCCAGAGGTTGTCAGGTATGTTGGAAATTAGGACAAGTGGGGTTTATATTACTGGAATTTGCTCTATGTGGGGCTGCCTTTGAAGGAAGCTCGAAACAGTCCAATGGGCGGCATCCAGGTTGTCACCAGAGCGACATACAGGCAGCACACAATCCCCCTGTTGCATCAGCTCTACTGGCTGCTAGTTTGTTACCGAGTACAACTAAAAGTGCTGGCTTTAGCCTATAAAGCCTTAATTGTTCCATTGGAATGGATTTCCCCCTATGAACCATCTTGGAGATCTTGGAGGCCCTGCTCTCCGTCCCACCTCCTTCGTAGGCATGGCTGGTGGGAATGAGAGACAGGGCCTTCTCAGTAGTGGCCCCTTGGCTGTGCCTACCCAGCGATGCCTCCACTCAGAAAAAGAGTGAAAACATGGCTCTGGGATCCAGACTTCAGAGAAGAAACATAGTGCAATAGATTAATTATTGTAAGCCACCTTGAGTCCCCTCCAGGGTAGAGAAAGGCATGATATAAATATCTATATATATAAATTTGTTAGGGGCATCCAACGAGGAAACAAAACTCAAAAAACCCCCAACGAAACTTAACCAAAATTCCCATGCCCATAACACAACCCACAAGGTACAAACATATCTACTCAAAATGAAAAACAACACAACAACACACTCACAAAACGGCAAAACAACAAAACTCAAAAATCCCCCAACGAAACTTAACCAAAATTCCCATGCTCATAACACAACCCACAAGGTACAAACATATTACTCAAAATGAAAAACAACACAACAACACACTCAAAACAGCAAAAAAACAAAACTCAAAAAACCCCAATGAAACTTAACCAAAATTCCCATGCCCATAACACAACCCACAAGGTACAAACGTATCTACTCTAAATGAAAAACAACACAACAACACACTCACAAAACGGCAAAACAACTGAGCATGCGCATTGGTGCCCAGCCGCAAGTTCCCTATAAACCCCACTTGTCCTAGTTTCCAACAGACCTCCCAACCTCTGAGGATGCCTGTCATAGATGCATGAGAAATGTCAGGAGAGAATGCTTCTGGAACATGGCAGGAAAACTCACCTGCATGAGAAGCTGGAGCTGGTAGAGAGAGGCCATCTGTGCTCTTCCCGGATTCAAACCTGTGACCTGTCAGTCTTCAGTCCTGCCACTACAAGGGTTTAACCCACTGTGCCAATGGGGGCTCTTGATTTCTCATAACAACAACATATGTGTGTTTGAAAGATTTCAAATCCTTACCTCTCTGTAGTGCATGGCTGCATGTTAGCACCAGCAGAAAAATGCTGATGATCCCAACCTTCATTTTCCTTCTCCCAGAATCACAATGGCATGAAGGGAAGATTAAATTAACCCCAACTTTCTTGTAGCAGTCGACTTCACGAAAGCGTCAGAAGGGTTCTTCCTAATACTTATATGACTACATTTCCTGATTAATAATTGATTAATTGTGGCCCTGGGGCCAGGGGCAGGTATCCTTGGCCTGGTGGAGATAAAAATGAAACACTTGTGACAGGCAAACAGACAACTGTTTGTGTTGATGGACTCCAAACCATGTTGAGTTTTAAATATTAACTCAGAATGCTCAGGGAAATCATATCCCCAGCCCTCAAAGCATAGAAAGTGCCATAAAGATGCCCTCTTTGATCCCAGTATGATGTTACCCTGTCAGCGCTCTATATTTCCAATTTGTGTGTACAACATAGCCTATCAGCAAAGAGTAGAGGTGTTCATATCGGCAATAACACCTGGGAGATTCAAAGCCAGGGAGGCTGTAAATCTTTTAGTCCAAATTTTAAATTTGGTATTCCCTACCTTCCAATATTTCAAAGGTGGAAAACAAGCAAATTCAGAGCATGGGCAAGATGGCAACATTCCATAATTAGGAAGCATATGCTAGTGGTTCAACCACTTAATGCAGTTTGACAACCTTTTAACTGCCATGGCTCAATGCTATGGAATCCTAGGAGTTGTAGTTTGTTGAGGCAACAGCACTCTTTGCCAGAGAAGGCTAGAGAAACCTTGCAAAACGACAACTCCCAGATCCCATGGGATTGAGCCATGGAAGTTAAATGTGTGTTAATTATCATTAATTCTATAGTGTAGATAAGTAGTTCCCAACCTTTTTTTGACCAGAGACAACTTGGACCAGAGACCACTTCACTAGGGATCACCCTCCAATATAGTACCAAAAGGGTTACGAATCCCTTTTTGGTCAGATTCAGTTTGGTTATTTGGAGTGCTGATTCAGAAAATTGCACTGGATAGACCACATCAAGTCTAGTTTCTAATACAGAACTTATGCTATCCAGTAGACACCATCTGCTCGCCCATAGAAAACCATGTATATAAATAAAAATGTAATGTTCATTTGTGGAATTAACATAACTCAAAAACCACTGGACGAATCAACACGAAATGTGGACACAATGCACCTATCAGGCCAACAAGTGACCATCACTCACAAAAACACTGAAAAACAAAGTTGAAGAGACTTAAAAAGCCAAAAAAAGCAAAATGACACTACACTGCATGCACAAAAATGACTCCCCCAGCAAACAAAACACACAATTGCATATCCACACTCTCTTTTGTACTACAGCTCCCAGCATCCCCTAGACCAGGCCCTTTAAGAGAGGAGGATGATCCAAATGCACTGCTTCCAACCTGCACGCTTGCTTCTCCTTGGATTTCTTTGAGAGCATCCCAACCCCTGAATATTTCTAATTTTCTATTCCTGGACTGCAACTCCCAGCAATCCTCCCGATAGATAGATTAGATAGAGATACAAAGGTAGGTAGATGGATGGATCGATCAGGAGGACTGCTGGGAGTTGCAGTCCAAGAATAGGTAGAGAAGGAAGAAAGGAGAGAAAGCAAAAGGGAAAGAAAAGGTGGGGGGAAGGAAGGAAGGAAGGAAGGAGAGAAAGAAAAAAAGGGAAAGAAGGAAGGAAAGTGGGAGGGAAGGAAGGAGAGAAAGACCAGGCTGTTCTGATGTGCCTTTCCAGAATAGGAAAACTCCAACAAGTCCCAGAAGCACTTTAGTAGAATTAAGATTGCCGGCACGCTTCACTTACCCTATAATCCTTACATATCACCTGTCACATCAGCACTTTTAATCTGTACCCATTACTCTGGCCCGGCCCAGTTTTATTGTGCCCTGGTGTATTGTTTATTGCTTGTTGTTTAATATTGCTTTAACTGTTTTTAATTTGCTTTAGGTTGTGTATTGTTATGTTGTGTTTTGAGGCCTTGGCCTTTGTAAGCTGCATTGAGTCCTTCGGGAGATGCTAGCGGGGTACAAATAAAGTTAATAATAATAAAATAATAATAAGAGAGAGAGAGAGAAAGAAAGAAAGAAGAGAGAGAGGGAGGGAAGGTTGGCCACAGCAATGCGTGGTGGGTACAGCTAGTATTTAATAATCTAGAGCTGTGGACCATATTTTAGGTCTTGTGGTCCACCAGTGGGCCGCAGCCCACAGGTTGGGAACCACTGGTGTAGATACTCCATTAATTTACCTCATTGGATGGAAATACATGAAATTCACATTAGGAGAGCTCCTTGTTTACACCCCAATTATTTTTCCATTCATGCAGAATAGTGGGTTTGATGGTTGGTTGAGACAGGGATGTTCTAAAGAAGAAGTGAGGCCCCATCCACACTGCCATATGATGTAGTTTGGATTCAGTGTGGACTCATATAATCCAAGTTAGTGGCATTTAACTGCATTATGTGACTCTATACCAACGACTTTCAAACAGTGTAAATGGGGCATGAGACAAATCTGTAAATGTAAGACATGTTTGAGCACACAAAGAGAAGAACAAATGGTAATCAAAGGATGGTTATGAATGGTTGATGATTGTGTAATGCAAAACAACCAGTGCCAAATGGTCTGACGAGGCCAAGTTGGACCTGGATCATTTATAGCTCTACCAGGAAGTCAATGGGATGACTCTGGAGCCCTATCTACATTGCCATATAATGAAGTTGCAAATTGCATCATATGACAGTGTATATGGGGTCTGGGAGGTCACTTTCAAGCTTCTTTTCAGATCCAGAGGGAGATCCAGATTCATTCTGTCCCACTAGCTTAATCTGGTTTGCCTTTTCTTCACCAACCAAAGGCCTATTCCCACTGCAGAATTATAGTGTTATTATTCCTCTTTTACTGCCATGGCTAAATCATGCATATGCACAAGGCTAGTAGAAAATGTGGCAACCCTACATTGCCCCTTCTATCATACTTTACAGAATACACAAAATGTATGCATGGATTCAAGGAACAAACAGTTGTATTAGTGTATTTTGGACCACTGATAGAAAGTAAGGTCCCTTCTACACTGCTATATAATATAATCCAGGTTATCAAAGTAGATAATCTGCATTATCTGTTTTGAACGGGATTAAATGGCCGTGTAGACTCATATAATCCAGTTCATATAATCAACTGGATTACATGAGTCTACACGGCCATTTAATCAAGTTCAAAGCAGATTATCTGGATTTTATATGGCAGTGTAGAAGGGGCCTAATTTTATCACTTATTTGATACCAACTAAATTGTTAGACTTCAATATAATTTCTGCCAGAGATTTTCTGTAACAGGATTTATAATTTACTTTTAATATACTGTAGCAATATCAGGCCCCTGTTGCTTGATTATAGGGAAAATATACATTGCAGGGGTTTGTGAAAGCAAAATTACAGTGATTGCTTATATAATGATTGTAATGTAGGGAAGTCTTTATCACTGCAATGAGCCTGAAAAATGGCATGGCTTTTTCTTAAAAATGAAAATGTGATTAGGGGGTCCTATTATTTGGATAGTAAATAGAGTCTGCCTTCCTTTGTTTGTTTGTTTGTTTGTCTGAAATTACACTAAAATAAGAGTGACAAAAAGTGATGGCAGTGGATGCATGGTCAAAGGGAGGCGAGAAAAGAACAAACAAACAAAAAATGCTCACATTTCTTCTATTTATTTATACAAATAGCCTACAATGCCTGGGGGTGCATCTACACCAGTGTTTCTCAACCTGTCCCGTCTGTTTAAGAACATTGAATGTTTGCCATGTATGTTTTATGTGAGCTGCCCTGTGTCCCCTTCGAGGTGAGAAGGACGGAATATAAATACAATAAATAAATAAATAAATAAATAAATAAATAAATAGTTCAGCAACATCTGGAGATCCAAGATGAGGACTGTCTCTTGACTTGCTTAACCCTCCTAAGCCATTGCATGAATAGATTTCAAGATCTATTCATGTACAGTGTGTGTTATTACACAGAGATATATATTGTTGCTGTGAGAGGTGTTATAAAAACATGATGGAAAATTCTGCACCATATCAACACCAAAACTAGAATCTTAGAATTGGGAGAGTCCACAAAAGACATCCAGTCCAACTCCTATTTATTTATTTATTTATTTACTTTGCTTCTATACCGCTGTTCTCAGCCCGGGGGTGACTCACAGCGGTGTACAACATAGGAAAAAACAAATACAAGACACAGTATAAAAAACAATTCACAATCCATCAATATACCAAAACATCGTCATTACTACGAAACCATTCAGCGTCGTCTCATCGTCCAAATCACAATCCAGTATCATTTCCCGTTGTTCCATTCCTATAGTCATTACCAATCATTGCACTTCTTGTTTGAACGCCTTCTTGAACAGCCAAGTCAGCCAAGTCTTTAGTCTCCTGCCATCTAGGGCTCTAATTTGGCTGGAAGTCTACTCTGAAATGTATTTACTGAACATTCCTGTATCCTTCCCATCTTTCCTTTAAAAATGCTGTGGGTGAGTAAGCACAACCCTTAATACAGTTTTGCTGTCATCACTTGCAATAGAATTCAAAACCCAGACTCATTGCATTAATCCTGGTGTGAGTTTCCTTAAATGTAATCTTGGTGTTAGTTTACTTAAACTTCCATTATTCCATAGCAATGAGCCCTGGCAGTTAAAGTGGTGTCAAACTGTATTAATTCTACAATGCAGACTCTTCCTTAATGTCTTCTTTTTTTATAAGAGAATATAATGACCACCATTTGAAAGGCCAAACCAACTAAAATGTGATAGGTTCTCACATTCATAGAATTGCCTGGGGAAACCTAGAGCAGTGTTTGTCATCCTGGGGGTCGGGACATTGGGGGGGGGGGGATCACGAGGAGGTGTCAGAGGGGTCACCAAAGACCATCAGAAAACACAGTATTTTCTGCTGGTCATAGGGGTTCTGTGTGGGAAATTTGGACTAATTCTATCATTGGTGGGGTTCAAGGGGCTCTTTGTCAGTGAACTATAAATCCCAGCAACTACAACTCCCAAATGTCAAGGTTGATTTTCCCCAAACTCCACCAGGGTTCACATTTGGCCATACTGAGGATTTGTGCCAAGTGTGGCCCAGATCCATCATTGTTTGAGTCCACAGTGCTCTCTGGATGTGGATGAACTACAACTTCAAAACTCAAGGCCAATGCCCACCTAACCCTTCCAGTATGTTGGTCATGGGAGTTCTGTGTGCCAAGATTGGTTTAATTTCATCATTGGTGGAGTTCAGAATGCTCTTTGATTGTAGGTGAACTATAAATCCCAGCAACTACGACTTCCAAATGACAAAATCAAACCACCCCACTCCTCAACCCCACCAATATTCAAATTTGAATGTATCAGGTATTTGTGCCAAATTTGGTCGAGTGAATGAAAATGCATCCTGCATATCAGATATTTACATTACGATTCATAACAGTAGCAAAATTACAGTTATGGAGTAGCAATGAAAATAATTTTATGGATGGGGGTCACTACGACATGAGGAACTGTATTAAGGGGTTGCAGTATTAGGAAGGTTGACAACCACTGATCTACACTGTAGAAATAATGCAATTTGACACCACTTTCACTGGAATTACTCAATGCTATAGAAACCTGGGATTTATAGTTTGGTGAGGCACCAGTACAAGAGAGCAGTTTTGGAAACCTGAAGTCTGGACATTCATCACACACACACACACACACACACACACGTATATATAATCTTTATACTGCAGATTCTCAATTAACTAGAACTCAAGCAACCAGTAAAAAAAAACCCAAAGAAATGCATTCACAAAACGGTTTTATAATATAGTAAAACTATGTCATATTATGCTGTCTTTATTTGTTTTTAATTACTGTATTTCAATATCACTATCAAGTCAATTCAGAGTTTATGATATGGTATAGTGTGAGGTATAGTATTCCTTATTGTTTTTAGTCATAACTCTCAAGCTACCAAAAACTACCCACCAATCCCATAGGTGCCGATTAACTGGGAGTGACTGGTATATACAGCTAAAGGTAAACAGCAATAAATCAACTGGTTTCGCTGTAATCCTTAGATGCCATATGACATACGTAATACAAAAATGCAGTGTAGATAAGAGATGGAGACGCAAATGACAGAAAGATCTTTGATATCTTTCAGACATCTTCAGACGGCTATCAAATGCTAAGAATAGTCTTGATCTCTGAGTAAATATTCCAGGGACCATTTGGCTGTATTTCATCTGAATATATATCCTGAGTTATCGTCAATTGTCCTGAAAATAACAGGCCAGTGACTGAGTTGTTTTGTGCCATCTCAAAAGCAGAAGGCAAGGAGTGCTCTCTGCCTCAGTTGACCTGCATTTCATGAAAAATAAATTGATTCTCTCACCCCCATGACATTCCCTAAGGTGATTCATAGCCCTGGACTCTGGAGAATATCTGCCAATTGCAATTGTGAAAACACAGCCTATGATACCAACACAATTCATGCTCAGACTAATCATTAGGTACAGGGAAGTAGGTTTTTTGGACAGCAAATTGCTGGTTATGATTGTATTTTACTCCCTGGCTCTGACTTGGGGAGAGATGCCTAGAAAGTTTAGTACTGTAGGTGCCAAAATAGCTTGGTTGGTTTGAGTTCTACGATGGCGAGACTTGAGTGCGCTTAGGCACTAATGTTGGGAGATTGTCTTCATTTTCTTGAAGTTGTTTATAACACACATAACTGAGTACAGCTAAAGCCATTGGGTTTGCAAGACCTGAACAGGGCACTTGGTGACTGAGGTTCTTGGAGGTCTCTCATGCAATATCTGAACAGGGCACTTGGTGACTGAAGTTGACTTGATGGCAAATAGTAATAATAAACACTCATGTTATTATAACTTTGTGTTGTAACTTTAAAGAAGGCATTCAAGGTGTTGAACCATTTTGGGGATAGGGTTCCTATCCGCTGATAGAACTTTTCAAATCCAAAGCTGTTTTATTTATTATTTATTTGTTTACATCATTTTTATCACACCCATTCCAGCCCAAAGGCGACTCAGGGTGGCGTACAGACCAGCACAATTAGATGCCATAGATGAATACATATATATCAGTTAAAAGCAATTAAATCACATCATAATACATATAAAAACTATAGAAGCAATAAAAACAATAAAAATCTATAAAACAATGTATTTCAGTTCAATTCCTCATCTGTTTGCACTGTCTAAGCCGTTCTGTGTTCATATGCCAATTTGAGTTTATCTGGTCATGCTGAAGTTCCAAATACTTGCTCAAAGAGCCAGGTTTTCACTCGTTTTCAAAAGGTCAGGAGGGAGGGGGCTGATCTACTATCCCTGGACAGGGAGTTCCACAACCAAGGGACCACCACAGAGAAGGCCCTGTCTCTTGTCCCCACCAGACATGCCTGTGAGGCAGATGGGATTGAGAGCAGGGCCTCCTCAGACAATCTCAACTTCCTAGAAGGTTTATAGGGAGAGATGCATTCAGATAGATAAGTTTTCTCATCCCCTTACTGTGGAGATATCAAGTGCCAAGGATACCCATTAAAATGGATTTAAAAAAGTATGATCACAAAGAAAAAAAAAGAGAAGTAGAGGAAGGAAGAATAGAGAGAAGAGGAAGTACTCATTATATGAACTTTGGCTAGCAGCATACATTGATATAAGATATATTCTGAACATTATAATTTCTTAAAGTTGATTTCTATAAAACATAAGTTAATATGTAGTTAAAAGAGTGAATTCTTCTGACCATTGAATGCTGGATTCTGAAAAATTATTTTCCCAACTTTGGAGTATAAGTCTTTTCTAAAGGCATAAAGGATTCAACAAAGTCAATGCTTCACATTGCAGAAACATAATTTAAAGGAAAATTTGCATACAGAAATGCCAATGATTTTCTAATATAAAATTAATACATAAGTCAAACAACCATAAATGAGCCATCACATCATATTCTACTGGTGCTATTTGCTGTTCTCCCTCAGGTGTAAAAATGTCTTGGGATGGAGTTGATATAATGGCATCATATCTCATTTTGTGTTTCAACATATTTGGCTACATTATGTAACTTGAGTGTTTCTCAAACTTGCAGTGGAGAAGACCTCATTTGTATGTTGTGTGAAGACGTGCTTCCCTTTTGTGTATTCTAAACTTCCCACTATTCACTTTTATGAAATCATTCCACTGGACTTCACGGTGCCTTCCGAAACCATAGGATGTCCAGTGAAAAAGTCAATAAAGAGAGATGAAGATTGAATGTGGCAATAAGAGCTTTATTGTCAATAGAGTGATGAATCTGCTCCGGGTGTTAGCATGAACTTTCAAGAAGCTATTGAATTTGCAAAAAATAAATAAAAAAAATGTTGTTGTTAACTGGTGTCAAGTCTACTTTGGCTTATGGTGATCTCATGAATGAGGGACCTCATATCACCTTTCCATCAAGCTCACATGTTGCAGAACTCAGGGTCAAGGCTTCCTTGATTGATTGATTGAATGTATCCATCTTCTGCCTTCTCAAGCATTACTGTCTTTTCTAGTGAGTCATGTTTTGGTGAGATTGCATGGTCCTGTGAAGTAAGAGGCTGTGCTGATGGCAGCAGTGCTGCTATTAGGGTCACACATGTCAGATAGACTTTTGCTGAGGGGCCCAATTAAATGTGCCAAACGGCTACTGGGACACCAATAGTAGTGGAGGAGTAGCAGTAGTGATGGAGAATCTCTCAGAGACAATAGCCATGGTGTCATAGCTAATGCTTGTTAGTACTGTGCAGACAGAAGCATGGTTAACCTTCCTTTGAATGCATTCTACCATAAAAATCCTATGAGGAGAGAACCCAAAATGAACCAAGAGATAATGCCAAAATATGAAACTCCAGCTCGGATGGTACTCAAGAAGGACAACTACAACTAGCGCTGTGGCTAATGATGCAAGCATACTCAAACCAAAGGATGTTCAGCTGCTGATATGCAAACTCTGAAACTGCACAACACATAATATTATAGTAGCAAAAAAACCAATAAACTATAAATTGATGCTGGAAAAGGAGAGCCACAAAGAAAAGGGGGGGGGGGGGAGTTGACAATACTGTTCTGTCGCGCGCTGGGCCTGTAACAGCTGTACTTTTCTATAAAACGTATACTTTAAGCCCAGCGGGAAGCCAGGGGCGCCTCAAAGAGGTTCTCAGGGATTTTTCTGAAGTGATGGTCTTTAGAGTCTTTAATGATACAACAAAGTCTTTATTATGGAATAAACAACAAATCTTCAATGGTTCAAACAACACTTCAAGGCTTTCTTAGTCTAGTCCTCAATGGGCTGGTACCTGACTTTGATTAACTGAACCTTCTCGGTAGGAAAAACCCTTTTTAACCTCTCCCAGGCTATGCCTCATCGGTGTGGGCCCTACTACCAATTCCAAATGAGTCTTGGTATCGAGTAGACCTACCAACCGAGGCTTGAAGATATTTCAGCTGGAATTCTGTGGATCTGTAGTGCTGTCCTCCCTCAGAGAATTCTTTGAGATCTTCAGGTTTGTTTTCCCTCTGTTCACTGTGAGACTGAGAGGCTGTGAGTTCTCAGCCAGAGCCTTGGGACCTTTGCCCTGGAATTTCTGTTTCTTTTTCCCCGGATGTTATTTTTCTCTGGATGCTCTGTTTCCCTGGATGCTCTTGAGAAAAGGAGCTTTTCTACGGGACAAGCTGGTCTACGTCCTATAGTTTAGTTTCCTTATGTGAGACTAACTAAAAATGGCTCCCTTCCCTTCCCAATTGCCCTGAACAAGGGACGGAACCAAAACTTAACGATGATGGACAGGTGGCTTGCCCTACGACTACAACCAAAGGAAGCCACCTTTCTGCAGAATCCCTGAAACCTTGGACTGCAAGCAAACATTTAATACAAAGCAAATGAAGTTGGAGCTCCTGGTACAGCCGTACCAGCACAATACTTTAAAAATGATATACAGGATATCTAAGTTTGCATTCATTAACATTAATGCAAACCTAGACAAAACATTTCACAATTCCCTTGGCTTTGCATTTAGAAAACAATGACATGCTATTACAAAGAAGCCACTGACATTTCTGCTAGAACTAAAGAAGATTTTAATCCCGGACTGATAAGTATTAACATTTCTAAATGGCTGTACAACGATAACTCCCCCACGACCCCCCAAGACTTCTAATGAGCTGGCTGGCTTTTTATAATGGTTCCAGGTTAATCCCAGCACAGCAGAGAGAGTCCCAGAAGAATGAAAAGCAGCAGCTCTTTCGTTCCAAATTTTTAACAAAATAATGACTCTCTTTATCAAGCTGGGAATGGAGCTTAAGGGAAATGGGACAAAGTCTGCAAGGTAGTTCAGGGAGGTAAAAGGAAGCAAGAACTTTTTTATTTATCATCTCAAAAGTGAACCGAGGGTACAGTTGTAATATATTTAAAAAACACCAAGTTAAAAAAAAACTTGGCATTCTACTAAATGTTCTTTCATAGAATCATAAACTCATTGAGTTGGAAGAGACCTCGTGGGCCATCCAGTCCAACCCTCTGCCAAGAAAAAGGAAAATCGCATTCAATACACTCCCGAGAGATGGCCATCCAGCCTCTGTTTAAAAGCCTGCAAAGAAGGAGCCTCCCCACACTCTGGGGCAGAGAGAGTTTCACTGCTGAACAGCTCTCACAGTTAGGAAGTTCTTCCTAATGTTCAGGTGGAATCTCCTTTCCTGTAGTTTGAAGCCATTTGACTAGTAGCTGGCTACTTGGAGTGCCTCTGGTGTTGCTATAAGAAGGTCCTCCATTGTGCATGTGGCAGGGTTCAGACTGCATTGTAACAGGTGGCCTGTGGTTTGCTCTTCTCCACACTCGCATGTTGTAGACTCCACTTTGTGGCCCCATTTCTTAAGGTTGGCCCTGCATTTCGTCGTGCCAGAGCACAACCTGTTCAGTGCTTCCAAGTTCCCCAGTCTTCTGTGTGCCCAGGAGCGAGTCTCTCATTCAATATCAGCCATGGATTGAGGTTCAAAGCAAGAACTAATTCATGGAGACCCATAAAGCAATATGAATAATTATACTTTGGAAGCAAAACTTTCTGGAAGAAACAGCTGGTCTTGGGAACCATAATGAAGACAATTTCTTTTTGTGTGTGCTTTTTGTGGATCCACAGTGCTACAAGCTATATTTCTGGGGAAAAAAACCTTTCCCTAAGAAGACCCTATGAAATGCATGGGGTTGCCATAAGTGTACAGGTATGTAAAGACATAAAAACACACACAATAAAGAAAACATCACCATATGGGTTTGTAAATTTCTCAGGGAGATGCTTTGGGTTTCAGTTCCTGAGATATAAGTAGGGTATTAATAATAACAAATATCAGTTTTCTGGAAGAAGCAAAGGCTGAAACGGCAATTCTCCACCATCAATTTCGCTGGACCAGCCATGCCATCCGAATGTCCGATTACCATCTCTCAAAGCAGTTACTTCATTCTCAACTTAATAATGGAAATGGAATGTCAGTGTACACCAAAAGAGATTTAACGACAGGCTTAAAATTAACATTTAAAAATGTGAAATAGACACTGAGAACTGGGAAGCCATGGCACCTGAGTGTTTGAGTCCAGGTGTTTCCAACAGTGGTGTGGATTTAGAAGAGGCACAAATGGAGGGCCAAAGGGAGAAATATGCCAAGATGAAGACAACTTAAGTAAACCTTTGTGATGACTGCCTTCCACTTGGAAATTGATGTTCTCACTGTAAAAAACCACGTGGATCCAGAATTAATGGACCCACCACCAAGTCTTTACCTTTGGAAGACAATCAAATTCAGCCACCAATGACTGCCAATAATAACCGTTACTTTAAACAAGTAATTATAGTTATAGTGGCACATCCTCAAGCAGTTAGGATTATAATTACATTAAAAACTCTTCCTTATTTTCCAAAGTAACTAAAGTAGAGTTTAACTAAACTAGATGGTAGTCAATGTAACTAAACTAGATGGCACCTTGACTTGGAAGGTGCCATCTAGTCCAATGCTCTTTCATGCAGGAAAGCACAACTAAATGACTCCTGAGAGATTACCGCCATAACTCTGTTTAGAAACCACTAAAATAATTCCTTTTTATTCCTCAAATCTCTTTCTCATATCCCCCATTGTACAAGTAATGGTGTTTGATAGTTCTTAGGTACCTGAGACAGGGAACCATCCTGAATTTTCAAAGCGCCAACCAGAAGGCTGAATTGGTTTTGGAGATGGGACCCAAAACCCTGGATGGATAGCTCTTTCTCATTTCAGACTGAAATATAGGAAATAGGCATTCCACTACACCTGGGATCATCTGAAGGGTTTTAGGTTATAGAATCATAGAATCATAGAATCACGGAGTTGGAAGAGACCTCGTGGGCCATCCAGTCCAACCCCCTGCCAAGAAGCAGGAATATTGCATTCAAATCACCCCTGACAGATGGCCATCCAGTCTCTGCTTAAAAGCTTCCAAAGAAGGAGCCTCCACCACACTCCGGGGCAGAGAGTTCCACTGCTGAACGGCTCTCACAGTCAGGAAGTTCTTCCTCATGTTCAGATGGAATCTCCTCTCTTGTAGTTTGAAGCCATTGTTCCGCGTCCTAGTCTCCACGGAAGCAGAAAACAAGCTTGCTCCCTCCTCCCTGTGGCTTCCTCTCACATATTTATACATGGCTATCATATCTCCTCTCAGCCTTCTCTTCTTCAGGCTAAACATGCCCAGCTCCTTAAGCCGCTCCTCATAGGGCTTGTTCTCCAGACCTTTTATCATTTTAGTCGCTCTCCTCTGACACATTCCAGCTTAGAGTCAATATCTCTCTTGAATTGTGGTGCCCAGAATTGGACACAATATTCCAGATGTGGTCTAACCAAAACAGAATAGAGGGGTAGCATTACTTCCCTAGATCTAGACACTATGCTCCTATAGATAGATAGATAGAGATACAATTAATACAAAGGAAAATTTTGAAAAGTCTGATATATATATATATATATATATATATATATATATGTGTGTGTGTGTGTGTGTGTGTGTGTGTGTGTGTGTGAATTGCAATTGTGTTTGTAACTATAAGTATTTGCAATTGAAACCAAAGAAGAAAGAAAAACTGTGAAGACATATCGCAACTGGTTTTGTAACTGTAATGATTGAGAAAATGTAAATGTTGCAAGCATTATAAATACTGCAAAACTATGTCTCATTTGATTGCAATTGTTAGCAAATGTATTTGTAGTATGTATTTATTATAATAAAAATTACTTATATAAAAATTACTTATATCCACTAACACAGAGGCTACCACCTCTGTTAGCTAGAACCCTCTAGCTTGGGGAACAACACACAATCTTCTCCTGGCTATCTGAATACTCAAAATAACTCTTGAAATGCAAACTCCCATATATCAACTGTTCTCCTCATGATCTATTTTTAATTTGTCATTTGAATATTCTGCAAGTAGCTTCTGGTGTGAGAATTGACCAGAAGCTACTTGGAGTTTCTCAAGTCATTTCCCACATGATTTTTTTTGAATAGTCTGAATATTCTTTCTACCCCAGTTCACATGCAGTGGGGAGAATGCACCAGAAATCATTTTTCTTGCCTGTGAGAATGGAGAATATGAAGACTTAAACCCCTACATCAAACCAATGCAGATGTCCCTATGCTCTTATCAGTGGCTCACCTGGATGCCCAAATGTGTGTATGCTTTTGCCAAGTCTTAGTTGTCTACCCAGGGAAAGGCTGTGATCAGTTGTATCAATGCAATGCCATGAATTAATTTACTAACAGCTGTTCACTTTCCACTCTACTCAGCTTTCCCGCCCATGCAATCACATCCTTCACTGAACTTTGTTCTTTTGCAATAAATCCAATTTACAGTTGTGTCCTATGCAGGAATGGGTTTATTTATGACATACTGATCTACATGTCTGCCTCCTCTCATTTGTTATGCTGCTGTCGGGCTAGCGAGCAACAGCTTAATTGGAAAAATGTAAATAAAGATCTTTTTTGCAAATTGATGAAAACTAGTCATAGGTGCTATGGGCCAATACACATAAATAATTTTCATTATAATTACTTTCATTATACCACATTGCATGTAATACTGAATTCCAGCATATTATACTTTACCTCCGTTAAATTTACAGTATAACTTAGCCACATATCTATACAATATACTCTCTTTTCTTGAGCAACTATAGTTCTAAACAGGCACCCAAGGGGTTGATATCCTTGGTAGTATTATCAGTTGATATAGTTGGCCCAATCACAATATTATGCATCTTATTTATATAAGTAATTTGCATATATATCCATTACCCTGGTGTGCATTTTCTTTGCGGCTCTTTCTTTTGTTCCTCCATTTCTCTTATACACCACCACCTTCTCTTGTCCCTCCCTCCCTCCCTCCCTTCCTTCCTTCCTTCCTTCCTTCCATCCTTCCTTTCTTCCCCTCCTTTCTTTCTCCCTCCCTCTCATACACATGACACTTAGCAACAGCCAATCCACTTCACTCCCTCTGTTTCCAAGTCACATCACAGAAGGTCACTTCACCTAGCCCTCTGTGATGTGTCAATCCATTGTGTTCCCTTTCTCTCTGCTGTGGGCTTGAAAGGGATGGGTTTTTGTTTAAAGTTCAAATCCCTCAATTATTTTAAGTTAAATAATGATGGATCTGTGTGCCATGTTTGGTCCAGATCCAAGCCACATAGGAGCCTTTGTGGTACCAACCAACAAACCAACATACAGACTTAATGGCGATGTGTGATCCATGAAAAAAAATTGTTCAAAAGTCATTACAAAACTGGGGGTGCTGGCATTTTGTTTTTCAATTGTTTCCAAAATATAGGTACCAAAAAATTTGTTACTATAATTTTTTTTGTCGTGTCAAGAGCAAGCCGCTTCTGGTGTGAGAGAATTGGCTGTCTGCAAGGACGTTGCCCAGGGGATGCCTGGATGATTTTGATGTTTTTATCATCCTTGTGGGAGGCTTCTCTCATGTCCCCGCATGAGGAGCTGGAGCTGATAGAGGGAGCTCATCTGCCTCTCCCTGGATTTGAACCCGTGACCTGTCGGTCTTCCATCCTGCCTGCACAGGGGCTTAACCCACTGCACCACCAGGGGCTCCGTTACGAAATTTCATTACTATTTCATTATGGTAATTGTGCATAATTACTATAATTGGAGAAACTTTAGATGCTCCCATCACCCCCATTTTTAAAACTATTGGGTGAAACTTGCAATAACACATTTACCATTGTAGCCCACCAAATTTCAGAACATTTCACTTATCCATGAATTTTTGGGAAATTTTTATAAACAACATTTTTAAAAGAAAGCTACAAGAGCTATCTCTTTGGATTTTATATACAATGCACAAGATAACCAGGGCATCAATCCTCAGAAGTTTCAGAAATATCCACACATCTACAGATTTTTGGGGATTTTTAAAAGTTTAAACAAAACCAATTTATCCCCTCCCCCCAAACAGCAACAGCAATTCCCTGGGATGTTTCTGTCTTTAAGACACAAAACCACATAATTTCAATTTAGCACAGATTTATACTATTTCTTACTTACTTTTGTCCTCTTTGCAGATTCAATATTTTTATTTATTATTAGACTGACTCGGTTGGTACTGCCCATTGGGGCTTTCTGATGCTTAGCATTGCATTCTGCGAAATGTAGTTCAGGGCAGGGCCTTTTGTATTCTCTGCCAAAGGGAGCCTCGCCTTCCCAAACTACACTTCTAAGAAGAATGCTGAGTTTTCAGTCTCCCGCCCATTAACTTTGCTAGCCCTGCCCCCAATGCCTTTATGGCAACGATCGGGCCAAAGAAAAAGGACTGGTTTTTAAAAGCACTTTATATTCTCTTTGCTTTACCGAAATTGCTTAATGCTTATACTGAAAATTAAACTGACCTTGGAAGACATCAGAATGTTACAGAATCCTAATGAAATGATTGCTGAGTGTTTAAATTTCTAAATCCCCCCACCTTTCTTTTATGAATTTTATGAATTTTACGAGGCTTTCTGATTTATTTTTCTGATTTATTTGCACATTCCTTATACATAATACAGAGTTCGCCAGATAGATAGATAGATAGATAGATAGATAGATAGATAGATAGATAGATAGATAGAGATTAGTCTTCTTCCCAGTAGTGATGTGACATTGCTTCAGATTCTTGGAGGTAACAAAACACACTTGGTCATATTAGATCTTGGCTTTTGGATGCTTTCCTTCTGATTGCATCACCCATTGCTCAGTCCTGCTATGAGTTTATGATCAATCAATTAGAACAGTTTCTCTTAACTTTGTTCTTACTTGTGCTGCTATTTTGCTGGGAATTAAGCTGACTCTATCTTTCTCTTTTATAATTTTAATCTTATATTTTATCTTTTAGATATCTGCTGAGCCAATTGTTTATATCTTGGGGGCTAAAATTTTACAAATTTTAATTCAAATTTGTTATTGACAGGTTGAGATGTGTCACATATTGAAATACATGTATCAAAAAACATTAAGAATATTTGCTTCACTCCTACAGTCAAAAAGGAGTTGTTTGCATGTGGTGAACAGGGCTGCACCTGGGCACCATCTGTCTGCTATTGTGTAACTGAAGGTTTTAAATTAGGCAGAACTGTACATCTCAAGCGTGAAAGGAATGACCAGGAAAAAGCTAATGCACTTGCAACGTGATTCCATGGAAGCAGAAGTGTGATCCAGACAATGCAAACACAAATGAAGCAAACAGTCCTGAACTGGGTGCCAAAATGAGAAGAGAGTTGATGGACAGAATTCTTTTTTTTTGTTGTGTCAGGAGAGACTTGAGAATCTGCAAGTCACTTCTGGTGTGAGAGAATTGCCCGTCTGCAAGGACATTGCCCAGGGGACGCCTGGATGATTTTTGATGTTTTTTATCATCCTTGTGGGAGGCTTCTCTCATGTCCTCACATGAGGAGCTGAAGCTGGTAGAGGGAGCTCATCCGCCTCTCCCCGGATTCGAACCTGCAACCTGTTGGTCTTCAGGCACAGAGGTTTAACCCACTGCGCCACCAGGGACTCCAGAATTCAAATGAAAGATCTGGGTTACTTTAAGCTGAGGGTATGAGACAAGGTACTAGGAGGAATTGGAGGTGTTGTCTCCAATACCAAAATGGCCTTACTGAGCTAATTTATAGCTGGCAGCTTATTTGAGGTGGAGAAGAGAATCTCTGGTATTTCTGCTTCCTGTATTTAATTGTTGGTGCTGAAGAGACACGATTTCCTCCTCTAAATTTGCAGGTGCTCCCTGGGATGGTCCAGGCTCTGCTCCATTTGTGGGTCATCTTCCTGCCATTCTGTTTCCCATTAAAGGAGATGGCCTCCTCATTGACATGCCAGACTAAAACATATTCATACTGGACATCTCCTTCTGCAGTGTTGGAGAAAGTCCTTATGTTGTGTATCTCTAGATATGTCATTTGCCAAGAGGATTCCAGTTGAGTCCCCATCAAACCATCAGGTCCTCCCCTTATGTTCCCTTTGCCACTAATTCCTTTTAGGATTTTTGTATTGTGGATGTTGGCTTATTATAATCCCACACATTACCTTTAAAAGGATAGTTGAAATAGACATTTTTGGAAATATGTGGCATTCAACGCATCTATTAATAACATCCAGCAGTCCTCCTAGAATAAAGAAATCTCTGGAGATATCCCAGATGTGAATAAATGTCTTGCTGTGATATCACAGCGTGCTGCAAATAAAGAAAGTTGGTAAAGGACTTATATCCACACAGAACAGAGACCAGAATACTTTTCAATGGTTTGATCTCACACAAAATTTTTTTAACAGTGCTCCATTAATAGTTGAGTGCGCATGAAATAGAAATTAGCATTGGCAATTTTGGTCAAACGAGTGTCCTTTTTGTGTGACATTAGACTATCCTATAAATGTAGTTTGAATTAGCCTAGTTGGAGCTTGAGGAAGTTTCTTTCAGTTTTACCCATTCCCTTTGTCGGTTGTTATGTTGGCTGGGGAATTCCAGGAATTGTTGTTCAAAAAAGTGCTTGAAAAAGTCCAAAGAGAAGTCATTTCCAAGCTTTGTGCTTGAACACTTTTACAGAGTTGTTCGACAGATAATGATGCTGTGAAATGATGCACTTTAAAACTGATTGATAGCCCTGACAGGTCATTACAAAGCAAGTCTTCCCCCTTCAGTTTCAAGCCCGATGGGGATGAGTTCCATCAATTTGTATGCTTAGTAGCTGTTGGGAGTTAACATTTACTTCCAGTTGTATCTCTGAAGCGCTGGTTAAACATTCCCTCAGTTCTTGGATGCTGCATTCATTTCCCGTAAGGGCAGCAATCTGCAAACAAAGAGAAGGTCAATGCGCTTCTGGTTTCATTTGTTCTTCTGATTCTGTCTCCTTTGGACTGTTTGCACAAGGAGGAGGCACACCCACACTATTAGACCTACATCTAATTGACCCCCTTCTTAATTATCCTCTGCACACCTAGGGTCTGATCAAACTCACTGGCATCCCAACCAGCATTAACGGATGATATTAGCCAAAGGCACCCCTGGGAGAACCCAAGAACAGCACAGACAAATATGCTGGTTTTGAAAGACAACTCGGATGTAATATAAAATAGGTTTTATGAATTATTCAGCTTTCCACACCCTTGTGTACTGTACTGCTTGTTAAATTTCCTTCCCTTTAAAAATGTATGTTACCACTCCTTCTACTAGATATGGTTTTCACATTTTGGTAGGATATAATTATTGAATACTCTGTTCAGAATACAGGTAAAGGTAAAGGTTTTGCCTGACATTAAGTCTAGTCATGTCTGACTCTGGGGGGTTGGTGCTCATTTCCATTTCTAAGCCAAAGAGCCAGCGTTGTCCATTGACACCTCCAAGGCCATGTGACCAGCATGACCGCATGGAGTGCAATTACCTTCCCGTCAAGTCGGTACCTATTGATCTACTCACATGTGTATGTTTTCAAACTGCTAGGTTGGCAGAGGTTGGGTCTAACAGTGGGAGCTCACCCTGTTTCCTGGATTTGAACCACCAGCCTTTCAATCAGCAAGTTCAGCAACTCAATACACACACACACACACACACGACTCATTTATTTCATTTTTTTTACTCAGACAGGTTGAACATTCCTTATTCAGAATTCCAAAATACTAAAAAAAAAGTATCCAAAATTGATCACATAGACCACATCTTCTTAAACTGTGGGTCCCGATCCCAAATGAGGTCTCTTTATGTCATTGTTGTTATTTCAGAAAATTTTGGCAATATTATAAACTTTCTGATCACCACCTAGAGGCTGTTTAAAACATTTATACAAATATGTTGTGCAGTGTTTACAGTGGACTCTGCAGAAGATGTGTTAGCTATATTTAATTCAATGCCCATTCAATGCCTATATAAAATGAAAACCATAAAAATTTAAACAAAGAATAATGCTTCATAAAAAGAAACATCAGCCTGTTTAGCAAGCCTTGCAAATGCTGATTTATTATCAGTAAATGTTTGATTATTATACCTATTTTATATGCCTATATATCTAGGTCGCATAGACATTTTTTGGGCTGAAAGTAGAAACATTTACGAAAGCCTGACATAGATGATGTCATATAAAGGCAGACACCGTTCAGAAAATAACATACGCAAAGTGTAGAAATGTTATTTAAGATAATAGAGTTGCTAAACATACAATGGGTGTTGTTGGATCTGACAAATAAGTGATTGCACAATAAATCTAATAGCATCTTACCTAATGAGAGTTTTCTCCAGCAGCCCCCATCAATGCAAGCAAATGTCAGCAGAGTCAAAGCATGACAATGTCCATTGTCCAGTACACATATGCATAGTTAATACACAAGCAAGTAAACATAACAAATGAAGAAGAAACATGGTAAGTGTCCTGTTTTGCCCCAGAAACAGCCTTACAACAAGGGTTAAAGCAACTAAAAAAGCTTTACTTCAGCAAAATGATAACACTCTAAGAAACAGCAGCAAAGGAACATAAGGAAAATCCCAAAAGCAAAGCAAAAGACTTACAGCAAACAAGAACCCAGAGTCTTTGGCAAAAAGTCTTTGCGAGGCACTTGCAGGAGCTGCAAGCAAGAAACCGAAGCACAGAAGCACTGAATAGAATTGTCGAAGGCTTTCATGGCCGGGATCACTGGGTTGTTGTAGGTTTTTCCGGGCTATATGGCCATGTAGGAGAAAAATTGCCTCCAGAACATGGCCATATAGTAGGGCTGGGTAACAATGGAAAAAATTGTTTCTAAACTCGTTTCGCTTTTAGGGGGTCCATTGCGTTTCGTTTTTAAAAAGAATTCCGAATTTTTCTTTAAAAAAAATTCGTTATTTACGAAATTTCGTAAATTTCAAATTGATTCGTTAATGGCGGACGCGATTGCGCAATACGCTAAAAAACCGTTCAAATGGGACAGGGGGAACTTCTGAAGCTTCCCTCTCCCTCTGTTGTTGACTGTTGGTGTGATAATTTATCTTTTTATCACTGATAAAACAAACAACAACTATAAAACTTGCAACAGACATACGGAAATAATAACGAAACAATTTCGAAACGATTTCGAACCAATTACGAAACAATTACGAAATAAATTGAAAAATTCGTTTCGATTTTTAGTTGCTCCTGCATGGCTCAATATCGGATCGTAAGCTAATTTAAATACGAATCAATAACGAATTACGAAATTAACGAACGAAACCGCCCAGCCCTACCATATAGCCCAGAAAAACCTACAACAACCCACTGAATAGAATGATTGCTGCCAGCATTGACCACTTGCTTTGCTGCTGATTTATAGCCCTCAGCTCCCAGCACAGGTGTTCGTAGGGCAAAATTTAATTGCTCACCATCCTTGCAGCAATTCCTGCTGACTTTCTTCTTTCTTCTTTTGCCCTTCCTGAAAGGTAGGAACCCGCTCTCTTCCTCCTCCTCAATGCTTGGCTCCAAATCCCCAACTTCTACATCTTCAGCCTCCTGTTCCACCTCCTCTTCCTCAGAAGAGGAGTAAACAACAGTCTCAAACAAGCATGGCAGGATTCATGCTCCTATCGTGACAGAAAGAGTGACATCTTTGCTTTCTGAAGATTCATGCTAAAATTACTTTAAAACATGAATAATGTAGGCTATTGTATAAGCTCTTTTCTAAAACATAACAATTTATACTTGGGTCCCATCTCCAAGATAGATAATTATGTATGTATATACAAATATATGTATTCCACAACCCAAAAGCCAAACAACAAAATCCAAACCACCAAGCATTTTGGATAAGGGATGGTCAACCTGTATTCTACTGATGATATCATGTGTTATGTGAAGATCTTTCTTTTGTGCTTAGCAATATAAATGAGCTCTTTTAAAGCTATTTTGGGGAGAAAAAGCACTTTCTGCTGAAGAGGTTGGATAGAAACACAACTCATCAAATTACAAGAACAGATATTTTGCCTTGACATTTATTTATTTATTTATTGATTGATTGATTGATTGATTGTGTCAGGGGCAACCAGACAATTGTATTACATTTCAAACAGAACAAAACAAACAAACATACAAAACACAAAATTTGCAAGTTTGGTAGTTGATTAAATGTCCTTTGACCAGTATCTGGCCACTTGGAGTGCCTCTGGTGTGCTGCAAGAAGGTCCTCCATTGTGCATGTGGCAGGGCTCAGGTTGCATTGCAGCAGGTGGTCGTGTGTTTGCTGTTCTCCACAGTGGACTCCACTTTGTAGCCCCATTTCTTAAGGTTGGCTCTGCATCTCGTAGTGCCAGAGCTCAGTCTGTTCAGCGCCTTCAAAGTCGCCCAGTTTTCTGTGTGCTTAGGAGGGAGTCTCTCATTTGGCATCAGACATTGGTTGAGGTTCTGGGTTTGAGCCTGCCACTTTTGGACTCTCGCTTGCTGAGGTGTTCCAGCGAGTGTCTGTAGATCTTAGGAAACTATTTCTAAGTCATTGACGTGCTGGTTGATACCCAAACAAGGGATGAGCTGGAGATGTCACTGCCTTGGTCCTTTCACTATTGGCTATTGGCTATTTCACTATTGACATTAATAAGCACCTTACGGTAAGAACTGTTTATGTACCTTTTGGAATTAATAGTTTGACAGCATTTTAATTGCCATGGCTCAATGACATTTATAATTCAATGAGGCTCCAGCATTCTTTGGCATTTTTATTTATCGTGTCAGGGAGCGAACCAAAACAGTTGTATTCCATTAAAAACAAACAAACAAACAAACAAACAAACAAACAAACAAATTCTTTGGCAGAGAAGGCTAAAGACCTTGTAAAACGATGATTACCATGATTCATTGATCCATGGTAGTTAAAGTAGTGTGAAACTGCATTAATTCTATAGTATAATGCACCCTTGGATGGTGTTGGACTTTCCCTCTTTACGAGTTTTTAAACCGAGGTTGGATGGCTATCTCTCAGAATTGCTTAAGTTGTGTATTTCTGCATGCTAGGAGGTTGGACTGGATGGCCATTGCAATCCCTTCTGGCTTGAATATTCTGTAATTCTTTGACCAATTTGATTTAGGCTTATTTCTTGGGGGAACATTGCAGTAATCTTCTCCAGAAAGCCTTGTTCCTTGTATTTCTTCTGATTCCATGTTACAAAATCTCACAGTTGCCACTTTCTTAAGCCGCCATTAGACACAATCCATTCTGCTTTTAGTAATAGAAAAGAACATAATTTTGCACCATACATAAGAATAATAATCATATGCAGTTCTTTGGATTCCGGCTATTTTGCCTAAGGAAAGCAGCCTTGTTTTTAAAGTCATTACAGCTCAGCTATTATCACTGGGGTAGCTTTTTCTGAAATGAAAAATGACAGAGTGAATAGAATATTTTGATTCTGAAAAGCCACTTTTCCCTTTTTTAAAAAGTCAGTCTTGCCCATATCACTTCGTTAGATCATTTTTCCTACTAGGGAAAACATATCCCTTGGTGATTACAAGATGATGGACTGAAGACATACGCAGATTATATTGTATGTTGTTGTTGTTCATTCGTTCAGTCGTTTTCGACTCTTCGTGATCTCATGGACCAGCCCACACCAGAGCTCTCTGTTGGCTGTCACCACCCCCAGCTCCTTCTAGGTCAATCCAGTCACATCAAGGGTCCCAACTATCCATTTTGCCTTTGATCAGCCCCTCTTCCTTTTTCCTTCCATTTCCCCCCGCATAATTGTCTTCTCTAAGCTTTCCGTTCTTCTCATGATGTGGCCAAAGTACTTCATCTTTGCCTCTAGTATCCTTCCCTCCAATGAGCATTCGGGCTATATTTCCTGAAGTATGGATTGGTTGGATCTTCTTGCAGTCCAAGGCACATATAATATTGATAATAATATTATATTGTAGTACAATATAATGCTAATAATAATGTGATATAAGAATTATATATTTTATATTACATGTAATATTACTAATAATATGACAATATAGTGGTATATATAGTACAATATAGTAATATGTAATACTAATATTGTTCTGTGCTAATAATATAATATATTGTATACACATATAATATTGATAATATTATAATGTAATACAATGTAATACTAATATTAATACAATAAAATAATTTTATATTTCATATTACAGGTATTTATAAATATAATATAATATAATGTATACACATATAATATTGTTAATATCATAATGTAATACAATATAATACTAATAATAATACAATATAATAATTTAATATTTCATATTACATGTAATATTACTAATAATATTACAGTATAGTGGTATGGTACAATATAGTAATATATAATACTAATATTGTGCTATGCTAATAATATAATATATTGCTATATATATTATATTATTAAGCCACTCTGAATCCCCTTCGGGGTGAGAAGCGTGGCATATAAATGTTGTAATGAATTAATTAATTAATATATATTTTTGAGCAAAGGCTTAGAGTGCATCTGCACTGTAGAATTAATGCAATTTGATACCACTTTAACTGGCCTGGATCAATGCTATGGAACCAAGGGATTTGTAGTTTAGTGTGATTGTGCAAAACTACAACTTCCCTGATTTCATGGCATTAAACTAAGGTAATTAAAGTGGTCTCAAACTGCAGATATATCCTTAGTTAGAAGAGAAGCCAGATCAGGGGAACCATAGCAGATTTCTTTGTTTCCATCGTTGGATGCTAACACAGGAAATTGTATTGAGATACTGTGCTACTGATAAGGTGGGCAAAAACTGGAGGATATATCTAGCAACAGCTTCTAGCTGTAGTAGGTCAATGAAATGTCTCTATTTCAGAGTTTAGGAGAAGAAAGTTTTAGAGAATTCATGCTTTAATGCATCCATAATCTGGTGTTATAGTTGGAAAGGGAATGCTAGACTAGATGGACCTTTGGTGCAGTCCTACTTGGCCTTTCATGAAGGAGATGGAAGAATTAATAGGGCATAAATTGAAATTGAACAAAAAAGATTTTTTTACCCAGAAAGTAGATAGGAAGGACAAAATTAAAGACAGGGCTGATATTATAAAATACTAGCTGTCCCCTGCCACGCGTTGCTGTGGCCCAGTCTGTTGATCTGGAAAATAAAGGGAATGAGAAAGTGTTGGTTTCTAATATATGTAATTTATTGATGCTTGTGGGTAAACAGTATTTCTTGTTGTTTCTTTGTCAGTGTTGATGTGGAGATTGTCTGGTTTGCCTATTCTGGAACATGGAACATATAATTGTCCTTCTTTAAGAGTCCCTTTCAAATCTCTGATACTATATCTGTGTGTGTGTGAATCATATCTATCTATCTATCCATCTATCTATATCTATGGTTGGATGGCTCTTTGTCAGGAGGACTTTGTTCACGTTTTGTTGCTCTGATGAAGGGAGTTGGATTAGATGGTCTTAAGTATTTTCTGTTGGTCATGGGGATTCTGTGTGGGAAGTTTGCCCTGATTCTGTCATTCGTGGGGTTCAGAATGCCCTTTGATTGGAGGTGAACTGTGAATCCCAGTGACTACAATTCCCAAATGTCAAGGTCTATTTTCCCCAAACTCCATATGTATTCATATTTGGGCGTATTGAGTGCTTGTGCCAAGTTTGGTCCAGATCCATCATTGTTTGAGTCCACAGAGCTCTATGGATGTAGGTGAACTACAACTCCCAAACTCAAGGTCAATGCCCACCAAACCCTTCAGTATTTTTTGTTGGTCAAGGGAGTTCTGTGTGCCAAGTTTGGTTCAATTCCATCGTTGATGGAGTTCAGAATGCCCTTTGATTGTAGTTGAACTATATATCCCAGGAACTACAACTCCCAAATGACAAAATCATAATTTTTGAGTGATGGTCACTCCTTGTGTTGTGAGACGTTTTGTTGCCAAATTTGGTGTGATTTCGTTCATTGGTTCTTTTGTTTTTAAGGCACTCATTATGCACAGAGCATTTATATATAGATAGATATGACAGTCACCACACAAGAAACTGTGGCATTGGGCTGGAAAACGCATGCTACTGCACCCTCTGGTGCTAGTACTTCCTCTGGCACTAGCTCCTAACTCAAAACACTGCTCGTATGTCAAAGTGAAACCCAGGCCGAGTGATGGCTCCTAATTCAAAACACTCTTAAGTTGGGATGCTCTTAAGTCCACTGTAATTTTGCTTGAGGGCTACTATAAGTAGGATACAATTTGAAGGAACACAATGGAGATTCCATCTGAACATGAGGGAGAACTTCCTGACTGTGAGAGCTGTTCTTTGGAGGTTTTTAAACAGAGGCTAGATGGCCATCTGTCAGGGGTGCTTTGAATGCAATATTCCTGCTTCTTGGCAGTGGGTTGGACTGGATGGCCCATGAGGTCTCTTCCAACTCTATGATTCTATGATTCTATGAATGATAGTAGCCAAAGGTCTGGACACCACTACTTCTACAAGAAGTTTGGAACCTGTAGGAAAAATCTCTTGACTGTCTGCCAGTAGAAAAGACTACCTTGGTGACTGGTGAGCTCTCCTTCACTGGAGATTTTGAAACCAGAAGTTGCATGGTCACCTTTCAAGGACACTTTATTTGTGGATACAACCATTAATGTGAAGCTGGATAGATGTTCCTTGGGATCCAATCCAAATCTTTGATTCTAAGTGTCTCTTCTCTAGAATTGGAGCAAGGTGGAAAGAGGAACTTGCTTTCAGCGTAAAGATAAGCAAAATAATATTTTGGCAGGAAATAGAAAATTAAAATGCAAAGATCAGAGAATTTTGAAATATGAATGTTGTGGTAGAACTATTCTGAAAAAAAAATCTATAAAAAGACAAGTAATATAGAATGCCAATTGTGCGATGTGGCTGGAGTAAAAATAGTGCCCACCCCATAGCAGGAATAGAATCACTCAAAATGTGTTCAAATTTCTTTATCACACTGTAGCATAAAATTATGAAAAAACATATTAGTATGGGTTTTGCATATATTGAAGGCACCTTAGTCCTAGATGTTCTGGAACAGCTGTTCCAGGAGCTCCAATTTTATTTGCTCGGAACTAAAGGTTTGTTTGCAATCTTAGGCTTGAGATTTTGCAACAGGGTGGCTTCCTGTTATAGTTTGCAGTCATAGGGCAAGCTCCCTGTCCATCTTCATTTAGCTTTGGTTCCACCCCTTTTTCTGGGTTTTGGGAAGAGGGAGGAACCATTTCAGTTAGTTTTCTACAGGGAAGTCAATGTACAGGATGTGTACAGATTTCCTCTTGTAAAAAGGCTTCGACCCTTAAGACCTCCCGGGGGAGAACCAGTCTTAAGATCATCTAAAGATTCTCGAAGGTTCCAGGGAAACAGCTTTACAGCCCTGAAGAATTCTGGAGGGAATAACAGCTTTAAGCATCAAGGATTCCAGCTAAGTGATTACAAGCCTTTTGATAGGTTCGCTTGGCGTTGAGACGCAGTTCAGCCCAGTAGTGAATCCACATCAATAAGGTTTAAGTTCATAGTTAGCCTGGGAGAAATTTAGAAAGGGGTTTTCCTTTAAAGTAAAGCAAAGAATCAGTTAGAAGCCACCAGTTGTTTGAAGCCTGAAAGTATTTGTTTAACCCTTTGAAGACAAAAGGAGTTTCTGTTGATTGTTCACCAATAAAAACTTTGTTATTTCACAAGCCTTCTAAAGCCTGTTTATGGTGAAAATCCTTCAAAATTTCTTTTCGGGCCCCCAATTTGCCCACCCTGATGAGTCAGGTTTTAAATGTATTTTTTAAAAGTATGGTTGGTTCACAGAACTTGGAAATTAGAATGTCAATAGAAACCCAATTGTTCCATAGGAAGGTGTATGATGGCAATGGATACTATATATTCTTGAGTATAAGCCTAGTTTTTTAGCCCATTTTTAAGACTGAAAAAGCTCCCCTCGGCTTATACTCAAGTATCATTATTATCATTATTTTTATTAAATTTATTATTTACTCTATTTATTATTATAATTATAATTATTATTATTATTATTACATTTACATTAGTTTACACTATTATTATTTTTATTACATTTATTATTTTATTCTCTTCATTATTACTGAAGGGATATGTAAGCACCTTTACATTGAAGAATGTTAGGATGATGTAATCAGAGTTGGACAGTTTTATCTTAAATTACAGTTTTATGTAAATATTCCAAAACGTTTAACCTCCCGATGTTTCCATTACTGTAATTTTATTGCTATCTATTTTTATTTTGAAATGTACCAGTAGCTGCTACATTATCCACCCTCAGATTATACTCGAGTCAATACGTTTTCCCAGTTCTTTGTGGCAATGATTTGGGGGAGTATTAGACCAAAACTTTTATAAAATATTTTTTAATAAAAAGTTATTGTGACACTGTTGCAGAGCATACTGAAGTGAATGATCATCAAGGCATGATCATCAAGTTTGCAGACAACACCAAATTGGGAGGGAGATACATTATTTTATTGTTTTATTATATTGAAATTGTATTTTATGGTCTTGATACTAACTGTAAACCATCCCAAGTCGCCTGAGGGCTGAGAGGGATGGTATATAAATGCAGTAAATAAATAAATAAAGAAGTAAATACTCCACAAGACAGGAGTAGAATTCAGACGATCTTAACAGATTAGAGAGATGACTGGTCAAAACTAACAAAATGAAGTTCAACAGTGACAAATGCAAGATACTCCACTTAGGCAGAAAAAATGAAATGCAAAGATACAGAATGGGGGACAGTGTCTGGCTCGATATCAGTACGTGTGAAGAAGGTCTTGGAATCCTCATGGACAACAAGTTAAACATGAGCCAACAATGTCATGCATCAGCAAAAAAGTCAATGGGATTTTGACCTGCATCAATAGCAATATAGTGTCTAGATCCAGGGAAGTCATGCTACTGCCTTGGTCAGACCACACCTGGAATACTGTGTCCAATTCTGGGCACTGCAATTGAAGGGAGATGTTGACAAGCTGGAATGTGTCCAGAGAAGGGCAACTCAAATGATCAAGGGTCTGGAGAACAAGCCCTATGAGGAGAGGCTTAAAGAGCTGGTCATGTTTAGCCTGCAGGAGAGAAGGCTGAGAGGAGACATGATGAGGGCTATATATCAAGATGTGAGGGGAAGTCATAGGGAGGACAGAGCAAGCTTGTTTTCTGCTGCCCTGGAGACTAGGACACAGGAAAATGGCTTCAAACTACAGGAAAGGAGATTCTACCTGAACATGAGGAAATGCTTCCTGACTGTGAGAGCTGTTCAGCAGTGGAACTCTCTGCCCTGGAGTGTGGTGGAGGCTCCTTCTTTGGAGGCCTTTAAACTGAGGCTGGATGCTCATCTGTTGGGGGTGCTTTGAATATGATTTTCCTGCTTCTTGGCAGAATGGGGTTGGACTGGATGGTCCACAAGGTCTCTTCCAACTCAATGATTCTATGATTCTATGAATGAACATAAAGGCACTCACTGATGACATTGTGGAATAAAAAATAGCGTAAAGGGATACTCAGCCATTACACATCCCATTAGGATCTTTCTCTAATTTTCTTGTGAAAGGTTGCCAGATTCACAATAATAGTTATTATTACTCATGTCCTGTTTGCTCTATGTTCTGGGAAGCAGATCGACTTCTAAGGTGAACTGGTTGTTTCACTTCTGATGACACGAGTCGTGGGGAATAATTTTAATTAGTGCATGTGCCATTTGCTGTCGTTACTGGGAAAAAGTAGCGGCAAGGAAACATAAGGAATATATATACATGCATACATATTGGATACATCTAACTGTTTATACATACCAACTGAATCAATTGTTAGAAGTTCAAGCACCACTTATGTATGCCTCATTGATTTAATAGGCTCACTATAATTAGAACCAACAGCTCAAATTAGCACATTAAGTGAATATCTAGAAAGGGATGCACATATTTTATATGTTTAGTGATTTGAGAGAACAGTTAATTTAGATAACCCTAATCAGTGGGAGATCCATCTGTCTTTTGCCACCAAATTTTAAAGCCAAATAGAAAAAGATGTGAAGGAAACAGATTATTTTCTTGAGGAATCATGCCTGCTGCATTTTATGCAAATTGCATAATTTTTCCCATTTGAGAGGCAATTTTGAAAGTGGTAATATCCGATACAGTTTTCATCACTCTCTGTTGAGATCAGCCTTGCCTTTTGCTTCCTGTACCTTCAAAGCTCTGAACTGGAAAAAAAAAGGAAACATTAACAAAATGGATCTCAGAAGAGAGAAATGTAAAGTAACTACAGTTAGGCAAAAGAAATAAAATGCAAAGATAAAATGGTGAGTGACAATTGGCTTGACAACAGTGTGTGTGAAGAGGATCGAAGTAGATCGCAAGCTGAACATGAGTTGAACAGCATGATGTGACAGCAAAAATAAGTCAATTCAATTCTAGGCAGCATCAAGAGAGTCATGGGGTCTAGATTAGTGTTTCTCAACCTGGTGGTCGAGTCCCCCAGGGGTGGGGGTTGCAAGGGGGTTCCAGAGGGATCACCAAAGACCATCAGAAAACACATATTTCTGATAGTCTTTGGAACCCCTTTGGCAGAGAAGGGCTGAAGATCTCTCCACCTGTCCTTCTCTTCTTTTTTTGGAAACAGACTGCGAATTCTCCCACCAAAAGCTCTCCTCCTGCTCTCTGGATGTAGGTGAATTAACACTCCAAAACTCAAGGTCACTGCCAACTAAACCCATACAGTGTTTTTGGTTGGTCATGAGAGTTCTGTGTGCCAAGATTGGTTCAATTCCATTGTTGGTAGAGTTCAGAATGCTCCTTGATTGTAGGTGAACTATACATCCCAGCAAATTCAAGTGACAAAACAGAGGTCCTCCAGGTCAATCGTAAGCCAGATCGGGGTACAAGGTGGCAAACTGTGCTTGACGGGGTTGCACACCCCCTGAAGTCACAGGTCTGCAGCTTGGGTGTCCTCCTAGACTCATCGCTAACGCTTGAATCGCAGGTGTCGGCGGTGGCTGGGAGGGCTTTCACACAATTGAAGCTCGTGTACCTCATGAAGTCGGATCTGGCCCTGATGGTCTACGCCTTAGTTACCTCCAGATTGGACTATTGCAATGCGCTGTATGTGGGGCTGCCCTTGAAGTCGGCCCAGAAATTTCAATTGGTCCAACAGGCGGCAGCCAGACTGTTAACTGGAGAGAATTACAGGGTGCAGTCAACCGCCCTTTTCAAGGAGCTCCACTGGCTGCCGTTTATCTTCCAGTCCCAATTCAAGGTGCAGGTCACCACCTATAAAGCCCTAAACAGTTTGGAACCCGCCTACCTTCGTGACAGTATCTCCTTCCATGAACCTGCCTGATCTCTTTGATCTTCAGGGGAGGCTCTCCTTTCACCTTTGCTGATATCACAGCCCTGCCTTGTGGGAACAAGGGAGAGAGACTTCTCCTCTGTGGCCCCCCAACTATGGAACTCATTGCCTCAGGAAGAGCTTGAAAACTTGATTGTTACGGTGTGCCTTCACTGAATGAATGTACAATAATCCCTAGACTTGACCAATTCTTGCAGAATGCCCTCAGAAGCACTTTATTTCTCCCGTTGGTGCAATCAACCCTACTTTATCCTTCGGTTCCCCTATCCAAGTATATTACATTGCTGTCTCACCCAGTGTTTTAATTTTTAATTCCATTAGAATTGGCCCTGCCCAAGCCCGTAGCCAGGATTTTTATTTGGAGGGGGGGGGTGAGTTTGATTCGGGGGGGGGGCTGAGTCTGAGTGAAAGAGGGTCTACCCTAGCAAACCTTTTGTATCGTTACCCCAATAGCCCCATGCATATGGGATATATTGAGTATGGTGATCAGATCATGATATGAATAAACATAACAGTTTAAATAATGCACCAGTAAGGCCTTTTCGCGAACCACCATGAGAATTTGGGGGGGCTGAAGCCCCCCCCCCCCCCCCCCCCCGGCTATATGCCTGGCTCTGCCCATAGTGTTTGACTTATGTATCTTAAACGTCATGATTTTATACTATTGATGTGATGTTTATAATTGGTTTTGTATTGTATTTTTATTTTTATATTTTATTGCTGTGTTCTGTTATGTTGATGTATTGTATTGCTGGGCTTGGCCTCATGTTAGCCACCCCAAGTCCCCATGCGGAGATGGTGGCGGGGTATAAATAAAGTATTATTATTATTATTATTATTATTATTATTATTATTATTATTATGTGCTTTGAATACGATTTTCTTGCTTCTTGGCAGAAGTTTGGACTGGATGGCCCACAAGGTCTCTTCCAACTCTATGATTCTATGAATCTAACTACAACTTCCAAATATCAAGGTCTATTCTCCCCAAACTACACCGGTGGGCATATTGAATATTCGTTGCTTCCATTGTTTTCAATTTGGCAGCCTAAACCCTCAGGTTGAGAAACACTGCTTTAGTACAAGGGTTAATGGATTTCAGTCTACCTCTCAAGAAACATTGATGGAGTGCAACCCCAGCTCTAGCTAGTTAAGCAACTTTATGTAACTGGGGATAGCGCAGTATGTAAGAGGCCAGAAAACAATGAAAATTGGGATATGGGTCATACACCATCCAAGTGTTTCTGCATCCTCTAACAAAACTCTGAAGATTTGCAGCTGATGTAACAATTTGCATCTCTCTGTATGCTATTACACCATATTCCCATAATTATATGAATGCATTCAAAACCTGGGGCATGATTATGATGCTGAAGAAGTATACTGAACTCCCCCAAAGTAAATGCTAAAATAAACTAGTTAGACTTAAAAGTGATGCTATAAACCTTGTCCCCTTTCCTTTTTATTGATGTCTAAATGTTTCTTTCTGCCTCACAGTCTGGGCTGCCAAATTGAAAACCACGGAAGCAACAGAAAACGGTGTTGCTGTCTTCCCTTTCTCTCTCTCATCATTAACATTGTACCTTGTTTTCTTGTAAAAGCAAGAACACTCAAAGGTTGAAACCAGCAGCCGCAGGCTTCCTTTATTGATTCTTTTCTTCCTCGTTCACATTTTTATCAAAGAGAAAGAGGTTTTTAATCTTAGAGAATTTATTGGAAAAGGTGCTTTTTTTAAAAAAAAATATAGAGTGAGTTTCTCCAGCAAAGGATCACCGCCTTGTCGGGGCGCTGGAGCTTGAGCACCTCAATGATGTCATGAGCGA
>NW_026847549.1:194417564-194553665 GCF_025583915.1 Anolis sagrei ordinatus
AGGAAAAGAGATTTAAAGATGGGCTCAAAGCCAACCTTAAAAAGTCTGGCATAGACACTGAGAACTGGGAAGTCCTGGTTCTTGAGCGCTCCAGCTAGAGGTCAGCTGTGACCAGCAGTGCTGCAGAATTTGAAGAGGCACGAATGGAGGGTGAACGAGAGAAACGTGCCAAGAGGAAGGCGCATCAAGCCAACCCCGACCGAGACTGCCTTCCACCTGGAAACCAATGCCCTCACTGTGGGAGAACATGCCGGTCAAGAATAGGGCTCCACAGCCACCTATGGGCCCACCCCCAGGACACCGAACTTGGAGGACCATCATCCTCAGACTACGAGGGATCGCCTAAGTAAGTAAGTAAAGTAGCTACCCCTCTCAGCCCGGAGGCGACTTGAGATGGTTTACAAGATAAAATACTGTAAAAAAGCAATTACATATAATATAAACCATATGAAAACAATAAAACAATTAACAATTAAAACCATAAAATACAGTTTTCATGTAAATAAGCACCTAACAAGTCCACACTCTTGTTATATCCTGGACAAATCCTGCCAAGAAAATTCCATGATTGGTTCTCCTTGCAAGTTGAGAATGACCTGGTAGCACAGTGGGTTAAATGCTGAGCTGCTGAACTTGCTGACTGAAAGGTTATTGGTTTCAATCTGGAGAGTGGGGTGAGCTACTGCTGTTAGGTTCAGCTTCTGCCAACCTAGCAGTTTGAAAACATCTACATGTGAGTTGATCAATAGGGACTGCTTTGGTGGGAAGGTAACGGCACTCCATGCAGTCATGCTGGCCACTTGACCTTGGAGATGTCTATGGACAAAGCCAGCTCTTCAGCTTAGAAATGGAGATGAGCACCACCCTCCAGAGTCAGACTCAACTAGACTTAATGTCAGGGGAAACCTTTATCTTACTAACAATAATGAAGAGAAATTAACCAGGGTACTTTTGACTCTTATCATTTTATTACTATTATAAAATACTGATAAATTAGAAACCACTTTTTGACAAGTCAATTGGTCCTGATTATTCCACTAGAGACTCATTCTTTTTCTATCAGTTTATCCAGAAATGCAATTTGCCAAACATGTACAAATCAGCCATTTGTCATTTAGTCTGTTGGGATTTTCCAGCACTTTGCAATTTCCATTCCAATTGCACTTAATAGAAAAAGTAATAACATCTTTATGAAACATGAGCTCTGATGAAGGCTGGAAGATGGAATGGGGCACTAGGAATGGAGGAAAGGTGCAATCCCTAGTGTCCCATTTTATGCATGATTGCCAATTTGAAACATCTAAGATCCAAATGTGACCTAAAATCAATTTACCGTCAGAATTCTATAAATTTCTGAATTGTTGGTGGAGTTCCCAAACTACAGAAATCTTTGAAAAATTAAAAATACATGCAGGTGAAAAACACTCATAAATATGTGTAAAATACTTTTTTTTGCAAAATTTATAATAATAAATGTAATAATACTTTATTTATATTCTGCTCTATCTCCATGAGGGGACTCAGAGCGGATTATAACATACACGGAGAGGCAAACATTCAGTGTCTTTAATACAGTGGAATAACAATGACACACAAATACAAAGGTAAAAGCTTCCCCTTTCATCTCTGGCTTCTGGAGGCAATACTCAACTCTATCCATGGGAAGGTACTCTTGTTCCATTTCCAAGCCAAGGAGCCTGTTGTCCATAGACACCTTCTGGTCATGTTGCCAGCATGGCTGCATGGCCACTTTTATTACCTTCCCACCAAAGTGGTGCCTATTGATCTACTCACATTTGCATGTTTTCAAACTGCTAGGTTGGCAGGAGCTAGGGTTAACAGTGGGAGCTCACCCCAACCCATAGCTTTGAACTGCCAACCTTTAGGTCAGCAGATTCAACAGTTCAATGGTTTAACCTATTGCACCACTGCTGTCACTTTGCATACAGAACAACAATGACTCTAAAGAAGTGGTAGCTTGCAAGGCAATGGGACAGCGAATTGAGTTTGAGTGTCTTTCTGAATTGGGTTCAACAGTTGCTTCTGTAGAAATATGTACAAATTTCCATTCGGAGAGCTTGCAATCTGATCTGTAGTCAAGCTTATCGCTACATAAATGAGGACATTAACCTATTCACACGTCTCTAATGGAGCATCTGGAACCGCACTGGATCCTTGCTGATAAGACTTTCATCATAGAGCCTGAAAGCTGAAATGAAATTCCTCCATCAACTTCTGTTGAAAAGTTTTTGACTCTCCCTCCTTCCCGGTAACACTCAGAGGAGGCTTGCCAAAATAAAGGCTATCATGAAATAAATGTTGATGAAAAATAAGCTTCTGCTGATTCAGGCCTGGATGGTGGCTGAATCCAGATGGTATTGATTCATTCTTTTTAAATAAGTAAGGCTGAGTAGGAAAGGTTAATTAAAACAGTCTCACCATGAATACATAGGCAGGCTCCTCTGACAGACGATTTTTGAAGAAAATATGATTGGGTCCAACATCTTGTTCAAATGACACCCCTCGTTTTCTTAATGTTTGCTAAAGGTAAAGGTAAAGGTTTCCCCTGACATTAAGTCTAGTCATGTCTGATTCATGGGAGGGGGGTGGTGCTCATCTCCATTTCTAAGCCAAAGAGCTGGCATTGCCTGTAGACGCCTCCAAGGTCATGTGGCCAGCATGACTACATGGAGCGCCGTTACCTTCTTGCAGAAACGGTACCTATTTATCTATTCACATTTGCATGTTTTCAAACTAAGTTTACATACGTGTTTTCCCACCAAATGCCTGCATTGCCAAGAAGCAATGCAGGCATTGCCAAGCAATTTTGTCATGTTGTCCTCCTTTGGTGTAATAAAATTGTAATATAGCAGCTTAGGCAGCCTTTGCTTTTGGGGTCACAGTGTCTGATTACCACAGACGGGAGCCCCCGGTGGCACAGTGGGTTAAACCCCGGTGTCGGCAGGACTGAAGACCGACAGGTTGCAGGTTCGAATCCGGGGAGAGGCGGATGAGCTCCCTCTATCAGCTCCAGCTCCTCATACGGGAGGCCTCCCACAAAGATGATAAAAACATCAAATCATCCGGGCGTCCCCTGGGCAATGTCCTTGCAGACGGCCAATTCTCTCACACCAGAAGCGACTTGTAGTTTCTCAAGTTGCTCCTGACATGACAAAAAATTTTCTACCACAGACTCTTCACAAAAGCGAGACTAAATGTATTTTGTATTGTCGAAGGCTTTCATGGCTGGAATCACTGGGTTGTAGGTCTAGAAGCATTCTCTCCTGACGTTTCACCTGCATCTATGGCAAGCATCCTCAGAGGTAGTGTAGTGAGGTCTGTTGGAACTAGGAAAAAGGGGTTTACATATCTGTGGAATGATCAGGGTGGGACAAAGAACTCTTGTCTGCTGGAGCTAGGTGTGAAAGTTTCAACTGACCACCTTGATTAGCATATAATGGCCTGACAGTGCCTGGAGCAATCTTTTGTTGAGAGGTGATGAGATGTCCTTGTTTGTTTCCTCTCTGTTGTTGTGCTGTTGTAATTTTAGAGTTTTTTAATACTGGTAGCCAGATTTTCATGGTTTTCTCCTTTTTGTTGAAATTGTCCACATGCTTGTGTATTTCAATGGTTTCTCTGTGTAGTCTGACATGGTGGTTGTGAGAGTGGTCCAGCATTTCTGTGTTCTCAAATAATAAGCTGTGTCCAGGTTGGTTCATCAGGTGCTCTGCTATGGCTGATTTCTCTGGTTGAAGTAGTCTGCAGTGCCTTTCATGTTCCTTGATCCGTGTGTTGGGCAATGCTGCGTTTGGTGGTCCCTATGTAGACTTGTCCACAGCTGCATGGTACACGGTAGACTCCTGCAGAAGCGAGAGGGTCCCTCTTGTCCTTTGCTGAATGTAGCATTTGTTGGATTTTCTTGGTGGGTCTGTAGACAGTTTGTATGTTTTGCTTCCTCATCAGCTTCCCTATGTGGTCAGTGGTTCCCTTGATGCATGGCAAGAACACTTTTCTTCATCTTTATTCTCGTGGCTTGTTCTCGGTCTTGCAGCTCTTCTGATGTCTGAGGTGGAGTCTCCATTGGCCTGGAGAGCCCAATTGAGGTGGTTCAATTCATCTTGAAGGAGGTGGGGTTTGCAGATTTTTTTTTCATTACAACCTCATTCTTTTTTCAGCCTTTTCTCAATGATTTCTGTATCTATCAGGAATTGATTAGCAAATCACTGATAGTTGAGATCAAAGTTTCAGTTTGCTGTATGGTTTACAGCACACAAAATCATAGAGATGGAATAGGCTATGAGGGCAATGTGTCTCAATCCTCTGCCATGCAGGGATATACGATGAAAGCATCCCTAAAAGATGTACATCTGGCTTCTGTTGAAAGATCTCCAAAAAGGAAAAGAGTCTACCATCCTCTGAGGCAGTCTATTCCACTATCAAACTATTTTGTACAGTAAAAAGGGCCTCTCATTCTCTCTCTCTCTCTCTTTCTCTCTTTCTCTCTTTCTCCTTGTAATTGGATCCATTGGTTCCTGTTCTAGTCTCTAGAGCAGCAGAAACAAGCTTGCTCTGATTTCTACATGGCATCCCTTTTCAGATATGTAATGACAACCATTATTTCACATCTCAATCTTTTTGTCTCCAAGTTAAACATATCCAGCTTCTGAAGCCATTCCTCACAAGGCTTGGTTTCCCAGACCTTTGATCATCTTGGTTCCTCTTCTCCAGACATGTTCTGGCACATCAAAGACATGAACACAAAAGCTTCGCAAGAACCTTCCCCTTTCCTGGGAAAAATTAGAGGCTTAACTTCCTGTGACTCAAAGGGATTAGTGATTTCTAAGAAAAGTATGACAATGTGTTCTGCACCTGCTGCTTTCCAATTAGCCATAGAAGATTAGGATGGAACAAGAGTGACATGATACCAGTTTTTCCCATGGCTCTAATTTTATAATGATCTAGTTAATTAAAATAGTAATTTAAACATCCTGTTGGCAATCCCTGTTCAGTTTTTATGAGATCGTAAATTGGATTTATTATCTTGTAACTTTTGGGACTCACATTTATGACCATTAGTCACTAAACATGACGTCAAAAGCTAACATCTTAAGCCAGGAACAGTCACAACTAAAGTGTTTCCAATGTGATACAGAACAAGGGGATAAGAAATGATAACTGCAGTGGCCTCTGGGTTTTGGGTGTATTGAAACAAGCAATTGCAGCAAGATCCCTCAAGATCTCTCTGGCTGCCCAACCCAATGTCCTCCAAAACCAGAAGAGTACTACAATCATGATTTCCTCATCCATTGACCAGATGTGTCTCACAAATCATAGAATTAGATTAGAACTTAGAAGAAATCTCAAGGGTCATCTAATTTAATTGCCTGCCAGGCAGAAATATACAATCAAAGCATTCCCAAGAGATAACAATTCGGGGCAACTCCACTGAAGGAGTCATGGATATGTAAGATTTCATAAATGCTATATGTGACTGTAGGTCCCATCATAAAGCACATGCAGGTGAAAGTCAGACTTTGGGAAGCAGCTACCATTGCAATTTTAAAGGAGTGATTCTCATGCTATCCTCCCTTTCCATTCTCACAGCATACAGTATTAACTTTGTAACTAAGAGATAAGCCGGTGACACTAGGACGCATCTCAGCAAGATAATGAAAAGTCTAGTTTATTCCAGATTCTGTTGCTTTGCACATGTTTAGTCTCAGACTGTATTAGGTAAGCTTAAACCAATTAAGACATCACACTGGCAACAAAGATCCGCATAGTCAAAGCAATGGTATTCCCTGTAGTCACCTACAGATGTGAGAGCTGGACCATAGGGAAGGCTGAGCAAAGGAAGATAGATGCTTTTGAACTGTGGTGTTGGAGGAAAGTTCTGAGAGTGCCTTGGACCGCGAGAAGATCCAACGAGTCCATACTTCAGGAAATAAAGCCTGACTGCTCATTGGAGGGAAGGATATTAGAGGCCAAGATGAAGTACTTTGGCCACATCATGAGAAGAAAGGAAAGCTTAGAGAAGACAATGATACTGGGGAAAATGGAAGGAAAAAGGAAGAGGGCCAACCAAGAGCCAGATGGATGGATGGTATCCTTGAAGTGACTGGCTTGACTCTGAAGGAGCTAGGGGAGGTGACGGCCGACAGGAAGCTCTGGCGTGGACTGGTCCATGAGGTCACGAAGAGTTGGAAGCGACTGAACGAATGAACAACAACAACAGACCAATTAAGATGAACAATGTACAAGACCAATAAAAATGTGCCTTTTGGATTTCTGTGACAAAATAAAACCCTGCAGTCCCATTTTGGTGCACGGTCTTATTATGCCTTGATGCGCCTGCCGCCATTTTGCCAGCTGGGAAAATAAAGTTTTTGTTCAGGGGGATTGAAGTCGTGACTGTGTCCTTCTGCTTTGTCCTCCTGGGTCAGAAGAAGACTCCTGAGAACCACCACATTCGTAGGCAGCATACTTCACTGCTGAACAGCTCTTATCATGAGACTGTTCTTCTTGGTGTTTAGGTGGAATCACTTTTCCTGTCGTTTTTATTTTTTGCTCTTTGTCTTGCAACCTTATCACACTCATGCCAATGCTTGAAATCAAGAAATAGTTTTCTAAGATCTACTCACAGGAACACCTCAGCAAACAAGAGTCCAAAAGTGGCAGGCTAAACCCCGGAACCTCAATTCATGGCTGATACCAGAAGAGAGACTCCCCCTGGGCACACAGAAGATTGAGTGACTTGGAAGGCACTGACAGACTGTACTCGGGCACCACAAGATGCAGAGCCAACCATAAGAAATGGGGCTACCAAGTGGATTTCAGAACATGAAGGGTGGAGAAGAGCAAACCATGGACCACCTATTACAATGCAGTCTGAGCCCTTTCACATGCACAGTGAAGGACCTTCTTATAGCAAGGCCAGAGGCACTCCAAGTGGCCAGCTACTGGTCAAAGGACATTTAGTATAATGCCAAATTTTAACTTTATTTGTGTTTTTAAATACATTACAACTGTACCATCAATTCGCTTCTGACACGATAAATAAATAAAATCACACTCAAAGTAGGAAATGCCTTTCCTGTGGCAATCATGGCTTTTGCGGACTGGATAAATACTAGATACATACAAAGAGATCTTGCATAACTGCACAAGTTCATAACCTCTATCCCAACAGAGAAACAGAAAAATATCTTTCTGTTCTCATGAGGCTGTGCAATTGTAGCATTTAAACAACAACAACTGAAAAGGAAAAATTGTGGAAGACATGAATGGCTTTACTCGGGGATCTTATAACAAAGGGAAAGTCTTGCTCTGACTGTCAGTAGAAGTGTACTGCCAGCCAATTCAACAAAGCAGAATTGATCAGTAGGAAAACATTGCCCCCAAAACAGACCCTGAGGGTCACATCGCTGGCGTATGGATGAGATGCATGTGGGAGTACAATCACATTTTGAAAGCTGTGCCTCTGATGCGCACTAAGAAAAACACTATAGGTGAGGATGATTTGGAATCCGTCTTACAAAGGCTGCTGGATGCATACCCGTTGCATACAGGTCCCTATGGGTTGCAGATGAAACAGGCAGTGCATCATGTGATCATGCCTTTAGGGACTCATATGTAAAGGGTGTTAGAGATGGGTTATTTCCCTTTGTGATAAGATCCTTTGTGTCTTTGGAGCAATAGAAAACAAGCTTGCTCCCTCTTCAGTATTCTCCCTCCTCCTGAGACCTTGCTTGTAGGTTAACAGTGCTGTTGTGTGTCTTCAAAACAAATTTCCTTCTTGAAATAGAAACTGCCATTCCACAAACAATGGGCTTTTGTGGCATATTTTTGTGTTTTGCAAATGTAGATAAGCCCACACCTAATCTATATGTGTTTCAGAAGAAATAGATTAAATAAACAATAATGCTACAGATCACAAAAAGAAGGAGAATTAGCACTTCCCAACATAAAGTATTATGAAGCAAGTAGGTTAAGATTGGTTATAGAAGGAATGGCAAATAAGGAGGATACAGAATGGTTAAAATTGCATTCAGAGGAAGTGGAGGAAGAAATATGGAATATTTTGAAAGAGTTAACAAGGAAAAAAAAACAGAGAAATTGGAAACCCAATTGTTCTGTTGCGTGCTGGGCCTGTAAAGAACTTCCTTCAGAACAGGACGTGCAACCTTTGCCCAGCGGGAAGCCAGGGGGCCCAAGGAGAAGCTCTTAGGAATTTTCCACCACAAACAGTCTTTAGAAGGCTTTTGAAATATAACAAAGTCTTTTATTGAGGAACCATCAAACAGAAACTTCTCTTGTCTTCAAAAGGTTAAACAAATGCTTCCAGGCTTTTGTGCAACTGGTGGATACTAACTGTTGCTGTACTTTAAAGGAAAATCCCTTTCTAAATTCTCCCAGGCTGACTGTGAACCTAAACCTAACTGATGTGGGCACCACTACTGGGTTGAACTGCATCTCAAAGCACCGAGTGGACCTACCAGCAATGTCTGTAGTCTCTTCAGCTGGAGTTCTTTGCTGTTCAAAGCTGTTTTTCCCTCCGAAATTCCTCAGAACTTTAGGGCTGTTTCCCTTGGAATCTTTGGATGCTCTTAAGACTGTTTTGCCCGGAAGTCTTAAGGGTTGAATCCTTTGTACAGGGGAAGCTTGCACATGTCCTGTACATTAGCTTTCCATGCTGAGACTAACTAAAAAATGGCTCCCTTCCCTTCCCAATTGCCCAGAGCAAGGGGCGGAACCAAAACTTAACAATGATGGACAGGTGGCCTGCCCTATAATTGCAACCAAAGGAAGCCACCTTCCTGCAGAATCCCTGACTGCAAGCAAACATTTAATACAAAGCAAATAAAGTGGGAGCTCCTGGTACAGCCATATATATATATATATATATATATATATATATATATATATAAAAACAAATCGGGGAGAAAATGAATAATGGAAAGTTCAATAATAACCCCAATTATAATAGAAAGGAAATTAAAATATAATGGATTACAAAACTAAGAGAAAAAAATAGACAAAATAGGGGATTCGATAAAGCTGGGTATGAAGAAGGAAATGATTATGGAGATGATTTGAGGAAATAAAATTGTCATGGTTCCATTGCATACGAGTAGAACAACGGTTCAATAACTGGGTACTAATAATAATAACTTAATCAATTTGAACAAATAACACAAAATGGAAAGAGATATAGATGAACATAAATTTTTGAAAGGCATAGCTAGTAAAATATATAAAATATTAATTGAAATAAAGGAAGGAAAATAAATAATAAATTTCTCAAGGAAATTTGGGAAGAAGATTTAAGGATGAAAATAAACAAAATGGAGTGGTCACAATGATGGGAACAAAGACATTTGAAAAATACAAGATAAGGAACATTATTACAAGTTAATATGGAAATGGTATCTAATAGGCCTGGGTAACAATGGGAAAATTTGTTTCTAAAATCGATTCGTTTTTTGGATTTTTTTTTGCTTTTCGTTATTTAAAATAATTACAAAATTTTCCTTAAAAAAAGTTCGATATTTACGAAATTTCGTAAATGGTAAAAAAATTACAAAACAATAACGAAACAATAACGAATCGATTCGTTAATGGCGGCCGCGATCGCGCAATACGCTAAAAAAACTTCTGAAGCTTCCCTCTCCCTCTGTTGTTGACTGTTGGTGTGATATTATAATTTTTTTTCACTAATTAAACAAAAAACAACTATAAAACTTGCCCCAGACATGCGGAAATAATAACGAAACGACCTCAAACCAATAACGAAACGAATACATAATGAAATACGAAGCATTTACGAAACGAATTGAAAAATTCGTTTCGTTTTTAAGTTGCTCCAGAATGGTTTGTTATCGCTTCGTTAACAAAAAATTAACGAATTTTTAACGAATTACGAATTAACGAAACGAAACCGCCCAGCCCTAGTATCTAACACCAATAAAAATAGCAAACATAAATAAAAATTTATGTCGGGCTCACTACACACTACATCAAGGACTCAGCCCACTTCATAGAAAAAATCAGCAATCTCAAGCTAAAGACCAATGACAAACTGATCAGCTTCGAAGTGGTGTCTCTATTTACCATGGTCCCGGTAGCAGACACCATGGCACTAATCAACCAGAGGTTCCCAGAAGACATCACAGCTCTGTTTCACCATTGCCTCACCACCAGCTACTTTCAGTGGGACAATGAATTCTACGAACAGAGATAGATATCTACATAAAAACTCCAACCATCACCCAAGTAAAAAAAGAAGCACAATTAAAGCCTTGGCAAACCGTGCAAAACGAATCTGTGAAGCCCACCTCCTCCAAGGTGAACACAGGCTGTAACCTTATGCCCTGTTAGGCCTTTCGATTGACCAGGAGGACCTCTGTCTTGTCCGGATTCAGTTCACCCTCATCCAGAACATCACAGCGGCCAAGCACCAGTTCAGATAGCAGGTAGGATGGAGTGACAGAATTGGATGTCATCTGTGTAGAGGTGACACTGCACACCAGAACTCCGGATGATCTCCCCCAGCAGCTTCATGTAGAGGTTAAACAACAGGGGGGGGGGGGCAGTATTGATCCTTGTGGGACCCCACAATGGTTGTGGGGTTGAGCAGGTGTCCCCCAAAAACACCTTCTGGGAATGACCCTCTAGGAAGGACCGGAGCCACAGTAGAAGAGTATCTCCAAGGCCCATTCCCGCAAGGCATCCCAGAAGGATACTGTGGTCAATGGTATCGAAGTCCGCTGAGAGGTCCAGTAGAACCAACAGGGACACACTCCCCCTGCTAGCTCCTGGCGTAGATCATCCACTAAGGCGACCAAAGCTGTTTCAATTTCATGTCCCAGCCTAAAGCCAGACTGTGCCAGCTCCAGATAATCCGTGTCTTTCAAGAATACGTGGAGTTGCGAGGCCACCACACGTTCCAGGACTTTGCCCCAAAAGGGGAAATTGGAAACTGGCCGGTAGTTGATGATTTCTGTTACAATTATGTTATAATCATGAATATGATTGTAACAGAAATATGATCAGAACATTAAAAAATAGGGGGAAAGATGAATATGCATAGTAATGTAATCTTGAAACCTTAACATAGGCATCAGTAAGGCGAAAGTCCTGAAAGACCTCACTATCTCTGAGGATGCTTGCCATAGATGCAGGCGAAACGTCAGGAGAGAATGTCTCTAGACCATGGCCATATAGCCCGAAAAAACCTACAACAACCCAGTTCTGAATATGGCATGAGGCTGGGATTCATTGGGGAGATCTCCCTCAGTAAATTACTGGTCAAATTTGTCTACTATTCCAAAACCTCCCATTGATCAATCTTCCAATTTTTTGAGCAGGTATATTATATATTTGTACTAGCAAATATTTAAATGGAAAGCTGAACAGCTTCAGAGATTTCAGGGAAATGCAGTTTGCCATTTTATGTACATTGGGAGCATCTGAGGGAGTCCATGGAGCCAAAAAGAAAAACACTATGTAATTTCAGGATGAAATGAAGCCTGCAGACTCTATTTTGTAGAGGGCAGTTGTTAAATTTCTGCATCTCAGGATGCTGTTCAAAACACAGGAACTTTGCAAGAATTGGATTGAAAGTTGCCTTCCATCCAAACAAGCACAGACGTAGTTGGATATAAAACTAGAAAATAACAAAATAACTCTGTAGTCTGAAGAGAGAACAGTCACATCTGTTAAAAACAAGGTTCTAAAAGAAAGCAACCCACTTTATAACCTTGCCAAAAGCAGAGTCCCAACTATTGCCTATCTCCCTCACACTGTAAATCGATGAGAATTTCAAAAAGGTTACCCCTGGATGGGTTGTGTCCTCAAAATTTCCAAAGCACAGTAACAGCAAAAGTCTTCTCAGCACATAATGCTCAAAGGTTTTGACTGATGCTGTGAGTGATGACAGAAGGGGGGAAATCGGAAGTGAAAAGAAAGGGAACAATTGATTATCACACTTGAAGCGCTCAGCTCTTCGTGGTTAACTGTGAACTTGCTTTTTAGGCAATTCACATTGGTGGGGTACTGGTGGGGAAGGACTTCTTGACTTTGTTTGCCATTTAGAATTATTCTGATCCAGCAGAAATTCCATTTTTCCCAGAGACAAGTATTTCAGCTTTCGTTTATGATTGGCGTTCATTGTTTTCTTTTTTGTTGGTTCTGATCTATGGATACTTTGAAGGGGATATGTTAAATGCATGGAGGATACAACTGGCAATGACCTACAAGTTAAGATGGCAGTAGATAACCTCCAGTACAGTGGTTCTCAACCTGTGGATCCCCAGATGTTTTGGCCTTCAACTCCCAGAAATCCTAACAGAAATCCTAGTAGACAAAGAGCCAGACTCAGGAGTGAACTGGCTGGGATTTCTGAGAGTTGTAGACCAAAACACATGGGGACCCACAGGCTGAGAACCACTGCTTTAGTATCAAAGGAAGCATGGTTCTCAGTGCCTCAATTGTTGAGAATCACACCCAGATCATGTTCTGTTTATGGCAACAGAATGTTGTGCTGGAGAAGAATGCTGTTTTCTGGGTTCTATGGGACTAACTAGAGTTGATCTTTCACATTTATGGGTTTAACGTTTCAAGATTTGACTATTCATGGATTTGATTAATGTGTCTTTTTCTAAGATTCTGTCGGTCCTCCAACACAATTGTTGACCATAGAGTTGCAATGGAGGGCCTTGAGGTTCCACTTTCTCTAGACCTTTGTAGGTCCACTAACACATTTTAAAATTCTTTGTTTTCTCACTTTCCTCGGGGTCTTGCATCCCTAAAACCCATGAAGGTGGAGGGCCTTCTTGTTTTCCAATTTGAACCACTGTCTTCCTATTTATTATTGATGTTAATTGCCATTGTCAGTTTTGTGTTAAGATGATCCTGTAAATGATAGACCTTCAAGTACAGTAAGACCCCTGTATCCAAAGGTGATATGTTCCAAGACTCCATATAGATACCTGAAACCATGGATAATAAGCCTTTTTGACTATGGTAGAGTCTCGCTTATCCAACCTTCACTCATCCAGCATTCTGTATTATCCAATGCAGTCTGCCTTCTGCCTGGATCCACAGCTGTTTCAATACATTGTGATGTTTTGGTGCTAAATTTGTAAATATAGTAATTACTACATAACGTTACCATGTATTGAACTGCTTAATTTGTAAAATCATAATGTAATTTGACATTTAATAGGCTTTTCCTTAATCCCTCCTTTATTATCCAACATTTTTGTTTATCCAATGTTCTGCTGGCCCATTTATGTTGGATAAGTAAGACTGTATTGTATACATGGACCAGAAGTTTACCAGGTAATTGCACTGGAGGACCTAGAGAACATGGGTAAGTAAAACCATGGATATCAAGTCTGTGGATAACAGAGTTGTACTTCACCCATGTTTCCAACAGCTCACGTCTTGCAAACTTAGGACCCATGTACAGAGATTCATTTCTGAAGATATTTAAAGCTCATATTTTGTCTTTTCTGCTTTGATTTCTTTTTAACAATGTGTAGTTTGGACAAAATGAAATAAAAGAAATCCCATTGCACATATTTTATTATGCAGTACCATTTCTTTTTTTATTTTTGACACTTAAATTGCACATATTCAAAGCAATTTCTCCTATTTGGGGATTGTAGCACAGGAACATTTTAGCTTTCTTGTTCTAATTATATGAGGAAAAATTAGAGAAACAGACAACTGCATTTTCACTGGAGACAAAAGCCTCAGGAAAAGGTCAGCAGGCCTGAATCTTTGTTTTCAATTGCATTGACAAGAAAAACAAGTTATGAAAAGCAGCTGAAAAATGGATGCTGGAAATAGTTTGAAAAGACTGGTTAAAAATATAAAGTGAAAAGAGAAGTTGTTGTGGGAAGAAAGGAGGGGTGCTGTTCAGGGGGGAATCTGAACTCAGAGTATTGTACTGTTGCAACTGAAATATATTTTCAAACAACCAGTAACTGGGACCTAAATGTAAGTTTATAGTACCCACCAGGCATTCCTCCTAACATCCATGTTTTGGATATTTGGAAAACAGGTCTGTAGGAGGGAAAATGGACAAATGTGCATGTATGACCAATGCTGAAATTTGTGATTGTATCTAAATGGTAGTTAAAATTTGCTTTGGTTGACTACACCTTCATCAGACCCCCCAGCTAGAATGATCAGTAGATATACTAGGTGGTGGATTTATGATATTTTCCCAAGCTTTGCTCCCAACCTACTATTTTGAGTGTCATTGTTGTTGGCCATCAGGTTGACTTCAACTTATGGAAATCCAACTTGATGGCCAACAACAACAGCAACTATAATCAGATGCTTCCAAGAGTCTCAATCATTAACAGTCTTTCTTAGGGCAGCCATGACTTCCTTGACTGAGTGCCTTCATCTGGCATGCAGTCCTCCTGTTTTCACCTAACCTTCTACCACACCAAGCATCAATGTCTCCTTGAGTGAGTTATGTCTTCTCATGGCATAGCTAAAGTACAACAGTTTCGGTTTTGTCATCCTAGCTTCTAAGCAGAGTTCAGACTTCATTTGCTCTAGGACCTGTCTTTTTGACTTTCATAGCATTCATGGAACTCACCTCTGGCAAATGGGTTGATTCACTTACTGAGAGCTTTCTACACTTTCCAGCTGTCTCAACATTCATAACAATCTGAAAGTACAAATGGCCTTGTGGAAAGAACACACAGGTGTAAGTAATGGCAGAGATGTAAAACTTTTTCCAAAACACTGTAGTCATGTCTTCCCTTCTGAATCTATGAATGATTTGACTTACAGAAAACAAAATCCAATTTTGGAGAGCTACATTTCAGATTGCAACTGCTAGCTATCCAACATAGGCAGTTAAGGGAACTGTATTGATAAAAAATGTTGGTGATCCTGTTTACAGATCTCTTGAGTAAGGTCTAGTTAAGCCCCATGTATGTTCTTGTGTACCCAACTATCTCACATCCTTTTTTCATCCTTTCTCTTCATTCTGTTATTTCCTCATTTATTACAATTTAAGCTGTAAGATCTTCTGATCTGAGATCTATTGCTGGCATTACACGAGGCCATGATGACACAGCTTTTTATATCCATTTCTGACACTTCTGCGTCAATTATTATCCATACCTCACTGCAAATGGCAAGCACTTAAAAAGTACTTCTTCCAAAAATCTCCTACTTTCCATGGTGTTCCTGCCTTCTACATTAGGTAAGAAAACCTATGCCTAATCATTATTTATAGAGACCCATTTTCTACATCAGAATTAGCCTGGATAAATGCAAAACAGAACCCATTCTTATGACAATAAGCAAGGAAGGCGTTGAGGTACCTTGTGCAAGTGAATAGAATTGCATGGCTATTTTAAGTTAAATGAAGCTTCTCAATCTCATTTCCAAGAATAATTTAAGACTGAAATGGTACAGCCATTTCTCAGAAAATTTCCACTTCTCTTTTCATCAAAAAGGTTTGCTTATGCTGCTGAAATATACTAGACATCTTGGGGTCTAGTTGCTCTTTTATCCTAATTTCATCCCTTGCTTTTTCTGGCCACTAAAGTTGTAGACCTACACACCAATGCTCTTAAGCTACTTTGAACAATAAAGGAAAGCATTGTGCAAGGAAGTACTGACTATTAGGGCTGTGTAAAAAATAATCTGTGGGTCATTAAATCTATATTTACAATTCTAGAGTGCCTGGGGACAAAGCATGTCTGCCCTGGAACTGGGGGTAGTCTCCCCATGTGCTGCCTGCCCTCCTGCTTTTCCTGCTCCTTCCCATGGGATGGACAGAAGGAGGCCCCGCTTGAGGAAGAGGTGGAGGAGAAGGGGGTAAGGGCATGAACTGGGAGCTTCCAAGCACCTCGCTGCTGCTCAAAGTCTTAGCGGAGTGGGACAGCAGCCTCTTTGCAGGCCTTTGAGCAGCAGCAAGGCACTTGGTGGGTCCTGGTTCCTGCCCTTCCCTCATCCTACTCCTCGTCCACCTCTTCCTCCTCCAGCGGGGCCTTCTTTTCCCCATGAAATGTGTCTAGTGCTCCACAGTAGCCAAATGAGGTCAACAAAAATCATTCTGGGTGACTGAAGAGTTTGGTCTGTTTAGCCCATACTGGCTCCTGCAATTTTCTACTAGTCCTGTCCTTGCAACTGTTTTGCACAAGCCCCTGCCTTGCCCCTCAGCTCAGTATATGGCCTCTAGATTAGGATACTGGTTGTTTTGATGGTTTGATTGATGATGGTTATGTTTTTATGATGTTTTTATTTGAATTTTACTGTGTTATATTTTAGTTTCTGTCTGACTGGGTTTGGTCCCCATGTAAGCTGCCTTGGGTCCCTTCGGGGAGATGGTGGTGGGATACAAAAATAAAGCTATTATTACTGTTTTACTGACACAAACACACAGTATGTCACAGCAAACGAGATATATATGCTGAATTTTGTATCACAAAATCACAAGTCACCTAGGACTGTTTGATGTATTTTTGAATGATGCGCGTAGATCCAAGTAAGATGGCCTTTTGCAGTTGACAGATCGTGATTTTGTCAATGTTTATTGTTTCCATTATTATTATTATTATTATTATTATTATTATTATTATTATTATTAGAAATGCAACAAGATGAATCAACAGCAGACACTTTGCTGGCTGTTGTATTGGATCACATGTCGGACACTTCCCAAGTGTCTAGGACTGTGTGATGTATCGGCGAATAATGCGTGCAGATCCCAGTAAAGTGGCCTTCTGCAGCTGGCAGATGGTAATCTTGTCAGCACCGATTGTGTTTAAGTGCAGGCCAAGGTCTTTAGGCACTGCACCCAGTGTGCCGATCACCACTGGGACCACCTTGACTGGTTTGTGCCAGAGTCTTTGAAGTTCAATCTTTAAATCCTCATACCATGTCATCTTGTCCAGGTGTTTCTCTTCAGTCCTGTTGTCACCTGGGATTGCAACATCAACAATCCATATTATTATTATTATTTCCCCAGTGATATTTTGCAAGAGCAGATGACAACCTAAAGCCACTACATCCCATTTCATCTTGGAAGCTAAGTAGAATCATACTTGGTTGGAAGACCACCTACATATTATATCAGGTGCTGAAGGCTATATTTTAGAGGAAGAACTGGGTGTTCATTGCATGAGAAAACCATGTGGAATTCATGGAATCCCTACAAGATGACAGACAAATTGAACAGATGCAAGAGCAGATGATGTGGGGTGGATTCCCTACTTCCATCTACCATGCTTCTATACCATACACCTGTGGATATAGACAATGAATTTAGAAGTGTCGGCTGCTTAGGAATAATCTGCATGCATTGGCAGGCAAGATCCAACAGCAAGGCCTACCAATTAGGTCCAAGATCAAGACAGATCTGCTCCACCGGAACACAAAACAAGCAGGAAAAATACAGAAGGAGAGTTAAAAAGCGAACCATTGCCTGGAAAAACAATTTTTTAAGCAGAGAGTAGCATGAGGAAGAGCCAAAGTCAAAGAATGCTACACAATGTAATCAGATGAAGTTCCAAACAAGAAACAAAAAAAGAGATTCCCAGAGGCAAAGTCAAACACAGAGTTCAAGGTCAAGCAACCAAGAGATCAATAATAACAAGGTTTCAAGATGAAAAGGTTATCAGACAAGACTTGTTTTCAATACCAACCATTTTATTAGTCTGGGACTGAAGCTTATATTGCTGCAATACTGGAGTCCCACTCACAACTCAGTAGTGAATATCCTGGCATTTCCTACTCCCGAGGAAGTCCCTACTCTTGAATTGGCCATCCTTGCAGCCAAACAGTCTCTGCTTTGGACTCTGAAGCTGAGCTGCCTCTTCCCAGGGGCATAGCAAGAGGTAACCATCAGAATACCAGGTCTCCAGACACAGTCAGGTTCTTGCCAGTCCCTGATAGTGGTGATGGACTCCAACTCTTCATTTCTAAAGAACTCCTGGGATGGCATGACAAAGGTCAAAATTCACTTGGGAAGATATACATGCATGTTCCATGAACAGGGCTTCAAAGTCACAATTACACAATGGATGCATAGCAGAATATGTGTAGGAGCAGAAGCAGAGAAGTTGTACACTGGGCACTGTGGTTGTCCATTCTACACTTTCCCTTGTGGTTGTGCATCTTATATTGTGCATCATATCCTTGGCATTGTGGTTATACACTGTGGTTGTACATCCTATACTTTGCATTTTGATTAGGCATGGTGACTGTCCATCGAGCTCGTGTATCCTATTTTTCTGAAAGCATGAACACTGCAATTGTGTATTCAACACCTCTGCATTGCAATTGTGCACTGCATTATGCATCTATACTTTGCATTATGGTTGTGTATTCTCATCTTAGCATCATGATTCCCCATTCTATACTTAGCATTGTTATGCATTGTGGTTGTACATCCTATACATTGTGAAGATGCATTAGAAATATGCATTCTATACCTTCCATTGTGGCTGTGCATCCTATACTTTACTTTGCGAGAATGCATTAGAACTCTATCCATTGTGAAGATGGATTAGAACTATGCATCCCATATTTTACATTGTGGTTGTACATCTTATATTTTTATTGTGTTTGTGCATTAAGAGTTGTGCATCCTATACATTCTATTTTGTTTGGGCTCTCCATATTTGTGGCTGTGCACCCTATACTTTATGAGAATACATTAGAACTGTTTACCCATTGTGAAGATGGATTAAAATTATGCATCCCATATTTTCCATTGTAGTTGTGCATCTTATTTTTATTGTGTTTATGCATTAAGAGTTGTGCATCCTATACATTCTATTTTGTTTATGCTGCCCATACTTGTGGTTGTGCATCCTATACTTTACTTTGTGAGAGTGCATTAGAACTCTTTATCCATTGTGAAGATGGATTAGAACTATGCATCCCATATTTTCCATTGTGGTTGTGCATCTTATATTTTCCATTGTGTTTATGCTTTAGAGTTGTGCACCCTATACATTTTATTTTTGTGGTCCCCATACTTTGCACTGTGATTATGCATTGCAGTTGTGCATTCTACATATTCCGTTGTGATTGTGCTCCCAGTGCCCCATTTACACCAACCATTTAATGCAATTAAGTTTAAACTTAATTGCATTAAATGGTTTAAAACTGTGGTGGCCAGACAATCAACTCCCATGAAACTGCTTGAAAGTAAGCCCTTCATGTGAACCAGTGAGCTGTGGTTTGTGTAATCACCACCTGGGCTTCAATCTGGTTCCAAGATTTAACTATATAATCACCTGTGTGCCGTCGCGCCTGGGGGCTATAACTCTTAGTGAAAGAGACACAGACGTGACATCTTTCCCCCAGGGGGTTGCTTCTTGCCTTCCTTTAAAGAACTGGAACTCTCAAGGACCAAAACACTGTAGATAACTCAAAATAGGTTTTATTGTCCACAAAGAGTTATCCCTTTAAGGCAATAAGCTGGAGGTTTCAAAGGGGTAAAGGAAATATACATTACAGTCTCTGGTTGTCTTGGGTCCAAGGAGATTTTGCAGCTGAGAAGCTTTTCAAGGTTCCCTCTTTCTCAATGGCTGCAAATGCCTGAACATTCACAGCCCCAATCCAAATGGCCTATATTTGAATACACGAAGCCTTCCTCTGATGCCACAGGACTGGTTTGAAGGTGCTGGGGTCTCCACAACATTGTCCAGGGCGATCTGGGCATGAAGTATGAGTCCCACGGGTAAAAACCTTAGAATTGGTGATGAGAAGTAACTTAATTAAGGGCTTTAGAGCCAAGTCTCTTTCTCATGTCTATCTGATAGAAAGTTCGATGGTAGAATGGAAAAGGAAAAGCTCTTCCCTCCTCCCGGAAGAGGTGGAGCCAGGCTGAGGAAGCAATATAACTGGTGCAAACAACATTGATTGACAGCTATAAATAAGCAATCAATCCAACTATACATTTACAAACTAGGCAAGTTTCGGCATGTTATACAGTTTAAACCTTTGGACTTTAAAGTTCTACACACAGGTTGCGTCACTCGTGCCGTCACAACCTGCAAAACAAAACAACTTTCTTCCATGCCATTTTGAAACTGCATTATATGGTCAGCGTAGATGGCACCTTAGATTTAATTTGAATGTGCATACAGATTGTACACAACCCGCACCAAAAAATGCAACAAAAAACACTCTTCCTTTTTGGATACTATGTGCCAGATACTTGTACACACTGTGATCCAAGATAGAATTCTGTGGCATCCCGCATTGTAGAATCCATTCCTGCCTCTGGAATACACGCTGAGGTTTTCCAAGTAGGACTAAAAAGTTCCTGAAATGTACAGCTTGCATACTGCACATTACAGAGTTAAACAGATGAGGAGGTGTGAAATGATCGCACTCCATTGTTTGCAATGTGATTCCTAAGGTTAGAAGAGTCGAATGCATTGATAAGATCTGTTGTGTCCATAATATAACAGAAAGAGATGTTTATTGAAACGATAATAGATGAAATAAATTATCCAAATGAAAGCACAGATATTAAGTGCTGTCATCACGATGTGATGAAGCAATGGTACTTTTTATTTAAAAAATCCAATAAGTAATAACTTTAATTGGTATATTAACTTTGCTTTCTGTTCTCCTAAAGGGAATGTGACACACACATCCATTTACGGCACTTTATTATTTTTGAGATTAGAATTTTTTTTAACTTAATGTTTTCCCCAAGGGTATAGAAATAGAAGATAACTGTGAAGTGTGGCTGTATTCTGCATTTTGAATTAACCAGTGCTGTGGGCCAAGCAGCTTAGCAAGATTTTGAAATGGGCATGCTGGGCTTCATCTAACAGCTTGTTGCCAGTTTCTATAAAGCTGGTAAAGACTTCTGCTTGAGCCCTTAGGTGACTTACATTGAGGTCTTTGGCTTTCCTTCCTCTCCATATTGAGTGCTTGGAAAATTTCCCTTGTTTGGGTTACAGATCTCTGCTAGCATGGTCCCCGGTAACTAAGCCCTATTTGGGAAATCTCTGGACTGTATTAGGGATGTCAGGAATGTATTTTTATGATTCCTGTAGACATGTGTAAAGAAGCCTAGAACAGGTTGGGTGAGACCTCTGCCTCCCATCTGCTGAAAATCAGTCATGGGACCTTATCCCATTATTGTGGTGTTTAGTCCTGTAGCATTACAAAGCACTTAGTTCCATTTGTTATTCCTTATCACACGTTGTTCTCTCTTGCCTTTTCTCCTAAAGAGACAAGTCAGGAAAGACAAAAAGGAGCCCCAGTAGTGCAATGGGTCAGACCCTTGTGCTGACGGGAGTGAAGACCGACAGGTCAGAGGTTTGAATCTGGGGAGAGCGCAGATGAGCTCCCACTGTCAGCTCCAGCTCCCCATGCGAAACATGAGAGAAGCCTCCCAGAAGGATGGTAAAACATCAAAACATCCAGGAGGTGCCTGGGCAAATGTCCTTGCAGATGGCCAATTCTCTCACACCAGAATCGATTTGAGGTTTCTCAAGTTTCTCCTGACATGGAAAAAAATCCCAAAATAATCAATTTTCAGATTCATCACACCAGCGAGTGCAGTTCCCGCTCACTCCATTTTTTAAAAAAGGAAAACCGTGGGGAGGCACTGATTTATTGTGTTGGCAGTAGAGAAACCTTTTCGAATTCAGATCTCTGAGAGGGATAGAAAGAGCAAAGGGGGGGAAAGCTAGAGGCTCCTGTGAATTGTTTGTTGTCTGTGTTTGCAGCAACCCAGTGGAATTCACCCATTGCATTTGGCCCTTGTTTCTTCTTCTTCTTCTTTGGCTATCCTTCATAGCCTGAGGATGACATTCCTCCAAGTGCAGTGTCTTGGTGGTGGGTCCATCAGTGGCTGTGGAGCCCTATTCTTGATCCGCATGTTCTCCTGCAGTGAGGACATTGGTTTCCAGATGGAAGGCAGTCCTGGTCAGGGTTGGCTTGATGTGCCTTCCTCTTGGCACATGACTCCCTTTCACCTTCCATTTGTGCTACTTTGAATTCTGCAGCATACTGGTCACAACTGACCTCCAATTAGAGCACTCAAGGGTCAGGGCTTTCCAGTTCTTGGTGTCTATGCCACAGTTCTTAAGGTTGGCTTTGAGCCCATCTTTACATTTCTTTTCCTTTCCACCAACATAATGTTTCCCATTCTTGAATTGGGCGTATAGTAACTGCTTTGGGAGATGATGATAGGACATTCACACCCTCAATGGATTAGAAATGTTTTAAAATGGGTGTGTGTGTGTGGGGGGGGGGGGAGACGTGGCATGGGATAAGGTCCATGATGAAGCACTGGGACTTGTGATACTGATGTGCTGCATTAAGTGTCCTTGTACACAAAAGGTGGCAATTGAGATCAACCCAAGGGCACACTCACACTGTATTAGGATACCATATTTCACATCTGATGTGTGATGTAGGTGAAAGGCAGTCAAAAGGCATGGGGTGAGTCAATTCTGGCTGGAAAATTGGTGGCACCTGGTCAAACCTCTGGGGTGAAGGTGCTGGTATCCACATGGCCCAGGTGAGCTGGGAAGGCATTGACTGTACAGGACTATCACCTCTCTTTCCATGTTTCTGTTGCAAGTGCCCCATTGTGACATTAGCAGAGGCATCCATGCCACTAGGAAAAAGAGAGAGAGAGAGAACAGAGAATAAAGTGTCCAGTGGGGAATAGAAGTTGCATAATATTCTACACAAGAATCTTGGAGGTGTCTAGGAGGTCCCAACAGTGGTGGTCACAGCAATGAGAAAGGTGGCAATAGCAAGGATGAGAGAAAGTCCTCATCTTTGGTGGAAGCAATGAGATTATGGAAGTACAACATCAAGGAAATTATTTGTGTGATGCCTGCAATTTTAATTTTTACAAAGTTTCAGAATGCCATAGAATAGAAAGATACAAGGAACAATCTCATAACTTCAATTTTTCATTATAGTGTCCTCTCAGGAGAACAGATTTATTGAATTTTTTCCACATAGGATTCAGGCAATATATTGCAAAAGATGATTCATTTCTTCATATACAGGATGGGGCAGAGGAAACCCATGGTTTTGAAATAACTTGGCTTATTTGCAAGATACAGCTTACATAGATGCAGAAAATAAAATAAGGCATGCAGTTAAACACAGGAATGCTAATATATGGAAGATAATATCTGAAAGATGTAATTGGTCATTCCGGACACACATTTGAAGCCACTGCACAAAATTATCCATTGCATTCACTAACATTTGTGCCAGCACAGCAGTGATTGGGTTGTTGTGAGTTTTCTTGGCTGTATTGCCATGTTCCAGAAGCATTATCTCCTGACGTTTCACCCACATCTGTGAAAGGCATCCTCAGAGATTGTGAAGTCTGTTGGAAACTAGGAAAATGGCGTTTACATATCTGTGGAATAAAGCCCAAGGTGAGAGAAAGCTCTTGCCTGTTTGAAGCAAGTGTGAATGTTTCATTTGGCCACCTTGATTAGCCTGTTGTATTGTCTTCTGTGTTCTTTTAGCAAATGGAATCATTTTTAGAACAATCACTTCCACAACTCATTGCCCATTCCAGTTGGCTTAGGGAGAAACAAATTTCTACAGTCTCTTCTATCTTCTCTGTTTTCTTCATTAATAATTTTTGCTATCTTGACCACACACTGATGTTGCTTGGGCACTTGCCTCCTGTTTTTCTCTTTGAATTGTTGAAAAGTATTTTATTGCACCATTGTTAGCACCAAACAAAGACTCAATTCTAAAGCTTATTGGACTCTTAACTACAGGTGACTTCTGCAGATAGAGTTTGATTCCTAAAGTGCAACCTGGTTGGAGCTGTTGGAGATTCTGGTGTGCTCAGAAAAGCATGGACCAAAACTTTGAAATATCACAGTGAAGCCACTGTTTCAGATTTTAATTGCCTTGTGGGGTCTTCCTTCCAACTGTCTTGTGACATCTTCGAACTGTAGGAACTACCATGTTTTCTTTCAGAGATTGGGTCTCCAAGCAACAAATCATAGTCTAGCTGATGATTAAGATAAGGTCATAAGGCATAAACAAGATGGCTGTTGGTGTGTATGCATCCGGGTAAGCTTGCACTGACTAGCCAAAATTTCAAATATGGATGAGTCACTTTTTTGGAAAATAATAATGGCAACTTGGGAACATATTCTGGTCTGAGAATAATTAAGAGCTGTCAACTTTTCCCCCCTTAGAATCAATATTATATGAGCTGGCAACTAATACCTGCTATATAGAAAAACTCTGTAAGATACAATGATAACATTGCCTTATTTAAATTACAAATTTTAAATTAAAACAATGGAGCCAACATATTTTGGGCAGGGAGCCCTTAGACTTGGTCTAATTTTGGGTTCATGAAGCTGGAGTGGATGTTATTTTGGCAAGTAATGAGGAATGGAATCTGGGGTGGCATAAGCCATGAGTAGTTTATGGAACCTTCCCTCACACTCGAATAGCTAATACCTCCAATATGGTACCATTATATAATCTTTTAATATTAAATGGAGTATTTATATTAAACTATACTTGTGAAGACTGTAATTCACTAAGAAATATAATTAATAAGTTTGGAAGAGATTGTAGAGCAGTTCTAACTTTCACTGATCTTGAGGAATGTGAGGAAGGAAGTTAGGGGTAATTTTCTGTAGCCTTCCAGCCCTCTGGATTAAGTAAGTAGATATCTGAAATGCAATTGAAAGAATGTCACTTTCCCAAGGAAGAAACAGGAAAGCAACCAAGCTGACAGGTAACTTTGCATACCAGAAATATACTGGGAAACTTTGCTTAAATGCAAGGGCTGCTATTCTGTCAGGCCCAAGTCAATGGACAGTGAGCTAAGAAGTCTACCATGTGGGCTTTATGAATTTGTGAAAGGCATCCGTGATTATTTCTCCCCAGCATTTGGAGATAAGGTGATTTTATTTCATTAGCAACAGTGTGAAAGCCGGGCAGTGAAGAAACCTGACAGGAAGAAAATTGTTTGAAATCTGGAGCTGGAAGAGATTTCTACCGATACCACAGACTGTCCAAATGACAATAAATGGGTCTGGCAAACCAAGCCCGAACTTTTTGCAGAAGCTAGAATGACCAAACTGATTTTGCTTCATCCCTATTCTGTGATGACGTGATCCCTAGAAAAGATGGCAGTGCTTGTTAAAATGGTAGAGGAAGACCAACAAGCCACTCTAAATACCTTTGCAAAAGCATACGAGAAGCTCTGCCTCTCATTGAACATTGAGAAAACCAGTGCTCTTCCAGCAGCCACCAGTCAATCCCTCTCCAATGCCAGAATTACAGCTTAATGGTGTAACATTAGAAAAAGTTGACAATTTCCGCTACTTTGGCAACCACCTGTCCACAAAAGTCAACATTGACACCGAAATACAATACTGGCTGAGCTCTGTGAGTGCAGCATTCTTCCAAATGAAGCAGAGAGTGTTTGAGGACTGCGACATCCATAGGGATACCAATATGCTTGTTTATAAAGCCATTGTTCTCCCAACCCTGCTATATACCTGTGAAATGTGGACTGTTTACAGATGTCATACGCAACTCCTGGAACAATTCCATCAGTGCTGCCTCTGAAAAATCCTGCAAATATTAGCGTGCTAGAAGAAGCAAAGACCACCAGCACTGAAGCGATGCTCCTCTGCCATCAACTCTGCTGGACTGGCCACATTGTCCGAATGCCCGATCACCATCTCCCAAAGCAGTTACTCTACTGTGAACTCAAGAAAGGAAAAAGGAATGTTGTTGGACAGGAAAAGAGACTGAAAGATGGGCTTAAAGCCAAACTCAAAAAACTGTGGCATAGACACCAAGAACTGGGAAGCTGCAGTCCTGCAGAATTCGAAGAGGCATGAATGGAAGGAGAAAGGGAGAAATGTGCCAAGAGAAAGACACATCAATCCAACCCTGACTGGGACCGCCTTACATCTGGAAACTGATGTCCCCACTGTGGAGGAACATATGGATCAAGAATAGGGCTCCACAGCCACCTATGGACCCACTGCCAAGACACTACATCTGGAAGACCATCATCCTTGATGTATGAGGGATCTCCTAAGTAAGGAAGACAGTTGGAAAAAGAGGGTGACTACATTTCAGATGGACAGTCTCAAACACGGAAGCCACAGCTCTGAGTTTGCAGGTTGATTAGTAATAGGATATAATATAATTGGAATGACTACGAAATGGCCACAGACTACGACTTTTGGATGTTGTGATTTTAATATTGAATGCAATTTTTAAAATTTTAATATGTATTAATTTCAGTTCAATGAATTTTAAGCTTAATGTTGTATGTGTTTAAGGCATTGAACAATTGCCATATGTAAGCTGCCTTGAGTCCCCCTTGGGGTAGAGAAAGGTGGGGTATAATTAGGGTAAATAATGTTTTGGAGGTCTCTCATACATGGAAGAGAATAGGATAGAAATATTTAAATAAATAAACATAATTCCCATAGATGCCCATGGCTCCAAGTTGAGAGTCCATAACTCTCTCAAGTTGGAGCCATAGATCAAGGGCAAAGTATGGGTGAACTGTGGGATGTTTTGGATATTCAAGGTTAAAAAATACCTTCCAACCACTTGTGAAACTAACTTTCCTCTCGTTGTTGTCATGTGAGGATGAATACCATGCTGGAATGACCTAAATAAGACAAAAGAGAACAGGCAGACTTGGGAAGCTTTCTGTATCTCCTTAGGAAGCTGTCAAAATCTCTCCCAAACTTGATCCTTCTCTTTCATCCCAGCAAGGCAGTCCATAAAGAAAAGGCTTTGGTGTTGGAATACCACACTTTAGAGGATAGAAAACAAGACCCATTGTAGTGCATCATAGGTAAATGGCCTTGTGTTTCCATGGTGATGCCATGTGGAGTCACAATGGACAGCTGGCCTATAAAGAGACCTGAAGTAAACTGTATGCCCTAGAGGACATTGGGCTGCTTCAGCCTTCAGTTGGAGCTCCTGCTGCTCTCTTACATCTCGCATGCCTTAATATCTACTCAACGAAAATGGCGCGATTCCAACGCAGCAGGAGCAACGGCAACACAATGCATTGCCGCTGGATGAGGAAAGCAAGACGTGGTGGTGGTGGTAGCTCTGGACGGCGGAAGAAAGGGAAAAAACGGGGAAGAGGTGGCCGGAAAGGAAGGGTCTGTAAGTTTGGGGTCACTCTTGAGATAGGGTTTGGAAGTTTGGGGTTATCTGAATAAATTCTGGAAATGGAGAATCACTTTGGAGCATAAAAGCATATATAAGTGACCCACCTACCTTGAGGACATCATATTTATCAACTTTTCAAGTGGTAAAAACCTGATCATACCAGTTAGTATGTAGGTAAGATTACAATATATGTAGATTGCCATAAGTCATTTATTTATTTGCTTGTTTGTTTCTACCCCGTCTTTCTTGAATCCAAAGGTGACTCAAGGTGGCTTTACAACATAGGTAGCTATTCAATGCCATTAAAACAACGTAAAAATTGCAATAAACATTTAAAACAGAATTATAAAATACATACATTAAAACCTTTAAAAACATATAAAACCACTAACTTCACTATTAGCTTCGTTGTCCAAAAACATTGTCTTAAGTATTCAATTTCACATAGTTCTGTGTTTATCTATTTCACTAGATTCCCAAAGGCTTGTTCAAAAAGCCATGCCTTCACTTTACTGCGGAAGATCAGGAGGGAAGGAGCTGATCTAATATCTGTAGGGAGGGAGTTCCACAGCTGAGGGGCCACCACTGAGAAGGCCCTGTCTCTCGTCCCTGCCCGTTGTGCCTGTGAAGAAGGCAGGGTGGAGAGCAGGGCCTCCCCAGATGATCTTAAGCTCCTAGATGGTTCATAGGAAAAGATACATTCAGACAGGTATGCTGGCCCAGATCCGTTTAGGGCTTTATAGGCTAAAGCCAGCACCTTGAATTGTGCTTGGTAGCAAACCGGCAACCAGTGGAGCTGGCATAACAAGGGAGTTGTAGGCTCCTTGAATGCCACTCCGGTGAGCAATCTGGTTGCCACCCATTGGATCATTTGAAGCTTCCAAACAGTCTTCAAAGGCAACCCCATGTGTTGCAGTAGTCTATACGGGATGTAACCAGAGCATGGACTACCAGTCAGACTTCCTAAGGTAAGGGTGCAGCTGACGCACAAGTTTTAATTGTGCGAATGCTCCCCTGGCCATAGCTGAGACCTGGGATTCCAGGCTCAGTGATGAGTCCAGGATCACTCTTAATTAGGCATTACTAAGCATGCATGCCCTTAGAATTTGATTAGATTTGTCCCCAAATACGATAAACACACTTGCATTACCAAAAGTGTACCTTTCTTATTCCCCCCCCCCCCCCCCAGGCAAAAGCGGCAGAGGAAGAAGAAGAGGAAGAAGACGCTAAACTTCAGGATGGCTTGTCACTCCTCTATGAACAGCAAAGTAAAAGGCTATTGCCCTGTTCAGTCTCTTCTCTAAGATGCTGAAATCCAACCATGTCAGACTCTTCCCCTTAACAACTTTCTGGCCACTTACCGGAGACTGAATAGTGTCCTCTTGTTAATAAACTCTGAAATATCACCACTGTTACTATGGCATTACTGGCTTGTGTTATAGGGGCGATTGTTTGCAGTGTGAATGACTTGGTGGATTCATAAGATAACAATATAGGAGCACTGTTTTCAGTTGTTCGCACAATGAGGCATTGTGGCTGGTGAATTCATAGAATCATGGAATCATAGAGTTGGAAGAGACCTTGAGGAGCCATCAAGTCCAATCCCCTGCCAAGAAGCAGGAATATTGCATTCAAAGCACCCCCGACAGATGTCCACCCAGCCTCTGTTTAAAAGCTTCAGAAGAAGGAGCCTCCACCACACCGCGGGGCAGAGAGTTCCACTGCTGAACAGCTCTCACAGTCAGGAAGTTCTTCCTCATGTTCAGGTGGTTTCTTGTAGTTTGGAAGCCATTGTTCCATGTCCTAGTCTCCAGGGCAACAGAAAACAAGCTTGCTCCCTCCTCCCTATGACTTCCTTTCACATATTGATACATGGTTTGGCTATTATGTCTACTCTCAGCCTTTTCTTCTTCAGGCTAAACATGTCCAGCTCTTTAAGTTGCCCCTCATAGGGCTTGTTCTCCAAACCCTTGATAATTTTAGTTGCCCTCCTCTGAACACATTCCAGCTTGTCAACATCTCCCTTCAATTGTGGTGCCCAGAACTGGACACAGTATTCCAGATGTGGTCTAACCAAGGCAGAATAGAGGGGTAGCATGACTTCCCTGGATCTAGATACTATACTCCTTTTTGTATCACATTGTTGGCTCATGCTTAACTTGTTGTCCACGAGGACTCCAAGATCTTTTTCACACATACTGCTCTCGAGCCATGCGTCCCCCATTCTGTAGCCAGCCATGCGTCCCCCATTCTGTAGCCATGCGTTCCCCTTTCTGCTTCCATGTCCATGAGGCAGCAAATCCATCCTATCTTTTGCTAGACTTTTAATTATCTATCCAGTCCTAAAATAGGTTTGATGCATTAGTTATCCCCTTTAAAAGGTGGGCTAACACCCTGGCAGCTTCCACAGTCAAGGAAACTACCAGAAATCTATTTTTGTATTTTCAACATTTGGTTTGGATATAGGTATCCAGAAGTGTGGTGATCCTTAACTAGTATCAGCTATTGATGCATATATTGCACAAAGAGGAATGTACTAATGTTAGAAGGGGGCTAACCCTTGCATATATTTGGCCCTCAGTAGCCCTAACCCTTTGGCTGATGAGGGCTACTACAGTTTCAATTGCCTTTAAATCTGTATTTGCTTCAGATATTTGTACATTTGGTTGTCATAGCCATGGTTCCTGTGTCTTGTTTAAATGCATTCATTCTATACATTTATTCTACCTATTTTGCAGGCTGAGATAAGAGATTGTTTTACAAATAAGCAGGGAAAAGTGAGTGCTGGCAAGTTAAACAACTTTATTTATTTATTATTTACTTCATTTATAACTCACCTTTCTCCCCCTCAAGGGACTCAAGGCAGTTTACAACTCTGGTACAATTCAATACCGCTGTAATCAACAGTAAAAACAATAACACACCCCTTCCAGTAAATGGTTAATAATTAGTCAATAAACACACTAAAACAGTAAACAGATTAAAAAATATAAAGTGCATAGTTCCATTTGTCCAAGATCCTTGTTCATAATCCATATCCAAACCATGTTGAAACCCCTGTGCCGGCAGAACAGAAGACCGACAGATCGCAGGTTCAAATCCGGGGAGAGGCGGATGAGCTCCCTCTATCAGCTCCAGCTCCTCATGCGGAGACATGAGAGAAGCCTCTCACAAGGATGATAAAACATCAAAAATCATCCGGGCATCTCCTGGGCAATGTCCTTGCAGACGGCCAATTCTCTCACAACACGACCAAAAAAAAAAAAGCCCATGATCACTTATTCTTTGAATGCTTGTGTGCAAAGCCATGTCTTTCACTTTTTTCTAAAAACCAGAAGGGATGAGGCATGCCTGATGTCACCAGGGAGGGAGCTCTGCTACCAAGGGACCATCACTGAGAAGGCTCTGTCTCTCATCCCCACTAACTGTGCTTGCAAAGAGGGTGGGACCGAGAGCAGAGCCTCTCTAGATGATCTTACAGTTGTAGCAGGTTCATACGAGGAGACAAGTTCAGACAGGACACCAACGTGTTGTGCTGAAACAGTGGTGATCAGTGTTTCTGAAACAGTGCTCCTCCAGGTGTTCTGGACTACAGCTCGTCGGTTTACCAGCTTTTATAAATTGTGGGAGTTGAAGTCCAAAACATCTGGAGGAGCACAGTTTGAGACACTCTGGTGTAGATAATGGATGCATACAGAGTTGAGAACTTTCTCTACTGTGTATCTCTTCATCAGCACAACTGCACTGGTTCATCAATCTGTAGTCCTGCAATTGGTCTTCCACTCACCCTTGTAATCCCACCTTAATGCACTATTTCTTATCCAGAGTATCTTGTGATTCAGTTATTCTTGAAATTACTTTTTATCTTTAGTACAATTGAGTCAATTTGGCATTAAAAACAAAAAAGGGCAAAATATATTTAAAAGTAAAGCAAATCAATGACCTTGGGGGAGATGGAGAGGAGGAGAATCCCCCTATTAATGCCATTTGACCATTGGCATGTTGGTACAGAAGAGAGAGGAGCCCATTACACTAAGCTAGGTAACAGGAACTTAGTAGGTTGGGGAGCTATTGATGGGTTTTACCAATTGGTGCCTAGGGATAGGAGAATCACGGGGTTTGGGAGTAGGCAAACCACTATGTGATAGCTACTATCACCCAAGGCAGGCATGTAGCCGGGGGGGGGGGGGGGGGGGGCTTTGGGGGCTTCAGCACCCCCCCCCCCAAATTCTCATGGTGGTCTGCGAAAAGGCCTTACTGGTACATTATTTAAACTGTTATGTTTATTCATATCATGATCTGATCACCATGCTCAATATATCTCATATGCATGGGGGTATTGGGGTAACTGATACAAAAGGTTTGCTAGGGTAGACCCTCTTTCACTCAGACTCAGCCTCCCCCCCCCAAATCAAACTCACCCCCCCCCCAATCACAATCCTGGCTACAGGCCTGACCCAAGGTGAAGGTGCAGCTGCAATGCCATTTTGTTAGCCTTGTGTAATAAAGTAATAATTGCAAAGCTCCCTCTTGTGTTTCATGCACTAATATCAAGTTGTTTATTAGTTTTCACTTTGAGGACTTTTAGCATTAAGTAAAGTGCAGCTCAGTATTAGGATGGAATAACTCAGGGAAACCTTCATTTGAAATGACTAGCCCTCCCCCAAATAAGAAAAAGGCAAGCTGATTCCATAACCCATCTTTGTTCAAGACCAGGAAATACAGGCACTTAAAGGTTTCCTGCTGTTCCATTCAATTGCTTATCTGTAGGATTGAAGTCCTCACCAATTATATATCCTCCTTGGGGTTTGCAGTCAAGTGACACAAGAGTTGCTTGGTTTCACTTTTGTGCTAGCAGACATAAAAACTGTTAAATTGTAATGCTAGGATGCAGAAAATGGTATGCTAACAAGCTCTGGCTGGGAATTTATGGGCTTGAAGAAGAAAGAGGAGCAGGAGAGACGGGGAAAATAACATTAACAAAAACAATAATAACAAAAATATGACAAAAATATCAGGTCTGATGATGATGATGATGATGATGATGATGATGATGATGATGATGATGATGATGATGATGTTACAGGTTGAGCATCCCATATTTGGAATTTCAACATCCCAAATACTCAAAAAACTGAAATTGTCCACTTGGGTGGTTGAGATGATTGTTGTTCATTCGTTCAGTCATTTCTGACTCTTCGTGATTTCATGGACCAGTCCATGGCAGAGCTCCCTGTCGGTCGTCACCACCCCCAGCTCCTTCAAGGTCAATCCAGTCACTTCAAGGATACCATCCATCCATCTTGCTCTTGGTTGGCCCCTCTTCATTTTTCCTTCCATTTTTCTCAGCATAATTGTCTTCTCTAAGCTTTCCTTTCTTCTCATGATGTGGCCAAAGAACTTCATCTTCACAAAAGTATAAAAATATTGTATAGAATTACCTTCCGGCAATGTGTATAAAGTGTATGTGAAGCATAAATGAATTTCGTGTTTAGACTTGGGTTTCATCTCCAAAATACCTCATGCTATATATTTATACAAATACAGGTATTCCAACATGCCAAAAATCTGAAATACAATAGTAATAAAGTAATAATAAACTTTATTTGTATCCTGCCTGATCTCCCCATGGGGACTCAGGGCGGTTTCATCTGTCCCATGTATTTTGGACCTTTACTAGAGTAGAAGAATAGCTTGTGAAACCTTTCAAATGCATAGCTCTCAATCACAATCATAATTTATATTTGTTATTTGCCTCTCCTCATGGCTTGGGATGAAGAACATTAGACTGTTTATTGTTCAGCTTCTGTCTTGCCAGTTGATTACTCTTCTTGAAAGATCCACTACTGCTGTTCAGATTCCCCAATACAAATTTTACTTGCCAAAAAAATAGAAATGTGGGATACTATATTTAGGCAGGAAAAAAATGAAATGCACAGATACAAGATGGGTGACACCTGGTTTGATAGCAATACATGTGAAAAAGATATTGGAGTCTTAGTAGACAACCAGTTGAACACAAGCCAACAATGTGATGCAGCAGCTAAAAACAGCAATGGAAGTTTGGGCTGCATCAAAAGGAGTAGAGTGTCTAGGTCAAGGGAAGTCATGGTGCCCCTCAATTCCACTTTGGCCAGACTTCATCTCTGTCCAGTTCTGGGAAAAGCAATTCAAGAGAGTTATTGACAAGCTGGAATATGTTCAGAGGAGGGCAACTAAAATAATTAAAAGTCTTCAAACCATGTCCTCTGAGGAGCATCTTAAAGAGCTGGTTCTGTTTAGCCTGCAGAAGTGAAGGTTGAGAGGAGGCATGAGCACCATGTTTAAATATTTGAAAGGATATCATAGGGAAGAGGGAGCAGGTTTCTTTTCTGCTACCCTGTAAAGCAGTATTTGGAGCAATGGGTTCCAATTACAGGAAAGGCGATTCCACCTAAACTTTAGGAAGAACTTCCTGACTGTAAGAGCTGTTCAGCAGTGGAACTCTCTGCTTTGGAATGTGGTGGAAGCTCCTTCCTTGGAGGCTATTAAACTGAGATTGGATGGCCATCTGCTAGGGGTACTTTATGATTATTAGATTCTATGAACAAACTCTGTGATGGAACACAAAGGTTCAAACTCAGCTCTGTTTAGTGATATTGCTTGAAGAGGATTCACCTGCATCCATGAGGATAGACATCCCAACATCACTTGGATGAGGGCAAAAAGCTAAAGAATTTTCACTCTAGTAATATTGTTTGACAATGAAGAAGTGCCTTCTCTCCCCCCCCCCATTAGCAATTGTGGGGGAGGAAGGCACATGGCATGACTTTCCTTGTACACCTTCTTTTCCAGCTCTCATGGTTCCTCTGGGAAATGGATGTGCAATGTGTACTCCGCAGAGCTGCATTTTCATGCGCTGGTGGGCACTTTATTTGGCTAAGAAACTGGTTCCCAGTGGTGGTGACTGTACTTACAAAGCATGTGTAACAAGGCTAGTAGAAGGTTTAGACATTTATTTTCACATCAGGACACCCTCATGTTCCCTAGAGCAAGAATCCTCGTGCTCTTTCATACAAAGTACTAGGCATGCTGTAACATAGGAAAGTTGTAAGTGAATTCTTGTGCATTAATTCAGAATTTGCCTTTGCAATGATTTTGGGTTTTTAATTTATTGTTTTTGTACATAGAATCATAGAATCATAGAATCAAAGAGTTGGAAGAGACCTCATGGGCCATCCAGTCCAACCCCCTGCCAAGAAGTAGGAATATTGCCATCAAATCACCCCTGACAGGTGGCCATCCAGCCTCTGTTTAAAAGCTTCCAAAGAAGGAGCCTCCACCACACTCCGGGGCAGAGAGTTCCACTGCTGAACGGCTCTCACAGTCAGGAAGTTCTTCCTCATGTTCAGATGGAATCTCCTCTCTTGTAGTTTGAAGCCATTGTTCCGCGTCCTAGTCTCCAGGGAAGCAGAAAACAAGCTTGCTCCCTCCTCCCTGTGGCTTCCTCTCACATATTTATACATGGCTATCATATCTCCTCTCAGCCTTCTCTTCTTCAGGCTAAACATGCCCAGTTCCCTAAGCCGCTCCTCATAGGGCTTGTTCTCCAGACCCTTGATCATTTTAGTCGCCCTCCTCTGGACACATTCCAGCTTGTCAATATCTCTCTTGAATTGTGGTGCCCAGAATTGGACACAATATCCCAGGTGTGGTCTAACCAAAGCAGAATAGAGGGGTAGCATTACTTCCTTAGATCTAGACACTTCAAGTACTCATGATTTCCAAGATATGTTTGAAAATATCCAGGGGATGAGTACTGGCCAGAATCAGAATCCTATAGCTTGCAATATTTCATAGATTGAAACCAGGACACATGTGCATAAACAACACCAGAGTGTGCTCAAAATAGTGGAAGTTATTAATGAGGAGAAAGAAACAAATGAGACAATATGGCAGTTTGCTTTTGGCTGAGCTTATTGAGAAGAGCAAGAGATCTCTCCCTCCTATTGAAAGTGCAAATGAGTAAGTGCAAAATACTGCACTTATTAGTTTGCAGGAACTGAAGCAAGGTGAGGAAAAGAGGGGATTAGGGGAAGGAGAAGGGAGAAATGGCAGTATTTTAAAAATGGGATTATTGGGGGATATTTTATTTTATTTTTATTTCGGAGTTCTTTTACCCCGCCCTTCTACCCCGAAGGGGACTCAGGGCGGCTTACAAAAACAAAGGCACAATCTGATCCCTACATCACAGAACAATCAATAAAAATTACATCAATTCACAGGTTATAAACAGTAACAACGCTTCAAGTATTATACCCATAAAATCAATAAAATCAATAAAACAATACAAACCCAATACCTCCTCCTACATGGTCAGCGTTTGCTAACTCATAGTTCTAATTTTCGTTCCACTTCATCAGTCCTGTTGGTCTTATTCGCCTGAATGTTTTATTTAATTGCCAGAGTGCCCAAAGGCCTGGTCCCAAAGCCACGTCTTCACCCTCCTCCTGAAGGAGAGGAGGGATGATGATGTCCTGATTTCCCCCGGGAGTGAGTTCCACAGGTGAGGGGCCACCACTGAAAAAGCCCTGCTCCTCGTCCCCACCAGCCTTACTTGTGACAGTGGTGGGGTCTAGAGCAGGGCCTCCCCAGATGATCTCAGACTCTGAGGTGGGACGTAGCGGGAGATACGTTCGTACAGATACACTGGACCGGAACCGTACAGGGTTTTGTAGGTCAAAACCAGCACCTTGAATTGTGCTCGGAACTGAACCAGCAGCCAGTGGAGCTGGCACAGCAGGGGGGTGGTATGCTCCCTGTATGTCGCTCCGGTGAGCAGTCTGGCTGCCGCTCGCTGGACTAGTTGAAGTTTCCGAACAGTCTTCAAGGGCAACCCCACGTAGAGAGCGTTGCAGTAGTCAATTCGGGATGTAACAAGAGCATGGACCACTGTGGCCAGATCAGACTTCCCAAGGTACGGGCGCAACTGGTGCACAAGTTTTAATCGCGCAAAAGCTCTCCCGGCCACCACTGAGACCTGGGGTTCCAGGCTCAGTGATGAGTCCAGGATCACTCCCAAGCTGCGAACCTGCGTCTTCAGGGGGAGTGTAACCCCATCCAGCACAGGCTGTAACCCTATACCCTGTTCGGCCTTGCGACTGACCAGTAGGACCTCTGTCTTGTCTGGATTCAATTTCAATTTGTTAGCTCTCATCCAGTCCGACACAGCGGCTAGACACCGATTCAAGGTCTGGACAGCCTCCTTGGTGACAGGTGAGAAGGAGTGACAGATCTGGACATCATCTGCGTAGAGATAACATCTCAATCCGAAACTCCGAATGATCTCTCCCAGCGGCTTCATGTAGATGTTAAACAACATGGATATGGAACAAAGGAGAGATGATCTGTTTGCAAATACTGGGTACATCAAGCCATTCTATAGAAATTACTTTTGAATCTGGGTACTGATTGATTATTTCACTTATCTGATTATTTGATTTACAACTTGATATGCAATTGCTCCACTATCCATAGAATCAACAATATTTACATTCTATGTGGATAAGAGATGAGACCATTGGAGTCTCGGCATTTTAAGTTAACCCATATTGCTTTGTCTGCTAGATTCTCCTCCTCTGTTTCTCCAAAATGCCATACCTGGAATGATGCAAGTATCAGGCATAATGTCTGATTCATTTGTCCTTTTTGGTTTGTGTGTTTGTTTCCATTGTGTAGCATTTGTAAAACTTTAAAAAATATCCATCAACAGTAGTAGGTTTTCATGGTCTAAGAGAGCTTGGAAAATTATTGTTTTTGCATGGTAATATCCTGAATTCCTTAGATGGTTTTAGGAGTTGCAGTCTACACTTTGGATCTAAGATTTCTGAATTGTTTGTTTATTTATTGATTTATTTGGGATATTTCTATCTCGCCTTTCACTGCAATGTGGACCTAAGGCAGCTTACAAACAGAATGCAAACATTAGAATCCTTCAGTCAGGAGAACAAAATAGATAAAACCATGATAAAACAACAAACAATAACAAATTTTGCATGCCGTGTGAGTATGCTTGTGTGAACTTTGGAAAGGTTTTGAAATGGCAGGGAGAAGGTTTCAGGAAAGGAGACAAAGAGAGATCCTGAGATCTGAAAAGCACGGCTTTTATTTCCAGCTGGGGCCCTGGTGTGGACTTGTGTCCCAAAAGCAAAACCAGAGCACCCGATCAAGGGGCTGACTGCCTTTTATAGATTTCAGAATCAAGCAAACAAAGAACATACGTCTACATACATTATCGTCACTCACTGCGTCATCTTAGCATCAAATTCTACTTTCTAACATGCAAAAGCATGTGTCTGTGTTTCTAAAGAGCAAGCATGGCTTACATTCATTCATCAAAGGGGCCCACTTTGACCTGTCAAGAGACTCCTTACTTAGTACCAGTCTGTGGCTCCAGTACGGGCTTATCTCTCTCCTGGAATGCCCCCCTTCCCTCTTGCTGTGCCTGGACACAGCTTGCTTGTCCTGTTAGCTTGGGTTTCTTATACAGAGAGAGAGAACTTGATTTTTCTATGCATTTCAGTGTTTGTAAAGTACATACAATTTACACATAAATCAATAAATATCTATTTTTCCAATATCTCCTCATCAGTTTTACAAGGCAAAAAGGTTGTTAGCAGCATCCTGTTCCTTGTCAAATCAGGCCAAAATCTGAAAAAAGTACAACAGTGTGTGCATGCTTGTAATGTCACAGAAGCAGGATAAGCAAGGGTTGGACATAGAAATATTAATATTTGACTGTGTAGTCCTCACAAATGAAGATTAATATTTTCCACATTTTTTCTCCCTGCTGTGGAGAAAACAAATACAGTTGGCCCTCCACATTTGCAAGTTGTGCTTTTGAAATAAATTGCGGGTTGAACTAAGTGAAACAAATATTATAAGTTGTTCAGAAATGGAACAAAGTCATAAAAAATAAAGAAGGACCCCTCCTCCTTGGTGGCATATCAGCAGGTGAGGAGATTCAGTGAGATGAATAAAAATATTTCTCATATGTTTGCTAGCCTGCCTGTCTCAGAGGAGAAGGAGGACTTAACGAAAATATTGGGAGAATGATTGGGAGGATTTAAAGGCATAGCCTTTGATTAGAGTTAGAAATATGAGAGAGGAAAGGCAGAGCTCTGAATTAAAAACAAGACAAAGCAAAAGCCCTTGTGGGAGTCTGAAAGAGAGCACTAAATCCAAGCAAATGCTTCAGAAATAGCAGAATCTCAGACAGCCTCTTCAGAGTACCATTTTGATTTGATTATTCACTGATTTGATTAAAATGTTCACGCTAGGAGTCTCGGGGTCATCCAGTATGATTTTATGGTCAACTTTTTGTGTGATGCTGACCATAAAATCATGCTGGACGACTTAGAGATTGCTAGCAAGAATGTATTGATATTTCAATGCAGTCCTATGTTCTCTTTCCTACAGATGTTGAGTACAGAGTTATGCTGGGAGGATACAGCTGGCGGACTACTCAACTGCCTCGGACTTCGAGGTAGAATGACTGAATCCATATTCACCACCCATGGACTAGTTTGTAACTAAGGGCTTCCAGATTTCATAGTCCTGCCCCATCACCACTTGTTGATTGGAATTGGGTTTTTGTTTTATTTATTTACAGTATTTATACCCCACCCTTCTCACCCCGGAGGAGCCTCAGAGCAGCTTTATAGAACACACATACAACAAACATTTAATGCAGATTATAGAATTAACAAGGTCAGACCACACAAACAGAGGTAAAGGCAGTTTTTCCCATCTTACTTCCTGCATCTTATAGGCTGTGCTCGGTCATGGAGGGGAGGGGGTGCTATCACTCCAATCTTCCATACCAAGGGGCTTTCCTCCAATCAGTGTCCTTAAGGGTACCTTTATTACCTCCCTGCTAAAAGAGGTACTTATTTTATCTACTCACATTTCTACTTTCAACCTGCTAGCTGGGCAGATGAACTGGGGCTAATGGCAGGTACTCACCCTGAACTCAGCTCAAACTGCCGATTTTTCAATTGGCAGGATTTTTCTGCAGCACAGCAATTTAGCCTGCTGTGCTAAGCCCGGCCCATTTTTTGTTTTTGTTTTATTTTTCTTGGAAGTGAATTTTTTAAACGAGTGGAGGTCAGTGCACAACCGTTCAACACACAGTCTTCACAGAATGAGGGACCCATCCAGTGGCATGGTTAACATGACGATGGCTTCTCATCTGTTACATCCTTCACCTGGCTTTCACACATCCCAAAGTGTTTTGGGACATTATGCTAAGCTGAAAAGCACATGGAGCAAGATCCACTATTGCCAACATAACTACATTGATGCTTCCAAGAGTCCTACCACAACTACCCCATTACTAGGAACATGCTTCAAACATCATCTCCAAGCACTAATGTCCTTCAGCACCATGGAAATGCTCAGGTCATGATGCTGCCAGGCTATGAAGGTAGGCTTGAGCATCACATTTTAGGACCTCATCACACTTACTAATTTAAGCATTCTAGGATGCTTGCCAGCCAGTTGAGGGATGGATGGGCAAGCAGCCCATCACATGACATCCTTCAACTTTCAGTGGAGGCCCTGCCACCAACTGCCCCAGCTGAGTGATGCTTCCCACATGTGATGGGGGAAGTGTCACTATGCCTATAGTTTTGCCATGCTTGCTGGTGAAACAGTACTGGAGGTGTGTGTGCATGTGATAAGGCCCTTAGTTGTTTTGAGCATGTGTCAAATCCTATTTACATTATTATAACTGCTGAACAGACTACCAGATGTGTTTTTTTAACACAAGAATTGAGGAAGGGGGTGTTTCCACAAATTACACCTTTTTGCCCAGACAGCTACATGTGGGATTTTTGTGCACAACACAAATTTTGCACAGATTACAGCAACAAAACCATCGGGCTTCTCCCTTTCCCTAATTCAATATATTTTTGCGTAAGAGTTTTGATACAAAGAAAATAGAAATCTTGCTCAAAAAGTTCATGCTGGCTGGAAATTGCTGGTCTTTGTGTAAAATTCTGTAATTCTCATACAAAAAATCATATGTATTTCCACAAAGAATAATCCCCCCCAACACTTTGAGATAAGTGAATACAGGCTTGAAGAATGGGTAGGTTGGAGATTTCGTTAGCATACAATCAGTGCTGTTCTCTATCAGATTTCCCAGTTGAGCTCATGAAACTCATGCCACAGTCGGTGTTGAAATCCAGACTTTTGATTTTGGATTATTTCAACATCCCATTTGAGACTAATTTTCAGGTGAAGCTTGGGAGTTTATGGCAACCATAGTAGTCTTTTTGAGACCCAACTACCAGATCCAAGGAGACATATTAAGGGAAAAGTACAAGGTGATCACTAGAAGCCCTAGAGCTGTAATTGTGGGGCCAACCTAAATAGGGCGTTCTATTGAAAGAAGCCATCAAGATCTGGCACCTGCTTGGAGACAGGTGCCCAAAATTTAAAGATAGGGTGAGGAAAGTCTGTCCTGAAAGCAAGAAACAACTCTGCCTTAAAAGTGAGTGCTGAACTTCTAGAAATGATTTTTGCCAGGCTTCTCTGTGAGAGAAAAACATTTATTGCTATGATTGTTTATAGAAATCAGCCTTGAGATGAAGAATACAAAGCTCCTGGAGATATGGAGCATAAACTACAAAGCTCCATGCAGAGTTTCCTGCTATTTCCCAGCGCTGCATTCTGTAAATTAAAGAGAATTCCCAGAAGTGATTTGGAAACAATTTCACTGGAAGAACAGCACTTCAGCTGTATGGATCACAACTCTATTTGCATATACTTGTAAACAAGTTTACTTCTCTGTTGAGTTTAGCAAAGGGCCAGCAATGCACAATTTCTGTCGAGGCAGAAAACCAATGACACAGAGAGGAACAAAGATGTGCCTTGCATATTGAAATGGGAAATGATAGTAGAAATATGCTAATTAGACACAGGAACCATTGATTGTTAGACGATGGCACAGAAATGATGGCACAGAGAGGATGGAATGAGGCTGCTTTTCATGCCTCTTTCATGTTATTTCAGTTTGCATAGAATATGGAGTGTAGGATATGGAGCTGCTTTATTTTAATTGAGAATCAGGAAAAGTATCAATAAAATGTGGTGATGATGGAAGTGGTGAAGGATTGAAAAAAGGGTGAACAAATAACAAACCTATCTAAATAAATGGTAAATATTGCATTTTTTTTAAAAAAAACTTGTTATGTCTAGTATAAGTACAAATGTGAAAAGGTAGCAGTGTGCTTGTGTAGTGTAAATTTACACATACACATTTATGAAGCAATTAACCAACATCACTTTTCTACAGGATATCAACAATGGCTTGAGAGGTGGGGCTTCCTGAGTTTAAAAATTAACTGCTTTGTTTGAGAGGAGAAGCTTCCTGAGTTTATAATTAACTGCTTTGTTTGAGAGGAGGGGCTTCCTGAGTTTATAATTAACTGCTTTGTTTGAGAGGAGGCTTCCTGAGTTTATAATTAACTGCTTTGTTTGAGAGGAGGGGCTTCCTGAGTTTATAATTAACTGCTTTGTTTGAGAGGAGGGGCTTCCTGAGTTTATAATTAACTGCTTTGTTTGAGAGGAGAGGCTTCCTGAGTTTATAATTAACTGCTTTGTTTGAGAGGAGAGGCTTCCTGAGTTTATAATTAACTGCTTTGTTTGAGAGGAGGGGCTTCCTGAGTTTAAAAATTAACTGCTTTGTTTGAGAGGCGGGGCTTCCTGGTTATCCTATATAAACCAGTGTCTGAACCCAAGGGGCAGCTGGGCTTTCCACAGAAGTGGAACTCGTACACTCAGTAACCTATACTTTCACCCCTGCATACAGACAACAACATCAAACACACACCAAGAGGAGGTCATTAGCAACCTCCAGATGGAACAAACACGAAAACTTCCCATCTCATGCACAAGCTGTGGCATGTTCAGCTTTTTCACACTACAATTACTCAATTACATCTGCCCCAAGTGTACACAGATCACTCGCATGGAACACAGGATACGACAACTCGAGGACCGTATTAACACCCTTAAGGACATTCAGGAACTTGAGCTCTTCTTAGACACCACACACCACACTGTCCTAGACACGCAGCCCATATCACACCAACATTACGAGGAGGCTCAACAGAACAGCACCTCAGATGTCGACAACCCTCAGGCTTGGAGAAATGTCACCCTTAGAAGGACACATAGGACCCGGAAGCCTCCTCAGAATACTTCCGCTCAGCTGCAGTTACACAATAGATTCCAAATTCTCACACAACTAGCACCTGACCAAGAAACACAACATATTGGGGAAGACCAGAATGGCTTAGATACTGATCAGTGGCTCATCCTTGATCAGTGTGCGGGGGATAGCCCTGACTGGGACAACACTTCACAACATTCACACTTGCACAATCCTGCAGGTGTACCATCCCCAACCATAGACCAGGAGCAACAGGAACACATACAGGAGAACCATAGGCTCTTGGACGAATCTCAATGGATTGTCCTTGACGAATGCACCGGGGATGTCGAGGAGGAGGACAACACTTTTCACCTACACAATTCACACCAACAGGATCACTTTTCTGGAGACCTACACACTACATTGCACAAAAGGGGCCCTGTCATTCCCGAAAGTAAACAGGTCTTGGTAGTAGGCGACTCCCTCCTTAGAGGAACGGAAGCTGTCATTTCCAGACCAGATGGGATGGCTCGAGAAATATGCTGCCTACCGGGGGCAAAAATACACCATATCACTCAGAGGCTCACCAGGCTCCTCAAGCCCTATCACCGTCCTCCCCTCATGTTGATTCATGTAGGAACCAATGATACTGCAAGGCATACGTTTCAAAAGATCACAAATGATTTTCGAGCTCTAGGAGCAAACTAAAAGAATGTAATGTACAGGTGGTCTTTTCATCCCTCCTCCCTGTTGTAAGACACGGACCCACAAGAGCCAGAAAAATAGTACAGGTCAATAACTGGCTTAGAAAATGGTGTCAGGAGGAACGCTTTGGCTTCCTCGACCATGGCCTGCTTTTCCAGGAGGATGGCCTACTGGCAAGGGATGGGGTGCATCTCACACAAGTAGGAAAACACCTTTTTGCTCACAGACTCGCAAACCTCATTCGACGCACTTTAAACTAGGTCCACCGGGGGAGGGGGACAACAGCCTTGCGAACACTACTTTACCCATAATGTCTGGGAATCGCCAGAAGGCTAAACGGAGGGCTGCACAAACACAACAAGGACCAAGTACCAAAAGCACAATAATCCCAATTAAACAGCTCAAGGGAAGATCCCAGGGGCTCACATGTCTTTACACTAATGCACAGAGCATGGGAAATAAACAAGACGAACTCCAACTTTTAGCACAACACCACAAATATGATATCATAGGGATCACTGAAACCTGGTGGGATGACTCCTATCGCTGGAATGTAGATATCAAGGGGTATAACCTCTTTCACAGAAACCGAACAAAGGGGAGAGGAGGCGGAGTAGCCTTATATGTCAAAAACTCTTATGCTGCAGAAGAGATTCAAGACAGCAATCTGGGAAACCAGCTTGAAATCATCTGGATAAGAATCAAGGGAACTGGGACTCAAAAAGATGTCGTTGTAGGCGTCTACTACAGACCCCCAAGCCAGGAGGAAGAACTTGATGAAGTCTTCTGCCAACAGTTGACCAAACAGGCACAGAGAAGAGATGTAGTAGTCATGGGCGATTTCAACTATCCCGATATTTGCTGGAAAACAAACTCGGCCAAGCGTACAAGGTCCAACAAATTCCTCGCTTGCCTTGCAGACAATTTCATGGTCCAGAAGGTAGAAGAGGCAACAAGGGGATTGGCTACTCTTGATCTCATCCTAACAAATGCGGAGGACCTGATCGATGCGGTCGAAGTGGTAGGATCCTTAGGGGCAAGTGACCATGTGCTCCTGCAATTTGAGGTACAAAGGAAGGCCGAAACTAAGACAAGTCAAACCCGCATTTTGGACTTTAGGAGAGCTGATTTCCAAAAAATGAAGGAAACACTGAGCAGCATTCCGTGGACACAGATACTAAAAGACAAGGGAGTTACGGATGGATGGGAATTTCTCAAGAGTAAAATACTCAAGACGCAATTGCAAACCGTGCCAACAAAGAGAAAAAATAGGACAAGTGCAAAGAGCCAGAATGGATGTCCAAAGAACTTCTAACTGTGCTAAGACACAAAAGAGACATGCACAAGAAGTGGAAAAAGGGAGAAATCACCAAAGAAGAATTCAAACAAATAGCCAACACCTGTAGGGAAAAGGTCCGCAAGGCTAAAGCAAAAAACGAGCTCAGACTTGCCAGAGACATTAAAAACAATAAAAAGGGCTTCTATTCTTATGTCAGTAGAAAAAGGAAAAACAAGGAGGCGATAGGACCTCTTCGAGGAGAAGATGGGGCAATGCTGACAGGGGATAGGGAAAAGGCAGAACTACTTAATGCCTTCTTTGCCTCGGTCTTCTCACAAAAAGAGAGTCTTCAACCTCAGCAAGATGGAGTGGATGAGGGATTGGAGGACATCCAACCCCAAATTGGGAAAGAAGTCGTCCAGGAATACCTGGCCGCTCTTAATGAGTTCAAGTCCCCAGGGCCAGATCAACTACACCCCAGAGTATTGAAGGAACTAGCGGAAGTCATTTCGGAACCATTGGCAATCATCTTTGAGAGTTCTTGGAGAACGGGAGAAGTTCCAGCAGATTGGAGGAGGGCCAATGTGGTCCCAATCTTCAAGAAGGGAAAAATGATGACCCAAACAACTACCGTCCGGTCAGCCTCACGTCGATACCGGGCAAGATTCTGGAAAAGATTGTTAAGGAAGCGGTCTGCAAACACTTAAAAACAAATGCAGTCATCGCTAATAGTCAACATGGATTTATCAAAAACAAGTCATGCCAGACTAATCTGATCTCTTTCTTCGATAGAGCTACAAGCTGGGTAGATGCGGGGAATGCCGTGGATGTAGCGTACCTGGATTTCAGTAAGGCCTTCGACAAGGTCCCCCATGACCTTCTGGCAAGGAAACTAGTCCAATGTGGGCTAGGCAAAACTACGGTGAGGTGGATCTGTAATTGGTTAAGTGGACGAACACAGAGAGTGCTGACTAATGCTTCCTCTTCATCTTGGCAAGAAGTGACAAGTGGAGTGCCTCAGGGTTCCGTCCTGGGCCCGGTCCTGTTCAACATCTTTATTAATGACTTAGATGAAGGGCTAGAAGGCATGATCATCAAGTTTGCAGACGACACCAAATTGGGAGGGATAGCCAATACTCCAGAGGACAGGAGCAGAATTCAAAACGATCTTGACAGATTAGAGAGATGGGCCAAAACTAACAAAATGAAGTTCAACAGTGACAAATGCAAGATACTCCACTTTGGCAGAAAAAACGAAATGCAAAGATACAGAATGGGGGATGCCTGGCTCGAGAGCAGTACGTGTGAAAAGATCTTGGAGTCCTCGTGGACAACAAGTTAAACATGAGCCAACAATGTGATGTGGCGGCAAAAAAAGCCAATGGGATTTTGGCCTGCATCAATAGAGCATAGTGTCTAGATCTAAGGAAGTAATGCTACCCCTCTATTCTGCTTTGGTTAGACCACATCTGGAATATTGTGTCCAATTCTGGGCACCACAATTCAAGAGAGATATTGACAAGCTGGAATGTGTCCAGAGGAGGGCGACTAAAATGATCAAGGGTCTGGAGAACGAGCCCTATGAGGAGCGGCTTAAGGAGCTGGGCATGTTTAGCCTGAAGAAGAGAAGGCTGAGAGGAGATATGATAGCCATGTATAAATATGTGAGAGGAAGCCACAGGGAGGAGGGAGCAAGCTTGTTTTCTGCTTCCTTGGAGACTAGGACGCGGAACAATGGCTTCAAACTACAAGAGAGGAGATTCCATCTGAACATGAGGAAGAACTTCCTGACTGTGAGAACCGTTCAGCAGTGGAACTCTCTGCCCCGGAGTGTGGTGGAGGCTCCTTCTTTGGAAGCTTTTAAACAGAGGCTGGATGGCCATCTGTCAGGGGTGATTTGAATGCAATATTCCTGCTTCTTGGCAGGGGGTTGGACTGGATGGCCCATGAGGTCTCTTCCAACTCTTTGATTCTATGATTCAACCTGCTGAATTATAAAAATATTAATTTTAAAAATAATGCGGATCTTCATTGCCAGTGTCATGTCTCTACTTTTTACTCTTTTATAGAGATTGGTCATTGCTCTTGTTCTGTCGCCGCTGGACCTAAAATGAAGTGCCTTTAAAAGAGGATGTATGGCTTGAAACCAGCGGGAAGCCAGGGCCCCCGGAAAGGAGCCTTTCGAGAAATTTCCCTCATTAAACAGTCTTTAGGAGGCTTGAGCTTAAATATAACAGTCTTTTATTGATGAACAAACAGGAATTGTAAAGCTTTCTTGGTAAAGAAACCAGTTCTCTCAAACTTGTCCACAGGGAACAGGCACTATCTTCAATAACTTTGTTCAAAAGAAAATTCCCCTTTCTAGCTCCTCCCAGGCTACTGTGAACCTAAACCTGACTGATTTGCCGGCTGAACTGCACCTCAGAACCGAGCAGATGTACCAGCAGGCTTGTAGTCACTTAGCTGGAGATCTTGACGATTAGAGCTGTTATTCCCTCCGGAATTCCTCAGGGCTGTAAGGCTGTTTCCCCGGAACCTTTGGGAATCTTTAGAGGCTGTCAAGATCCCCCCCCCCATCCCAAACAACAATTGTTGCTGCTGCTATTATAATTAATAATAATATCCTGCTTTATGTCAATAAAAAGAGACCTAAAGTGGCTAGCAGATTGACCACTTTGACCAGGAACCACTCTCCAACATTAGTACCAAAAGGGTTACAAATCAGTTTTTGGTCAGCTTTAGATTCGGTTTGGTTATTTGGGGTGCTGATTCAGAAAATTGCACTGGATAGGCCACATCAACTCTAGTCTTTGATACAGAATGCATGCCATCCAGTAGTTGCCTTTTGCTCACACACAGGACATCATATTTAATAATCTAGAGATGATGTGGTCTGTCAAATGCAATTTTCTGAATCGGTGCCCCTAATAACCCCAGGATGAGACATAAAAACAAAGATACAAGCAGACCTAAAACAATGTAAAGTGCTTTGGAGGACATAGACATCTCCTAGGTCATGTAGCTTGCATGACTGGACGGAGTGCCATTACTTTCCCACCTGAGCAGTCCCTATTTATCTACTCACATTTATATGTTTTTGAACTGCTATGTTGGCAGAAGTTGGGGCTATCACTGGGAGCCCATCCTGTCCCATGGATTTGAATCACTAATGTACTGGTTAACATATTCAGCAGCTCAGCGGTTTAACCCACCGCACCACCATGGAGTGATGTAAGACATGATGTATCATGTCTTACATCACTAGAATTTCTTGAAAATATGAACAATGGATCTCTGGTTTTTTAAAAAAAATTAAAGGCAAATAAATTCTTCTTCAACAAATCAAATGTACATTAATTTGAGCAATTACAAATGTTTCTCAGATCTATCACATCCGTTGATTTCAATAGCAGCCATTGTTCTAATTGTATACTGCAGTCAAAATATTGAAAATGAATTCCGAAACTCCATTCCTTGACAGGCACAGAATGGAAATATTAATATAACCAGACGGATGTGTCAAAAGCTCCATGGTTTGCATCTGGAAGATTATATAGCACAATTTTAAATCAATAATTAAAAGATAAACTAATTAAATAAAAAGTGAATATTAGTTTGGTAGATCAAATAACTATTATTACAGTCTGAGAAGTAGGGTGAGAAGTCTTTCAGAAGGAAGGTTTTATCATTATATCTGACACATACATTTTACTTTGCTGAGAAATTACTTCACAATCTCCTTCCTGTCTCTTTGTTTAAGCTAATCTTTAATCCAATAGGTTTATTGAGTTCTTGTTCATTCACCGTCGGACCAAAGCTGTTCCATGGAAACTGCTCATGAAATAATGTCAGAGTGAAAATTGGCTTTGTCCAAATTTTTAATAATGACCCCATGGAAAAACGAAACTAATAGATTCCTCCAACCAGATCCAAGGCTTCATTTAATCCTTTATATAGTCTGAAGCCTGAATTCTCTTGCTTGTTCCAACTATAGTTAATGGGGCTTTCATCAGTGAGCAACTGATTCAGTGGGCCGTCTCTGCTTTTAATGAACCAACAGGATTCATACCTGGATCTTTGTGTATTCAACCATGTTAGTGTTGAATTATGGTTCCTATTCTCTTCTGCTTTTTAAAATCTCAGTGGCTTATCTTTTAGGAAGGCATAAAATACTGCTGTTCTTTTCGTTCTGGAAAGAGCTGTTAACTATTGAATTTACCTTCTACTAGGCTTGTGCATTTCGGCCGAACCTCAATCTGTTTCTGCTGGCCTGATACCAGTAGACCACTGTATCCAGTTTCACATGCCTCCCGAAAACGTGTGGGTAGCCGGATAGCCGTTTATGGTCCATAGCCAATAAATGTGGCTAGATTGGGCCACTGGTAGAAATGGGGAGCTTATGAGGCTCTGCTTTCCATTCCTGGGACCCTTTCCTTCTTTCCCTTCAAGGGAGCCTGGGTGTCAGCAATGAAGTAAAGAAACACCTTTTCTGGGAGCCTTTCCTTTTTCCCTTCAGGGGAACCTGGGTTAAGGAAGCACCCTAGCCAGCCCATTATTGGGGGGGGGGGGGGGGGGTGGACTTCCCACAGGCTCTCCTTCCATATCCTTCATTAAGACCTGGATTGAAAGCATTAAAGATACCACTCTTTTGCGATCTTTTCTTTTATGTCTGTAGAGGAGACCAGGTTTAATGTTCTAAAAGCTGGGTTGTTGTAGGTTTTTTCAGGCTATATGGCCATGGTGTAGAGGCATTCTCTCCTGACGTTATGCCCGCATCTATGGCAAGCATCCTCAGAGGTAGTGAAGTCTGTTGGAACTAGGCAAAAGGGTTTATATATCTGTGGAATGACCAGAGTGAGACAAAGGATTCTTCTCTGCTGGAGCTAGGTGTGAGTGTTTCAACTGACCACCTTGATTAGCATACAATGGCCTGACTGTGCCTGGGGCAAACTTTTGTTGAGAGGTAATTAGATGTCCCTGCCTGCTTCCTCTCTGTTGTTGTGCTGTTGCAATTTTGGAGTTTTTTAAAATACTGGTAGCCAGATTCTGTTCATTTTCATGGTTTCCTCCTTTCTGTTGAAATTGTCCACATGCTTGTGGATTTCAATGGCTTCTCTGTGTAGAAACAGTTCTTAAAGCTGTTTCTACTCTAGAGAGATGCTGCAGGCAGGTGCACATGCTTTCTCTCCTGGGCCTGCATCATGCCACACACTTTTTCCAAGGCATTTTAATGAGGCTCAGGGAAGGAAGAGCAATGACCTAGAGCTAATCTTCCTGGTCTTCCTTTAAAAAACCCTTTTTTTTGACACACTTCAATCTTCTTTCTGCTTTCTGCTTTGGGTTTAATGCTTCCTTAGAGCTGTTTCGACTTTCTACTCTAGAGGAGAAGTAGGTGGTAGTAATGATTCAGAGAATGGGGGTTTTCTTTTTGTTTTATGGGATTCATTATTATGATTATGATTATGATTATTATTTTACTGACACAAAAGCACAGTATGTCACAGCAAACGAGATCTATATGCTGGATTTCGTATCACAAAAATCACAAGTCAAACACCTCCCAAGTGTCTAGGATTGTGTGATGTGTTTTCGAATGATGCATGCAGATCCAAGTAAGGTGGCCTTTTGCAGTTGACAGATCGTGATTTTGTCGATGTTGATTGTTTCCAAATGCCAGCTGAGATCTTTTGGTGTGCCAGTGACCACTGGGACCACTTGTACTGGTTTATGCCATCATCATCATCATCATCATCATCATCATCATCATCATCTTTTAGGTTGGCCAGCCTGAAGAAATGGGGCTACAAAGTGGAGTGCACAACATGCAAGTGTGGAGAAGAACGAACCACAGACCACCTATTACAATGCAGCCTGAGCCCTGCCACATGCACAATGGAGGATCTTCTTACAGCAACACCAGAGGCACTCCAAGTGGCCAGCTTCTGGTCAAAGGGCATTTAATATCATGCCAAGTTTTCAAACTTTTTAAATATATATGTATATAATACAACTGTTTGATTTGCTCCTGATACAATGAATAAATAAATAAATAAATAAATAAACTAATTAACTAACTTTTAGAAGTATTTGAAGGAGAGGGAGGGAAGGAGAATCAAAGCTAAAAGGGCGACCTCGCAAGCCCTCAAACGCATGCATACACACCCCACCCACCCATCCCCAACTCCCATTAAGTCCCACTAAATAAAAAGAATCAAGAAAATAAAGGAAAATCAATAAGATTAAACTGTGATGCCGAATAGGGGAAGAGGAGTCGAGATTGGCTGCCATGTGGTTACAGATGGAAATTGGTGACAGCTGGGCCCTTGCCTTTTCAGGCACCCAAACAAACCAAAGAAGTTGGATTGGCCAAAGGAAACAGCTAAAAACAGATCTGTACTCAAGCCTTCCTTCTACTGATGGAGATGAATGAAAGAAGATTGAATGAACTATCCAAGGTGCTGAATCCTAGCCTCAAGAAAAAGTCAGTGCTTAGAATTATGTCTTTTAATGTTCAGATTAAAACTTAGAATTGACATACTTCTCGGTGACATGGGAGCTGCTGCATTGGTGTCAAATTCCAAATAGATCAGTGGTTCTTGACCTGGGGTCCCCAGATGTTTTTAGCCTACAACTCCCAGAAATCCCAGCCAGTTTACCAGCTGTCAGGATTTCTGGGAGTTGAAGGCCAAAAACATCTGGGGACCCCAGGTTGAGAACCACTGAAATAGATGTTCTTCCCCAGAACTCTTGAGATACTTTTTTTTGAACCTGAGTCTGCTTACTGGCCAACCTCAGGGTTCTAGATTCCATTCACACGATGGAATGATAGTGCTATAGTTTCACTTTCACTATAGAATCCTATAGAATCCTGGGAATGGAAGCGTGATGAGGCACTAGAGCATCTTCCACAAAACTTGTAAATACTCTTTCCTTAACTACCAGTCCCAGGATTCTATAGGAAAGAACCATAGTTGTTGAAGCGGAATAACGGGGCTATAATTTTATAGTGTGAATTGTTGAGCAAGTTGACTTATAAACAAAAGACTATCCCCATAAATGTACAGCAGAGTAGTCCTCTTGCAGTGGTATCACCCAGCACCAACAGCCACAAAATGGTCAACAGAACAAAAACTCACAGGCCCATTTCTCACTTCCTTTGGAGGCCTCTTTCTTGTAACAAAAATAACATAGTTTCAGCACTTGCAAAATAAAGTCTCTTGTAACCCAAATAAAGTTCATTGCTCTTTGACCCTTGCTTCTTTGCTCTTGGCAGGTATGCAGTTTCAGCTTCGCTCACACAGAGCCTTGACTTTACTCAGTAGCTTCACACAGGACTTACACAGAGTCCAAACACAGACACTCTAACACAGCTTTAACACATAGACTCTAACACAAAGCTTCTAACACAAAGGCTTCTCATACAGGTGCTTCTCACACAGGAGCTGATAACTCCAATGCAGTGGTTCTCAACCTTCCTAATGCCATGACCTCTTAATACAGTCCCTCATGTTGTGGTGACCCCATAATATTATTTTAGATGTTGAAAACTTTCATGGCTGGAATCACTGGGTTGTTGTAGGTTTTTCAGGCTATATGGCCATGTTCTAGAAGCATTCTCTCCTGACATTTTGCCTGCATCTATGGCAAGCATCCTCAGGTTGTGAGGATGCATTGCCTTGTGTTAGACAACCTCTGAGGATGCTTGCCATAGATGCAGGTGAAACATCAGGAGAGAATGTTTCTAGAACATGGTCATAAAGCCCCAAATCCTAAAATAGCCCATTATTTTAGTTGCTACTTCATAACTGTAATATTGCTACTGTTATGAATCATAATGTAAATATCTGATATGCAGGATGTATTTTCATTCACTGGACCAAATTCACTGAACCAAATTTGACACCAATACTTGATACGCCCAAATTTGAATACTGGTGGGGTTGGGGGCAAATTGATTTTGTCATTTGGGAATTGTCGTTGCTGGGATTTATAGTTCACCTTCAATCAAAGAGTATTCTGGACTCCACCAATGATGGAATTGAATCAAACTTGGCACACAGAATTCCCATGACCAAGAGAAAATACTGGAAGGGTTTGGTGGGCATTGACCTTGAGTTTTGGAGTTGTAGTTCACCTACATCCAGAGAGCACTGTGGACTCAAAGAATGATGGATCTGGACCAAACTTGGCACGAATACTCAATATGCACAAATGTGAACACTGGTGGAGTTTGGGAAAAATAGAGCTTGACATTTGGGAGTTGTAGTTGCTGGGATGTATAGTACACCTACAATCAAAGAACATTCTGAACCCCACTAATGACAGAACTGGGACAAACTTCCCACACAGACCTCCATGACCAAGGGAAAATATTGTGTTTTCTGATGGCATTTGGTGACCCCTCTCGACACCCTCCTCTGACACCCCCTGTGCCCCCCCCCCAGGGATCCCGAACCTCAAGTTGAGAAACTCTGCTCTACAGTGACCTGCTTATATTACCATCCTGCCAGTTTTGCTTAGTCATTGCAATTTAACCCTTTCAGTGTTTGAACAATATTTTTGAAATTAATACATTGTTAATTGTCAATATTTTTGACAAAATTCACTCATAACAAATAATTATCTAGTAAAAAGTGAGACAGACCCAACAAGCTTGATGAATGCCCATTCCTGGATGAAAAATGTTTCAAAATAACACTACTGCTGAAAATTACACAGGAGACGTTGGGTGCCTTGTTGTCAATCCATTTTTATAAGTATTTTTTTATTAGAAAGAAAAGAGAGCTCAGCAGAAAAGCAGGAATAATACGGAAGTTCCTCCACAGTTGGCAGTTTTGTATCATATTTTGTGTCTGTGTTGTAAGTCCTAGAAATGAAGATTAAAAAACCCATTTAAAAACAGGCAAGTGCATTTAATGCTAGCAGTATCCTATGAAAAGAATGTTTTTTCCCCTTGTCCTGGACTGATAAAATTAAGTAGGGCCAAGATGATATCTCACTGTTCAGATAACGGCAAAAACATATTTCTTTTCATCGAATAATCTTGTAATATACTCATTTTATCTCCCAAAGAAGAACATTTCAGCTGTTTAGTTTTTCTTGGGCTTTTTAAAAGCTGTGCTGATTTATTTTCTTCTTCTTGAGAAAAATGGTAGGGTTTTTGCTGCCAACAAAGGAAGGGGTTGGATGGACTTAAATGCAAACTTCCCATAGAGCAGGGTTTCTCAACCTGGGGGTCGGGACCCCTGGAGGGGTCACGAAGGGGTGTCAGAGGGGTCACCAAAGGCCATCTGAAACACAGTACTTTCTGTTGGTCATGGGGGTTCTGTGTGGGAAGTTTGGCCCAATTCTATTGTTGGTGGGGTTCAGAATGCTCTTTGATTGTAGGTGAACTATAAATCCCAGCAACTTCAACTCCCAAATGTCAATGTCTGTTTTTCCCAAACTCCTGATCAAGATCCATCATTGTTTGAGTCCACGGTGCTCTCTGGATGTAGGTGAACTACAACTCCCAAACTCAAGGTCAATGCCCACCTACAATCAAACAGTCTTCTGGAGTTCAGAAGACTGTTTGATTGTAGGTGAACTATAAATCCCAAATGAAAAAAATCTAGACCTGCAACCCCACCAGTATTCAAATTTGGGCATATCGGGTATTTGTACCAAATGTGGTCCAGTGAATGAAAATACATCCTGCATATCAGGTATTTACATGACGATTCATAACAGGAGCAAAATTATAGTTATGAAGTAGCAATGAAAATAATTTTATGTTTGGGGGGTCACCACAACATGCGGAACTGTATTAAGGGGTCACGGCATTAGGAAGGTTGAGAAACACTGCCATAGACAATAAAGGGATGTGTTAGAAATCAGTACAAATTATAGCATATTGCAGCTAGTTAAGGACATCTTACAATTGACCTTCTCCATTTGGACAAAGGCAGTTCCAAGTGCAACACTTGGGGAGAGATCTGTAGATTTATTTATTTATCGTGTCAGATGCGAATTGAGGGTACAGTTGTAATGGGTTTGAAAACAAAAATTAAGTTAAAAATTTGGCATTACACTAAATGTCTTTTGACCAGTAGCTGGCCACTTGGAGTGCCTCTGGTGTCACTGTAAGAAGGTCCTCCATTGTGCAAATGACAGGGCTCAGACTGCATTGTAATAGGTGGTCTGTAGTTTGCTCTTCTCCACACCCACATGTCATGGACTCCACTTTGTGGCCCCAGTCTGTTCAGTGCCTTCCATGTTGCCCAGTGTTCTGTGTGCCCAGGAGGGAGACTCTCATTTGGTATCAGTCATAGCTTGAGGTTCCAGGTTTTAGCCTGCCACTCTCGGACCCTCATTTGCTGAGGTTTTCCTGAGAGTATCTCTGTAGATCTTAGAAAATGATTTCTTGACTTAAGGCATTGGCATGCTGACTGATATCTGAACAGGGGATCTGCAGAGAATACATTTCGTTCTAAAACAAAAAATAAGTGTATTGTCGAAGGCTTTCATGGCCGGAATCACTGGGTTGTTGTAGGTTTTTTCTGATGAAATCAGCCATAGCAGAGCACCTGATGAACCAACCTGGACACAGCATATTATTTGAGAACACAGAAATGCTGGACCACTCTCACAACCACCATGTCAGACTACACAGAGAAGACATTGAAATCCACAAGCATGTGGACAATTTCAGCAGAAAGGAGGAAACCATGAAAATGAACAAAATCTAGCTACCAGTATTAAAAAACTCTAAAATTACAACAGCACAACAACAGAGAGGAAACAAACAAGGACATCTAATCACCTCTCAACAAAAGTTTGCTCCAGGCACTGTCAGGCCATTATATGCTAATCAAGGTGGTCAGTTGAAACATTCACAACTAGCTCCAGCAGACAAGAGTCCTTTGTCCCACCCTGGTCATTCCACAGATATATAAACCCTTTTTCCTAGTTCCAACACACCTCACTACCTCTGAGGATGCTTGCCATAGTGCAGGCGAAACGTCAAGAGAGAATGCCTTTAGAACATGGCCCTATAGCCCGAAAAAACCTACAACAACCCAAAAAATAAGTGCCTTCTGTTAGGTTGCTGTGGGTTTTCTGGGCTGTATGGCCATGTTCCAGAAGCATTCTCTTCTGACATTTTGCCCACATCTATGGCAAGCAGCCTCAGAGTTTGTGAGGTCTGCTGGAAACTAGGCAAGTGGGGTTTATATATCTGTGGAATAATGTCCAGGGTGGGAGAAAGGAAGGCTATTCAATTGTAATCAAGGTGGCCAATTTCAACATTCACACCTGCCTCAAACAGACAAGAGTTTGTTTGTTTATTTATTTATTGTATTTGTATACCACCTTTCTCAGCCCGTAGGCGACTCAAGACAAAATTCAATGCTTACAATGTCATAAATACAATTAAAAACATAACATATAATAAAACTAAACTTTCTCCTACCCTGGACATTATTCCACAGATATATAAGCACCACTTGCCTAGTTTCCAACAGATCTCACAACCTCAGAGGATGCCTGTCATTGATGTGGGTGAAATGTCAGGAGAGAATGCTTCTGGAACATGGCCAGAAAGCCCAGAAGACTCACGGCAACCCAGAGATTCCAGCCATGAAAGTCTTTGACAACACAGTGCTTTCTATTGTTGAAAATGTGGAATGCAAAAGCAAAGTAGAGACCATTGCATTTATGAAAACAGAAACTCACCAAATGACTTCTTTGGAGTGTTGAAATGTTATGCAAATCTCACAAAACAATGGCTGCATTGGATTGATTCATACTTCTTTTTCATATTTGGCCTCAACCTGTTGCTTGCTCATGTTTTTCCTTATGCTTAATTATTAAACACTTTTCTGGAACATGTGATCAGACAATTTCTGGCATCAAAAACTAGTGGCTGTATTGATTAGTTCTGATGGAAATGGCAGCCCTCAAACATCAGAAGGGACAAAAATTCCCAATTCATGGTTCAGAAGACTGGGCAAAAATCCAAAAAATCCAAGTGTACTGGACTGTGGGCAAGAAAAAAGTAGCTGGTTTTCACCACCTAGTCATTATATCACTCCCTTTGCTCACAATATGAGGGGAAAATGAAATACATCACAGCACTAGGCCATGTGCTGAAATATCTATTTCTTAGAACGCTTATAACTTGGTAAAATCAAATCTTCTTGTGCTCAGGTGTGCTGGCAATGGGTATCCACCTGGTTTTATTATTAGAAAAGAAAAATGGTGCTTCAACAGTCTTAGAGGAAGGTGATGTTTCAGTCACTGTTTCCCACTGTGGCAGATTTAACAGGATTGCACCAATGTAAAGGTGAGAGACTGTACGTTTGCATTGTCCTTGAATTGGATTTAACCAAAGGACCATTATTGCCTCATCTATACTACCATATAATACAGTCCGAAACTTCATTCCATGGTCAGTATGGAATCATATAATGCAGTTTAACTGCATTGAACTGCATTATATGAGTCTACATTGACTTTTTAATGCAGTTTCAAATTGCATTATATGGCAGTGTAGATATGTAGCCTATGAAGTGATCAGGAGAAAGATGTTAGAAGGTCCTTAGCAAGTTAGATCTGGGACCCAGAAGCAATCACAGAACAAATTCTCTTTATTGAGCTGGATTTATAACAACTAAAGAATATAGATAAAAGGACTAATCACACCAATAGGCAACAGCCAGATTCCTCACTGGGGCAGCGTACAGGGAGTATACAACACCCCTGTTACGTCATCTTCACTGGCTGCCAGGCTGCTACTCAGCACAATTCAAAGTATTGGCTTTAGCTTATAAAGCCCTAAATGGTTCCAGCCCAGCTTACCTGTCGAAATGTTTGTCCTTCTATGAACCACCTTGGAGATTAAGATCTTCTGGGGAGGCTCTGCTCTTGGTCCCACCTCCTTCACAGATATGATTGGGAATGAGAGACAGGGCCTTCTCAGTGGTGGCCCCTTGGCTGTGGAATTCCCTCCCCAGTGAGATTAGATCAACCCCCTCCCTCCTGGCCTTCAGAAATAAAGTAAAAACATGGTTATGGGATCAAGCCTTCGGATAATAATTGTAGTGCAATAAATGGATAGGGAATATGTGCAATGACAACTGGAATGGCTCTGGATTACAATCTTGGACTGTGTGGTTTTAACAATTGGTGTAACCTTGAGATGTTTTAATTTCTTTGGTTTTAATGTATGTTGTTGTTCATTCATTCAGTCATCTCCAACTCTTCGTGACCTCATGGACCAGCCCACGCCAGAGCTCCCTGTCGGCCGTCACCACCCCCAGCTCCTTCAAGGTCAGTCCAGTCACTTCAAGGATGCCATCCATCCATCTTGCCCTTGGTCGGCCCCTCTTCCTTTTACCTTCTACTTTCCCCAGCATAATTGTCTTCTCTAGGCTTTGCTGTCGCCTCATGATGTGGCCAAAGTACTTCAACTTTGTCTCTGGTATCCTTCCCTCCAATGAGCAGTCCGGCTTCATTTCCTGGAGGATGGACTGGTTGAATCTTCTTGCAGTCCAAGGCACTCTCAGAACTTTCCTCCAACACCACAGTTCAAAAGCATCGATCTTCCTTCGCTCAGCCTTCCCTAAGGTCCAGCTCTCATATCCGTAGGTTACTACAGGGAATACCATGGCTTTGACTAGGCGGATCTTCGTTGCCAGTGTGATGTCTCTGCTCTTTACTATTTTATCGAGATTGGACATTGCTCTCCTCCCAAGAAGTAAGCGTCTTCTGATTTCCTGTCCACAGTCTGTGTCTGCAGTAATCTTTGCACCTAGAAATAATGTATACATTTATTTTAATTTTATGCTGTTTTTTATGGCATCGAATTGTTGCCTATGTGTAAATGCCACTCTGAGTCCCCTATGTGGTGAGAAGGACATGGTATAAATATGGTAAATAAATAAATAATATCTAAAAAACTAGAGCCAGTGCAGTCAATAGTACCACACTGAAAACTGCTTGGAAGCTTCAAATGGTCCAGCATGTGGCAGCCAAGTTACTAATGGAAGCTGTGCTCAGGGAACATACAACTCCACTGTTGCGTCAGCTCCACTGGCTGCCAGTTTGCTAACGGGCACAATTCAAAGTGCTGGCTTTAGCCTATAAAGCCCTAAATGGTTCCAGCTCAGCTTATCTATCTGAACGCATCTCCCTCTATGAATCTTCTAGGAAGTTAAGATCATCTGGGAAGGCCCTGCTCTCAATCCCGCCTGCCTCACAGGCGCGTCTGGCGGGGACGAGAGACAGGGCCTTCTCAGTGGTGGCCCCTCGGTTGTGGAACTCCCTGCCCAGGGATATTAGAGCAGCCCCCTCCCTCCTGACCTTTCAGGAAAGATTGAAAACCTGGCTCTTTGAGCAAGTGTTTGAAACTTCAGAGTGACCAGATAAACGTGAATTGGAATATGAACACGGAACGGCTAAGACAATGTAACGGATGAGGAATTGAACTGGAGGACATTGTTTTTATAGATTCTTATAGCTTTGCATTCATCCAGCCCCGCACATCGCATGATGTGTTCTGCATACAAGTTAAAAAGGTTGGGTGAGAGGATGCAGCCTTGCCGTACGCCTTTCCCAATCTTGAACCACTCTGTTGTTCCATGGTCAGTTCTTACTGTTGCTACTTGGTCCTTGTACAGATTCCTCAGGAGAGAGACAAGGTGGCTTGGGATGCCCATCCCCTAAGAACTTGCCACAATTTATTATGATCCACACAGTCAAAGGCTTTAGAATAGTCAATGAAGCAGAAATAGATGTTTTTCTGAAACTCCCTGCCTTTCTCCATTATCCAGCGGATATTGGCAATTTGGTCTCTCGTTCCTCTGCCTTTTCTAAACCCAGCTTGAACATCTGGCAAGTCTCGCTCCATGTATTGCTGGAGTCTTCCTTGCAGGATCTTGAGCATTACCTTACTGGCATGAGAAATAAGGGCCACTGTACGGAAGTTTGAGCAGTCTTTCGCATTTCCCTTTTTTGGTATGGGGATATAAGTTGATTTTTTCCTGTCTGATGGCCATTCTTGTGTTTTCCATATTTGCTGGCAAATGCCATGCATCACCTTGACAGCATCATCTTTTAAGATTTTAAACAGTTCAGCTGGGATCCCGTCATCTCCTGCTGCCTTGTTGTTAGCAATGCTTCTTAAGGCCCATTCAACCTCACTCCTCAGGATGTCTGGTTCTAATTCATTCACCACACCGTCAAAACTATCCTCAATATTATTATCCTTCCTATACAGATCTTCTGTATAGTCTCGCCACCTTCTCTTGATCTCTTCCGCTTCTGTTAGGTCCCTGCCATCTTTGTTTCTTATCATACCAATTTTTGCCTGAAATTTACCTCCAATGTTTCTAATTTTCTGGAAGAGGTCTCTTGTCCTTCCTATTCTGTTGTCTTCTTCCACTTCCATGCATTGCTTATTTAAAAATAGTTCCTTATCTCTTCTGGCTAACCTCTGGAATTGCGCATTTAACTGGGCATATCTCCCTTATCCCTGTTTCCTTTTGCTTTCCTCCTTTCTTGGGCTACTTCCAGTGTCTCAGCAGACAACCATTTTGCCTTCTTGGTTTTCTTTTTCTTTGGGACGTACTTTGTTGCCACCTCCTGAACAATGTCTCGGACTTCTGTCCATAGTTCTTCTGGGACTCTGTTTACTAAATCTAGTCCTTCAAATCTGTTCTTCACTTCCACTGTATATTCGCTAGGAATGTTAGTGAGATCATATCTAACTGGTCTGTGTATTTTCCCTGATCTCTTTAGTTTTATTCTAAATTGGGCAATAAGAAGTTCGTGATCTGAGCTACAGTCAGCCCCAGGTCTTGTTTTCACCGACTGGATGGATGTCCGCACCTTTGGCTGCAAAGGATGTAGTCAATCTGATTTCGGTGTTGACCATCTGGTGAGGTCCATGTGTAAAGCCGTCTTTTAGGTTGTTGGAAGAGAGTATTCGTTATACACAGCGAGTTTTCCTGGCAAAATTCTATCAGCCTGCGTCCCGCTTCATTTTGTTCTCCCAGACCATGCTTGCCTGTGATCCCAGTTGTCATTTGACTTCCCACCTTGGCATGCCAGTCTCCTGTAATGAAAATAATGTCTCTTTTTGGTGTATTATCCAGTAGTTCCTGCAGATCCTCATAGAACTGATCTACTTCTGCTTCTTCAGCAGCTGTGGTTGGGGCGTATATTTGGCTGGAAGAAACATTAACAACCTCAGATATGCAGATGACACCACTCTGATGGCCGAAAGCGAGGAGGAGCTGAGGAGCCTTCTAATCAAGGTGAAAGAAGAAAGCGCAAAAGCCGGGTTGCAGCTAAACGTCAAAAAAACCAAGATTATGGCAACAAGAATGATTGACAACTGGAAAATAGAGGGAGAAAACGTGGAGGCCGTGACAGACTTTGTATTTCTAGGTGCAAAGATTACTGCAGATGCAGACTGTAGCCAGGAAATCAGAAGACGCTTACTTCTTGGGAGGAGAGCAATGTCCAATCTCGATAAAATAGTAAAGAGTAGAGACATCAGACTGACAACAAAGATCCGCTTAGTCAAAGCCATGGTATTCCCTGTAGTAACCTACGGATGTGAGAGCTGGACCTTAGGGAAGGCTGAGCGAAGGAAGATCGATGCTTTTGAGCTGTGGTGTTGGAGGAAAGTTCTGAGAGTGCCTTGGACTGCGAGAAGATCCAACCAGTCCATCCTCCAGGAAATAAAGCCCGACTGCTCGCTGGAGGGAAAGATACTAGAGACAAAGTTGAAGTACTTTGGCCACATCATGAGGAGACAGGAAAGCCTAGAGAAGACAATTATGCTGGGGAAAGTGGAAGGCAAAAGGAAGAGGGGCCGACCAAGGGCAAGATGGATGGATGGCATCCTTGAAGTGACTGGACTGACCTTGAAGGAGCTGGGGGTGGTAACGGCCGACAGGGAGCTCTGGCGTGGGCTGGTCCATGAGGTCACGAAGAGTCGGAGACGACTGAACGAATGAACAACAACATAGCTTTTTATTATTCTATGTTTTTATATGTATTTATTATTTGATTTAATTGCTTTTAACTGATATATGTATGTGTATATATATGGCATCAAATTGTTGCTGGTTTGTATGCCGGCCTGAGTAGGGTTGAAATGGGCGGGATAAAAATGACGTAAATAATAATAAATAGTATGCACTTTCGGCATCCTTTCGGTATCCTTGAAGTGACTGGACTGACCTTGAAGGAGCTGGGGGTGGTGACGGCCGACAGGGAGCTCTGGCGTGGGCTGGTCCATGAGGTCATTAAGAGTCGGAGACGACTGAATGAATGAACAACAGCAACAACAACAGTATGCACTTTTCAGCATCAGTGCTCAAAAATCACCAAGAACAGGCAATGAGGAATATTTTTATTTTTGTTGGTTGGACTGTGTTATTGTCTGGATTGGTGGTGTTTCTGTTGTGTAGCACAAGGGAAAGTTTTTTTATTTTCTTTTTCACGATACAAGGGGGTGAAGAAATACTTTGACAAGGCAAGCTTAATACCTTGGAATTACTTACTACAAAGCAGACAGAACACAAAATGACGGATCACTCCTAATAACCGCTTACCGCCCTCAGCTGGGACCATTCAAATGCATCATTACCAAGCTAGACAAGGTCCAGGGAATAACACAGCCCACTCACGAGCTCTGGGAAGCAGACCTTTATTGTCCTACTGACAGCCTTAAAAGCTTAAATAACTACCCTAAACAGGAAACATAATATAGATGGTAATACAGCGCCCAGCCTCCGACACAAACCCAGACGCGCATATCTATCCTGGAAGCAATATTACAGTGGGCAGCGAAAGCTCTCACAGCATCAGAGGTATATTTACTTGCTCCTGTGTGATACAGACCATCCCATGCCAGCAATGGCACACTATATTCTACATTAGATGAATGAGACAGTCCCTACCTAAGATTAATGGACAGACATCTATCATTGGAAATGACAACACCCAGTTGCAGAACATTTCAATCTTTCTGGACAAACAGGAAATGATTTACTGATTATGGTCCTTGAGAAAGGAAATTACAAAGGAAAACTAGAAAAATAAACTGCTAAATTGAATTATATTCACACATTGTAATCCTTTAGCAGAGGCATGAACAAAGATAATGACTTCATGGTACACTGCATATATAAATAGAAGAGTTCTTGATGCTACACATAACAAAAGAAATCTTAGAGAGCATTTTGAACCCGGGGAAACAGACTTTGATAAGTGATTTATTGCTTTTACAATAAGCTGACCACTGTAAAGATTTGAAAGACCTATATTACTTTAACAGGCATTTGAAAATTTAGGGGAAGAGTCATGGTTTTCATCTTCCTAAATCATTTTATATTTTCTCCTACTCCTACAACTGTATAAAGATGCTTTATAGCTGAATATCTATTATCACTCTATACTGCATCCAAAGAAGTGGCTGGAAAGATTTATGTCAAAACAAAAGAATCCAGTTATAATTGCATTGTCAGACTTCCAAGCTCAGTGGGAAATATACTTTCCGTGGAACATGCAAGTCTTAGGAGGAGGATGAGATAGCACACTCAAAGAGTTGGGACACTCAGAACTGTAGGTGGGAAGGGAACACAGTTTTCTGTGAAAGTCCTCTGTCTTAATAAAAGACCTCCTTCTGCCAGGAGAAACTAGCACAGCAGAACAACGCTAGGCTGAAGCTGTTTTCATTTACTGAGATCTATGATACTATTTAAAAAACCCAATGTGAAATCATTTAAAGGCATGACCCTAAAGATATTGCGTGATCAATTTCAGCATGTTATGAATAACTTTTCCAATAACTTTAAAGCACAGGTTCCTTTTATTGCAATTTTCCAGTAAGAGAAATGGTATCAGATTACAGAACTTTTATAGAACAACTTTTAGACATACAGACACAACAACAACAACAACAACAACAACAACAACAACAAGACCGAGAACAAGCTACGAGAGCAAAGATGAAGATCCACCCAGAGGAAAAGTGATCTTGCCATACATCAAGGGAACCACTGACCGCATTGGGAAGCTGATGAGGAAACACAACATACAAACTATCTACAGACCCACCAAGAAAATTCAACAAATGCTACATTCAGCAAAGGACAAGAGGGATCCTCTCACTTCTGCAGGAGTCTACCATGTATCATGCAGCTGTGGACAAGTCTACATAGGGACCACCAAACGCAACATTGCCCGACACACGGATCAAGGAACATGAAAGGCACTGCAGACTACTTCAACCAGAGAAGTCAGCCATAGCAGAGCACCAACCTGGACACAGCATATTATTTGAGAACACAGAAATGCTGGACCACTCTCACAACCACCATGTCAGACTACACAGAGAAGCCATTGAAATCCACAAGCATGTGGACAATTTCAACAGAAAGGAGGAAACCATGAAAATGAACAAAATCTGGCTACCAGTATTTAAAGACTCTAAAATTACAACAGCACAACAACAGAGAGGAAACAAACAAGGACATCTAATCACCTCTCAACAAAAGTTTGCTCCAGGCACAGTCAGGGCATTATATGCTAATCAAGGTGGTCAGTTGAAACATTCATACCTAGCTCCAGCAGAGAAGAGTCCTTTGTCCCACCCTGGTCATTCCACAGATATATAAACCCTTTTTCCTAGTTCCAACAGACCTCACTACCTTTGAGGATGCTTGCCATAGATGCAGGCAAAATGTCAGGAGAGAATGCCTCTAGACCATGGCTATATAGCCCGAAAAACAACAACCCAACAACAACTTTATTTTTGTATCCTACCACCCTGAAGGGACTTGGGGCAGCTTACATGGAGACAAGCCAGGTCAAACATAAAATTAAAACATAAAAAATAACACAAATAAAATTTATAAAAGCAGCATCATAAACAACATAAAATAACATCAACAATAGCCAATAGCCTGACAGAATAATCAAAAACTAAAACATGGGGCTTGTGCAATAAAGTTCTAAAGACAGGGCAGTTGGAAAAAGTGCAAGAGCCAGATGATAATTTAGGTCTGGAAGAGCAAATCAGTCAGAATACTATATACAGGGGACAGTAGTAAAGTGCAGGGGCCAATTATTAAATTATGGTTGAAGGGCAGAATTATCTGATGAACCGTTTAGTCAAAAGCACAGTGGAATATCCATGTTTTTAGGTTTTTGCAAAAAGTGGACAGGGTGTGCTAATCTAATCTCCCTGGGGAGAGAGTTCCAGGGGGAGGGGGCACCACTGAGAAGGCCTGCTCCCTCATCCCCACCAACCATGCTTGTGACAGGGGTGGAAGCAAGAGAAGGGTCTCCCCAGAAGATCATGAGTGCAGGTTCATAGGGGAAGATGTGATTGCTAAGATAGGCAGGTCCGGAACCGTTTAGGGCTTTGTAGGTGATAACCTGCACCTTGAATTGAGAGCCAATGGAGCTGTTTAAACAGCGGGGTTGACATACAGATTCTATTTAACTACATTGGATTTACAACCTACAGTTATCTTGGTTAACAAATAAACAAAGGGGAGTTACATTTTTACTCAGCATTCACACACATAAACATTCAGTCATCCTCATTCATACATCACCATTTCACCATTCTTCCTCTGTGAAGAACATTTCTTAGGCCAAACTGCTTCTTTACAAATCTGCCAATGCATAGTTCCAAAACTTCTAAAAACCCAAAATGCCAAAATGCATCCTTTCCCTATGCACAATGTCAAAGATCAGATCTCTGTTTTCCATACAACAGAACCTGACTTCCTTGCACAAAATCGAAGACTCCAAAATTGCACTCATTCCTCTTCTTTTGAGAAAAGGAGACATACACCATCTCTGTCCTTCCCAAGGACCAGAGAGGTGGCTGAACAACTCCGCTGTCTGTCACACTTGAGAATTATTAGATTGAGTCTTTTATAGGAATATTCTGCTGATATTGTAAATCATTGTCCTGTTTGAAATTATTTTGAGTTTTCACCTCCTGGCATAGATGTTTGTCTAGTAAAGAATAGTAAAGAACTATTGTGTTATAGGTTTGACTTGAAAGAGCATTGTCCTTGACTAATATAAACCCAGAGATAATTTCCTTTAGCGTTAACCCAATTTCTGGTCAGCAAATGTTGATGAATGTAAACAGATGTGAACATTTCTTTTATCACTTCACAGTTCTTATCACAGTTTACTTTGGCAGGTCAACCATTTCAGTTCTCATTAGCAACTTTTTTTGAAATATTTTTTATTAGGAACAATAAGATTGGTTTTGCATTACAATAAAACATTTAAAGGAAAAAGATAGAGAAAAGGATAAGGAGGAAAGAGGAAAGAAAAGCCAGAAATGGAGAGAAGAAAGAGAAGAGAAAAAGAAAAAAAGTGACAAAAGAATTTTGTTATTGACTTCCATCTACTCCTTAGTGGTCATTTCATTGTTGATTTCTTATTTTAAGACTTTGTTTTGTTTTTGTTCTGTCTCTTTACTTTCCCTATTCTTTACATCTTATATCTTGAGAACCTCTATTTTATAATTCATCTTTTTCTCTTCTACATTATGAGTTCTATTTTTAATTGCTTGAAATAGTCATTAGCAACTTTCAATTACAGTCCAGCAAGCAGGCAGTTAGGTTCTTGTGGGTTTTTTCGGGCTATAGGGCCATGTTCTAGAGGCATTTCTCCTGACGTTTCGCCTGCATCTATGGCAAGCACCCTCAGAAGTAGTGAGGTCTGTTGGAATTAGGAAAATGGGTTTATATATCTGTGGAATGGCTGGGGTGGGGCAAAGAGCTCTTCTCTGCTGGAGCTAGGTGTGAATGTTTCAACTGACCACCTTCATTAGCATTTGAAGGCCTGCCTGAGCCTGGGAAAATCTTTTGTTGAGAGGTGTTAAGATGTGCCTGGTTGTTTCCTCTCTGCTGTTTTGCTGTTGTAATTTTAGAGTTTTTTTAATACTGGTAGCCAGATTTTGTTCATTTTCATGGTCTCTTCCTTTCTGTTGAAATCGTCCACATGCTTGTGGATTTCAATGGCTTCTCTGTGTAGTCTGACATGGTGGTTGTTGGTTAATGATTTAGTCATTGTAGACTTTGGCTTTAGAATGATGTCTCCAAAATTATTAGGTCTCATTCATTCATTCATTTCATGCAATTCATTTATACCCACACATATCAAATCTGCATTTATCAAATCTGCACATCATTTAAGTAAAGTGACATTCAGTGCACATCATTTAAATAATGTGACACTCACTCTAGTTATAGATATAGGTGAAGCACTGATCTCCATGGCATGTTCCTCCAAATTTATGCCGCTTTATGCTGCCAGAGACTAATATGGCTATTTCTATGAGAGTTTAGAAAGTTCCTCTAATAAGTAATCATTTTACTTATATGGTACAATTGTAATTGGAAGACCACAACAGATAGTTATAACTATATCTATAACTTTTATTTTATGCACTTTTCAAATTGAGATTAATTAGAAAAACAATGATGAAGGAACTAGACAAGATCCTTAGGTGTCAAGATATATTACAGAACACCAAAGTTCATGCCACTATGATTCCAATTTCTGTGTATGATTGCGAAAGCTGGACAGAAAACTGATAAGGGGGAAAATCAACACACTTGAAATGTGATGCAGGAAAGTTCTGTAGTTATCATGGTCTGCAAAGAGACAAATAAATGGGTCCAGTACCAAAGGAAGCTTGAACTCTCCCTGCAAGTCAACACGACTAAATTGAGTCAGACATACCTTGGGCGTACGATGAGAAGAGATGACTCATTAGAGAAGACGAAAATGCTAAGCAAAGTGGGAGGCAGTAGGAAAAGTAGAAGGTGGATAGACTCAGGCTCCTTCCACACAGCTGTATAAAATACACATTGAACTGGATTATATGGCATATAACCCAGTTCAAATCAGATATTGTCAATTATCAGCATTGATATTCTGGGTTAGATGACTGTGGGGAAGGGCCCTCAATCAAGGAAGGCTGCTTCCTTTTTAATGTTCAGCTTTATGTCAAGTATATGATTTTCTAGAGCATTCATAATGGCACAGTTGCAAAACAAAAGGTGACTGGAACTTGCACTGATTTATTATTAGTAGTAAAAAGAAGTCAGCCATTCAGAGCCAACTGTTGACATGTTTCTGCCTGAAGCAGGGCAGGATGTTCTATCTGCCTCTCGGGCAGGACCAAATGCATACTGCCAAACCTATTTTTGACACACAGGATAGAAAATCCCAGAAGTTTCCCCTTTAGCGGCAAAAATGTAGCAATAAACATCCCAGCAATTTGTTTCTCTTTTGTAACATCCAAAATGTACCGGCTGTGAAGTCCATTCAATTCTATTTCAAGACTGGGTTATTTCAGAAACAGCTTTTCCTGCCCTAACCATTTCTTTGCCATTGCAGACACAGCAGTTACAGTAGCAAATAGAGATAAGCCCTGGGTTGTTGTAGGTTTTTTCGGACTATATGGTCATGTTCTAGAGGCATTCTCTCCTCTGGAAAATGCCTCTAGAACGTGGCCATATAGCCCGAAAAAACCCACAACAACCCAGTGATTCCAGCCATGAAAACCTTTGACAATACAAAGATAAGCCCATTGAGAAGGTACTCACCACTGTCTTATTTATGTAATAGTGGTGAGGATTTTCTCAATGCATTCATGGTGTCAGAAGATTTTCTGGACAGTAATAATAATAATAATAAAACTTTATTTATACCCTGCTACCATCTCCCCAAGGGACCCGATGCGGCTTACATGAGGCCAAGCCCACAATACATCAGCAAAAACAACAATAGTAATACAAATCAATACATAACTCATAATAAAAATAAGCAGCAAACATTAACAATAACATGACAACATTTAAAAACCTATGGCTGGGCCAAATGCAATAATTAAAATTTTAAAAATAAAAAATTCAGAGAGTGATGGGGTGTGCAGACAATCCTAGATCACTAATAAAGTGCATTTAGGGTCATATTGCTGGGAATTTCCTTATTCTGGAAAGGCACACTGGAACAACCATGTTTTCAGGCTCCTCCTAAAGACTGCCAGAGTTGGGGCACGCCTGATGTCCTTGGTGAGTGAGTTCCAGAGTCAAGGGGCCACCATCCAGAAGGCCCTTTCACTCGTCCCCACCAATCGCGCCTGCGATGGAGGTGGGAGCATGAGCAGGGCCTCTCCAGATGATCGAAGAGATCATGTGGGTCTGTACACAAAAATGTGGTCACGAAGGTGGGCGGGTCCCAAACCGTTTAGGGTTTTGTAGGTAAGAACCTGCACCTTGAATTGGGACCGGACAGTGGTGAGATTGAGAGAAAAATCTTTAATAAACCACCCAGAAAGACTTCTGATACCATAATATGGAAACCTCAACAGACATTGTTCATAATAAACAAGAATGCTATTATTCTTGTGCCAGGAGGACTGCTGATTGACAGGTCAGACGTTCAAATACAGGGAGAGAGGGTTGAGTTTCCATATAGGGAAATGAGAGAAGACTCCCCCAAAAATGGCAAAATATCAAAACATTCAGGCGTCCCCTGGGCAATGTCCTTGCAGATGGCCAATTCTCTCACACCAGAAGTTACTTGCAGTTTCTCAAGTCGCTCCTGACACGAAACAAAATCCGTCCTAATGATGAATAGAACAGCAACAGTAGATGTCTGACTCTTCCAGGGATAATAGGCCCTTGGTATCTGCCAAAACAGTGATTAAGTCCCACCATACACATAGTAAAGCAAAATCTTGCACAAAATGGCAAAACCAAAGTTTATTTTTTACAATCTTAAAATACTTTCAAGTTGTGGATGGTGATTCCATGGATGCAGAATTCTGTGTTTCCTCGTGACAGCAATGCAATCTACACATCTACACAGCAGTTGCACATAGTATGGAAATCTCAGTTTGAAATAATTTCCTAATACTGATTTTGAAGGCAAACACTATTGAAAAGAATATGACTCCCCTAGTGTTTCTTTCTGCCTCATATCAATTTTCCTTCTTTCTTTGAGTATTACAGGGAATCCCTGACTATTTTGCTCATGTTAGACAAAATGGTATTGGCAAGTTGCAGCCCATTTATACAATATTTTATTTGTCGACTGTGAATTTTGCTGAGCTGTCCATTGGGAGTCAATTAGCATGGGCTGTGTCTTTTCGGTATTTCGTTATATTGTTTGAAATGAGGATCATCTTAGTGACTATGATATATTGCACCTCATTCTCCAATAGAACTTGTTGACAAAAGTTGAATCGGAATTTGGATTGGATAGATGGCTACACCTGGAGAGCAACGGCTTCATTGTGAAAACCAGTTGGCATTTTGCAATCAACTGGCAGGCTGTTGAAGAGCAGCTTTACAAACATTGACAGTGGGGTGCTTTTGTGTAGGGAAGGAAAACAAAAAGAACCTGCTGGGTGTTTTGTTGGCCTGAGATAGCTGGGGAGTGAGCTGAATCAACACTGTATTTTTGTCAAATGTGAACAACTGGTAATTTTAATTTTTCTAATGTGTCAGAAACCACTACCATATTGGTGTCCATTGGCTACAGAAATTGCTTCTTTCTATGTATATTTGTTTTAAAATGTTCTTTCTGTAAGAGTGTTTGCAGCAGAGATCATGGGAATTGTCATAAAGCTTAATTCTAAGTGAATCTTACAAGAAGCATTTAACAAAGTGTTCTGTTAATTCCACTGATTTCACATGAGAATGCCCAGCCTTAGCTCAGGTTAATTTCATAGTGAGATTTGTGTTTGGGTGCAGAGCATAGTAATGATGTCGAGCATGACTTACCACCCCCCCCCCCACGCCCCGCCGATCAAATTATACTCTAAATTCCCTTCTGGAGCTGCGGTGGAGAGAGTCGCGGCTAGCAGGAGTCCAGAGCCCCATGGAGATTGACAATGTGAACAATCGGGGATACGGAGGAGCACAGCAGCAGCTACTGGTGATACATTTTGCAACGTTCTTTCTCCTTTTATTATTAGTTTGATCTCAAAGTAACCCCTCAAGAAATTTTGTGCACCATAGTGCATTATCTTCCATATCTGATTCTTTGTGTCTTCTGTGGCTCTTGAGTCTCTCTCTCTCTCTCTCTCTCTCTCACACACACACACACACACACACTTTTGCCTCTCACATGGCCCCCATGGCCTTCACGGCCCTTGGAGCAGGGTTCTTCTTCCCCTTCCCTTACATCTACCCAACCTCCACCTCAATTAACCGTGTGCCAACCTTCACCCCTATGGATACCCAGACCTCAATATGCTGGGTCCCCCTCGGTACACCCTTACCCCACAAATACCCTGGCCTCCATTCATTGCATTCCCCTCAGTATCCACAGCCCCCTCTTGTGTGTATAATGTAATACTTTATGTTTCATATAAAAAATTTGAGGATCAAGCCACTGATCCAGTTCAGGTAACCCTTGATCTGCACCCTTGTGGCCTCGGAGTCCATCTCAATGCTTCATGGTCATCATCACAACAATGGATCCATGCATCCATCATTTCTAGGGCCAATCTATTTCTATTGGTTCCATAACCCAGCTGTGCAGAGGACAACGGGATCCTGATGCCTGTCTTGTGTAGCTTCTTGGGCATGATAAAGGCCATGCCCGGAGTGTGGTGGAAGCTCCTTCTTTGGAAGCTTTTAAACAGAGGGTGGATGGCCATCTGTCAGGAGTGATTTGAATGCAATATTCCTGCTTCTTGGCAAAGGGTTGGACTGGATGGCCCATGAGGTCTCTTCCAACTCTTTGATTCTATGATTCTATCTGGAATTTTCTTCCCTGATTCTGGGATCATTTGCACTGCTTTTCACAATGACATTTTTCCTTTCCCAGGACTGGATTTGCCAATCCTACCACTTTGGACATTGCTCTGTATGGACTATAATGGACATCAGCACCATGGGGACCTGACCCGCCTTAATGCGTCACTCACTAACATAAAGGAACATTCAGTAGAATGCATGGGACCAAGTGGCCACTGGTTTTTTGTCCTTGGCAATCCACTCAGAACACTTTACATTCCTTTGTCTCTTGGACGATCCTGCCCCCTGTCAGCCATTGGAGAACAGAAATCTGCGTCAGAAGCTGGGAATGCTCTCTGATTGGCTGGCGGGCACCATAGTCCTTCCTCCCCAAGGGAATCCTCCCCAGCTGGCCATGACGTCAACAGAACACCAATCAGCATGGGGCAAGCCCCAGCTGGAGCATGAATGGGAAATACAAAGGGTTTGAAGTATGAAATATCTCAGTTTTCTTTAGCAGCTTACCACAAGCTGTCATCCCTTCCAGCTGGAATGCAATAAAACATCTTGGTGGCTTCTTCTTCAACTGGTGAGATATCTTGAATGAGGAATATTGGGTTTAGCTTCTTCATCTTGCCAGGAGCATGGATCCAGAGGCAGCCTGCTGCCAGTACCCATTATCCACTTAACAGATCTTGATATCTGCACTTCGGATTTCACTATTCATGCCCCGGATCTCACTATTCACGGCTGTTTTAAATTGTTCTATTTCAGTTAGAAGCATTGACAAACAAATTAATCTCTTCTTCACGTGAAGCAATACTCAGCTTTCTCATAACCCTCTCAACCAAACAATATGTAAAGCATGAGCCAACATATTACTTTTACAATATAATTCCAAAAGGAACCTGCCTAAGTATTGTGAAGGAGCTTTTATCCAGATAATATGTCAAGGACATTTAAGAAGAAGGATTAAGCAGGTTGCAGATGACAACCAATTCTTGCGGAAGTGACTATGTTCATGATGATGCACATAGATACAAACTTCAAAAGAAATGCCTGAATTCAATAATCACTCTGTTCTTGTATGAACAGCAATTCCTTTTCAGAATAACTATTCATACAAGAATAGAGTCACTATACAAGGAAGAATACAATATTTCCTTATGCAAAATGTTCTCTGATCAGTGCTGTTCTATTATCTGGGTGGAGGCCAAAAGGGGTGCTAGACAGAGACAGATAGTCAATTTTATTGTTTCGGGGGGGGGGGGATTGAAGGAAGAATGCCATTTTCCCCATTTTTTGCTGATTATTCCCCCTTCATACTTCCCATTTCATAAATGAGGGTTGTTTACACGACGGCCGCATGGGTGGGGGGAAGAACAGGAAAAAAAGGAGGAAATTGTTTAACTCCTTCAAACCACCCTCCCTCCTAAAATGGACTATCCTTCTCTGTCTAGTGGCCCCTTTTGGCCTCCACCCAGATAACAAAAAGTACCCTTCATTAGGTTCTTGTGGGTCTTTTCGGGCTATAGGGCCATGTTCTAGAGGCATTTTCTCCTGACATTTCGCCTGCATCTATGGCAAGCATCCTCAGAGGTAGTGAGGAAGTCCACTACCTCTGAGGATGCTTGCCATAGATGCAGGCGAAACGTCAGGAGAAATGCCTCTAGAACATGGCCCTATAGCCCGAAAAGACCCACAAGAACCTAGTGATTCCAGCCATGAAAGCCTTCGATAATATGCTAATATGCTGGTGAGGTGCAATTCAGACTCCACCAGCTGAGACGACAATAGTTGTATGAGGGAAATGAAATCTTGAAGCTTAGAACTTTCACTGTTCTGGATGCCATTTGACACCTCCATCACTCTCTCCAAGCATAAAATCCTGTGGTGGGGTTCTTCCTTCCAAGAGTATTGTATTAGGCATCATATCATGCTCCCCTTCTTTGAAGAAAATGGAGATGTACCTGGTCAGTAAGGAGAGGAGAAGAAGCAGATCCTGAAAACCAGTCAAACTTTACCTCTGTTCAGAAAATTAATTCAAGTGTGAAGCAAGAGGAGGAGGAAACCTCTGTCAGTCTCAGATAAATACAGAGGCCAAGACTCTTCCCCTCAGATGCCATACCACCCAATTGTCCCAGTTTGGTAGTACAACTCATAGAATCATAGAATCAAAGAGTTGGAAGAGACCTCATGGGCCATCCAGTCCAACTTCCTGCCAAGAAGAAGGAATATTGCATTCAAATCACCCCTGACAGATGGCCTTTCAGCCTCTGTTTAAAAGCCTCCAAAGAAGGAGCCTCCACCACACTTTGGGGCAGAGAGTTCCACAGCTGAACGTTTCTCACAATCAGGAAGTTCTTCCTCATGTTCAGATGGAATCTCCTTTCTTGCAGTTTGAAGCCATTGTTCCCCGTCCTAGTCTTCAAGGAAGCAAAAAACAAGCTTGCTCCCTCCTCCCTGTGGCTTTCTCTCACATGTTTAGCCTTCTCTTCTTCAGGCTAAACATGCCCAGCTCCTTAAGCCACTCCTCATAGGGCTTGTTCTCCAGACCCTTGATCATTTTAGTCGCCCTCCTCTGGACACATTCCAGCTTGTCAATATCTCTCTTGAATTGTGGTGCCCAGAATTGGACACAGTATTCCAGGTCTGGTCTAACCAAAGCGGAATAGAGGGGTAGCATTACTTCCTTGGACCTAGACACCATGCTCCTATTGATGCAGGCCAAAATCCCATTGGCTTTTTTTTGCTCCCACATCACATTGTTGGCTCATGTTTAACTTGCTGTCCACAAGGACTCCTGATACATTATTTGTTAATCCCATTTTTAGTGGTTTTTTGAAATGTCTGAGTTTCTCACTCCTCCCCACCTTTCCCCTTGGTTCTTACTTTGCTGTGAACCCCAAAAGTAGCTTGCACTAAGTTATCTGGTTGTCATCTAAGAAATGTTGGAGTATGACTTTGGAGACCAGGGTTTGAACCCCTACTCAGACTTGAAAATCTACTGGGTAATCTTGGGCAAGTCACTCTCACTCAGTCTGAGACGAAAGCGAAGGCAAACCCTAGCTGAATAAATCATGCTAATAAAACTTCATAATAGGTTAGGGTTGCCATAAGCTGGTAACAAACTGAAGAAGTGCTTGGATTTGGTTTTCTTGCCTGGCAGAATGAGGTTGGATGGGTTCTCTTCCAATGCTATGATTCTATTTTTCTAAGAACACTCCTGAAGTACACTGTCATGAAATGCAACTAGAAAGATGGGCATGGTTGGATGCTGCGATCAATACGAAGCAGTCTTTTGCTGAAGGCAACACAATGACCTGGCCTGTGATGTGCTTTGTTTCATCTTGACATATTTATTATTGCTAGATTTGTGACTTGGCTGCAGATAAGCCCTGAATTTCTGGCATTGGTTTACAGATATTTGACCTGCAAAACACCTGTTTTCTCTTCTGCTCCTGGCAATGTGTAGTCTTGCTTCATTTTTTACCCGGCTCTGAAGGTTTTGTGCCACCTAGAACTTTTCTCTGAAGGGTTACTTGGTCCTGTGAAGCTCATATTGAGGGTGTCTGGAGGTTGCAAATTATTATTAATATTTATGATTAATTGCTTTCTTTTTATCCTGCCCTTTCTCCTGATATAGGGACTCAAGGTGGCCAACAATACAAGCATCTGCTACTCATGAATGTGCACATCTCCATCCCATTATAGCATTTCTCTCATTAATGTGAATGACCTGTTATAAGCTTTGGATATCATCGAAGTATCATTAAATATCACTTATACTGTATATAGACTATCATCTGTTATTTTTTCACTATCTAAATGCTATTAGTACAATTTCTAAATATCAGAGGAGCATTGAAACAGCTGTAACATTTGTCTTTTGCTGTTTCTTCTGGCTGTTGTATATTTCTCACATATGTATCTCCCTTGCCTATGGTTGAGTTGAGTAACACACATTCCTTTTCACACCATTAAAAACCATCAGGGAATGGCTTTAGCATTTCACTGTCCACCCCAAAACAGTTTGAGCCTCCCTAATGGCTTTGTATAGTACTTCCCAGTATTTTACATCCATCTGTAAATACCATAGGAAATGGTTTCACACTACACTGAGCCCTTAGTATCCACTGGGGTTTTGTCCCAGGACACCCCCTCCCCGAGCCATCGTGGATACCAAAGTTAGGGATTCTCAAGTTCCATGATATATCATGGCACAGTGAAATGGTGTCCCTTCTTTAAAATGGCAAAATCCAAATTTGGCTTTTGGATATTTTCTTTTTTAACATTTTAAAGTAATGTAAACAGGAAATCAACAAATAATACTAAGGGGGAGGATGTAGGTCAAAGCAAGGGCACCATTGTATTGCATTATATCTTGACCAAAATATGTAACACTGAAATTTAACTCCACCTGAGCTCTGCAAGTGCAGCATTGTTCCATATGAAGCAGAGAGTGTTTGAGGACCGGGACATCCATAGGGATACCAAGGTGCTTGTTTATAAAGCTATTGTCCTCCCAATCCTGCTATATGCTTGCAAGACGTGGACAGTCTACAGACGTCACATGCAACTCCTGGAATGATTCCATCAGTGCTGCCTCTGGAAAATCCTGCAAATCTCTTGGGAAGACAAGCGGACAAATGTCAGCATGCCGGAAGAAGCAAAGACAACCAGCATTGAAGCGATGGTCCTCCGCCATCAACTCTGCTGGACTGGCCACGTTGTTCGGATGCCCAACCACCGTCTCTCAGAGCAGTTGTTCTACTCTGAACTCAAGAACGGAAAATGAAATGTTGGTGGACAGGAAAAGAAATTTAAAGATGGGCTCAAAGCCAACCTTAAAAACTCTGGCATAGACACTGAGAACTGGGAAGCCCTGGCACTTGAGCACTCCAGTTGGAGGTCAGCTGTGACCAGCAGTGGTGCAGAATTTGAAGAGGCATGAATGAAGGGTGAAAGAGAAACGTGCCAAGAGGAAGACGCATCAAGCCAACCCTGACCGGGACCGACACCCTCACTGTGGGATAAGATGTAGATCAAGAATAGGGCTCCACAGTCACCTATGGACCCACCGCCAGAACACCGACCTTGGAAGACCATCATCCTCGGACTACAAGGGATTGCCTAAGTAAGTAAGTAACTTCTGTAATGCATTTGTAGGGTTTTTTTTAAAAAAAAGATGTGTTTGAATTGGTGGATATAAAGTCCATGGACATGGTGGGGCAATTGTATTCTAGTATGAATAATAATTATAATGTTTCTTTTTATTCTGAACTCTAAACAAGGTGCTGAACCAAATGAGGTCCACTATTGGAGATTGGTTGTTGAGTGCCTGCATGTTATTTCCCAATTATGGTGACCCTAAAGTGAACCTACTACAGGGTTTTCTTGACTAACTTTGTTTAGAATGGTTTGCCATTGCCTTCTTATGAAGCTAGGTGAGTGACTTTCCCAGGGATTTGAACTCTGGTGTCCAGGGTTGTAAGCCAATGCTCAAACCACTACACCATCATGTTGGACAACCCCTTTAAGCTCTATACTGCTATGGGAGCCATCATGGCAATGCTACTACTGACTTAATCAAAAAGTGGCAAGCCCTCTGCTTTCACTTTGTCATTCTTTATTATTCTCCAAAGTTTCTCTCTGCCCCAGTTTATCAGTGCTTCAAAACCCTCAAGCAATTGGATGTGTTCTTTTTTGCTTTTCAAAGGAGAAAACACCAGTCTTTCTCTCTTTGTTACTGCTGTCAAGGCAGAATTGTCATGCAACCTTTGGTTTTGCCCTTCTCTTTGCAAAAGCAAAGCAGTGGGTTTGTAAAGAAATTAAGGTATTATGAAATCTGATAATTCTGTGACATCTGTAATATATGCTTTATTCAACAAATGTCAGCAGCAGTTCTAGCTTGCCCCCTTTCAGGGAGAATCAATTGTTTAGCAGTCACTCTTGTCTGATAAGGAAAGCTGTCTGGACCAACTGCATTTTGAGAAATACTTGCACAATTGCAATATGCTAAAGGTGAGGCGGATGGGATTGGCATTTGCCAAAATAAGTAAGGAAGAAATTAACTTTCTTTCAAAACATTATCACTGTGGAGGTCTGCATCATATTTTACTCCACTCATATTACCTAACATTTCTCCATAGCCAGGACTGCAAGCTCAGATATTTAAATAATGAACGATGAGGGACCGCAGCTTTTATTTCTCCCCATAAGTGTGCCAGGATCCATACCATATCGGTGCCTGTTGGTTACAACTCTTTCTTTCCGACCAGGAAATTCACCAGGGGCAGCAAGCTAATGGCTTGTGGACTAACACTTGTTCATGGACCACCAATGAGTGTTAGGCTTATGCACAGATTTGGAGTGGTTGGTTCCCTTCGGCCAATCTGGCTGGTTCAGCTTAGTCAGATGGCCATAACAGTAAGGGCTCAGTCATCATGTTTTTCGTCTGTAATGGGACCATGTGGCAGTCGATCACAGCTCCTCCTCCCCTATTTGGCACCATGCACCACACGGAGAAGCTGCCGCATGCTACTCACATGGGGTTTCCCTGTGATCCTTGCCTGTTAGGCCAATCAAAATAGAAGAATGCCATGATGTGTCTCACACACTGCATCCTTAATCCTGTTGCTCAAACCCAGACATCCTTAAAAGGAAGAAAGAAAAGGGTCCCAGGAAGGATACTTCCTTAACTCTGTTCTTCAAACCCAGACTCCCTTGGAAAAAAGTCAGGAAAGGGTTCCAGGAAGGATGCTTCCTTAAACCCATTCTTCAAACCCAGCCTCCCTTGAAAAGAAGATAGGAAAGGGTCCCAGGAATGAAAAGGAGAGCCTTGTTTGTTACTTATTCCTGCCAGTGGGCCGGATCTTCCTGGATCTTTTGGCTGCCTAGCCAAAACCAGATTTTTCCATTAACTGATAGAGAGGCTCCTGGAAACAGATCTAGCTACCCAACAAAATTTGGATACCAAAAATAGATGGCCCTCCAGCCAAATTGCGCAAGCCTAATTTATTTATTATTTATCGTGTCAGGGGCAACCAGGCCATTGTATTACATTTCTAACAGAACAAAACAAACAAACAGATTTTAAAAAACCACAAAGTTTGCAAACTTGGTAGTTGATTAAATGTCCCTTGACCAGTATCTGGACACTTGGAGTGCCTCTGGTGTTGCCGCAAGAAGGTCCTCCATTGTACACGTAGCAGGGCTCAGGTTGCATCGTAGCAGGTTTGCTCCTCTCCACACTTGCATGTCATGGATTCCACTTTGTAGCCCCATTTCTTAAGATTGGCTCTGCATCTTGTGGTGCCAGAGCAGAGTCTGTTCAGCGCCTTCCAAGTCGCCCAGTCTTCTGTGTGCCCAGGGGGGAGTCTCTCATTTGGTATCAGCCATTAGTTGAGGTTCTGGATTTCAGCCTGCCACTTTTGGACCCTCGCTTGCTGAGGTGTTCCAGTGAGTGTCTCTGTAGATCTTAGAAAACTATTTCTTTATTTAAGTCATTGATGTGCTGGCTGATACCCAAACAAGGGATGAGCTGGAGATGTCACTGCCTTGGTCCTTTCACTATTGGCTGCTACTTCCTGGCGGATGTCTGGTGGTGCTAAACAGTGTAATTTCTCCAGTGGTGTAGGGCGCAGACATCCTGTGATAATGTGGCATGTCTCATTAAGAGCCACATCTACTGTTTTAGTGTGGTGAGATGTGTTCCACACTGGGCATGCATACTCAGCAGCAGAGTAGCATAGCGCAAGGGCAGATGTCTTCACTGTGTCTGGTTGTGATCCCCAGGTTGTGCCAGTCAGTTTTTGTATGGTATTGTTTCTAGCACCCACTTTTTGCTTGATGTTCAGGCAGTGCTTCTTGTAGGTCAGAGCATGGTCCAGAGTGACTCCCAGGTATTTGGGTGTGCTGCAATGCTCCAGTGGGATTCCTTCCCAGGTAGTCCTCAGAGCTTGGGATGCGCGTCTGTTCTTAAGGTGAAAGGCAAGCCTAATGAGAGTAAAGCACTATTATGAAGTACTTTCATATCACATTTACTGCTATGGTTCCATCCTGAGATCTGTAGTTTGATAAAGGACTTGGAATCCTCTCGTTGAAAATCACAGTTTCTTAGTGAGGAATGTGCATCACTAGCAGATTTTTTTTTTCATGGATGGGGCCATGAAAAAGGACCTGCATGACTATTGACCAGTTAGCTTGACATCAATATCAGAAAAGGTTCTGGAATTGATTATTTAAAAGTCTGTGCAGGTTTGGAAAGGACAGTTGTGATTGCTTAGAGCAGGGGCCCTCAAACTAAGGCCCGGGGGCCGGATGTGCCCCTCCAAGGTCATTTACCTGGCCCTTGCTCAGGGTCAACATAAGTCTGTAATTACTTGAAAGCATACAACAACAACAACAACAACAACAACAACAATCCTATCTCATCAGCCAAAAGCAGGCCCACACTTCCCATTGAAATACTAATAAATCTATATTTGTTAAAATTGTTCTTCATTTTAATTATTGTATTGTTTTAAAGTGGGTTTTGCACTACAAATAAGATAAGTGCACTGTGCATAGGAATTCATTCATGCTTTTTTCAAATTATAATCCAGCCCTCCAACAGTTTGAGGGACTATGACCTGGCCCTCTGCTTAAAAGGTTTGAGGACCCCTGGCTTAAAGCCTAGTATGGGTTTCTCAATACGAAGATGGATACTGTAGTCAAAAACATCTGGAGGGCAGAATTACGCTTCCTTCTTTTACATAGTTTTTAAATGTTCTTCAGCACTCAAAAACGGTACAATTTCTAAAATTTTCTTTATATTTCAACTTTCTCCCAACATAGGAGACGATTTCTATGTTCAGGAAAGGTGGACACAGCTTGCCTTAGTTCTTCTACAACTTACAGAAGTTTATGTTAATGTCTCCTTTTTAAACTTTAATGTCTTCTTTTCAAGTTACAGGAATATGAATAGATGGAGACTATATTTTCATTTCATTGGCTTCTTGAAAGGGATTTGGAAATTTGCATGGTGCTACTAACATGTGCCTGCAGACCTATGATATCCCTTTGTTCTCTGTCTTATATTAGCGGCTTAGAATATTTAGCATCTGGAAACCACCTTCACATAGAACACTATGGAATTTGTGCCACTTTTATTCCTTCCCCATTTATTTCAAAAATTGTCTACCCCTTACCCTATTTGCTTGTGTCAACATAAAGGAAAACGGGTTTGCAGAAATCTACAGAAAAGTTATGAGAACATTGTATTGTCGAAGGCTTTCATGGCCGGAATCTATGGGTTGTTGTAGGTTTTTCCAGGCTATATGGCCATGTTCTGGAGGCAATTTTTTTCCTGACGTTTCACCTGCATCTATGGCAAGCATCCTCAGAGGTAATGAGGTCTGTTGGAACTAGGAAAAATGGGTTTATATATCTGTGGAATGACCAGGGTGAGACAAAGGACTTTTGTTTGCTGGCTAGCTGTGAATGTTTCAGCTGATCACCTTGATTTGCATTCAATGGCTTGGAAGCGCCTGGGGGGAATCTTTTGTTGAGAGTGATTTCATGTGCCTGTTTGTTTCCCCTCTGTTGTTTTGCTGCTGTAATTTTTGAGTTTTTTAATACTGGTAGCCAGATTTTGTTCATTTTCATGGTTTCTTCCTTTCTGTTGAAATTGTCCACATGCTTGTGGATTTCAATGGCTTCTCTGTGTAGTCTGACATGGTGGTTGTGAGAATGGTCCAGCACTTCTGTGTTCTCAAATAATATGCTGTGTCCAGGTTGGTTCATCAGGTGCTCTGCTATGGCTGATTTCTCTGGTTGGAGTAGTTTGCAGTGCCTTTCATGTTCCTTGATGTGTGTCTGGGCGCTGCGTTTGGTGGTCCATATGTAGACTTTTCCACAGCTGCATGGTACACGGTAGACTCCTGCAGAGGTGAGAGGATCCCTCTTGTCCTTTGCTGAATGTAGCATTTGTTGGATTTTCTTGGTGGGTCTGTATGTTGTGTTTCCTCATCAGTTTCCCTATGCAGTCAGTGGTTCCCTTGATGTATGGCAAGGAATGAGAACATTCCTATTTTGTCTGTTGTGAAGAAATGAGAGTTTCACATTGCTTAATGATGGAATGAGTCAAACCTTCAGAAAGCAGAAGAATTGAAGATACGGTATGGAATTACTTATGCTAGCTTGGATTTTAATGCCAAATTAACCTAGTTTATGATTTGCTCCATGAGTTCTTTTCCAACTCAACTTCATTCCAGTTTATCACTTGCCCTCAGATACAAAATATGAAGGAGATACATAATGAAAATGAAGACCACAGAAGGGTCACTGGAGAGATATTCAAGGTGTTATTTCGGACCTTGTTAGCAAATTATGCGTTATACAGCTCCAAAAGGACTCATGTACCAGCCGCATGAACAGCAATCTAACATTGTTGCTATTAGCAACAATAAATTTAGTTCCAATGAAAGCAGATCCAGTGATGTAGAAAATTGCCTAATTTTAGAAGCAGATAGACATGTATGCAAAAATAGGCCATATTGACTACTTTGTTAAAGCTTCCCAGGTAATATTTTTCCCTTCACCACAGGGCAAGTCCTACTAGATAGAGTGAAATAACAGCATAGATAATGGCAAAAATATTTTGGAGGACATCATTTGTGTGATATAAAACTTTCCTTTAGTGTAATAATTTACAATTATTTTTCAATGATTGCCCCTCTAAAACTCTGAGAATGTCATAGCAAGCTGTTCTTAGCCCATCTTTTTGCATGGAGTAAAACTTGTGAGTTACATACCCCATTTTTTTGTGTCAGAGGTGAGTTAAGAAACTACAAGTCTGGTGTGAGAATATTGGCCATCTGCAAGGACATTGCCCAGGGGATGCCTGGATGTTTCGATGTTTTACCATCCTTGTGGGAGGCTTCTCTCATGCCCCCTCATGGGGAGCTGGAGCTGACAGAGGGAGCTCAACCCACTCTCCACATATTCGAATGTTTGACATGTCAGTCATCAGTCCTGCCGGCACAAGGGTTTAACCCATTGCACCACCATTACATACCCCATTTTATTATTTATTTTGTATCAAAACATTGCATAAATTAATATAAAACCGATAAAAATAGAAAGAGCGCAGGTGGCTAAATATCTTTCACCAAAAATGGACAACAGCAATGGCATTGTCTGTAGCCTCCAACAATTCTTCCTCTGTACATGAGGCAGGGCGTAGTGGACAAGCATGCAGATGTGGAATTGTCTGTTCTGCTCCACAGTCACACAAGGTGTGGGATTCTTTTAGGTATTACATATCCCATAATATCATGTTATATACTTTTTCTACAACTACGAGAAGTGGGTGCTAGAAATAATATCATACGAAAGCTGACTGGTACAACCTGGGGATCACAACCAGAAACAGTGAAGACATCTGCCCTTGCACTTCGCTACTCTGCTACTGTATACGCATGCCCAGTGTGGAATACATCTCACCACATTAAAACAGTGAATGAGACATGCTGCATTATCACAAGATGTCTATGCCCTACATCATTGGAGAAATGATACTGTATTGCACTCCCTGACATCCATCAGGAAGTATTTATTTATTTATTTATTTCAAGTATTTCTACCTTGCCCTTCTCAACCCCCGAAGGGGGACTCAGGGCGGCTTACAAAAGGCACAATTCGATGCCAGCAATACACATAGTAAAATAAATACATAGCAGCAACAATTATAAAACAATTTTAAAAATCCAGCTTTACAGTACAACTAATAAAAACCAATCTAGTGATCAACGTTCGCCAAGCTCAAAATCCGTAAGTTCATTCCGCATTGTCATAATCCTATCCAGTAGCAGCCTGTAATGAAAGGACCAAGGCAGTGACATCTTTTGCCCATCATCTGTTCAGATATCAGCCAGAAAGCTAAGGCCTTAAATCAAGAAACAGCTTCCTAAGGTCCACAGCAATACTTGCAAAAACACCTCAGCAAGCAAGAGTCCAAAAGTGGCAGGTTAAAACCCTGCCACTCAATCCATGGCTGATACCAGATGAGAAACTCCTCCCTGGGCACACAGAAGACTGTGACTGGGAAGGTGCTGAATAGACTGTGCTCTGGCACCACGAGATGCAGAAGCAATCTTAGGAAATGGGGCCACAAAGTGGAGTCCATGACATGCAAGTGTGGAGAAGAGCAAAACACAGACCAGTTACTACAATGTAACTGAAGCCCTGCCACATTTATTTATTTATTTATTGCAGTTACTTATACCCCGCCCTTCTCACCCCCTAGGGGGGACTCAGGGCGGCTTACAAACAAAGGCACAAATTCGATGCCTGTCAAAATATACAGCATATATAAAACAGTATAAACATTTAGCAGCATTAAAACACATCACTACATATAATAAAACAATTTCATGCACAGTAAAATTCAGAGTTCCGAAATGTCCATTCATTCCAACAATTCTTGCTCATCAATGGGTCCTTATTTTAGCTGCCAGAATGTCCAAAAGCTTGGTCCCAGATCCAGGTCTTCAGTTTTTTTCTGAACGACAGAAGGGAGGTCGCCGATCTAATCTCCCCAGGGAGTGAGTTCCATAGGTGAGGGGCCACCACTGAGAAGGCCCTGCTCCTCGTCCCCGCCAACCTCGCTTGAGATAGAGGCGGGGACGAGAGCAGGGCCTCCCCAGATGATCTTAAACTCCGAGGTGGGACGTAGAGGGAGATCCGTTCGGACAAATACACTGGGCCGGAACGTATAGGGTTTTGTAGGTTAAAACCAGCACTTTGAATTGTGCTCGGAATTGGATCGGCAGCCAGTGGAGCTGATGTAGCAGGGGGGTGGTGTGCTCCCTGTACATCGCTCCAGTAAGCAATCTGGCTGCTTCTCGCTGGACTAATTGTAGTTTCCGAGCAGTCTTCAAAGGCAACCCCACGTAGAGTGCGTTGCAGTAATCCAACCGGGATGTGACAAGAGCGTGGACCACCGTGGCCAGATCTGACTTCCCAAGGTACGGGCGCAGCTGGCGCACAAGTTTTAATTGTGCGAAAGCTCTCCCGGCCACCGCTGAGACCTGGGGTTCCAGGCTCAGCGATGAGTCCAGGATCACTCCCAAGCTGCGAACCTGCGTCTTCAGGGGGAGTGTAACCCCGTCTAACACAGGCTGTAACCCTATACCCTGTTCGGCCTTACGACTGACCAGTAGGACCTCTGTCTTGTCTGGATTCAATTTCAATTTGTTAGCTCTCATCCAGTCCGACACAGCAGCCAAACACCGGTTCAAGGTCTGGACAGCCTCCTTGGTGACAGGTGGAAAGGAGTGACAGATTTGGACATCATCTGCGTAGAGATAACATCTCATTCCGAAACTCCGAATGATCTCTCCCAACGGTTTCATGTAGATGTTAAATAACATCGGGGACAGAATTGAACCCTGTGGGACTCCACACAACAACGGTTGTGGGGCCGAACAGGTGTCACCCAGTAACACCTTCTGGGTCCGTCCCTCAAGGAAGGATCGGAGCCACTGCAAAGCAGTGCCCCCGAGCCCCATGTCCATGAGGCGACCCAGAAGGATACCGTGATCGACGGTATCGAAAGCCGCTGAGAGGTCCAGCAGAACTAACAGGGACACACTCCCCCTGTCCAGTTCCCTGCGAAGATCATCTACCAAGGCGACCAAGGCTGTCTCAGTTCCATGTCCCGGCCTAAAGCCAGACTGTGCCGGATCCAGATAATCAGTGTCTACCAGAAACCCCTGGAGTTGTGTTGCCACCACACGTTCCATGACTTTGCCCAAATAGGGGAGATTGGAAACTGGCCGATAGTTGTCGAATTGAGTGGGATCCAGTGATGGTTTCTTCAACAGCGGTTTTATAATAGCTTGTTTTAAGCTCGCTGGAAATTTTCCTTCCTGTAAGGAGGCATTAACCATCACCTTCACCCACTCTGCCAAACTCCCTCTGGCTTCCTTGATCAGCCAGGAAGGGCAGGGGTCTAGGATGCATGTGGTGGGTCGCACCTCTCCAAGGATCCTGTCCACATCCTCAAGCTGAACCAATTGAAACGAATCAAAACTGGACAAGCAGATGCTCTCGTTACATCCCCAGAGACTGCCGTTAACATGACGTCAAAACCCGACCGAATCCGCTCAATTTTATCCGCGAAGATCGAGCAAATGCTTCACAGCGAGCCACCGAGTTATCCGAGGCCTCGCTTTTTGGCAGATTTAACAGGCCCCTGACAACTCGGAAAAGCTCAGCTGGACGATTCTTCGCGGATGCAATATTGGCTGTGATGAATGTTTTCTGAGCCGCCGCAATTGCCACACCGTAGGACCTTAAAAAGGCATTCAGGTGTGTTTGGGCTGGATTGGTGGGATTCTGGCGCCACACGCACTCTAACCTCCTCTTCTTTCGCTTCATCGCTGCCAGCTCCTTGGTAAACCAAGAGGCTGGTTTAGCTCGGTTACTCGAGAGGGGGCGTTCCGGAGCGATTGTGTCAATTGCCCTGTCATCTCACTGTCCCAGCTAGAGACCAGAGCATCGACAGTCACTAGCCTAGGAGGTGGAGAACTCCCCAAGAGCCATCAAGAAACCATTAGGATCCATAAGTCTCCTGGGGCGGACCATTCTAATGGGTCCACCACCCCTGCGAAGGTTAGAAGGCACAGTTAGTCTAAAACTGATCAGATGGTGATCGGTCCATGGCAATAGAGCGATGGTCAGCTCCTCCATCCCGTCACCTTCATCCCATCCCTGGGAGAAGACCAAATCCAAAGTGTGCCCGGCGCTATGGGTGGGACCAGATATTAGCTGGGACAGGCCCATGGTTGCCATGGCGGCCATGAAGTCCTGAGCCGCGCCAGAAAGAGAGGCCTCAGCATGGACGTTGAAATCACCCAAGACCAAAGCCGTTGGAAGCTCAACGCCATGTCTGAGACCACTCCTGCTAGCTCAGGTAGGGAGACTGTAGTGCAGCGGGGTGGTCGGTACACTAACAGAATCCCTATCCTGTCCCGGTCACCTATCCTAAAGCCGGCACATTCAAAGGAAGATGATTGTGGGATGGGACACCTGATCAGGGGAATAAACTCCTTGTAGACTACTGCGACTCCGCCTCCCCGCCCTCCAAGCCTTGGTTGGTGCTGAACAGTGTAACCTGGTGGACAGAGTTGGGAGAGATTGACCCCTCCCCCCTCGTCCAACCAGGTCTCCGTTATACAAGCCAGGTCTGCTCGTTCTTCTTGGATTAGATCTTGGATAATGGCGGTTTTTCCATTTACCGACCTGGCATTGAACAGCACCACCTTCAGCTTGGAGGGACCACCATCCTGGCACCTCGGTTGTATTTTGTCAGGAGAAAGTTTTGGAGTTGCCAATCTATCTTTGTTAATTTCAGGCTGGATAGTAGTATTAGTTTTTGGAATTGCCAATGTCCTATTAAGAATTTTGGGCCGAATTTGATTTTGTCTTTGATTCTTAACATCTTTAGAAGTTGCCAATTTATTATTGCAAGTTTTGAGCCAAAATGGATGTTTTGTTCTCCTTTTCCCGTATCTTCCTCTACCTGTCACCACCTCTATGGCCCCCCCACCCGTGGACCCACCTTCCCCGGGGATTCTCCCTCCGTTTCCAGCAATTGTTATCTCAGTAATAAACACTTGTTTATAATTATAATCATCTGTCCCTGGCTCCCAATATTCCCAATATTGTGAAAATGGAAGACATTTTCACAGTGACACCAGTGGCACTCCAAGTTGGCCAGATTCTGGTCAAAGGAAATCTAGTATAATGCCAAGTTTTAAACTTTGTTTGTGTTTTTCAATACGTTATAACTGTATCTTCAATTTGCTTCTGACAACTAGAATAGATTTGAGCCTCCCTGAACCGTTCAATTAGACTAGTATTCTTGTATGTTACTTCAATTCTTACACTAAAAGGGATTCTTGACACTTATTGTAGTGTGCACACTTACCATTATAAAATCCACTAGATAATACCATATCTAATGCACTGGAGAATCATCCATCAACTCTAACACAGTAATCTGAACAATATGATAGCTATTAGGTAGCAGTCACAGAATGTTACTTATAGCCACAGATATTGAGAGGAAGGAAATCTAGTCTAGCAGAATCCTAATGTATCAGTTTTTAGGCTCATAAATGATTTATCTCCAGCACTCCTGCAAAGCTGGAAATACAAATATCTATTGTGATAACTGTGCAGATATGCCTAGACTTGGTGTAGAAACCTGTTTCCAGGTATCTAGTAATCAACTGAGCAAATTCAAGAAGGCTTTATGCTGAACAGAAATGCATGGACTAGAGATAAAGCCAGGTCTATCCATACAAACACATAGTTACCATATTATTCCTAGGGAGAGAGATAATAAACATATGCTCACTATAGAAAAGTATATACAGAAACAAAAATCCTCAGGTGAGTCATAGCAACCTCTCACTCAGCATGGAAGTTCAGACAAACTTGAGAAGATATCCATAGCGCAGGCATCCTCAAACTGTGGCCCTCCAGCTGTTTGGGCCTTCAACTCCCAGAAGCCCTAAAAAGCTTGCTCAATTGGCAGGAATTCTGAGTTGAAAGCCCAAACAGCTGGAGGGCCGCAGTTTGAGGATGCCTGCTAAAAAAAAATAAGAAAATATAGCAAGTATCAAGAAACCATTCCTAATGAAGACCAGGAAATCTGAACAGTATATAATAGGCTTGTGCACAGATTTGATTTGGCCAGTTCCCTTTGGCTAATCTGACGGGTTCATAGAATCATAGAACCAAAGAGTTGGAAGAGACCTCATGGGCCATCCAGTCCAACCCTCTGCCAAGAAGCAGGAATATTGCATTCAAATCACCCCTAACAGATGGCCATACAGCCTTGAAAAGCTTCCCAAGAAGGAGCCTCCACCAAACTCCGGAGCAGAGAGTTCCGCTGCTGAACATCTCTCACAGCTCTCCTCATGTTCAGGTGGAATCTCCTTTCTTGTAGTTTGAAGCCATTGTTCCGTCCTAGTCTCCAGGGCAGCAGAAAACAAGCTTGCTCCCTCCTCCCTATGGCTTCCTCTCACATATTTATACATGGCTATCATATCTCCTCTCAGCCTTCTCTTCTTCAGGCTAAACATGCCCAGCTCCTTAAGCCGCTCCTCATAGGGCTTGTTCTCCAGACCCTTGATCATTTTAGTCGCCCTCTTCTGGACACATTCCAGCTTGTCAATATCTCTCTTGAATTGTGGTGCCCAGAATTGGACACAATATTCCAGGTGTGGTCTAACCAAAGCAGAATAGAGGGGTAGCATTACTTCCCTGGACCTAGACACTATGCTCCTATTGATGCAGGCCAAAATCACATTGGCTTTTTTTGCCGCCACATCACATTGTTCAGCTTGTTGAGATTACCATAATGGCAAGGGCTCAGTCTTCATGTTTTTACTGGCTGCAACAGAACAATGGTTTTCAAAAACAGATTGCCTTCAGTTACAAGTAAAGTGCAGGAGGGAGGCAACCGCTAGAAGAAAAAAGTGCGAGGGGGAAAAAGGCACCACTCCAGGGCTTGCAAATTAAAATAATAGAGAGGGCTTTTTAAAGGAAGCCATGGGTAAGATAGCTTCAGGTTGATTGTTCTTCCTTCCTTGGGAAGTGGGGAAGCCTCCTTAACATGCCTTGGAAAGCTGCATGCTGCTGAGAGTGCTATGTATGTGCCTGTCTCCTCTAGAGTAGAAAAAGCTTTAATGAAGCATTAAATCTGGTCTCCTCTACAGACAGAAGGGAAGGATCCCAGGAAGAGAGGTTTCTTAAGCCAGTGTTTCTCAACCAGGGGGTCGGGACCCCTGGAGGGGTCGTGAGGGAGTGTCAGAGGGGTCACCAAAGACCACCAGAAAACACAGTATTTTCCGTTGGTCATAGGGGTTCTGTGTGGGAAGTTTGGCCCAATTCTATACTTGGTAGGGTTCAGAATGCGCTTTGATTGAAGGTGAACTATAAATCCCACAACTACAACTCCCAAATGTCAATGTATGTTTTCTCCAAACTGCACCAGTGTTCACATTTGGGCATATTGAATATCCGTGCCAAGTTTGGTTCAGATCCATCATTGTTTGAGTCCACAGTGCTCTCTGGATGTAGGTGACCTAACTACAACTCCCAAACTCAAGGTCAGTGCCCACCAAACCCTTCAAGTATTTTCTGTTGGTCATGGGAATTCTGTGTGCCAAGATTGGTTCAATTCCATCATTGGCGAAGTACAGAATGCTCTTTTTGATTGTAGGTGAACTATAAATCCCAGCAACTATAACTCCCAAATGACAAATCAATCCCCCCCAACCCCACCAGTATTCAAATTTGGGCATAGCTGGTATTTGTGCCAATTTTGGTCCTGTGACTGAAAATACATCCTGCATATCAGATATTTACATTATGATTCATAACTAGCAAAATTACAGTTATGAAGTAGCAGCAAAAATATTTTTTTGTTTGGGGGTCACCACAACATGAGGGACTGTATTAAGGGGTCATGATATCAGGAAGGTTGAGAACCACTGTCTTAAGCCCTTTATTAAACCAGGTCTCCTCTACAAGCAGAAAGGAAAGAATCCCAGAAAAAGTGGTATCTTAACTCCGATGTTTTTAATCCAGGTCTTAAGGAAGGATATAAGGACAAATATTGGGGCTGGATCAAAAATGAATCTTTTGGCTTCCCAGATTGAAAACGCCTCCCGAATTTGGGAGGCTCCTGAAAAACAGATCAGGACACCCATCGAAATCTGTGACACCGAAATGGATCACAGTTTACCCTAATTTAGTATATAATCAAGTTTCAGTGGATATGTGATTAGTACCAGCATTATTCAATTGAATTTTTATTATAGCAAACCACAAATCGGATGAGTGGATGGAAGACTCAACAGGAATTTTGAGCTTCTGGTCTATGATTGTGCTCAAAGTGACTTCTCTATTCAGAATAACATTCCTTCCTCCCATTCATTCTTCCAGGGCCAACATCTGTTAAGATCAAGTGCCCTTGTAGTTGATTGTTTTCTGGAACATAATCGTTCCTTTGTGGATCTGTGCTTTTGAGTGTTTAAGAAACTTTCCTCACAGAATGAAAGGACCCTGCTTTAAAAGGAAATGTAGGCAGAGATTTGCCACGTGAACCCATCCCCCCATGATCTAAATGTAGACTTGGAATGCATCCATCTTCTTTAAAATTTGACTTTTCACATATGAAGTAACTTTTTATGTGGCTGCATAATTGTTATGTCAAGGATGTCCTTGGTACAATTGAGAAAAACAGAACAATATGATGCCTTGCCTCCTACTTATCCAACTATCACTTGCTAGGCAAAAGCTCGGAAAAGGCTCTTTTTTAGAATTTCTGCAGATGATTTTAAAGGTACATTTTGAGTTATATTTTGTTTCTATATAAACGTATTGGGTTATTGTATATGGTTGTGTATAAGTCGACCTCATGCTTAAGATGAGGGAAAGTTCCCTACCGAGTCCTTTAAAATGGGTAGAAACTGCATTTTGGTGGAGAGGATAAAGAGGGCCACTGCTTCTTGTAGGTTCTCCTGGTGTGCTGTCGTGCGCTGGGCCTATGACAATGTCTGTTTACAGGATGTGCTTTCTGTATGCCCAACGGGAAGCCGGGGTGCCTCAGCTAAAAGGTCTCATAGGTTTCCCAACACAAAGTTCTGTAGAGGCTCAAAATAGGTTCAACAAAGTTCTTTATTAAGGCCTAAATCTTCGAACAAATGAATTAAATGCTTTATAATCTTGAAAAACTAGTAGCTTTCTCAATCTGCCAACAAGGGAAAGGCAACTGCTTGATAAACTGTTCCTATCTTCTTTAGGGAAACCTTCCGACCCCTCCCTGGGCAATCTTTCTTTACCCTACTGGCATGAGACCCCAACTCCCGGCTCCAAGCTGCGTTATGGATAGCCCAAGGGGTCCCTTACCAGGCAATGGTTGCTGTAGATCTGCCAAGCTGGTGTCCTTTAGTTCAGTGGTTCTCAACCTGGGGTCCCCAGATGTTTCTGGCCTACAACTCCCAGAAATCCCAGCCAGTTTACCAGCTGTTAGGATTTCTGAGAGTTGAAGGCCAAAAACATCTGGGGACCCCAGGTTGAGAACCACTGCTTTAGTTTCTCCACAAAGGCTGTAGGAACTATTTCTTTTGCCCCAGCAAAGGCTGGCTGTATTCCTCCAGCAAAGCTGTAGAGGTTTTCCTTCCCCCCCAGCAAAAGCTGTAGGAAGTGAAGCTTTTTTGCAGGTGGGGCAGAGAAAAGCCCACACGTCCTGCTGTAAGGCTCCAAACTGTGAGACAGAACTGAAAGTCCCCCTTTCCCCTCCAAAATCTGGGGAAAGGGGCGGATCTAAAGGCCGTAATGATGACTGATAGGCTGATAGCCCTATGATTGCAACCTGGGGAAAGCTACCCAATTGCAAAATGCATGGCCCAGATGAAATTCAAACAAACTAACAGTGCAAGAAAAAAGAATAAAATCTCCTGGCACAGCTGTGCCAGCACACCTGGCATGGACTACGTTTTTATCTTTCACCACTCTACTCTGAGTAGGGCTTGTAGATAAGTTGATCCAGGTTTTTTGGGTTGTTTTTTTAATCTAAATTTCTGTGAGTTTTAAAGGTTATTTTAAGTGTACTTATTATATTTAATCTGTTTCTACCACACAGTACTATTTATTTTTTTACTTTTGTATTGCGCTTTTTGAAGGTTTATTTTTAAACTTGATTAAAGTGTGGGATTGTTAACTGCCTTGAGAAAGACTGGGTATAAATAAAGTTAATGATTATAATTATAATAAGCTCTTCCAGTTTCTGAATTGCAACTCCTATCAGCCATAGCTAATGATAAGCTAGGTTTGCTAAGGGCTACAAATCAGCAACACACTGAGGGCCATATAATCATCATTTCAGTTCTAGCACTAAAGCTTTAGGTGCTCTTAGAGGGAAAACCAGCTGATTCCAAATCCATCTAAAACACAGACATGTGCTTTTCACTTTAAGAACAGACAAACATCGCAAGCTCAGAGGATTACCTGGGAAAGAATCCCACTGGAGCATTGCCGCACACTCAAACACCTGGGAGTCACTCTAAACTGTGCTCTGGCCTACAAGAAGCACTGCTTGAATAGCAAGCAAAAAGTAGGTGCTAGAAACAATATCATACGAAAGCTGACTGGCCCAATCTGGTTCTCACAACCAGATACAGTGAAGACATCTGCCCTTGCACTTTGCTACTCTGCTGCTGAGTACACATGCCCAGTGTGGAACAGATCTCACCATGCTAAAACAGTGGATGCGGCTCTTAATGAGTCATGCTGCATTATCACAGAATGTGGATGTGACTCTTAATGAGACATGCCGCATCATCACGGGGTGCCTGCACCCTACACCACTGGAGAAACTACACTGTCTAGCCGGTATTGCACCACCTGACATCTGCCGGGAAGAAGCAGCCAATAGTGAAAGGACCAACGCAGTGACATCTCCAGCTCATCCCCTGTTTTGGTATCAGCCAGCACGTCAACAACTTAAATAAAAAATAGCTTTCTTAGATCTACAGAGACACTCACTGGAACACCTCAGCAAGCGAGAGTCCAAAAGTGGCAGGCTCAAACCCAGAACCTCAACCAATGGCTGATACCAAATGAGAGACTCCCTCCTGGGCACACAGAAGACTGGGCAACTTGGAAGGCGCTGAACAGACTGCGCTCTGGCACCACTAGAGCCAATCTTAAGAAATGGGGCTACAAAGTGGAATCCACGACATGCGAGTGTGGAGAGGAGCAAACTACAGACCACCTGCTGCAATGCACCCTGAGCCCTGCCACATGCACAATGGAGGACCTCCTTGTGGCAACACCAGAGGCACTCCAAGTGGCCAGATACTGGTCAAAGGACATTTAACCAACTACCAAGCTTGCAAACTTTGCATTTTGCCTGTTTGTTTTGTTAAAAATGTAATTTTTTTACAAATGTCTGGTTGCTCCTGACACGATAAATAAATAAATAACAGAAGGTTTATGCCCTACACCACTGGAGAAATTGCACCACCTGACATCCACCGGGAAGTAGCAGCCAATAATGAAAGGACCAAGGCAGTGATATCTCTGGTCCATCCCCTATTTGGGTATCAGCTAGCATGCCAGAGATATTTGCAGGAATACCTCAGCAAGTGAGAGTCCAAAAGTGGCAGGCTAAAACCCAGAACCTCAACCCATGGCTGATACCAGATGAGAGACACCCCCCCCCCCACCCCCAGGCACACAGAAGATTGGGCAACTTGTTAGGCACTGAACAGACTGTGCTCTGCCACCACGAGATGCAGAGCAAACCTTAAGAAATGGGACCACAAAGTAGAGTCCACAACATGCGGGTGTGGAGAAGAGCAAACCACAGACCAGCTATTACAATACAGTATGAGCCCTGCCACATGCACAATGAAGGACCTTTTTATAGCAACACCAGAGGCACTCCAAGTGGCCAGCTTCTGGTCAAAGGACATTTAGTATAATACCAAGTTTTTAAACTCTTTTTTTTTTAAACCATTAACAACTGCACTCCGGTTTGGTTCTGATATGATCACACTTACTCCTGACTTCTGAACTTTTCTGAAATGAAACAGCTTATACATTCAGCTTCCACTTCTCAATTCAAGTTGAAGACACAGCTGGAGCATTCATATCTTGTTGAAGTGCATTGTTCATCTGCACAGTTTCCACTCCATGTGCATTGACCTGACCCTATGAGCATGATCAATGACAAGACCTGCAACAATAGCTATGTGAGAAAAGCAAAAAGCAGGAACAGAAAGTAAAATAAGTACTTGAGGGAGGCTTTGGATGTTTTCATCCTCTTCCTCCAGATAGGTTTTATGAGTAGGAGCAAAACACCGAGGAATATGAAATGAGAATAGGGGAAGTCACTTCATGAATGTCTATTTCTGAAACACAATTGACAACTTATTGATCGGATATTTTTTATTTGTTTCCTTTCAGAACAAGGACTACTTCAGCTACCAAAGATGTGAGAATTCAACTGCTTTTCTTCAATGTCAGTCTGTCAAACAAGTACTCTCCCAAGCCATTCTGGGGCAGGCCCAAACGTTTCAGGTTGGTAAGGTGGTCTCCCAGCTGCTTGATGGCCTTTACTTGCTCCTCCAGGAATTCAGACTCCAGGAAATCACACAGCTAAGTGATCAAGAGACAAAACATTGCAAAAGGTGTTGAGAATACCAACTTCCAGGGTTAAGATTAAGTCTTCACACATATATGCTGGAAACAAGTATATAAAGGATCAGGCCATACACAATGGTATTTATCTACTTTAGAGGTGGAAGGACATCCTTAACAGTGCCTGTGAGATATAGTTTAAAGTCACAGGAATCTGCAACTTCTTGGTTTGAAAGGCTATGGAAGAAAACACTTTTAAAATGTGGTAACCTGGTAACTTTAATGCAAATTCGCCTAGCCCAGTGATGGGCAACCTTTCGAGTTTGGCGTGTTAAAATTTGCCAAAAACCGGAGCATAACTTGGGTGGAGTGTCACTTTGAGAAAAAAAATCCCATAATTTTGCAATATTTATAGTTTAAATATGAAAAATATATATTCCATGCTGAGTTATGGAGTGAACAATGCTCAAATGTGCAGATGTTAAATTTGTAGAGCCTTTTAGAAATTTAAGGATGGAATTAGATTGGCTCTTATAAGGTGTGTTTCTCTGTATGTAGCCGTATGTGTCTGTGTGTCATCAAAAATAGCCATGCTGACACACGTGTCATAGGTTCACCACACGGGTCTAGCCAGTAGAACAATATTTCAATTCATATTGCTCTTCATCTAGTCTTAGTGGTTCTTAACCTTTGTTTCTCCAGGTGTTTGGCACTTCAACTCCCAGAAATTCAAATCAACTGTTAGGACTTCTGAGAGCTGAAGTCCACAAACACCTGGAGGACTAAAGATTGGGAACCACAGAGTTATCTAATGAGAGTTTGTCTATATTCTGCAATTTTGCTGTTTCTGTTTGCAAACTCACATGAGGGTCTCCCTTCTCAGTTGCCAGCTTGTGCAGATCCAGTAGGGCCTGGTTGACCTCCTTCTCCAGTGCCAGGGCACTCTGGAGGGCATCTAGTGCATTGCCCCAACCATCCTTTTCTGGCTTCTGTGTCGAAGTATGAACAACAAGTAGATATTATAAGTAACACAGCAGAAGCTTTGAATCTCAATATTTTCTTATTTGAATGAAATTCTACCAGAGACCTTCCACATCATTTACCTTGATGTCCTTGAGCAGAACATGACCTCCTCTCTTGTTCTGATATTTCATGAATTTCTCAGCATGCTCTGTCTCTTCCTGGGATTGGTCCTTAAGGAACTTAGCTACATGGCACAAGGCTACATCATCACGGTCAAAGTGGTAGGACTAGAAAGGGAGACAGCATAAAATATGAAAAGTTGTAAGCAACAGAACTCAGGTCACCATGGATCCATCCTACATTACCTTTGGTTGTGTAGTTTGCTGAAGTTCTTGCAATTCTACCATCTATATTGGAGCTCTCTAAGAGAGAATTCTATGTACCTCACCAGCCTACACATCCAAAGAGTCTGTAAAAATGAGCCATATTAAATGGATATCAAATTGCTTTAGCTGTGCAGATATATTTATGGTTGTTAGCAATTTACTCTGCAGTCCAAATGGTAGGTCGCATTCTAGTTGTGTCTCAACACAATTAGGTAGGGCTTGGATTTATTGTAGCATTGCAAACATTGCAAATGAGGCACAGCATGGTAAGCTTTATTTACTCAAAGACTTCTGTAGATTGTGTTCTCCTGCCTTAGCTTAGTGGTGATTAACTCAGTTTTAGGATAACAGTTTTGGTTATTTTATATTAGTTATGTAGTCACGATGCAAAAATAGTACAGGCAGGTACACCTAGCTATTTTAGTGCCAAAAGGTTAAAATGAACTTTATTGATTTATTCAGTCATAATAGTTATGGTAGAAGCATGGATTATTCTGCAGCCACTCAAAGATGGATCCCACTTCTTTCCCCACACAATACAAAGAGGAATACTAGATTTTGAAAGTCTTCCAATCTTCGACAAAGCATGGAATAATTATCTGAATAGAATATCTACTTTTGCATAATATAGATAAAAAGTAAAAAGGCTTTGGTTCTACCACTAACTTCAAAGAGGTAAGCAACATGTGTGTTTCTATCCACATCCTATTTGTCACTTCTTTTTGGATTCTGTGCTTATTCTCCAACTGTCCCAATTTGGCAAAGCAGTCTCAATTAATTCTCTGCCGTTCCACATAAACTGCTTTTAAAATGTTCCAGTTACTCTCCCTTCCTAATACTTTCCACCATTTGTCCTCAGCTCACTTCAACTGCTGCAAACTAAATTGAAAGAGCAGTAGTATTTTGCACTTAACTAAGCAAAAAGGATAGAAGCCTGAACGTTTCCAGATAAAAGTAAATTGTGTTCTTGCTTATTAAAAACCTTTGCTATCTTGACCATATTCTCAGGTTGCTTGGCCACATATGACCCTGATTTTCTCTGAAATGCTGGGTTTTATGCTTGTTTTGTGTGTACTGCTAATGTTCTCAACCTGCGAGTCCCCAGATGTTTTGACCTTCAACTCCCAGAAATCCTAACAGCTGGTAAACTGGCTGGGATTTCTGGGTGTTGTAGGCCAAAACACCTGGGGACCCACAGGTTGAGGACCACTGACCTAGATAGTTACTTGCTAGTGTAAACCCCTCAGTGTGGGAGGTTTACTAAAATCTCCAGAAATTATTTGGTTGCCATAGGTTTAAAGTGGCACTTCTCAACTTGGGGGGTAGCAAGGGGGATTTCAGCAGGGTTGCCAAAGACCTTCAGAAAACACATATTTCTGATGGTCTTAGGACTTCCTTTGGCAGCAACTACAATTCCCAAATGACAAAATCATTTCCCCCAACCCCACCACATTTCAATATATCAGGTATTTGTGTCAAATTTGGTCCAGATCCATAGTTGTTTGGGTTCACAGTGTTCTCTGGAGCTAGGTGAACTACATCTCCCCTAAATCACTGTCAATTCTTCCCAAATCTGTACAGTATTTTCTGTTGGTTATGGGGGTTCTGTGTGCCAAGTTTGGTTCAATTCCATCATCGGTGGCATTCAGAATGCTCTTCGATTGTAGGTGAACTATACATCCCAGCAACTACAACTTCCAAATGACTAAATCAATTCCCCCCACCCCCAAACCCCACCAGTATTCAAATTTGGGTGTGTTGAGTATTTGTGCCAAATTTGGTTCAGTGAATGAAAATACATCCTACATATCAGATATTTCCATTATGATTAATAACAGATGCAAAATTACAGCCATGTATTGGCAACAAAAATAATTTTATGGTTGGGGGTCACCACAACGTGAGGAACTGTATTAAGTAGTTGCAGCATTAGGAAGGTTGAAAAACACTGGTTTAAAGCACCAACCAGAGAGGAGAAGCCTAGAATTATTTCTAAAAATCTAAACACACTCCCATGAACTACAGTAAAGCATAGCAAAAAGTGAAAATAAAGTACGATTCCCAGAGTTTCCCAACTAGCATAGCCATGCAGACTTCAGGGTTCTAGGAATTTTATTATTAAAGTAAGGTAACAACTTTTCCAAACACTGAACCCCAAATAGAAGAATATGCCCATTTACAGTTGGCCCTCCAGATCCATTGATTTTATATCCCGTAGATTCCCCCATCCATGGCTTGAAAATAAAATAAAGTTTCCCACAAACAAATCTTGAGTTTGCCATCTTCTATATAAATAAAAATGTAATGTTCGTTTGTGGGATTAACAGAACTCAAAAACCACTGGACGAATTGACACCAAATGTGTATACAAGGCACCTAAGAACTCAATGTATGTCCTTCACTCAAAAAATTGATTTTGTCATTTGGGAGTTGTAGTTGCTGGGATTTATAGTTCACCTACAATCAAAGAGCATTCTGAACCCCACCAATGATGGAATTGAACCAAACTTGGCACACAGTTCTCCCATGACCAACAGAAAATAATGGAAGGGTTTGGTGGGCAGTGTCCTTTGGTTTTGGAGTTGTAGTTTACCTGCTTCCAGAGAGCACTCAAACAATGATGGATCTTGACCAAACTCTACAAAAATACTCAATATGCCCAAATGTGAACACTGGTGGAGTTTGGGGAAAATAGAATATTGACATTTGGGAGTTCTGGTTGCTGGGATTTATAGTTCACCTACAATCAAAGAGCATTTTGAACCCCACCACTGATAGAATTGGGTCAAACCTCCCACACAGAACCCCCATAACTACCACAGTGGGCCACAACAAGGCGTGGCAGGGGACAGCTAGTTTTACATAAGGGACATCATTTTACTATGCCATTGTATCTAGTACGTATAAAGAGTCCAGGAGGAACCAAATCATGGTGGATACCAAGAGCCTAATATACTTAGGAATTTGCTCTCTCTCTCTCTGCATTAATTAATGTTGACTGGATACCCACAAGTTTGGGGTAAAATAGCTTATATACAAAATGATCACGGTGACAAGTTGTTTCCTAATGGGAAAAAGACTTACCATAGACAAGTACACATAGCTAGCATAGAGTTCCAAGTTAATGAGTCTGTTCACAGCAGCTTCACACTCTGCCTGGTAGTTCTGGCGTATTTGAGAAGTCATTGCTTTGTCCTAGGGGAAAAAAACAGAGCAAAATAACAAGCACCAAATCAAACACTGCTAAAGAAAGTTGTGGCCTAGGCACTATTTGCAGTGTATTTATACATAATTCAGAAACTGATCAATCTGTAATTGACAGTAGAACTATCCAATAGAAAGTCTTTTACTTATTAACCCAATTATCAGGCTTATGGATGGAAGAAAAAAAAAATCCTATTACAAATTAGAGAGAAAAGTGTCCCAGGTGGTAATAATTTGAGTTAATATGTGAGAAGTAGCTTTTCTCACTGATAGGAATTCCTTTATTTGTAATCAGTTGTAAGGAGGAAAACCTAGAATTGCTTTGCTGAGAGAAAAGCAAACAGCTGAGAAGAATAAGGTGGAACTATGAAATCCTGCCAGTGTGCTTTGATTGCATGTCCCAGTAACCCCAGCGATCACAGTTGATGGGTAAGGAGTACTGGGACATGCAGTCCAACATCTGGAGGTCAAATGATTCCCACAAGTGGAATAAACACACTGCATTTTTGAAACTTACTGTTTTGATTATTTTTTCTACTCATCTTTCAGTGAGAAATTTTAACAGTATTTCATACTACAACAGTTTTTCTCAACCTTCCTAATGCTGCGACTCCTTAATACAGTCCCTCATGTTGTGGTGACCCCAACCATAAAATTATTTTCGATGCTACTTCATAAATGTAATTTTCCTCCTGTTATGAATCGTAATGTAAATATCTGATATGCAGGATGTATTTTCATTCACTGGACCACATTTGGCACAAATACCCAGTATGCCCAAATTTGAATCCTAGGGTTGGAGGGGATTGATTTTGTCATTTGGGAGTTGTAGTTGCTGGGATTTATAGTTCACCTACAATAAAAAAAAGCATTCTGAACTCCACCAACGATGGAATTGAACCAAACTTGGCACACAGAACTCCCATAACCAACAGAAAATACTGGAAGGGTTTGGTGGGCATTGGCTTTGTGTTTTGGAGGTGTAGTTCACCTACACCCAGAAAGCACTGTGGACTCAGACAATGATACATCTGAACCAAACTTGGCACAAATACTCAATATGCCCAAATGTGAACACTGGTGGAGTTTGGGGAAAACAGACTTGACATTTGGGAGTTGTAGTTGCTGGGATTTATAGTTCACCCACAGTCAAAGAGAATTCTGAACCCCGCTAATGATTGCATTGGGCCAAACTTCTCACCCAGAAATCCCATGCCTTGAAGGGACTCTCTGGCACAAGCCTCCCTCCAGCCTCGCATGCTCTCCCTCACCTGCACATGCGCACAATTTTGCCATGAGCTGAGCATGCTTTCTCTTCTCTCCCTGCTTGGAGTATCAGCCCTTCCCTTGGCTGAGAGGGCATGCAATCACAGCTTTTGGTGGAGGGATTTGTCATCTGTTTCCAAAAAGGAAGAGAAGGACAGATGGAAAGATCTTCAGCCTTCTGTGCCAAAGGGGTTCCTAAGACCATCAGAAATATGTTTTCTGATGGTCTTTAGCGACTCCTCTGAAAACCCCTCATGACCCCCTGCCAGGGATCCTGACCCCCAGGTTGAGTAACACTGAGTACAAGGTTTACCTCATAGTGTACTACAAGGTTTACCAGGGGTTTAAGAGAAGGCATACGTTTTGGGGAATAAAGCTTTTTGAGAAGAATGTGTTTTTAAGAGCAATTCCCTCCACACCTACTCCTAAGTAAACCCCACTGTTTTCAATGGGACTTGCTCTGAGGTGTTTGTGTGTCAGGTTACGATGTTACATAGTAATACCTTCTATGAAAATTAATCCTCCTGAATTATATGGGGCTTCATCCTTAATCACCTTGGATAAATCTGCACCATTCTGATTGGTCACAAAGAGGATTCAGTTGAGTCAGAATTCTGAGGCATGTAAGAGTGCATAGCATTTGTTGTCGTTCTATCCCGGGCATGAGCAAACTTCAGCCCTTCAGGTGTTTTGGATTCCAACTCCCACAATTCCTAACAGCCTCAGGCTCCTTCCTTTCCCCCCTCAGCCACTTAAGGAAAGGGCATGAGGCTATTAGGAATTGTGGGAGTTGGAGTCCAAACCACCTGGAGAGCTGAAGTTTGCCCATGCCTGTTCTATCCCATTGAATTGATTATATCCCATCATCTTCAGCTACTATGGGATGACTTGGGTTCGCAACTCTTGCTTAGCCTTGGACATATCAATCGTTCCCAATTTTGGGGTTTTTTTTCCAAAGGGTAGCCTGCTAAAATTGTTCAGTTCCCTCTTTTGACCTTATGGGAAATTGGTGAGGTATAAAATATCTTGGCCCATTTCCTTATGCACATATAGATTCCCATATGCATGTGGCTGTACTTTTGTGACCTGTACTTAATGCGTATATTAAAATCACAGGTGCAAAAGTAGTGTTCCATCAGTGTTACTGTTGTAAACACATGTAGTCACTCACTCTTGGTTTACTCAAAAGAGCCTTCAGTGTACCCTATGAATAACAAGGGCTGCAGAAACATGAAACAGATGCAGAAATAGATAATTGCTTGCACCAATCGTCATGATTCAATATTTGAAAGGATGTAATATTGAAGAGGGAGAATCAGTTTTGCTGAAAGAAAAGCAACAGCTGAGAAGAATAAGGTGGGAACCATGTAGCCCTGATAATGCTATTGGATTGCTTGTCTCAGCAGCCTCAGCTATCACAGTCAATGGTAAGGAGTGCTAGCAGATGACGTCCAATATTTGGAGGGCACACAATTCCCACAAGTGGAATAAACACTTTATTTTTGAAACTTTCTGTTGTGGTGATTTTTCTACTTTTCTGTCGTTCAGTGAGGAATTTTTAGCAGTATTTTATAATACAAGGTATTGGTTTAATCACAGTCCTAGGGGCTTAAGGAAAGCATGTGTTTTGGGGAATAAAACTATTGAAAATAATATGTCTTTAGGAGCAATACTGTCCACACCTTCTCCCATGTAAACCTCAATGTTTTTTTCTCCCAAAAGAACTTGCTCCAGGTTTTTCTGGGCAGTGTTGCAGCTTTAAGAGAGAATTCCTTCTATGGGAATAAGCCCTTCTGAATTAAATGGGGCTTCATCATGCATCAACATGTGTAGGATAGCACTGTTAATTCTAAGCAGCCATAAAGAGGATTCATTTGAATCAGAATTCTGAGATATATAACAGTGTATTGTATTTGCTGTTCTTCTGCTTCCCTGGAGACTAGGATGCAATGGAACAATGGCTTCAAACTACAAGAGAGGAGATTCCATCTGAACATGAGGAAGAACTTCCTGACTGTGAGAGCCGTTCAGCAGTGGAACTCTCTGCCCCGGAGTGTGGTGGAGGCTCCTTCTTTGGAAGCTTTTAAACAGAGGCCGGATGGCCATCTGTCAGGGGTGATTTGAATGCAATATTCCTGCTTCTTGGCAGGGGGTTGGACTGGATGGCCCATGAGGTCTCTTCCAACTCTTTGATTCTATGATTCTATGATTCTTCTTAGGTGACCCCTCGTAGCCTGAGGATGATGGTCCTCCAAGTTATGTGTCTTGGTAGTGGGTTCGTAGGTGGCTGTGGAGCCCTATTCTTGATCCGCATGTTCTCCCACATCGATTTCAGGTGGAAAGCAGTCCTGGTCAGGGCTAGCTTGATGCATCTTTCTCTTGGCATGTTTCTCCCTTTCACCCTCCATTCGTGCCTCTTCAAATCTGCAGCAGTGCTGGTCACAGCTGGCCTCCTGTTAGAACATTCAAGGCTAGGGCTTCCCAGTTCTCGGTGTCTATGCCATAGTTTTTAAGGTTGGCATTAAGCCAGTCTTTAAATCTCTTTTCTGTCCACCAACATTGCATTTCCCATTCGTGAATTTGGAGTATAGTAACTGGTTTGGGAGACGGTGATTGCACATTCGGACAATGTGGCCAGTCCAGCAGAGTTGATGGCATAGGAGCATCACATCAGTGCTGGTGGTCTTAGCTTCTTCCAGCACGCTGACATTTGTCTGCCGGTTTTCCCAAGAGATTTGCAGGATTTTTCTGAAGCAACACTGATGGAATCATTTCAGGAGTTGAGTGTGACGCCTGTAGATAGTGCACATTTTGCAGGTGTACAGCAGGGTTTGGAGGACAATAATTTTATAAAGAAGCACCTTGGTGTCTCTACTGGTGCCCCAGTCCTCAAGCACTCTCTGTATTTGTTGTATTTATATCCCATTGTAATTTTATCCCATCAATCCCAGCTTCACTGCTTGGACAGGTCAGTAGCTCCCAACTTTGTTTTCTTCGAAATGGTCAAGGGTCTGGAGAACAAACCCTATGAGGAGCGGCTTAAAGATCTGGGCATGTTTAGGCTGTAGAAAAGAAGACTGAGAGGAGATATGATGAGGGTCATGTATCAAGATGTGAGGGAAAGTCATAGGGAGAAGGGCACAAACTTGTTTTCTGCTACTCTGGAGACTAGGACATAGAACAATGGCTTCAATTTACCAGAAAGGAGATTCCACCTGAACTTTAAGAAGAACTTCCTAACAGTGAGAGCTGTTCAGCAGTGGAACTCTCTGCCTGGAGGCTTCTTCTTTGGGGGGTTTTAAACAGAGGCTGGATGGCCATCTGTTGGGGATGCTTTGAATGTGATTTTCCTGCTTCTTGGCAGGGGGTTGGACTGGATAGCTCACAAGGTCTCTTCCAACTCAATTGTTCTATGATTCTATAATTCGACGAAAGGGTAAGCTGATAAAATGAGTCAGTTTCTTTTTGGCCTTCTGGGAAAAATAGTGAGCTATAAAATATCATGGCATATCCTGTGTCTATGTGCACATGTAGATTCCTTATGCATGGGACTGTATTTATGTGACCTTTACAGAATGTCCATGTCAAATTCACAGTTACAAAAGGGGTGTTCTGCAAGTGTGACTGTTAAAACATGTAGTTTCACTTTCATGTTTTGCAATTCCATCCTCTAATGAGTGATTGATCAAATATACAGTATTACTAAAAATTAGGAAAGGAACAACTCTTTTTAGACAGTTCTTCCTGTATTTTTAAAAATTGAACAGAATAATCTATTTTTAATGCTTACTTGCAGTTTTAGAAAGTGGTAAAATCACATTTCATGAAACACTCAACCAAGTCACTATGTGAAGAGAAACAACATTTTGCAAGTTGTTTTTATTTCCAGGCCCACAAGCCATTGAACCTTTTGCACAGCAGTATTTGTGTACCTACCACCTATTCTCTTGACAAATCTGATACTTTCCATGAAATATAACCTTAGTGTTCTTTGGATGAGGATATCAGCCGTTGCTACGCACTGTGATCAAATAATACAGAATGGGCAGGAGAACACCTCAAACATTCAAACTGAAGATGCAAAAGAATTATGAAACAATTTTTGAAAGCATCAAACCATGTTCCTGAAAGGACTTTAAAAAAATACTAATGTAACTTTCACAGTAACTGTATGTTTTGCAAGTTCTGTTGTTTCCTGCTTTCAAGGGATGTTTTATCTTCTACTCTGCTGAGAGACCAATAGCTTTCGGTTCTTCCCAGCTTTAATGGTCTAGGTTGTTGTAGGTTTTTTCGGGCTATATGACCATGGTTTAGAAGCATTCTCTCCTGACTTTTCGCCTGCATCTATGGCAAGCATCCTCAGAGGTATCCTTAGAAGCATCCTCACTACCTCTGTGGATGCTTGCCATAGATGCAGGCAAAACGTCAGGAGAGAATGCCTCTAGACCATGGCCATATAGCCTGAAAAAACCTACAACAACCCAGTGATTCAGGCTATGAAAGCCTTCGACAATCCATTTAATGGTCTAATTTAAGGAGAACATGGAGCAAGGCTTTTTTCAAACATCCTTGAATATCAGCTTTGGCTCAACCTTTCTCTGAACAGTCATGCAGAAGCATCTATTTCATCCAGCTCCTACACCTGGATATATTGGCCAAGGGACTCTGATCCAAAAATGTAACTTCTGCAAGTTTTTTTGGCATATGTGTATTTTCTGTTGGTCACCAATGACCACCAGAAAACACAGTAATTCAGTTGGTCATGTGGGTTCTGTGTTCCCAGAGTTTGGCCCAATTCTGTCGTCGGTGGGGTTCAGAATGTTCTTTGATTGTAGATGAACTATAAATCTCCTCAACTACAACTCTAAAATGCCATGGTATATTTTCCCCAAACTCCACCAGTGTTCACATTTGGGCATATTGAGCATTTGTGCCAAGTTTGGTCCAGTGCTCTCTCAATGTAGGTGAACTACAACTCCAACACTCAAGGTCAATGCCCACCAAACCCTTTTCAGTCTTTTTTATTGGTCATGGAAGTTTTGTGTGCCAAGATTACTTCAGTTCCATTGTTGATGGAGTTCATAATGCTTTTTGGTTGTAGGTTAGCTATAAATCCCAGCAACTACAACTTTTAAATGACAAAATCAATCCCACACACCCCCACCAGTATTCAAATTTGGGCGTATCGGGTATTTGTGCCAAATTTGGTCCAGTGAATGAAAATACATCCTACATATTAGATATTTACATTATGATTAATAACAGTAGCAAAATTACAGCAACAAAAATAATTCTATGGTTGGGTGTCACCAGAAAAATGAGAAAGTGTATTAAGGCGTCGTAGGATTACGAATGTTGGGAACCACTGATATATGCTCTCAGGAGAATTCTGAAGGCTATTCCAGACAGGCCCTATATCCCAGGATCTGATCCCAGGTTTTCTGCTTTAAACTGGATTATATGAGTCCGCATTGCCAGATAATCTGGGATAAACAGAAAACCTACTATCAGATCCTGGGATATAGGGCCGGTCTGGAAGGGCCCTGAGAGTTGCATTCCAAACAATGACTTTGTTTCAGTTCTGCTCCATTAGGTCTTCGAGAAAACCATATCTTCTTCCTAAGCAGTTAACATCTCAACTGGCACTTGTAAGAAAAGCACTACAATGTCAAGAACAAGGATCAGGGTTAATCTCCCTCTGCTCTGCACAACCCCTTTCTTTCCCTTTCATTTCACATCTTCTCAACTGAAGGATGAGGACAAAGACTTTTTTAAAGATAAGTTTTTTTAGTTGAAAGAGGAAAGGAGAATGCATAAAACGATGTCTATGCAATTCAGCTACATTGCATCCACCCACCCACTCCCAGTATATCTGAAACAGCAAAGAAAAAGTCAGGTAATATACTTCCATTTTATTAATTTATTTTTGGCTCTAACAATCTAACACACACTTGAAATCCTTTACATTAAAAAGAAGGAAAGAGAAAGAAGAAAAAAAAGTATCTTCAACACAGTGGGGTTCTCACCTCTCTCATCCTAACTTATAATGGAAAGAAAAACATTAAAGAAGCAAAAATGTTTCCATCATTATGAATCTAGCTGAATAGCTTTATTAAATGTACTAACAACCATGACCACAAATCATTACATTGTTAGTTTTCTTCTTCTAACCTAAGGTCAACTTGTCAACGGTATCCCCAAGCATTTCCAGAAGAGGAGATGGTATCCTTGATGGCTTTCATCCACTTTTCTTGGTGTGCTGACTCCAGGGTATCACACAGCTGTAAAACTGAATAGAAACATAGATTGCAATGCCAGGCTTGAACTACCCTTTGAGAACCCCATTGAAATGTGCACTGAAGTAGAAGATTCCTGCAATTAATGTCTTTGAAAGGAGACAAGAGTTGAGATAAATCATTGTGGTTGTGTGGAACAAATCTACAGTCATTTGGTGAAGTGGAGGTCATTCTATGTTACTCTTCTGTTGAATACCGACATTGTGTAACCAATTGCTTATCAGCCAATATAATTCTTCATTGCCCCATTGTATAATGGAAGTGTCTGAAATGGCTGTTTTCTGCTGCTCTAAAGACAAGGGTACAAGGGAGCAATGGGTTCAAATGACAGGAAAAGAGATTTGACTGAAAAGATTAGGAAGAACTTCCTGAGAGCAAGAGCTGTTGGAGAGTAGCATAGGCTGCCTGGGAGTGTGGTGGAGTCTCCTTCTCTGGAGGCTTTTCCACAGAGGTTGTCTACTGGGAGTGATTTGATTGTGCCTTCTTGCATGGCAAGGGGTTGAACTGGATGGTCCTTGAGGGTCTCTACCAGGGTTAGGATTCTAGCATTCTCTACCAGGAGTGGGCAATACGGGGTCTAATGGATACACTTTTTCTCTCCCATCCATCATCTCATCCTGACCAAGGCCAACCCTTTTGGGATCCAAATGTTTCCTGTCTTTCCTTCTGTTCTGTCGTGCACTGGGTCTGAACAAATTGTCTTTAATCTATAGGACGTACACTTTAAACCCAGTGGGAAGCCGGGGTGCCTCAAAGAGAGATTCTTAGGGAATTCCTGAAGTAATGGTCTTTGCAGTCTTTAATGGTACAACAAAGTCTTTATTAAGGAACAGACAACAAATCTTCAGACAACACTTCAAAGTTTTCTTGTTCTAGTCTTTAAGAGACTGGCACTGACTTGAATTAACTGTACTTTTTTAGCATAATGAAGAACCCTTTATAATCTCTCCCAGGCTGTCTATTATCTGAGCCTCGCTGATTTGGGTCTTACTACCGATCCCAACTGCTTCTGGGCATCGAGTAAACCTACCAGCCAAGGCTGGAATTCAGTGGTTCTGCGATGCTGTCCTGTGGGAACTTCAGGGTTGTTTCCCCCTCTGGTGCTGTGAGGCTGAGAGGCTGTGAGCTCCCAGCCAAAGCCTTTGGGATCCTTTCCTTCTCTTCCTATTTCCCCAGATGGTTCTGAAGAATGAAGCTTTTTCTATGGGATGAGCTATCTGCATGCTATAGACTAGCTTCCTTGTGTGTGACTGACTAAAAATGGCTCCCTTCTCTTCTGAAACCCAAAAAAGGGGCGGAACTAAGGAACCTAATGATGATGGACAGGTGGCCTGCCCTATAATTGTAAACTTTAACAGGAAGCCACCCTTCTGCAGAATCCAAGCCTTGGGCTGCAAGCAAACACTTAATACAAAGCAAATAAAGTGGGAGCTTCTGGTACAGCTGTACCTGTACACCTTCACTTTCTACTTCTGAAAGAGGAAACAGAGGAAAGGACAGAAAGGGGACTTGGAGAGACCCCCCCCCCCTCTCAGCCCACCCACCCTGTTCTGGCCTGCCATGCGGCCCCCAAGTTAGCAAGTTTGCCCATTCCTGAGCTACAGTTAGCAGTGTTTTCATGTCATGATTAAATGCTACAGTCTGCCTAAAGAGTTAAAAGAAATGGGCAACTATGCCAGGGTGAGACCATATCAACAACCCAGATGTTTAGCATACTCAACTGTGCCATCATACTGAAACTGGAAGTGAGATGACATTGTTTTTGCGTTCTCAAGCTGGAAGAGTAAATAATAGTTTCTGAGGTTTTCTGGAGGTATTCAAGTGCATTTTGTATCTTCCATGAAACAAGAATCAAAAAAGTATTTCATCAGCTGTATGGGAACCACGTTTTCCCCACATTATGCAGACACAACCCCAGTTTCACTAGTTATTGATCAGCTGTATGTTTTGAGGAGCTGTTTTTGTCCTGTACATATTGTGGCAAGAATGTATGGCAGACAGGAGAGAGAAAGGCAGTGACAGTATCAGCATGGACCTCGGATCCTAACAACTACTATGCCAATGCAATTGGATTCTGGCAGAAAAACGGGTATCCAGTTAGGGGAACCCCTGAGTCAATAGGTGGTGGCTTAGGGCCTGTCCAGTGTGGGCAGGCATCCACTGCCATTCATGGGAATTCAGATGACAGACCAAGCAGCTGTCACCAAGTCAAGTTCAGCTACATGATACAATAGGGTCCTAGACCCATGTAGTGTGCCAACCAGTAACGATTTAGCCGTATTCCCCCAACATTTGAGTCTGTTACATCCATTGTGTGCAGAGGCCTACCTCCAGACTTACCCAGGAGAAAGTAGTGTTGGCCCTCTGGCATACAGTGACCAGCACAAGGTTGGTTTCAGTGTGGTCCTCAGAGCCACAGGACCAAAGCCTGGCAATTTGGGAAGTCACCTATTGAAAAAAACACAAGTGATTGCTAAAGCCTTCATTCCCTTGCTGTGTTTCCCCAAGGTTGTTGCTGAAGCAAAAGCCATCAGTTTTGGCCTTTTTTGGGAAGCACATGCCAGGCAATATTTGTGCAAGCAATATCACTTCACTAGAAGTCAATGGGCTGACAACTATATCTTTTTAAACAATTCCAATTTTAAATGTAGCCCTATTGTGTCTCCAAAGATTAACGTATCACTGGTTTTCAGATCCAAATAGAAGCAGTACTCCATGAAGGATTCGTTTTGTAAAGCTAGCTATTCCATTTTGAAGAAGAAACATTTCTAATGGAAATCTGAATGCTTGATTTGCTGTCTTCAGAAGTATCCTGCCAAGATACTTGTTTTCCTCTCTGTGCTAATAAGCACATTGGTCACAGCAGCATCTCTTAATGAAGGCTCACAGACGGATTTTCTCTACTCTGTTGCCAGCTCCAGCTTGTTTTGATACATTTGAAATTCGTTGAGCTTCTTCTCTGGCTGCAAAATTTCTAAGTCATCACCCCATTTAACTTGATTTGACTTCTCTTTGGGATTTTTCTTTAATATGTAAATGTGATGACAGAGGCATATTTTGTGCAGGTTAACAGGTACAGGTTTAGTACCTCTTCCTCCCAGAAACAAAGAGGCAAGGAGAGACTTCTTGTCATATTGTAAAACTTTTCCCTGGATCCAACTGGTCGCTTGATAATAAATCTTTCCCTTATGTTTTATGAACTCATTAACATCTCTACAAAGTATTGCTAAGTTATTAATATTTGAAAAAAGGGCTGCTGGTCCTTCATACTCCAATTTCCTTTTATGACAGGGTGTTCCAGGGAGTACCCATAAATCGGCTCTTTTCGTGGATAGTGGAAAACAGCCCACTTTTCTTTTGACATATTTGGAATATCATTAGAAGTGAGAGGAATGGTTTCTCTGCAAGGGAAGCATTATTAATGGGGATAGCTGCATAATCAACTTCACCTGAATGGCTATAATTTCCTGGCAAATCTCTGCTTGCATAAATCTAATTACTAGCCCAAGGTTGTCTTCTCCAACTGGTGGATCTGTCCAAGGCCTTTTTGTGATGTATTAACACAGACTTTTAAGTGAATAGACTAGAAATCAAACCAGTGACATTCTAGCCAGAAACCTGTTGGGGTCTTATTTGTGGACAAATTCGCCTATGGAAGTGGTTGGACTCTTCCTTGCCAATGTGGAATATCTGCATTCACTTCAAGGTGGCAAAAGCAGAGTTGCATGTGGTACCATTGTACATAAATGGCATACAGACTTCACAGAGATGCATGCTGTGTATGGAAGGTCCTCACTACCTCTGAGGATGCTTGCCATAGATGCAGGCGAAACGTCAGGAGAAAATGCCTCTAGAACATGTCCATATAGCCCGGAAAAACCTACAACAACCCAGTGATTCCAGCCATGAAATCATTTGACAATACATTGATTTTTATTCATTATTTACTTACTTTACATATGTATGTATTTATTTGCAGCATTTATATTCCAGCCTTCTCCCCCCAAAGGGGACTCTGGGCAGATCACAGAACACATACACATCCAACATTCAATGCTGTCAAACACACAGGACTGACATCTGTTGTCAGGGCTATCCCACATCTTGTTTATAGACAGATAGGCGGTGACCAGGGGAGCATTTGCACAGCTAAAGCTTGTGCTCCAGCTGCGCCCGTACCTTGGGAAGTCTGACTTGGCCACGGTGGTCCACGCTCTGGTTACATCCCGTCTAGACTACTGCAGTGCTCTCTACGTGGGGTTGCCTCTGAACAGCTCGGAAGCTCCAACTAGTCCAACGCTCGGCAGCCATGATTTTAACAGGAGCGGAGCGCAGGGAGCATACAACTCCCCTGTTGCGCCAACTCCACTGGCTACCGATCTGCTACCGGGCTGAATTCAAAGTGCTGGCGTTGGCCTTTAAAGCCCTAAACGGTTCCGGCCCAAGCTACCTATCTGACCGCATCTCTGCCTATGAACCCACCAGGAGTTTGAGATCTTCCGGGGAGACCCTGCTCTCGATCCCGCCTGCTTCTCAAGCTCGGCTGGCGGGGACGAGAGATAGGGCCTTCTTGGTGGTGGCTCCTCGGCTGTGGAACGCCCTTCCTACGGACATTAGACTAGCACCATCTCTAATGATATTCCGCAAAAAGGTGAAGACCTGGATGTTTGTGCAGGCGTTTGAGTAATTTAGTACAATCTGGTAATGGAACATAGGAATGGAACAATGGACGACGAATCTGGACTACGCTTGATGATGAGAAGATTGGGTACGGTTGTTTTTTGTAATAATTGTGCATTGTAATTGCTTATTGGTAATTTATGGATAATGTGTTAAGTCAATTGTTATATGTTGTATGGAACCACTGCTGTTTCTACTGTTTCTACTGTTTGTGAACCGCTGTGAGTCGCCTTCGGGCTTGAGATACAGCGGTATATAAGCAAAGTAAATAAATAAATAAATAAATAAATAAATATGCCACTGCATATGAGGTATTAAATATAATACAATATAATATAACGGCATATATGATGAGACTTGAGATCACACAGATTTTGATATCCATGGGGGTCCTGGATGCAAACCTGCAGCAGATACCAAAGGCCCACTGTATCTCTTTACTTGGGAGAGTTCTGCACACTTCAAAGAAACATAAGTACTGGTATCCTATATCTCTAAGTGGAGGGCATGCACACACTTTGCATGAAAACTTTTGTCATGCCAGAGAAGGGGTTTCAGACATCAATAGCAGAATGTCCGGGATCACCCTTATCTTGGATACTGAACATGTTTTAAAATATGCTTTATTGATATTAAAGGCAATTCTGTCCAAGAACTTAGAAATGTATATTTTATCTGTTAATTTCCTAATACTTATTAATCTCAGATGTAATATATTTTGTGCCTTCCCTAATCTTAAATTTATATTGGCTTCTTGTCCTTAATGTTTAATTTTTTGCCTTCTCTATATCTAATAAAATATATTAATTCTAGGCAACTAATGAAACATACAGCTAATTCTTTTTCCTCAGATTATAATCATTGGCACAATGTTATCACATACTGTGCGACTAAGTACTTTGCTGCCCTTAGCAAGTTAGGAGGTTAATTTAATTTCCTGTCTTGATCAACAATCTTCAAAAGATTCAAGAATCAGTATTTTGCAATGCAATCTTGCACAAGTAAATCCATTGAGTTTGGTGAGGAGTGTTTCCTGATATGACCCATGAGACAAGACAACAACAACTTTATTTTTGTATCCCTTTTTTGTGTCACTATCTCTCCAAAGGGACTCGGGGCGGCTTGTATGGGGACCAAGCCCAATTAAACACAAGTAAAACATGGAACAATAAAACAATGTAACATGTGTAAAATCATCATACAAACATAACCACCATCATCAACAATCAGTGGCCGAGCACAGCAAGCATGTTCAAAACTAAAGGGTGAGGCACAGGCTTGTGGGATACAAATACCAGAATGGGACTGATAGTAAGATGCAAGGGACAAAGGCCTGATAAGGGCTAGAGGGGTCAGATTAATTAGTAGAGTACACTGCAAGAGGAGAGATAATAATAGAATCATAGAATCAAAGAGTTGGAAGAGATCTCATAAGCCATCCACCTGCCAAAAAGCAGGAAAATTGCATTCAATGCACCCCTGACAGATGGCCATCCAACCTCTGTTTAAAAGCCCCCAAAGAAGGAGCCACCACCACACTCTGGGGCAGAGAGTTCCACTGCGGAACAGCTCTCACAGTCAGCTCTCACAGTCACAATCCTTTCCTGTAGTTTGACACCATTGTTCCATTGTGTCCTAGTCTCCAGGGCAGCAGAAAACAAGTTCACTCCCTCCTCCCTATGAGTTCCTCTCACATATTTATACATGGTCCTCATCATGTCTCCTCTCAGCCTTCTCTTCTTCAGGCTAGACACGTCCAGCTCTTTAAGTTGCTCCTCATAGGGCTTGTTCTCCAGACCCTTGATCATTTTAGTCACCCTTCTCTGGACACATTCAGGCTTGTCAATATCTCTCTTCAATTGTGGAGCCCAGAATTGGACACAATATTCCAGGTGTGGTCTAACCAAGGTGGAACAGAGGGACTGTGTGACTTCCCTGGATCTAGACACTATACTCCTATTGATGCAGGCCAAAATCCCATTGGCTTTTTTTGCCTCTGCATCACATTGTTGGCTCATGTTTAACTTGTTGTCCATGAGGATCTTTTTCACACGTACTGCTCTCAAGCCATGCATTCCCCCATTCTGTATCTTTAATAATAAAGTGTAAGGGCCCAGTATTAAATTATAGCTGGATGGGGGGGGGGGGGCATATCATCTAGTGGACTGAATTAATCAAAGACACATTGGAACCTCCAAGTCTTTAGGTCCTTACAGAAAATGGACAGGGTAAGTGCTAATCTAATCTCCCTGGGGAGAGAATTCCAGAGCCAGGGGGCCACCACTGAGAAGGCCCTCTCTCTCATTCCTACCAACTGCGCTTGAGACGGAGGTGGGAGTGAGAGAAGGGACTCCCAGAAGATCTTAGAGCTCATGCTGTAAATAATGCTTGGTAAAGTGGAAGGCAGTATGAAAAGGGGAAGACTCCATTTCAAGGAAATCATAGGGGGCCTGAATCCGCAAGACTTGAGCAAAGCTGTTGATGACTTGGAGGGCTCTCAATCTTAGATTTACCATAAACCAAAATTGACTTCATGGTAGTGAACAGCCATGATTCCCTAATACAAGTACTACAGGAGCATAGTGTCTAGATCTAGGGAAGTAATGCTACCCCTCTATTCTGCTTTGATTAGACCATACCTGGAATATTGTGTCCAATTCTGGGCACCACAATTCAAGAGAGATATTGACAAGCTGGAATGTGTCCAGAGGAGGGCGACTAAAATGATCAAGGGTCTGGAGAACAAGCCCTATGAGGAGCGGCTTAAGGAGCTGGGCATGTTTAGCCTGAAGAAGAGAAGGCTGAGAGGAGATATGATAGCCATGTATAAATATGTGAGAGGAAGCCACAGGGAGGAGGGAGCAAGCTTGTTTACTGCTTCCGTGGAGATTAGGACAAGGAACAATGGCTTCAAACTACAGGAAAGGAGATTGCATCTGAACATGAGGAAGAACTTCCTGACTGTGAGAGCCCTTCAGCAGTGGAACTCTCTGCCCTGGAGTGTGGTGGAGGCTCCTTCTTTGGAAGCTTTTAAACAGAGGCTGGATGGCTATCTGTCAGGGGTAATTTGAATGCAGTATTCCTGCTTCTTGGCAGGGGGTTGGACTGGATGGCCCATGAGGTCTCTTCCAACTCTTTGATTCTATGAATACATTGGTAGAGGGTTCAGCTCTATGCTTCCATTATATTAAAGTTCTAAATCAATAAGTCCTATCTATAGTCAATCTATAGGAACAGCGGAAGCTTGTTAAGTCAAGACTTATGTAAATTCCATTGGTTCAGTGTGTCTACTCTACTTCAGATCAACAATTGATTTAGACTCAGCTGTTACTTACCTCCTTAATCTAAGTAAAAATCCCCTGAAGTGGGGTTGTTAACTACTTTATGCATTTTGCAGCCTGAAATAACGTTCACACTTACCTGAGAAGTAGCCTCAATGAATACATGACGTCTACATAAACACAGATGGGATCTATCTATATCCTAAGAGTGCTGCATTTTCATAGGTCAGTAATAATTTACTAATAATTAGATGATACAACAACATCCTCTACACAAATGGCACCAATTGAGATCAGGAAGTACTTAACAGTACTTTGATGTTTTTATAAAGATACAAAATACAGCTTCATGCCTGGTATTTAAAGTTGAATGTAATTTAGGACAGAGCTCCCTCCTTTAGCTTTATCAGTTGTGTGACAGGCAGAAAATGAGGCTTTTCCTGGCATAGACATAGAGTGAATGAGAAAACCTTTCCAGGTGAATTTGTTTCAGTGCTGAAAGCATTAAAGGGAGAGGTATCCTTCAAGAGAGAAAAAGCTGTCAAGAAAGTCTAAATCGTTAGCACTTCAAGTTCACAGTATAATGTGGAATCCAGTAGCAAGTTGAAGCCTGGTTTTAGTCCTCTGTCTTGAAAAGTTGTAAAAAGCTACTGCTGAAGTTTTTTTTTCTAACACAGAACTAAATGACAAAAAGTTACATGTAGAGTTTCAAGTTGTTTTTAAATGAAATGGAGAATAAATGCAGCAGAGGATAGTTTGCAAAAATATTGTAAAACTTGGGCAAATCTAAATGTATGAACTAGATATATGTCTGACATTAATTATTTTTTTCTTTTTTTAAGCCAGAGGCAGTTATAACATGAAAAGAATACAAAGAAGAGCAGTGAAGGATGATTCAGCAAACTAACAATGTACACACGAGGCAGGCATATCTGGTCCCACTTTTCTCTGCTTGCTGTTCAATATAAGTTTCTAGATCAGGTGTTCTCAACCTTCCTAATGCCGCAACACCTTAATACAGTTCCTCATGTTGTGGTGACCCTCAACCATAAAATTATTTACATTGCTACGTCGTAACTGTAATGTTGTTACTGTTATGAATCGTAATGTAAATATCTGATATGCATGGTGTATTTTTATTCACTGCACTAAATTTGGCACAAATACCCTATATGTCCAAATTTGGATACTGGTGTGGTTGGGGGGGGGGGGATTGATTTTGTCATTTGGGAGTTGTAGTTGCTGGAATTTATAGTTAACCTACAATCAACGAGCATTCTGAAATCCACTAACAATGGAATTAAACCAAACTTGGCACACAAGTTTGGAAGGGTTTGGTGGGCATTGACCTTGCGTTTTGGAGTCGTAGTTCACCTACATCCAGAGAGCACTGTGGACTCAAACAATGATGGAGCTAAACCATACTTGGCACGAATACTCAATATGCCCAAATGTGAACACTAGTGGAGTTTGGGGAAAATAGATCTTGATATTTGGGAGTTATAGTTGCTGGGATCTATAGTTCACCTACAATCAAAGATCTTTCTGAACTCCACCAATGGAATTGAACCAGTCTTTGCACACAAAACTCTCATGACCAACAGAAAATGCTGGAATGGTTTGCAAGACATTGACCTTGAGTTTCAGAGTGTTAGTTCACCTACTTCCAGAAAGCAGGAGGAGGGCTTTTGGTGGGATGATTCACCATCTTAGTTCATAGAATCATAGAGTTGGAAGAGACCTCATGGGCCATCCAGTCCAAACCCCTGCCAAGAAGCAGGAATATTGCATTCAAAGCACCCCTGACAGATGGCCATCCAGTCTCTGTTTAAAAGCCCCCAAAGAAGGAGCCTCCACCACACTCTGAGGCAGAGAGTTCCACTGCTAAACAGCTCTCACAGTCAGGAAGTTCTTCCTAATGTTCAGATGGAATCTCCTTTCTTGTAGTTTGAAGCCATTGTTCCATGTCCTAATCTCCAGGGAAGCAGAAAACTGCTTATTTTCTGTTATGAGTTTTATTTTATTGTTTTGTATTACTGTTGTTATTGTTTTTACTGATGTATTGTGGGCTTGGTCTCATGTCAGCCGCACTGAGTCCCTTGGGGAAATGGCAGTGGGGTACAAATAAAGTTTATTATTGTTATTATTATTATTATTATTATTATTATTAAACAAGCTTGCTCCCTCATCCCTGTGACTTCCTCTCACATATTTATACATGGCTATCATGTCTCCTCTCAGCCTTCTCTTCTTCAGACTAAACATGCCCAGCTCTTTAAGCCGCTCTTCATAGGGCTTGTTCTCCAGACCCTTGATCATTTTCGTCACCCTCCTCTCAACATATTCCAGTTTGTCAATCTCTCTCTTCAGTTGTGGTGCCCAGAATTGGACACAATATTCCAGGTGTGGTCTGTTTCCAAAAAGGAAGAGAAGGACAGGTGGAGAGATCTTCAGTCTTCTCTACCAAGGATGTTCCTAAGACCATCAGAAATATGTGTTTTCTCGTAGTCTTTAATGACCCCTCTGAAACTCCCCTTGCAACCCTCCCCCCAGGGGTCCTGACCCCCAGGTTGAGAAACACTGTTCTAGATGAAACTACTATTTGCCTTGTCTGTTGTGGGCAGCCACACACAGTCAAAGTACTGTATTGGCTGGAGTAGAAGCCCACTCTTTCCCAGCTAAAACTTTATTATAGTGTTTACTGCAGTGGTTCCCAACCTTTTTCCTCTAGGTGTTTTGGACTTCCGCTCCCACAATTTCTAACGGCTGGTAAGCCGACTGGGATTCTGAGACTTGAAGTCTAAAATAAGTAAAGGACCAAAGGATGGGAACAATTTGTTTACTACAAATATGTGGTAATCCCAACATCCAAACGTCTGTGTTGCTCCTGCTGTCCTCCAACATCCTCCCCAAGCCAATATTGCTAAAAACATCCAGATAAACAGTGTATGAAGATGATGGGGGGGGGGGGGGGGGGGGGTTCTAAGCAGGTATAAAAAGACTTTGTAAAAAGGCTCTTCTTCATTAGAGGTTTTGTTAACTTAAGTATGCCTGTAATGCCCTTTCAGGCCCTTTCTACATTACCATATCAAATCCAGATTGTCTGCTTTGAACTGGATTATATGGAAGTGTAGAAGGAGCCTCAGAGATGTGTAGTCTGTGGATTCCCAAAAGGGATCCTTATACATATGTGTTATCCATCAAGCAGGGAAAACAGCTCCAGAATTCAAGGACTAGTGAAAAATAATGCAGGTGTGGCTTGGATCAAGAGAAAAGTGTTTATTCAGGCTTACAGAGAGGCGAAAAAGAGAAAAGAATGGCAATGACCCAGACATCATTTACAATAATGGTTTTACAGTTCATCTTGTCTCTACCAGCTAGCATCATTTTCTCATGACCCTTCTGACCAATGGGAGGTGTATGATTTTGCTTTTCCTGTTTTCTATACTATGGGCATAATAGTGCCTAATAGCAAAAGCATGTAACTGAGGATAGTCCATCCTTTCCGTGTATCTAGACTTATCAAATTCCATTTTAGGTCATTTTTTTCTCATATGTGTACTGAGATACCAGAGATGAAAAAATGGCTGTGTTGTTGTTATTCTCATTGTAATACCACACTGTTGCAGGCTTTATTAGAGTTTATTTTAGTGGTGGTTTTTATCACTGTGGGTCTGGTTCTGATGATGTACAATGATGCTTGGGTATGTAAAGAGTATTTTTTAAAAATGTCAAAATAAGAAGGCATAACATGGAGAGGGTTGCATTTTTAAGCATGGATATCATTGTGTTTGTTCCTCACAGACTCCAGTTTTCATGGACCATTTCCTGGTGGGATATGAGATTGCAAACTCTCTTATCTTAGTGGGCTCAATTTCAGGTAAAGGGAAAGGGTTATATACAAATCTCCAGCTCAGACAGCTAGTAGAGCACCAGCTTGTTACAGTTTGTAGTACTTACCCTGTATATTCATGTGTAAGTCTAGAAATATTAGATTTAATGAATCTGATTTTGTTTTGCTAAGCAAATTGGAAGAAATAATCTTCTCGTTCCATCTTTATCTGACAACAGCCCCTGTGGGTAACTCTTAATTTCCAAACTAGAAACCATATTGTGTGTGTGTTTGTGGGTATGGATGACAAGCAGTGAGCAACTGTGGTTGGTACTTGATGTATAACACATAATAACATCACTAGGACCATCTATAGCAGCATTTCTCAACCTGGGGGTCAGGACCCTTTGGGGGGTTTCAGATCAAATCACCAGCATTCAAATTTGGGCGTATTGGGTATTTGTGCCAAATTTCATCCAGTGAATGAAAATACTGGATGCATATCCGGTATTTACATTACGATTCATAACCATAGCAAAATGACAGTTATGAAGTAGAAACAAAAATAATTTGATGGTTGGGGGTCATGTCAACATGAGGAGCTGTATTAAGGGGTCATGGCATTTGGAAGGTTAAGAAACACTCATCTAAAGCCTCAGGTTCTGGCCTGGAAACTTCAGGGCTCACTCCAATCCTGAATGTGTAACCTTATTACTGGCTGTGGTAATAGTTATTACTATTGCACTTGTAATTGCAGACACTGTAGTAAAAATATGGTCAACTTATTTATCAACATTCTAGGTCAGTATGGGTCAAAGGAAGGTATCAATCACAAAAAAATAATAGGGTTATGTACCTGTGGCCTTCATTTTCTAGCTACCGGATGAGAAAAACAACTCAGAAGTTTTCAGGAATATGCCATAGCTCGAGGAAAAACACATTCTGTGTCATAGTTAAATGTCCCAGTTCTATAACTGGAAGAGGCTGATATACTCACGCAGTGACAGTCAAGTAAAATTATATATTTTACCCATTTTTGGAGTTATATTTTCTTTGACATATCTGTCTATAAACAAGGTGTGGGATAGCTTTGAGCACATAGAGCTCCTGAGATGAATGTCTTAATGCAGCAGCATTTACTTCATACTAGCTAGAGATTATTTAAGGCAACAGCTTATTAGAAATGAGGACAGGCAGAGGCTGTGTTCCTTCAAGTAAATTTCCTTGGCATTGCACTCATGGCAGCTGAGTTATTTCAAATGTTGGAATAACTCTGGAAGTTCCAACATTGGAAGAACTTCCTGACTGTAAGAGCTGTTCAGCAGTGGAACTCTTTGCCCCCGAGAGCAGAGGCTGGATAGCTATCTGTCAGCAGGGGCGGCTCATCCATTATGCAAAGTAAGTGGTCGCAGTACACTTTTTTTGCCGGGGGCGCAGAGGCGCCTCTGTAAATGCCCCTCGACCACTACTTGAGGAGCGCCCCCTCGGCTCACAACAGCCCTAGCAGTCCAGGGGAAGCCTCAGCAACCTATTATGCAAAGTAAGCATTTGCAGTATAGTTGATTGTGCCCAGGGGCACTCTTGAGGCGCTTTTGGGGGAAAATAGACCTTGACATATGTGAGTTGTAGTTATTTATTTATTATTTATTTATTTATTTCTTGCACTTATTAACCGCCACTCTCAGCCCTAGGGCGACTCGTGGCGGTGTACAACAACATAAAAAAGACGGTTTACAATAGATCAAGACAGTAACAACATTCTACTACTACATAACAACTACTTATACTAAAAATCCGCTTCGTCGTATCATGGGGTCATAATCAATCTCATAGTCTTAGTCCATTCTGGTCGTCATTTCCAATACCATAGCACTCAGTTGAAGGCCATCTCGAAGAGCCATGTTTTCAGGCCCTTACGAAAGGCCATAAGGGAGGGCGCCTGTCTAATTTCAGCAGGGAGGGAGTTCCAAAGCCGGGGGAACTGTTACTGGGATGTATAGTTCACCTACAATCAAAGAGCATTCTGAACTCCACCAATGATGGAATTGAACCAAATATGGCACACAGAATTCCCACGACGAACAGAAAATATATATCAATAATTGGTTGGGGGGGGGCACCAAAATACTGTTTGCTTACCATTGAAAATTACCTAGAGCCACCTCTGTCTGTCAGGGGTGCTTTGTAGGGCTGGGCGGTTTCGTTTCGTTAATTCGTAATTCGTTAATAATTCGTTAATTTTTTCAATTACAAAACGATAACGAACCATTCTGGAGCAATTATTAAAAAACGAATTTTCAAAAACGTTTTGTAAATGCTTCGTATTTCGATATTGTATTCGTTTCGTTATTGTTTTGAGGTCGTTTCATTATTTCCGCATGTCTGGGCCAGTTTTAGGGTTTAATTAGTGAAAAAAAATTATAATATCACACCAACAGTCAACAACAGAGGGAGAGGGAAGCTTCAGAAGGTTTTGGAGGTTTTTTAGCGTATTTCGCGGTCGCGTCCGCCATTAACGAATCGATTCGTTATTGTTTCGGAGATCGATTCGTTAATTTTTTACCATTTACGAAATTTCGTAAATATCGAACTTTTTAAAAGGAAAATTTTGTAATTATTTTAAATATCGAAACAAAAAAAAACCCCAAATACAAATCGATTTTAGAAACAAATTTTTCCATTGTTACCCAGGCCTAGTGCTTTGAATGCGATTTTCCTGCTTCTTGGAAGGGGGTTGGACTGGATGGCCCATGAGGTCTCTTCCAACTTTATGATTCTATGATTATAGGGTGAGACTTTAGCACAATGATTCTCAATCTTTGGTCCTGCAGGTGTTTTGTGTCAGACTGCTGGTAGCATGTCACGGAAGCAAGAACATATCTTGTTAAAGATATTTCAGCCCCTTTTAATATAATGTGACCCTAAATTCAAAAACATATACAAGTCAGTTGTGGCTTTGAGTAGAAAAGAAAATAGTTCATTTAGTTTAGTTCACCAATGATACAATAAGAATAGGTCAAAGCAGTTGAAAACTATCTTATACAGATGGCGAGATTTGGGCAGTTAGGTGGGAAGGTTTCAGAACAAGGGCTGATAGAAATACTAGTTGATCTCACCACAGTATAATAACACTTTCTTCAGTGAGTCTTTGACAGCAGAAAACAATAGTAGTACAAAAGTTTAATTTCCATCTTCTTCATTGAAAATAAGATGTCCTTGGTTTGTAGTTGAAGGAAGCAGTCCTTCTTGGCCTTGACTTACGCTTCAGTTTCCAGCTTCCAAACACTGCATGTCAGCTCCCAGCAACGAAACAGCCACTTGCTGCTTTGAACTCCGATGAGCTACCAACTCTAAACAGAGACAAGCTAAGCAATGCAAAAAACTACAAACTCAATGCTTTGTTTTATACAGTGAGCAGATAACACATGCAACTAAGCCATAGCAGCCACTTTAAGAAAATGGTTCAGATCCTTGCTATTACTTAGCAAAAAGACTTTAGTAAACTGTTAGTAGCGATATTTTGGACATTTTCTCCCAGGAAATCCAGCCAACGTGATTAAGGGTCTATGAATTCTTGGAGGTGAAACTCAAAATACCTTGAAGCTCAAAAGTTGAGCATCATTGTTTTAGCTCTCACTATTTTTTTTTGGTCGTGTCAGGAGCGACCTGAGAAACTGCAAGTCGCTTCTGGTGTGAGAGAATTGGCCGTCTGCAAGGACGTTGCCCAGGGGACACCTGGATGATTTGATGTTTTATCATCCTTGTGGGAGGCTTCTCTCATGTCCCCGCATGAGGAGCTGGAGCTGATAAGGGGAGCTCATCCGCCTTTCCCCGGATTCGAACCTGTGACCTGTCGGGCTCTCACTATGAATAGAAGTAAGAAGGTCCCAGTAGTACAGTTCTATGTATACTTCCATCAACTCACAAATAAAAATCTGGGATACATTGTCCAAGTAACTTCAGAGTGTAAACAGGATGGCAAAGGTTATCAATGAGAAAGAAGATATAAGCTAGGAGAGGTTGAGAACTTTTTCTTTTGCTTTAGTCTGTTGGGATAAGCAAACATTTGCTCCCTCTTCTTCCTTCTGTTGATTTAACACTAGTTTTACACTTTTAACTCAGTTTGCAGCTGAATTAAACTGAGGAGGAAGATTGTAGTGAAAGATATAGAGAAAACCTGGAACATTTTAAAGCAGCTGATAAAGTGGGATGACTGAGGATCAATTTGAACTGTCACTGACAGATTAGAACATTGGAGGAATATGCAAATATGATTGCTTGAGTTTGAAGTACAGTTCAACCTCCTTATCCACAGATCATATATTCATGATTTCATTTACCCACACTCCAAGAAGTAGTCCTCCAAAAGTGTTTGTAGATCTCTCTCTATCTTCAAGAGAGATATTGACAAGCTAGAATGTGTCCAGAGGGGGGCGACTAAAATGTTCAAGGGTCTGGAGAACAAGCCCTATGAGGAGTGGCTTAAGGAGCTGGGCATGTTTAGCCTGAAGAAGAGAAGGCTGAGAGGAGATATGATAGCCATGTATAAATATGTGAGAAGAAGCCACAGAGACGAGGGAGCAGGCTTGTTTTCTGCTTCCTTGGAGACTAGGATGCAGAACAATGGCTTCAAACTACAAGAGAGGAGATTCCATCTGAACATGAGGAAGGACTTCCTGACTGTGAGAGCTGTTCAGCAGTGGAACTCTCTGCCTCGGAGTGTGGTGGAGGCTCATTCTTTGGAAGCTTTTAAACAGAGGCTGGATGGCCATCTATCAGGGGTGATTTGAATGCAATATTCCTGCTTCTTGGCAGGGGGTTGGACTGGATGGCCCATGAGGTCTCTTCCAACTCTATGATTCTATGATTCTTCCAGAGTGGTTATATAGTATTCTTGTGCCCCAAGCATACCACAGAATGGGACCCAGAGAAGATCACAAATTGAAGTATTTGTGGGCCTCTCTATGCTTATGGGCCAAGTATAGTCAAAACATAGGGTTTGATATTATCTGTAGTTTCAAGTAACCACAGGGTGTCTTGGAATGTATCTTCCATGAATACATTGATAGCTCATTCATAGGATTATCTTCAATTAAAGCTGGCTCAGCAGCAATTAACAAGAGATTGTAGCAAAAGAGTTTGTTAAAACATTTCCCTTTTTCTACTTCAGATCTTAAATCTTGCTTGCACATGATAAATCTGCATTTGTATAATCAAGTGGTATCTGTGTAGTGCATATAAATTGTTGGTTCTGTCATACTGTATTCGAGTTTTAAGAAATTGTTTCCATCTCAGTTGGTTTATTTAGCATCTTGTGTAACACTGACACAGGAATGTTTCTTCCAGGGCACATGCTTGGGCTACATATTATTTTTAATTGCCAACTGGAGCTTTCAATACTCAACGTTGAGTCCTATTGAATAATAATAGTCGATTGCTGCTTAGCTTTTCCATTTGGTATTCATTCTTAATTGAACACTGTGTAAAACTTTGCCTAATAATGTATAGTTTATCTTATTCGGCATTTTCAGCTGAGACTTGGATTGATCGCTGAGATAATTTAAATCCCATCTGCTTTAATTTAGCGTGATTTATCCTGATTCTCATTTCATTTGACTGGTACCTCTGCCTATGTTATGTTCTCTAAAGTACAAATAAAGTCCTCACATTTCAACAACATCTGTTTAATGAAATGTCAAAGCTTTCCCCATTTCATGGTCGATTCTTAGCTAACAAACCTGGGATGGAATATTTCTCCCCAAAAGAAGGGCAAATTGATCGACTTTCATATGTTGAGTATTTGCATAGGTGCCTTCAAGTCTCTTGTCAACTTATGGCATCCCTATAAATTCCATAGGGTTTTCTTAGAGAAGGAATATACAGAAGTGGTTCTGCTAATTTCTTCCCCTGAAATACAGCCTACAGCATCTGGTCTTTGTTGGTGGTTTCCTATCCATTTACTAACCAGAGCTGACCCTGCTTAGCTTCCAAGATCAGATAGAATCTGGTGCCTTTAAGTCAGTGGTTCTCAACCTTTTTAATGTCACGACCCCTTAATACAGTTCCTCATGTTGTGGTGACCCCCGAACATAAAATTATTTTTGTTGATACTTCATAACTAATTTTGCTACTGCAATGAATCATAATAAACATATCTGATATGCAGGATGTATTTTCATTGTTATAAATTAAACATAAGGCATAGCGGTGACCAGGGGAGCATTCGCACAGTTAAGACTCGTGCGCCAACTGCGACCGTACCTTGGGAAGTCTGACTTGGCCACGGTAGTCCACGCTCTGGTTACATCCCGCCTTGACTACTGCAACGCTCTCTACGTGGGGTTGCCTTTGAAGACGGCTCGGAAGCTCCAACTAGTCCAACGGGCGGCAGCCATGGTACTAACAGGAGCAGGGCGCAGGGAGCATACAACTCCTCTGCTGTACCAGCTCCACTGGCTGCCGATTAGCTACCGGACCCAATTCAAAGTGCTGGCATTGGCCTTTAAAGCCCTAAACGGTTCTGGCCCAACATACCTATCCGAACGTATCTCGCCCTATCAGCCCACCAGGACCCTAAGATCTTCAGGAGAGGCCCTTCTCTCCATCCCGCCCGCTTCACAGGTGCGGCTGGCGGGAACGAGGGATAGGGCCTTTTCTGTGGTGGCCCACGGCTTTGGAATGCCCTCCCTATAGAGATAAGATCAGCCTCCTCGCTGATGGCATTTCGAAAAAAACTGAAAACATGGATGTTTGAGCAAGCATTCGGCTAATCCGATGCGATGAAGTTTTGATCAAGGACTGGTAATCACAGACAACGAAATTGGATTATGATTTAAGTTAAGAGATGCATTGGTCTGTATTGGTGGCCCAATACTGTGTATTGTATATGTATGTGTTTTATATTTTTATCGGAATATTGTTGTTTTTAATATTGTAAACCGCAATGAGTCGCCGTTTTAGGCTGAGATATTAGCGGTATACAAGTGTACTAAATAAATAAAATAAATAAATAAATAGCGATTAATCACAAAAACAATACGTTTGGGGGAGTATGAGCAATGGATGATGGGATTTGCAGTACCTTCAGTCAATTCAGCTCTGACTTCCACAGACCACTAAGACCCACATGAATGACAGATCTGCATTAAACTTGGCACACAGAACCTCCATTATCAACAGAAAATACTGGAGGGGTTTGGGAAGAATTCACAGTAATAGAATCCTAGGGTTGCAAGAAACCTCCAAGGGTCATTCATTCCAACCTCATTCTGCCATAAGAGAAAAGCACAATCAAAACACTCCTGACAGATGGTCATTCAGACTCTCCTTTAATAATAATAATAATAATAATAATAATAATAATAATAATAATAATAATAATATCATCCTGGGGTTGGAAGAAACCTCCAAGAGCCATCCAGTCCAACCTCCTTCTGCCATAAGGGAAAAGCACAGTGAAAGCACTCATGACAGATGGTCATTGAGACTCTCCTTTAATAATAATAATAATAATAATAATAATAATAATAATAATAATAATAATAATATCCTGGGGTTGGAAGAGACCTCCAAGAGCCATCCAATCCAACCTCCTTCTGCCATAAGGGAAAAGTACAATGAAAGCACTCGTGACAGATGGTTATTCAGACTCTCCTTAATAACAACAACAACAACAACAACGATGGATCTGAACCAAACTAGGCATACATAACCAATGTGGAGAACTGTGAATACAGGAGGGGTTGGGGAGTGATTGACCTTTGCACATGGGAGTTGTAGTTCACCCGCCTCCAAAGTTGCAGCTGAGGAGAGAAAGAGCCAGCGCCAGGCAAGAGGCCTCAATTGGAGGTGCCTACCTGCCAGCACAGCACTGGGCCCAGCAGGGCTGGAGGCATCAAGGCCCACCTGCCCTCCCCCTGCCAGGCAAAGGATAAGCTGTTCACTGAGCCTTGCCTTCCCTTCTTCTTTCCCCTCCTTTCTCTCTTTCTCCCTTTTTCTCTCCTTTTATTATCCCTTTCTTTTCTTTTTTTCCCTTCTATCTCTACATTTTTTTATGTTTTCATTCAAGCAGCCATCACACCAAAACGGAATAGCATCTTGGCTGTAACAGCACACTCAAAAATTAAATCTTTCCTTCCAATAGCAATATTTCAGGGCATTTCTTGTGATATTTCTGAAAGTGTAACATTTATGTCCATAGTATCTCTGAATGCACAAGTTTAAGGGTGAATATCTCACAGGCTTTGACCCAATATATATATTCTGTTGCAAACTAGAAGAATGCAATGCAATTACAAAGAGTAAAGAGAGGGGATAAAGGACAAGAAAGGGCAAGAAAGAAAAAGAGAGGGAAACGGAAAGGGGGGCCTCTTCCTCACGTGCGCGCGTGTGACTCCTCTCCGTGACTCCTTGCTACTGAAGGAGGAGCCTGACCTGGAGGTGGAAACATGCGGAAAGAGGAGCAGCAGCATGGGTACTGGCTGGCTATTTGGCTGCCAAAAGTTGCTCGGCAGCCATTTTGGGAGGGCAAAGGGGGCAGGGCTTAACGAGCTGGTGCCGCGACCCCTCAGAAATTGCTAATCGACCCCTCCGGGGGTCGCGACCCCCAGGTTGAGAACCGATGCTTTAGGTTATTTATTTAATAGAGGTGTTCAAAGTGGTTGAAATCCAATTAGTAATTCGTTTTGGAGACTTTGATGTCCCCTGCTTCATTTCAAAGAGATTTAGAGAGGTTCCATTCTGATTAGAAATCCAAATTTACAGAGCTTTGTAACTGTTTTATTAAGATTTGTTCCTTTAGTGGCAATGGGGAATGTTTAGAGGCTTGTTTCTCTGTCATTTTTGTGGCTATTGGGATGAAACTTGGCACACTTGTAGGCCACATTTACAACTGTAAGCTTACAGAGTTTCAGAAATTTTGGTCATTTAATGATTTTTAGGAATTTTCAAAGTTTTAAATATATATACCATATTTTCTGGTGTATAATACTACTTTTTAACCCAAGAAAATCTTCTCAAAAGTCAGGGCTCGTCTTATACGCAGGAGTCATCTTATATGCGGGAGTAGTCTTATATGGCAGGAGTTATCTTATAGAGCCGGTGCTGAAACTTCTAATCCGGATTGGAGAATCTGTGGTTGCCACATATGGTGGGGGGAGCTCAAAAATGGCAGTGCCATATGCTGCGACTGTATGAAAGCATTAAGGGCGACACTCTACAAGTATGATAGAAGAAAATCCATTCATCAGGATTTGTGGACTTAATGTGGTCCCAATGGTGAGGTGAAGGGGCGCCTCACCGGGAAGGTGTAAGTGAAAGGCGGAGCAAGCTGCAGGTGTCCAGGGCGCCTGGGGTATGGAAAAAAGAGATAGAGTGGCCCTGGGCCCAGACAAACACATCTATTTTACCTGTCTGGCCCACCCTTGTATCCTTTTACTGTACCTCCTCCTCTGCCTTATAGATCTCGCTCCTGAAGCGGTGCAGGTGCGCATGTGTGAGATCTGAGAGGCAGAGAAGGAGGTACAGAAATAGGAAAATTACCACAGTGAAATCAAATCTGATGCTTTTAAAATTTTTATTTGGTGTGCGTTGGAAGAGGGGTAGTCTTATACGGCGAGTATATCCCAAACTCTATATTTTAACTGGAAAAGTTGGAGGTCATCTTATACGCCCAGTCATCTTATATGCCGGAAAATATGGTATATTTAAAAACTACAAGAGGTATACTCTTGAATTTCTGCATAATGAGACAACATAAGTAGGGCATCAATCATGCAAATGCTCAGAAAGATTAGTTCATCCACTAATTTTTAGGATTTTTTTTAAAAAAATATTTCAATTAAAAATTATGTTTTAAAAACTACAAGAGGTATTCACTCAAATTGTGGCATAGTGAGACAACATGAGGAGGGCAGCAAGCCTGCCAAGTTTTGGAACTATCGGTCCATCCACTGATTTTTAAGAATTCTTTTCAATTTAAGCACATGTGATTAACCTAAATCACTTTCATATCAATGAGACTTAAAAATCCATTATTCTGGTATGAGCAAGATTTTGGAAAAAGTAGTTTAGGGTGAGGCCTTTTGAATACTCTGCTACAGAGGTTCTTGCCTTCCCAAACTACGTTTCTCAAAATTTTGCTCATACCAGAAGAATGGGGCTGCCTGCATTAAAACCCCAGGGTGATAACGGGGTTATAAGCAATAAGCATAATTGTAAAGTGAAATGCTGGTCCTGTCAAGAGGAAGCACGCAGGTAAGTAGGATCTTACAGATCGGATTTGCTGGATGTGGGGGGCAGAGGGGCTCTTTGGGGAGGGGGTATAATTAGACAGTTATAGGAATTTGGAAAATACAAGTTTGGGGTTGGATAATTTCAACCGAGGAAGATTATAGACTGGATATGAAGGGACAGAAACCAACAGAATTATCAAAAAGTTATTATAAGTTTAAGTTTTCAGAAACATAGAAAGAGACCGGACCTCCAAACTTACTTCTTTCTTTCCTACAACACCACCAAGACACAGAGACACTGAGGGAAGGAGACCAGCTTTGCAGAAAACCACATGATTGACTTTCTTCTTTTGAAAGGAAAAAAGGTATGTGCTTGTCAATCACCTCAGCCCCCATCCCACACAATTACGGATGGAGTATGTTACATTGGGGAAAAAAACAAATCTCTCCAAAAATTTTGGAGACTCATGTTTCAATTCATAATGCTTTGCAGGGGTCCCTTTCCAATTAGTAATTCAGAGGTTCATATTAACGAATCAAACAAAGCTCCAGAATAAAAACCAGAACTTAAAAGTTTTGCACAACCCCTATTATTTAGTGCCACTAATAAATGGGGGTGAGCAGGGGGTGAGCAGAAAAGAAACACATCATCCCACAAAAGAGAGAAATCCATATTCTAGTTTATATGTCTAGACCAGTGGTTCTCAACCTGTGGGTCCCCAGACGTTTTTGGCCTTCAACTCCTAGAAATCCTAACAGCTGGTAAACTGGCTGGGATTTCTGGGAGTTGTAGGCCAAAAACATCTAGACCCCAGGTTGAGAACCACTGGTCTAGACCAATGATTCCCAAACTCTAGTCCTCCAGGTGTTTTGGATTTCTGCTCCCAGAATCCCTGATGATTGGGCAAAGCAAATGAGGCTTATGGGAGTTGAAGCCCCAAACACCTGGAGGAAATTGAGTTTGGGAATCACTGGTCTAGATGAAAAATTAGAATTTTCTACTATTTAGATAGAAATACAATACAATAAAGACTGATTCAGCTTGTTCTCCAAGTGTCAGTGATTCGCTAGCACTTTTAGGGTTACTAGTCATCTTTTTAACAATTCTTTTTATAGAACTTTGACTGGGCTAGTATTCAGAAAGAAGTTACCTTTAAACAGCTTTTAAGACAGTGGTTCTCAACCTGTGGGTCGCCAGGTGTTTTGGCCTACAACTCCCAGAAATCCCAGCCAGTTTACCAGCTGTTAGGATTTCTGGGAGTTGAAGGCCAAAACATCTGGGGACTCACAGGTTAAGAACCACTGCTTTAAGTCAAAGCTGGATAGAGATGAAAACTGAGGAAGTGGGTGTTCTGGTATGGTAAAGGAGGCTGTGGGATCTGGAATTAAATGAAAAGTTAACAGTTAAATGTGAGAAAGAACATAAAGGATAGACAATGGAGGTAAGCTGAAGACGAGGGAAAGCAAGAGGTGTACAGAAAAACGGATGCTTTAAAATCTGCTGAAAAGGTGAAAGAGGTTTCACTGGGACCATCCTTGCCAAATCAGGGCAGTTGAGAGCATGCAATGTATCACTAATAGGAAAATGTATTTCTCATTGGGTTATGATCATGGGCATTGCAGCTAATTCAGAGTTTGGAGTAGTGGTGAGAGATGATTTCACAATCTCTGTTCATGAAATCCTAGGCTTTTGACCCTTGTTTCAACTATTTCACTTGAAATCATCAGTGATCATGACTTTTTTTTTGTCGTGTCAGGAGCGACTTGAGAAGTTGCTTCTGCTGTGAGAGAATTGGCCGTCTGCAAGGATGTTGCCCAGAGGACGCCCGGATGATTTGATGTTTTTATCATCCTTGTAGGAGGCTTCTCTCATGTCCCCGCATGAGGAGCTGGAGCTGATAGAGGGAGCTCATCCGCCTCTCCCCGGATTCGAACCTGCAACCTGTCGGTCTTCAGTCCTGCTGGCACAGGGGTTTAACCCACTGTGCCACCGGGGGGGTCCAGGGTGATCATCGCTGAAACACTGCCAAACTAGTTAATGGAATAAATAGTAAAATGGCTGCTTGCATTGGGGAACGGTTCTTCTCAGCATGCTAGTTCCAATTCACTGCAACTAGTTGTTAAGGGTGAAACTAGATGGGAGTCATTTGGGAGACTGGCTGTTCCAATAAATGAATTCTCTTCAGCGTTAAAGCTCCCTCCAATGAGTGCGTATATAGCTCTATCTTCATTTCATTTTAAATTTAGATGCCAAAATATTTTATTTCAAGTATTTGTTTTAGATTGTAATCTTGATATTGTTTTTGAGCCGCTGCAACTGGATGGTTGTTTTTGCTTTTAGCTGGCTTGTATTTGTCTCTCTCTGTATTACATGTTTGTTTCTTACTTAATTGCCTTTTTGTGAGTCACCATGAGAGGACTTTGCTCTAAAAGGCGATGTAAATTGTAGGATATAATTTTAAAATAGATAAAAGCCTTGTAAGTAAAGATAGAAGCCATTATACCGGTAGTTGGCAGCTGCTGTTGGACCCCATTCTCCTAATCCTATTACAAAAAAGCATATATGGCCCATGAGACTGGAACACTGAAATTGCAGCAGGATAATAACATCTATTGCCAATTGTTATTACATGGCTTCGTGTGCAGCCTGCTGCCCCTTTGCCTTTCCTCTGTTATTGTAGTGCTCTGTTTCATTGATGGGTCAATGGTTCTTCATTCCACTGCCTTTCCATTACTTCTTTAAGTTCAATAGGTCCCATCTGCTTCTGTTTCAATTTGCCAGCAATCACATGGCATCAGTGGGCATGTTCCCTTCATTCTCCCCACTCTATTTCAAAGCAGACTGTTTTCCTTTTCTTTTTTCTATTTCATTTCCATTCTCAACAACAACAACAACAGCAACAACAATAACAACAACACACTGACATAATTGCGCTTCCTTTTATTTCCTGGGATTTGCATATTAGATCGAGCAGATTGCAAGCCTAGAGGTTGATCCCACCTGACTTAAGTAACTGATTACCTGTCCCTACCTGTACTTCTTCCCTTTTTCAAACAAAATTTCTGCTGACTTTAGAGGAATTCAGAATGTCTCTAAGTATGATTAAAGTTGGTGGATTGTATTTGGCATTTGGCATTGTTCAACGTTTGTGTGCCTCTAGGAACTGCTGACTTGAGGAACTGCTAATAAGCTCTTGTTCATGCAGATTTTTATATATTACTAGCTGTGCCCTGCCACGCGTTGCTGTGGCCTATAGTAAAACTTATCAAAGTTGAGGTAGATATCTGGACTATTATGAAAGAGGTACCTACCTATTCCTTCCCCCTTTTCCTCCCTTTCTCTCCTTTCTTCCTTCTCTACCTCTTTCTTTCTTTCACTACTTGGTTTCATCCTTCTCTCTTTCCTTCATTCCCTCCCCCTTTCTTCCTTTGCCTTTTTCCCTCCCTGTTTGCTTCCTTCTTTCACTTTTTATTTCCTTTTATTTTACCACCATCATAACAATAACAATAATGCAATGCATTGCCTCTGGGACCTGACACCTCTCCCATTCCCCCAGGGTCTCATAGGAACAATAGCATAATAATAATAATAATAATAATAATAATAATAATAATAATAATAATAATAGAAATAACAACCTTTACCCGCCACGTGTTGCTGTGGCCAATCTTCCCTCTTTCTCTCCTTCTTTCCCTCCTTCCTTCCTTCTTTCCTCCATCTTTCCTTCTCCTCTCTTTCCTTCCTTCCCCTTTTCTTTCTTTTCTGCTGTCTCTCTTTTTTCCTTCCTCTTTCCTTCTTTAACTTTCCTTCCCCCTTTTTCTTTACCTCCCTTTCTCTTTCTTCCTTCTTTCCTTCCTTCCCGTCTTTCCTGGATTTTGACAGGGCGGGAAGGGGCGGGGTGGGGTTTGGAGGTGGCGTGAAGTAAAAGGAGGTAAGATTGGGGCGGGGAGTGATGGAGCGTGGGGTTGTGTGTGCGGCGGCGGGGGGAGTGATGGAGCGTGGGGTTGCGTGGGTGTGTGCTGCGGCGGGGGGGGTGGGGCGTGGGGTTGTGTGTGTGTGCGGCGGCGGGGGGAGTGGGGGTTGCGTGTGTGTGTGCGGCGGCGGGGGGGGTGGAGGAGGGGGGGTGCGTGTGTGTGTGCGGCGGGGGGAGTGATGGGGCGTGGGGTTGCGTGTGTGCGTGCGGCAGCGGGGAAAGTGATGGAGTGTGGGGTTGCGTGTGTGTGTGCGGCGGCGGGGGGAGTGGGGTTGCGTGTGTGTGTGCGGCGGCGGGGGGAGTGATGGAGTGTGGGGTTGTGTGTGTATGTGCGGCAGGGGTGTGTGTGTGTGCGGGAAGCGGCGCGGCGGGGCTTGGAGTGGGCATGGTTTCCGCAGAGGGAACGTTGGCCGGAAGGGCATGTGCGCGCGCCAGGGAACTTGCGGCTGGGCGCCAATGCGCATGCTCAGTTGTTTTGCCGTTTTGTGAGTGTGTTGTTGTGTTGTTTTTCATTTAGAGTAGATACGTTTGTACCTTGTGGGTTGTGTTATGGGCATGGGAATTTTGGTTAAGTTTCGGGGTTTTTTTGAGTTTTGTTTTTTTGCCGTTTTGAGTGTGTTGTTGTGTTGTTTTTCATTTTGAGTAATATGTTTGTACCTTGTGGGTTGTGTTATGAGCATGGGAATTTTGGTTAAGTTTCGTTGGGTTTTTTTAGAGTTTTATCCTTTTGCCGTTTTGTGAGTGTGTTGTTGTGTTGTTTTTCATTTTGAGTAGATATGTTTGTACCTTGTGGGTTGTGTTATGGGCATGGGATTTTGGTTAAGTTTCGTTGGGGGATTTTTGAGATTTGTTGTTTTGCCGTTTTGTGAGTGTGTTGTTGTGTTGTTTTTCATTTTGAGTAGATATGTTTGTACCTTGTGGGTTGTGTTATGGGCATGGGAATTTTGGTTAAGTTTCGTTGGGGTTTTTTGAGTTTTGTTTCCTCGTTGGATGCCCCTAACAAATTTATATATATAGATAGCCCTGCAGCCAGAGATGTGGATGGATTGAGCTTGTACTTCAAAACATTTCAGAACTGTATGAAATGGAAAAAGGCAGCTTTGTTCAGCCCTTCGTAGCATAATGCCTTTCTACTCATATTGGCAGTGATTCTCTGGGGTCATTTCAAAGCTTAATGCACATGAGTTAATTAAGTGGAAATGCCATAGGCTTGAACCTGGTCTGTGTGCTGTCTGAATGTGTGTATATATCATAGAATCATAGAATCAAAGAGTTGGAAGAGACCTCATGGGCCATCCAGTCCAACCCCCTGCCAAGAAGCAGGAATATTGCATTCAAATCACCCCTGACAGATGGCCATCCAGCCTCTGTTTAAAAGCTTCCAAAGAAGGAGCCTCCACCACACTCCAGGGCAGAGAGTTCCACTGCTGAACAGCTCTCACAGTCAGGAAGTTCTTCCTCATGTTCAGATGGAATCTCCTTTCTTGTAGTTTGAAGCCATTGTTCCATTGCGTCCTAGTCTCCAGGGAAGCAGAAAACAAGCTTGCTCCCTCCTCCCTGTGGCTTCCTCTCACATATTTATACATGGCTATCATATCTCCTCTCAGCCTTCTCTTCTTCAGGCTAAACATGCCCAGCTCTTTAAGCCACTCCTCATAGGGCTTGTTCTCCAGACCCTTGATCATTTTAGTCGCCGTCCTCTGGACACATTCCAGCTTGTCAATATCTCTCTTGAATTGTGGTGCCCATAACTGAACACAATATTCCAAGTGTGGTCTAACCAAGGCAGAATAGAGGGGTAACATGACTTCCCCAGATCTAGACACTATGTTCCTATTGATGGAGGCCAAAATCCCATTGGCTTTTTTTGCCACCACATCACATTGTTGGCTCATGTTTAACTTGTTGTCCACAAGGACTCCAAGATCTTTTTCACACGTACTGCTCTCGAGCCAGGCATTGCCCCCCATTCTGTATCTTTGCATTTCGTTTTTCCTGCCTAAGTGGAGTATCTTGCATTTGTCCCCATTGAACTTCATTTTGTTAGTTTTGGCTCATCTCTCTAATCTGTCAAGATCGTTTTGAATGCTGCTCCTGTCCTCTGGAGTATTGGCTATCCCTCCCAATTTGTTGTCATCTGCAAACTTGATGATCCTGCCTTCTAGCCCTTCACCTAAGTCATTAATAAGGATGTTGAACAGGACCGGGCCCAGGACGGAACCCTGCGGCACTCCACTCGTCACTTTTTTCCAGGATGAAGAGAAAGCATTGGTGAGCACCCTCTGGGTTCATCCATTTAACCAATTACAGATCCATCTCACCTTCGTCTTTCCTAGCCCACATTGGACTAGTTTGTATCTCTATCTATATTGCAACTGCTTGGCACTCAAGGCATCTTGCAAAAATTAAAACTCATTGCAGACAGATGGAAATTCAAATCATTGAAAACATATAGAAGTTAAAATATAAACAAATCATCAACAGAATGAAGAACAACACCCATGCACCTGGCCACTTTAAACGAATTCAAGTCTCCAGGGTAAGAGGAACTTCCCAGAGAACTGAAGGAATTAGAAGAAGTGATTTCAAAACAACTGGCAAAAATCTTTGAAAATTCTTGGAGAAATGGAGAAGTCCCATCAGACTGGAGGAGGGCAAATGTGGTCCCTATCTTCAAGAAGAGAAAAAAAAGGACCCAAATAATGACTGTCCAGTCAGGCCGACATCAATACTAGGAAAGATTCTGGAGTAGATCATTAAGGAGGCAGGGAACACCATGGATATAGCATATCCTGATTTCAGTTAAGGCATTTTACAAGGTCCCTCAAACAAACAAACGTCACATGTTGACTAGACAATGCTACAATTAGGTGGATCTGTAATTGGTTAGGTGACAGATCCCAAAGGGTGCCCACCAATGGTTCCTCTTCATTCTGGAAAGAAGTGACTAGCAGGATTGCCGCAGGGTTCGATCCTGGGTCCAGTACTGTTCACCAACGTTATTGATGACTTGGATGAAGGTTTAGAGGGCGTGCTTCTCAAGTTTACAAATGACACAAAATTAAGAGGAATTGCTAATACTCCAGAGGACAGGATCAGAATTCAAAATGACCTTAACAGACTAGAGAGCTGGGTCAAAACTAACAAAATGAATTTTAACAAGGACAAATGTAAGATACTACACTTAGGCAGAAATAAATGAAATGCAAAGATATGGAATAGGTGACGCCCGACTCGACAATGGTCCATGTGAAAAAGATCTTGGAATCTTTGTGGAAAACAAGTTGAACATGAGCAAACAATGTGATGCTGTAGATAAAAAAGTCAATGGAATTGCATCACAAGGAGTATAGCATCAGTATCAAGAGAAGTCATGCTGTCTCTCTATTCTGCTTTGGTCAGACCTCACCTGGAATCCTCTGTCCAAATCTGGGCACTACACTTAAAAAAAAATTGACAAGTTGGAAGGTGTCCAGAGGAGGGTGATTAAAGTTCATTAATCCCTATGAGGAGTGTCTTAAAGAGCTAGGTTTGTTTAGCATGCAGAAAAGCAGGTTGAGAATAGACATGATTGTTGTTCATTCATTCAGTCGTCTCCGACTCTTCGTGACCTCATGGACCAGCCCACGCCAGAGCTCC